>NW_004624767.1:4399376-4446736 GCF_000247695.1 Heterocephalus glaber | reverse complement strand
CACCTCTTCCCGCACCTCAGAGGCAAAGGAATTTCCCCTGTGACGCCGGAACACAACCCCGACCCAATGGGAGACAGCGAGGGACTGATGTCTCAGGTGTGTTCTCTCTCATTGTCCTTGCCACTTGCTTTTTCGTCAGCACACTGTCGCCAGCACCCAGGAGCGGGGCACCATCATGGAGCCTTCTGCATTCTGTCTTTGTGGCATTAGCGACAGCTTTTATTGTTGTGTAAGCACAAAGCTGTGGAAAAAGCATCCCACAGTATAAGCCGCACCCCTTACCTCCCGTGAGCTGCAGAGGCTCCGCGGAGGGGTGGGGTGTCCTTTCAGAGCCCCTATTCCCTCCACGCACGGCTAAGTCCACAGGGCACTTTCCCATGAGCAGCATTTTAACCACTCTGTCTCACTTTTTAAACAAAAGGGAATTTGGGTTGGGGCTGCTGACCACTCCCCCACACACACCACAGCAGAATGGGCTAAGAGGGCTGTGGCCAGCGGCATGCCTGTTTGACATTTTCTGACCAAGGCTGCCCCTAAAGCGTTCACACCGCGCCCTCTTCCTGCCTTCGCATTTCTCACACCAGCCAAGAGCTGGTGGCTCCCTGAATGGGGGGAGCGCAGGGGGAAGCTCCCGACCCTGATGGGGAAAGGCATCCTTCTGGGACTCTGGGTAGCATCTTGGAAAGCGAAGGCCTGCCTGAGGCTGATGTCGCTACGATTTAAGACACCGATCGGGGTCAGTTTGTTGGTCCCGTTCCCATGGCGAGGATGTGTCTTACGAGATAGAAAAAGGATTTAGGAAGAGAGGAGAATAAAAATTACAGACAACAGGAGTTCAAGCAAAAGGCTCTGTTAGAGTGTAAAGTACCCCCCCAAAAAATCATTTCTTCTTTCAAAATACACCGACTGCATTCTGGTCACCTGTCCTAGAGATGCTTCGGTGACCACAGATGTGACCCTGGTCCTCAGGAGCTTACCGCCCAGTGTACCCCAAGCACCCGGCTTCTGGCTCTCCTCTCCATCCCTGACCTGCCACTTGATTCTGTGTCTGTAAAATGGAAGTACCGGTGCTCTCTCCTGCCTTAGGAGACTCTAAGAAGAAAGAGCCAGAAGTTGATTATTTAATTTAAACCAAAATGTGGCGGGAACATATACACCACAAAGAACTGAAAGCAGCAGTCCAAGGGATACTTGTACATCCGTGTTCGTAGACGCATCATTTGCAACAGCCAAAGGCGGGAACAACCTAGGTGTTCATTCACAGATGAATGGGTCAACAAAGCGCAGTGCATTCATGCAGTGCAGTATGATTTGGCCAATAAAAGGGGATCAAATTCTGACATGTGCTACAATGTGGGTAAATCTTGAAGATGTTATGCTACAGGAAATAAACCGGACCCAAAATGACAAATATTATGATTCCGTTTCTGGGATAGGCAAATTCATAGAAACAGAAAACAGAATGGACACTACCGGAACTGACAGGAAGGGGAAATGGGAGTTAACGTTTAATGGGTACCGAGTTTGTTAGGGATGAAAACAGTTTTGAAATGGCTAGTGGTTATGGGTGTATAGTACTGTGAACGTCCTTAATGCAACTGAGTTACACACTGAAAATGGTAAATGCTATATTATGCAGATTTGCCCCACACCCTGTAGCTGTATGTGGAGAGATACAGAGATAATTAGATACCTACATCAATGTATGTATTTCCTAGCATGAATCATGGCAATTGCCACAGAGCAGGTGTGTGGGGCCTCTTGACCGAATCTCTGGGCCAGGGGTCAGGTGTTGTCCCCAGAACACAGAACAGGCTCCCACCGTGAGGAGGGAGTAAACCTCGGATCAGCTTATCCTGGAGGTGACCCCATTACCAAAGCCTCCCACATACTATTCAAATATTTCACAACAGGTGCTGCCAACTGAAAACGAGGGAGCCAGGTGAGTTCCCCTAAGCAAGAGCAGTGGCCGTAGAACAGGGCCTAAGATGCACCTACGCGTACGGTGAGCACTGGCGTCAGGGTGCAGCCACACCTCGGCCCCACTCGCAACATGCAGGGTGTAGGCTCGAGGTCGCCAGGTGGCCTGGTTCTGCATAAAACAAACAAAAAAGGCAGAAGCCTACATTGGGGTTTGGTTTTTTTTTGGTATCAGGGATCGAACTGGGGTCCTTGCGCTTGCGCAGCAGGCGGCGAAACCACTGAGCTAAATCCCTGGCCCAAAAGCCTACAGTGTTAAGCAGAAATCTTCTCATCTGTTGGCTGACTTGTTGAATTTTTTTTTTTAAATACATTGTCATCCAAGCAAAACTTTGCAGGTGAGATGCGTCCCACGGTCCACTCACCTGCAAATGCTCTTCTTCCCATCCTAGATGGAGGGGTATTCAGGATCTGCTGAATCCTTCTGATGCCAGAGGGGCTCATTACTTACTAATTTTTTGGTAAATTCTAACTTTCAGGAAGATCTAGCTTGTCTTAAAATTCTTCCTTGTAACTTTCCTTGGATTCCTCTAACCACCCACATTTCCCGGTCATCTTACAACTGCACAGTTACCTCCCCCGTGTGACCAGGGCCATTTTTCTCCCTAGAGTCTGAGTTACTTGAACATTGGCTAAGTCGCTCATCTCAAAGTAAGGATAGTAACAGCCAACATTTACTGAGCACATACGTGCCAGGCACTATTCTAAGCAGAAGTATTAACTCATTTATCCCCTTCGAAAACCCTGTGTGAGGAGTCCTATTTTATGAGGTGGCACATTTTATAGACAAGGAGACTAGGGATAAGAGAGGCTAAAGAAGTTGTTCAAGGTCATACACCTAGTAAACAGCAGAGCCAGAATCAGAACACAGGTGGTTTCCCTTCAAAGGCAACACCCCCAGCACTGCAGGGCTTGGTACTATCCCACTCATTCAATAACTGCTTACTGATGTCAAATAAAGCAGTACCAGTCCTTTCTTCTGCAGCCACCAAATGAAGAGGTGTCACCAACAGTAGAAATGGACGGCACCATATGCAAAGATGCAAAAGATGAGAAAGGAGGCAGGATGGCTATAGCCACTGGCATGGAGAATCAAATTAGACACTAAGCAGAACTTCACATTGCTAAGGGCTCCGCTGGAAATGTTTTTGGTGTTGACTTTTTTTTTAAAGAAAGGATGCAGCAAGGGCTGGGGATTTAGCTCAGTGACACCACACCTGCCTTTCAAGAGCAAGGACCTGAGTTCAATCCCCAGTACCAAAAAAGGATGCAGGAGACATTCTCCCACCCAAGGCTGACCAGAGGCAAAGGTAAGCAATAGAAGGCAATACGGCTGCTGAGAAACTCGCCTCCTTCCGGTTCCTATACTCTTGAGTCTCCCCAGGGAAGAAAGATCTGGGGTGTTCTGGGAATGGGAACCTACCACAGTCTCAGGTCATGATGGGTCCCAGATTGAAGTTAGCAGGAGCAAAGAAAACAGAGTCTCAGGTCAACTGCTATGTACTAAAATGCAACTGCATATGGTCAGACGCTGAGACAGAATACCCAGAATCAGAACATCTTGGAGTGGGAAGAACCTCAAAAAGTAATCTCATCGTATCCAGTCTCCCATACACAGCAGGAATGCCTTCTGCAACATTCCAGACAGGTGGACACTCACTAGTTAGCCACACCCAGCAGCACAGCTCCGGATCAGCCCTCCTAGATTCAAAGAGAGGCACAGGAATCACAGTTGGTGCAGGGAAATCTGGAGGAGGCCTGAAGGCTGGGGCCAGAGTGAGAGGAAATTATGGAGGACAAAAGCACCTGGTGCATCATACACTCCACAGACCTTTCAGTGCACATCCAAGCGGACACGGGACAGTTGTGAACAAAGCCAGAGGCGGGTGGACACAGAGAAATTCAGAGCAGCCCATTCTGATCCTATTGCTGATCACACCTTTTGTGACACCATGATAAATGGATTATTTTTCCACGTATTTCTCAGCCTCGGTGATGGTGGACTTGGCCATGCGAATTTTTTAGGTCAGAGGAATACAGGCAGAGCTAAGTGCATGGCAGTTTTAACCAAGGGCTTAAGAGGTCTAGGGTATTTCTGCTCCCTCTCCAGTGTTCCTGGCATTCATCAGAACATGCCGCAGGTGGCTCGTTTGAGAGGTGACAGAAAATGGACCCGAACCCAGCCCACACCCTGGACCAAACTTAGACAACCTGGACGAGTGACACCCATCCACCGCACATACTGGGAGTGAGAAACAACTAAGGTTTATCACTGGGAGTCGGTGAGTCTGGAGGCAATCTGCACCACAACGTTACTGAAGCAAAGGCTGGCTAATGCAAATCACTGTCAGTGAACTGGACCCCTGCTGTTATCACTCTCCAGGCCCCCAGCTCCCACTTGCCTTTCCTCTGGGCACCTCCTTCTCTTTGGGAGCCAATTCTCTTCCATCTCCCAGTCCCTGGCTTTGGATGGGGCTTCAACCTAGGCTTACGGCCTTCAGCCCATCAGTGGAGCACCGCAGGCCCTGTGACCACCAGAAGTGGTTCAGGAGTCCCGTGCCCAGGAACACTTTTGCTGTGAAGGCTGGGAGAGGTCCAGACACTCTTTCTTATTGAATACAAGTCTAGGAGAATGAAAGATTGGCAGTTCCACAGCCTAGAGCCAGCCTAGAGGAAAGCAGAGACCACATCCATATGAGAAGCCAGGTGTCTACTTTAAGCCTCTTCATGAAGCCATGCCTGAAGTTGAATCTACCCTATGGACTTTTCAGTTATGTGAACTTTTAAAAAAGCCACTTTAAGCCTTTTAGGTCGGATTTTTAGTCACTTCCAATGGCAAGAACTTGGACTCTTTCAGGATGGCTGCCTTCCAACTCACCAGCCTATCAACAGACTCCTGGGGGAGCTCTGGTGCCCAAAGAACCAGTCTGAAAGGCATCAAGATTAAAATGTCATGGCAACCTGTTGATGTTTGGGTCTTTTTAAGGGCACTTCTCTGCCAGATATTCCAATGTTCATGAAAGACAAGAGTCTTTTTGAATACCCGAGGTCTGTTTTCTATGGGAAGATGTACAATATCCAATCAGCATCCTCTCCCCACTGACAGCCACTGAAACACGGCCAGGGCAAGCCCTTCAAAAGGGCCCCCAACAAGGCTGCATGAGAATGGACAATGTTTTCTTCCACTAAATAGACTTATGTGGAACGACTTCAATGGGAGATGATTGGCTTGTCTTGAATGTACCAGAAAGTTCTATGGCTCCATGACTGTGGCCAGCAAGACTCTCTCTGCAGGACCTTCCTCTGGCCATCAGCCTGCAGGATCCAGTTCTAATCTACAATCGCCCAAGCATCACCCCTCTGGGAAGATGTGGTGGGCTGTGATCCCAGGAGAAGATTCTTCCTGCTCCATTTACAGTGGACTTAAATCTCATCATTTGCCTTAGCCAGTGAAATGTGAATGGGACTGACACATGGCACTTGGGAGCAAAAGCCATTATGTGGTTCCACTGCCTCTGAGTTCCCTCTGCTGTGAGATCAGCCAGTCCCATACAGGGACCACTCCATTACCTCATGGAGAACACTGGGTCTGATTTCTGAGGACAGCACCTCATGCGTTTCATAATATTTACTTTCTCGCCCTACCTCTCAGTGTATCCAACACACACTGCCTTATCTCAGACCCTGCGTCAGAAACATTGCATCCCGGAGGAGAGTGCCCTTGCCAAGCCTTCCTGCCGTTACCAGGGGCAGCAGCCGTCTGCTGGGTGCTGTGCTGAACCGAAATACAACATGTACCCCAGGGACGGCCACGTGCCGTGTGACCTACCCCGAGAAGATGGAAACTGCCTGGTGTTTCGGCCCCATCTCATCGCGCCACAGTTCCTGTTTGTTTTTCCACTGCCCTGTTCCAAGATGTCCATGGAGGGGCCTATGTGGACAGTCTGCGTGTATCCCCATCACCCCACACACCCGCCTGCTGCCCACACCGGCGTGGATCCGGAAGTGGGGTTGGGGTGAGGAGACCCAGGATGACACGAACACAATGCCCGGGGACAACTCGGTGCAGGACGGAGACCCAGGGCAGGGCTGCAGGGGTGAGCAGGGGGATGACCTGGCTTGGGAAGCCAGGGCGGGGTGGGGAGGGGGCGCCCCCACTTACTCCGGAGAGCTTGGCAGGCCCGGAGATGGACCCGCTCAAGGAGCAAGGCTAGGAGCGCCCCCCGGCCCCGGCCCCGGCCCCGTCCCCGTCCCAGTGGCACGCTGCGGAACGGTGCCGGCACGAAGCAGAGTCACGAGCGCAGCAGAGCAGCGGCGGCGCAGGACACCTCCGCGCCGGGAGTACGTGCGCGTGGGCGGCGGGCGCAGGGGCCTCCCGGGCAACTGCACGCTGTCCTTGCCTGCACCAGCCCGCACCCCAAGTCTACAACAGAGCAATCCCCGGAGGACCGGGAAAGGCTCTGCAGACCCCGGGCAGGGGCTTCCGGGAGACGGGTGGGGACCCTGAAGCCCCGCGGCCGCCCCCGCCTCCTGCTCCTCCCCCGCCCCAGCTCCGGGCTCCGCGGCCACCCCGCGCGGGAGCTCTGGGGACCCGGGTGGGGGCGGGGGTGGGGGCGGGGGCGGCACGCGCAACGGCGAGGGAGCTGACGCCGCGCTGCTACGTAAGCAGCCGCGAGAGGGGATCCTGGGCGTGGGCCCCGCCCCCTCACGTGCCCGGGGCGCAGGGCCACTTGCCGCCCGCGTGACCGCAGCCACCGCCTTCTCTGCGGCTGCGCCCGCTTTCCACGCGGGGGCGGGCTGGCCTGAGGCTGCAGCCAGGGAGGTTTGTGTTTGCAGCCGCACCTTCGCCTCAGGACGCTGGGTCCCGGCTTTTCTCAACCCAGCAGTTAGGGGTCCATGTGCTGAGGTCCGTGCTGCCCTGGATTTGGGGAGAGGTGGGTGGGATTCGGTGAAGAGAGGGCTCCCTGCTGACCCCACCAGCCTTGCGCTGCCTTAATGGGGACGCAGAGTAAAGGGACTGCAACCGCAGACGACGTCTTAGTTCAAACCTAACCTTGAAGAGGGAGCTTTTAAAATGCGGGCGTGGGGGAGCTCCCCACAGCATTCTTCAGCCTCCATGCTGCACTGATGACCTGGTGTCCCCCCTACACCTACCGGGCTGTGGGTGCCTGGCGGTCAGGTGTCTTGACTTCTTGGAACCTGGGCCTAGCTCAGAGCTGGGTGCATGAGCAAGATTTCAATATCCTCCTCCTTCCCAGGTGGTTGGCTTCATTGGCCTATCCTCTCCGTCCTCCTTCCAGAAGTGGCAGACAGTTTTGGGAAAAATCAGTGAGGAATGGAGGCCCATGACAGGCCCAGCACCAAATTGAGTATCCACAGCAACAGGACAGAAGGAACCGGTTATCTGTGCCTTTGCAGTATGTCCTTAAGTGACTCATTTTCTGCAAGTGACAGGTGGCAGGTAGTCCGCACAGCCTTGATGCTGTCTGGATGGCTGTTTCCAATGGCTGGTGAATTGGGGAAGTGGGGCCGTGTGGGACAAGGACTCCAGAGCCTAAACTCTTAATGCTATTGAAATCTTTCTAGAAATGCCAAATATGGTGACCCACAGAGCCTGGGATTGAGTAGACAGGGAACCCCAATACCAAGCCCTGGAGGGGTCCCAGGGTGTGAAGGAAGGCCTGAGGACACTAATCTGACCCAGTTGCATTTCCCTGTCTTCCTAAGGGAAATTGTGAGCTTGGGGTGTTTACTTGAGTGTGGGGGTGTTCCCTGGGAAAACAAGGTAAATCTCCTAGCAGAGTTCTCTGGAAGGCAAAATCTACCTGTGTCCGAACCTTAGTGCCTTCATTTCTGGGATGGCCAGGAAATAGGAAACTGGGAAGAGGGTCCAGGGCAGGGAGGTGAGTCCCCTTAGACTGTGTGACCTGTTGTCAGTCTATCTGGACCTCTGGCTTTCTACCCTTGGCTCTGGAACCTCCCGCAATTAGGTATAGGGGCGGTTAGTGTAGTTGAATGGCTGTCCACTGCCAGACACCTTGGGGATGACAAAAGGGAATGCCAACTAAGGTCTCTGACCCAAAGGAATTTATATTTCATAGGAGTTGTCTTGTATTCTTGAAATACATACTTAAGCCGGGGATTTAGCTCAGTGGTTCCAGCGCCTGCCTTGCAAGCGCAAGGTCCCAAGTTCAATCCCCGGTATGAAAAAAAAGAAATGCATACTTAGGGAAATGCCAGTAATTGAGGTTAAAACCAACATGAGTGGTGTAGACAAAGGCTTTGACAGAAGGGAGAGAGCAAGAGAGGCCCAGGAGCCTGAGAAAAGTGGAGGGGGGCGGGGATAGCTGGACAGGAACTTTAGTAAGTAACTTTAGTAAGCCACTGGATGAGCAGAGGCTGAGGAGAAGGGCTGATTGTGGCCATTCCACTGGTCAGACAGAAGGTTGTTTGGAACAAGGATTCGGAGTCAGGTAGGGACGATGATCTGCTTGACCAAGGAGGCTACTGAGGCCCAAAGTACAGGCCTCCAGTTCTACTGCAGCCCCTGGGTGCCCAGTAGTCTTTAAAGGTCTGCTGTTGAGCTAATTCTAAGCATCCTTCTCAGAAACATAGCAGCTCTCCCTCACCCAAACTATCATGACCCTCCAGGCCCCTCGTGATTTATTCCAAAGCTGCCTGTCCACCCTTATTTCCTAGCCTACCCTTTCAGGCCCACCATATCCACGCAGGAAAACAACCTTCGATGCCCTTTGTGTCCCTCCTTTTATGGCTTCACTCACATGCCTTTCCCTTTCTTTGGAATGTCCTCTTCTCCTTCAGCATTTCTGCCCACTCATCCTTGAAAACACAACTGCAGTGCCAGCTCATCCCCCAGCCAGATGTAATTTTCATCTGCGTTCCCACAACATTGTGTACTCTCTCTTGGCACCTCACATTCTACGCTGTGTTATGGATCCGAAGAGGCATCAGCCTTCAGAGTAGGGATTGCTGATCAGTGAGCCAACAGGCTTTCAGTGTCGGCGAGTTCCAAGTCACTGTCATCTCTGGTCTGGGCCATTGTGATAGCCTCCTAGGTGGTTCCGTCACTGCCCTCTTGTCATCTTCATCCAGTTCTCCATACAACAGCAAGCATGATTCTTTAAAAACACAGACAAGCTCATGTCCCTCTCCTGTTCATAACCCATCACATCAGAACACTTTCAAGACTTAGTGTAATGGTCCAGCCCTACACCATCTGACCCTATCTACCTCTCAGACACCTACTACTCTTCCTTGCTCACTAAGATATGGCCACTCTGGATTTCTTTGTGTTTCCACAATATTCTAAGCTCATTTCTGCTTCCCTGCCTTTGTGCTTATTGGCCTCTCCTACTGGAGTGTCAGTCTCTTGGAATTTATATGGCTCCTTCACTGCATTTGTGTCTCTGGCCAAAAACTTTCTCCTTAGAGAACTATTTGCTGATTATCTTCTCCAGATTAGACCTTCCCGCCAGTCACTCTCCATTTCCTTACTGTTTCTTCAGAGCTGTTACCACTAATAGAATGCATTACGTTCATCAGATTATTATTTATTGTCTGTCACTTCTATGAGAAGGTGGGCTTTGTGAGGTCTCAAACTCTTGTCCTGTTTGCTCAGTTTATTAAAAGAGGATTTACCTCAGTGGTTTCGCCACCTGCTGCACAAGCGCGAGGACCCGATTGTGATCCCTGGTACCAAAAAAAGAATAAATGAGTGAATCTTAACTATGTTACTAAGCTGTATTTCCCATGAGAACAGCATGTTTTGTACATTTGCATTTCCCTCTCCAACTCCTTTCTTACACAGAAGTCCACTTAAATGCTTGTCAAGTGAATTGCAGATTCTGAAATGAAGAGAACATCCCCACCTGCTTCCCACTCCTTAGTAATGGAACTATAGTAGTCCTGTATCCATGAGGATATTTTCCCAGATCCCCAGAGGATACCTGAAGCCAAGATAGTACTCGACCCTGTATGTACTATGGTTGGTCCCATACATAGCTACCTGTGATAAAGTTTAGTTTATAAATTAGGCACAGTAAGAGATTAAGAACAATAATAAAATAGAACAGTTGTAACAATGTGCTGTAATAAAAGTTATGCAAATCTGGTCTCTCACAGAAAATACCCTCACCCTTCTTGTGAAGATGTGAGACAATACAATGCCCACGTGATGAGATGAGACATAGGAATCAGGATGTAGCCTAAACGCTGTGATGCCGAGACCTGGCTCTGGTAGGCACTAACGGGTTGTGTGAGGTGTTAATGAGATCCCATGAGAAGCACTTAGAGGGCTTATGTGTGATTAGGCCTGGGGGAGAGACTGAGATTGTGGGTGATCTACAGAAAAGGAGGGGGTTCAGTGGACCTTTTATTTGTCTCACAGTTGACATGATGGTCTTGGGGCTCTTGATAGTGATGGTGTGGTTGTTTTGAGAAGTGTCTTCCGTGAAGGGACCGTTAAGTATTGGCTCCTGACAAATGTAGAGGAGGGCTTGAAATGAGATGTCGGGGGTTATGAGACCACTATTTAGTGGGTAGTTCAAGTTGGTGGACTATGTCTGAAAGAGTTTGGTGGACCTGTCTGCTGAGGCTGTTGGGTATGATTTAAGGAGGGCATTGGTCTGACCTTTAAAAGTTGGACTTCTGTCTTTTTGCAGAGCAAGTTGTTCCTTGGTGTTTATCCAGGTTGATTTGGAATTGTCATATAAGCTGAAGGTGATAAAGACAGGCAGAGCTAGCAATTCTGGGCTAGAGAGGGATTTGTCCTGTTTAAATGGCTGAAGACGCCATTGAGGGAATATTATAAATGTTTGGCTAGAAGTGATCTTTTACAGGGACTGATGTTACCAAGAGAAAGAAGAGGGGGGTCATATAGATTGGATAGATCACGGTGAGTTGGGAGATGGATGAATTCAGACCCCGTGGTGTGGAGAGGCCTTTATTCTGCCCAAGAAGTTATCAGGAGAAAACTATGAAGTCTCTAATTGATAGTCTTTGAGGAAGAGCTGAAAAAGTTCATAGACTAATAGAGGACTGCTCATGGGTTGGCTCATGGTTTGTCAGTTTGATTATGTGTATCAGGTTTTCTTTTTTCAAATGGCTGTAAGGCAGAAACATGTAGGAGTCAGGAGTTGTTATTTCCACCTGTGTGGCATGGATGGGATTGGGTTTTTTTGGGGGGGTTGGAGTTTGAGACAAGTTTTAGTCTGGAGAAATGGATTTAAGAGGGAAGACCCAAAAGTTTTGTGGCTGTTGATGTGTTAAGGATAACTGTATAGGGTTCCTGCCATTTAGTTGTAATAGTTTGAGGTGGAGACGTTTGAGATAGACCCTGTCTCCTGTCAGAATCGCTAAAGGAGTGAAGTTGTCATTAGGTTTTTGGAGTGAAGTTTTAACAAAATATTGCAGAAGTTGGCAAATTAGGAAGAGCAGTAAAAAGCAGTCTTTGAAAGAGGATGAATTGGGAGGAGTGTTAAGAAGAAAGAGAGGTCCATGTAGCAGTTTGAATGGACTGAGGAGATGGGGTGAGCAGGGGTGGGGTGCAGATGCATGGGAGGACAATGGGTAATTTATAGCATGAGTTTGGTGAGTCAGTATAGGCTGTAAAGCATGAGAGCCATAGGCTTTAAGATGTTAGAATAAATGAACCTGGAACTTTTTATAGTTAGAGCCACTACCACTACAATGCAGAGACAGCTTGGCTACCCCAGGACCATCTTTTTAACCATTTTTGAGAAGTAAGCTATAGGTTGTATTTTTGTATCAAGAAGTTGAGCTAGGAGCCCAAAAGAGAATCCCTTTTTGGGATTTATATGTATGTGGAAAAGTTTGTTGGGGCTGGGGCACTTGAGTGCTGGTGCAGAAGCAGGACCAGTTTGAGTTGGTTGAAAGCAGAAGACGGAAGGGGAGCAAGGGGTGATTGGGGGCTCCCGATAGGAGTTTAGCTATGAAAACAAACTTTTGGATCTACAGTTGAAAATAATTAGCTCCGAAAAAGAAAAGAGATCAGATTTGATTGGGGTAAGAGGATCTGAGAGGTGAGGGTTTTGTGGTCCTGGGTAATTCCTTTTGAGTAGGGGTGATGTGAAGTCCAAGGTGGGTGACCTTCGTCTGCAAGAACTGGCCCTTGTCTGGAGATACCTAGTATCTCTTTGCTGCTAGGAAATTAAGTAATTGAGCAGAGTCTGTTACGCACAGATTCAGAAAGGGGCTGTACAATAAAATGTCATCAACATACTAGATGAGGTAGCTAGGGTTTAGGGGAAGAGATAAGGGGTCTTTGGCTAGTGTTTGTCTAAAATGATAGGGGCTGATGCAGAATCCCTGAAAAAGGACAGTTGAGTTGTCAGGAGTTTTCAGTATTGGGATCTGTCCATATAAAAAAGGATTTTGGGAACTTGGGTCAAGAAGGATAGTAGAAAAAGTAGCTTTGAAGTCAAGAAGTATAAGAAGAGAGGTATCTGGCAGTATTGAGGAAGGAATGTTGTGTGGATTAGCCACCAGGGGAATGATGGGTGGGGAGGCTTCGTTGATGGTATGTAGGATCATAGGTTCCATTGGGTTTTTTATGGCTAGGATAGGAGCGTTGTGAGGAGAACTGGTGGGTTTAAGAAGTTGGGCAGAGAGGAGTTTGGGGCTAGTGGGTTGGAGTCCCCATGTGGGCTGTGGGTTAAAGAGATATTATGTCTTGGTGAGGAAGGAGGTGGGGTCTTGGAGGGTAACTGTGACAGGAAGGTGATGAGAAGCAGCTGAGGGATTTTAGGGTCCCCCACGGTGGAGTTGGCTTATTGGAGTAGAATGTGAGGTAAAGTTTGTGTAATCTGTGTTGAGGAGGCGGATGGGCTGAGAACAAGAGTGTAAGGTTCGGGAGCTCTGGGTGGTAATGGTGGAATGTGATTCTGAAAGTGTACCTCATCTGATTAATGGGGTGGGACAGATTGGGAGTGCTGAAAGGAACGTGTGAAACCTGTTTTTAAAGTACAAGGCAGAGGCTTGGTATAGAGTGGCTTGGAAATGAGGCCATCAACCCCCATAATAGAGACAGAGGAGAAGACTGAAAGACCTCCATATTTCTGTAAAACTAAATACATTGTTCTCATATCCAAAAAAAGAGATCAGCTTACCTGCTACCTTTAGACAACCCTGGGTTCTTTTTGGTCCTGGAAGTTGCAGGAGCTTTAGAACTGGGGCCTAGTCAGCTGTCAGCAGCAAGTCCCAGAAGAATGGGAAAGAGCAAGTTAGGGTTGGCTTGGATTTGGAATGGTTGGTTGGGTTCCCAGGTCTGAGGACAATCTGTTTGTCCCTTTAGCTCAAGAGAGGAAAGAATGGTTTTTGTATTTACTTTTATCTTGTGCTGTTTTCAGTCCCCATTAATGTAGTGTTTCATGGCTATCCTGTAAGTGCTGGGCAGAACTGTGTTGTCAAAGACGTTTGGGTGCTGAAAATTTTAATCCTTTTGTCACTATGTTTTTCCTGATGAATCAGCAAAGTCAAATCATTGTCAAAGGGTAGAGTGGTCACATCTGTAACTGCTTTCAGCTGAGTGGGGATATATTAGGGGCTTTTTTGAGTTTGCTGATCATCAGGTGTAAGGTGACTTTGAGCTTAGAGTTGAGACCTAAACTGGGTGATGAGGCCTATTATTGAAAACTGTACAATTTTAGAAGGAATAAACTGAAGAAGACAGTTGTACAAACATGGACCAAAGAGAATTATTTAAGAATAATCTTCAGTTGCCATTTTTACCAAGAGTTTGAAAGCCAGACCCAAATAATATATTTTGTGATAGTTACAATCAGGCCCTTAGGAGTAAGAACCCTTATACCCTGTCAGCTCTATTTATCTTCTGGCACAGTTGACACAAGTGACTCCATTTTGATTTTGACAGCTCTCATGCTTTTCTTATACCCCCTTTTGTCTTGAAGGCATTGTCGATTAATCATCATTTATTATTGTCCCTCCTTGCTGGAATGTTATTCTGGCTTTTGATCTTAACTGGTCCCACACTGGAGGGGATGTAATTGATGATTTAAAGTAAATATCATAGTCCCCTTTAGCCACATTTGAGTAACAAAGAGGTTTGAAAGGAACAGATCTTGGTCCTAACCAAACAAAGTAGCTAAACATATTGCCTTTTACAAGCCTCAGTTTATCCTTTTGACATACCCGGATCTCCTAGTTTGGAACAATTTTTGGCCTTTTTTACAGTTTTGTTTTATTTTTAACAAGCCTACTATAGTAGCTTTTTGAATTTTGAAATGTTCCTGGTACATTTTTATCTCAGAGTTAACTTACAGATGTTACATTTTCATTAGAGGTGGCTGAATAACAGACTTTTAAGAAACGTTGAACAGTAAATTATCTCAATACCACCAGAAAGTAGAAAGAAGAGCAGAGATGTTACCTTTTCACTAGGGCTGACTTTATGTGACCTTGAATGACAAATTATCTTAGTATACACAGAAACCAACAAAAAGTTAACCCTGTAATTGTAGTTTTAAAATCATTCTAAAGCTGTTTATAAGAAAATGTTTAAGGCACATCAATCAGACAAAAATAGTAGCTTAAACCATAAAGTTTACATTTATCAGTCAATTAAGATATTTTCCTAATGGCCCTCATTACCTTGTTATGGCCAGTCAAGAAGCTATTCTCTCTTTCAGCACCTTGAGACTGGAGTCAGTCTTAGTTTATTATTTGCCAGGACCCAGGGTAGGCTGTGTTACCCAAGTGTCACTTTTTACCTGATACTTGGCTTGTAGTTCAGCTTATCCTTATATCAACTTGGGTTTAGATTCCAGCTTGAAATCATTCTGGTTGTTTAGATCTGCCCCCCCTTTATCTTTATCTTTTTGACAGTGCTTTCCCTTGACCTTGATATTTTGTTTTATTTTAGGGGTTTTTTTTTCTGTATTTACTTGGTATGGTTTAGAGTTTGGAGTTTAGTCTCCATTATTGCTGCCATGGGTGGAGGGGCTGGCACCCCATGGCCCCTGCCATCTTACACAGATCTTTCTTTGTTACATTGTATTGTTTACTAACAAACAATATTTCCCCTAATCTTGAGGGTAGGGGACCCTGGGGAGAAGCCACCCATTGTGGAGAAACTGAAGCACGTTGGTTTGGGCCACTACTTTTTCAGCCCTGGAGGGAGTCTTGTCTGGCAGTTTCCCTTGTCCAAGTAGATTATTATTATTTTTTTTTGTACCAGGAATCAAACTTGAAACTTTGCACTTCCCAAGTAGATTATTATAAACACAGATTGACAGGCAGACAGACAAGATACGTAAGACAATTATTTCCCTAGGGTATACCATTGTACCATTTTTAGATGAATCGTAATAGAGATCTCTTTTTAACATTGCAGAGTTGCACCTATAAGAGAAGGCTGAAAAGGCAACAGTATGGAGGGAGAGAGAGACTGAAAGGAAGCTGTCTGGTGAGGGACAGACTGGAGGCTGAACTGGGCCTTGAAGGTGGCTAAAACCCAGGCATTTTTAATTTGGGAAAAGTCAGAGAGACAGAAAGAAACATGAAAGTGAATAACATCCTCTGTTACTGACACCTCCTGAAAGGGGAGGACAGAGGCCAGCTGAGGTTCCGGTTTAGGAAGGAGTTAATGGGTGTGAGAGCCAGTAGTGGCAGAGAAAAAGGGTGAGGAGGGAAGGGAGATGAAGAAGAGGTTGAAGGTTGAGGGCCATATGACAATAAGGGTGCATGGTCAGCAGGACTGAATTCAGATTTAAGGATAGAATTAGAGTCAAGTCTAGGTTGAACATGAAGAAGAATTTGAAAGTAGTACAGAACTGAGAGAAATTTGACTGAGCAGGTAAAAGAAAATCTGCACGTTAAGGAACTTCAGACCACTTGCCATTGAGCTGGATAAATCTGTGTAAGTTTTGAAGACTTTGAGAGTTGAAGGTCTTGTGTTTAGGTTATTATTAACTTTTAAACTGTGTTACAAGAGAAAATAATTTTTTGAGGTAGTTGATGTCTCCAATTCCCAAATAGAAGGTTTTTAGATTTTTAAGAGATTGAACAAAGGCAAGTCTTTGGGTGGTTGGGTGGCCAAATTGGAAATGTCCATAGTAGAATGGGTGGGGTCTCTAGGCAAAGGGAAGAGAAAAGAACAAAGAGATAGGCATCTCCCTGTCTCCTAGTATTCTCACAGTGTCCCATGCCTCCTGAGGGTCCCGGCCAAGGAGACAGTTCCCCAGGCCAGGCAGGACCAAGACCTAGCACTAGGAGTTTTGGATGGACAGAAGAAAATGGCAAAGTCTTATGGAGGAGACCTAGAGACTCACCCAATGCCAAGGAGATGGCTGCCTGGACCAGAAAGGGTAGCCTGTGTTTTGTGGAAGAACAGCAACAATGAAGGGAGCCTTAGAGATCAGTCACCTCACAAAAGCCTCCTGGGTTTTGGCACCAAATATTAGGTTTTGATTTAAGACCTAGAGATGACTGATCCAGGCAGAAAGATTTATTAGAGTGAGAAGTACAGCAGCAAGTTGGGGCTATGACGTAGAGACTTCAGGCCCATCCTGAGAGGCACGCCAGTGACTTTTAAACCAGTGTAGGGGTGGAGTTTGGTCTGGGGGAATGGAATGAAGGATGGATTGAAAAAGTTAACTGGCTTTAAACTTAGACTAGAAGTTAGGCTGCTAGGGGGTGCTTTAAGGTAACATTGCTCAAAATGGCTCACAATTTAAAATGTGTGAATTATTTCTGGAATTTTCCCACTTAATATTTTAGGATCAAATTTGACTGTGAGGAACGAAAACCAATGAAACAAAACCACAGCTAGGTGGAGACAGCTGTTTGAAAGACATTAGGAAATGGTCTTTACCTATTCTGTTATCCCCCAGAGATGACCACTGATCTTTAAAGGTGTACCAGGTCACTGTTTCTCCAGTTGTGGATCTGAATACATTCATGGGTTGTGACCCACATATTTTGATGAAATAGAGTAAATGAGGAAATATCAGAGTTCACTGCAGGTTTTTAAGGCTGTTATTTTTCAGTTGTGTGTATCTTCAGGTCATAGTGTGTAATAAATATCTTATTGTTGGTGATAGTCCAAAATCCGAACGTTCTAGATGCCCCATAGAATGCATGCTTATAGTGCTACTGGTAGTAGTTAGGCAGCTACCATGTATCGTGGGTTACTTTCACATGCATCATCTTATTAATCCTCATAGCAAGTGTAAGGGTAGGGTATTATTATTATTATTATCATCATTATTATTCTCATTTGCAGAGAAAGAAACTGGGGCTTAGAGAAATTAGACACCTTGCCCATGATCACAAAGCTGGTAAATAGCTAGGCTATGGCCCATATCACCAGCTCTCCTTGCCTGCTCATTACACTGCAATACCCCCCACAGCATGGTTCTTTGATTTCTTTTACTTAACTGAAAAATCTCTCTTTGGCTTATGTCAGAAAATACACACTACTTTCCCAGCATTTTCATGGGAGATTTGGCAGGAGGGTAGCCAGCAGGCATCAGTGATATGTGGGGACATTTGTCCTGCTTAAGAGTTCTGCAGATCTAGAGAATTTGAGGATCACTGGTCTAGGTGTATGTTTACACACAGAGAGTTTGGAGAGAGCCACAACTGTAGCTGTTCAAGAGAGCCACTTGACAGGAGCTGTGTTTTTAGTAGAGGGACACAGCCACAGGCAACCTCTCACTTGGCCAGGAGGGAGGTGGGGGAATAGATATCCTTCTGTGTTGTCCTCCTACCTTTGGATTTCCCTGCCATGCCCCCCCACCCCTACCTCATTAGCTGAAACAGAGATCAAGAGGGTCTGCTGATGCAGTTCCTAGAGGTGAACCTCTCAAAGCACAGAACAGGTGGAGAGGGTGCAGGGCAGGTCTAAGGGCACATGGAGGCTTCCCAGCTTACCATTCTCTACATCAACATAGACTTAACAAGGATTCCCAAGGCCCCAGAATGCAGAGTCCTGGCTCCTGCAGCACCTGGCTCCTCACCCTGCTGCCACTTCTCCCCAAAGGACAAGATCTGAATAGGCCAAATGGGGCATTGTGCAATCTTGAGCCACACTGCAAGCCCCTCCCTTGGCCTTCTGTATATTCACTGGGCTGCCAAATGAGGGAAACCAGGCCAGCAAAAGAGCGGCTCCCCCATCCACCTAGGCGTTTGCATCTCTGCCAGAGCTTGGGCATCTTGTCCCTGATCTGATCATGGATGAGGTCAGTGAGTTTTGATGCAGGCTAGAGATTTGCTTGTCTGAATGGCAAACATTTATTCTTGCCAGGATTTTGTATGCTTCAGAGCTGAAATCCCCTAGGGGAAAGAAGCAACACAAAGAGTGAGTGTGTGTGTGTGTGTGTGTCTGTGTGTGTAAGGAGAGGGGGTAGAAATGCGGCCTTCTGAAGATATGCTCCTGCCGTGCACACTTGTCCAGCCTTTGCAGGTGAATGTGTGGCTGCAGTTGTGGTTAAAAGATGAATGAATGTGTTTGTGTGCAGGTGCATGAATGACTGTAGGTTCTGTGAATGAATACATTTGTGATGCAGGTGTATGGGAGCCCTCGTAGGCTGGGATAGTGGTTTGCAAGTGCCTGGATGGCTGGAAGCATCTACAGATCCCTGTCATCATTACTGAAGTCTCTGTGTATTGGCCTGGGGGCAGGGAAGGGGAAGAGTTAGTTTTCTCGCAGCCCCTCCCTTTGCTGCTGCTGTTGCTGCTTCTGGGGTGACAGGAGCCAGTGGCAATTGCCTTGTTCTCTCTGAAGCCCCAGAGAAGAAAGGGAGAGAGACAAAGGGAGACACTAGGCAGTCATCATTTGAAGGCTCCTCCCGTCACCAGCAAATGTCCTTAGATAAACTTTAGCTCCACCACCTACTGAGTGGCCCTCAGTGCCTCATTGGGACTGAGCAAGGGACATAGGTAGTAGCTGAACTATGATTTTCTCTGACCTTCCTCCCCTGACCATCTAGCCTGACACAGTGGAATTTGATATGTTCTGTCTCTGTGTGATGCCTTGAAGTCCACAAGATCTCACCTTTTATCCTCCCCCAACCAGATTTTAGGGAGTGGAAAGAAGGGCCTCATTCTTCCATGAAATAATGACAAGCAAAAATTATTGGGTAGTAGGGCCAGGGATTTAGCTCAGTGGTTTCGCCGCCTTCTGCGCATGCGCAAGGACCCGAGTTTGATTCCCCGGTACCAAAAAAAAAAAAAAATTATTGGGTGGTCACAAATTGAAATACCTGACCTTGTACCTCTTTTTGTGGTGCCAAGGATCAAACCCAGGTCCTTGCACGTACTAGGCAAACATTCTGCCAACTGAGCTGCCTTCCCAGCCTCAGGCCCACTTCACTTTAAGTCATACGATTTAAATGAGTTTGGGCTCTCTTCATCCGCCCACGGTCCCCCATACCCCTTGTCATCTGCAAGGGCCTCTGTACACAATGGCCCTAATTAGTCCCCTCATTAACAGTCTCAGCCCAGGCCAAAGACTTAACAAGTTAGAGAAATCAAATTCTGTAATCATCCAAAGGCACAAGTGCAGCCCCTTTGAGGAGGGTGAGGCAGGGAGAGAGGATTGAGAAACAAGAAAGGTGGGAAACGGAGACCACAGAACAATTAGCAACTGCATCTTCTGAAAATAGAAAAAAAAGCCCCCCAAAGATCCGAAAGTGGCGTGTGTTACCTAATTTGCTGCCTTGGGGGAACTGCTCTATACTCCCATGTATATCCTAGGCATATATAAAAATGAATGAGTGTAAAATACACCAGTTAAAACTACACTGTTAGTTATGTGAAAGGGGCAACTGCTTCCCCCCTAAAAAAGATTTTTGATAAGCGCAGATCATAATATTACAATCTAATCATCAGATTGCTTGTTTACGTTCTCCAGATCCAGCTCAGTCCTGCTTGGGGGGCTTCTGGGTCTTTTCTGCCAAGCAGTCAAGGGAGGAACATCCCAGAGCCCTAGCTTATGAATGTACCGTCTCCACCAAGTGTGAATGCGCTGCTGCTTTGTGTTTGTATGAATGGGGGTTGCATGTGCTGGTCAGAGGCCACGTGAGACACGTGGGGTGGGAATTATGGCTTTGAGAAAATGAATTGGAAAAAAATGAAACCAGGAAGGTGTGAATGGCATAAATCTCTCCCATGGCGCCCTCCACTGCAATACCCACCACCACGATAAGGCACACCTGGCTCATTAAAATTAATTCCTGGCTTTGCAAATATCAATAGATCGATGTCTTTACTTGTGTTCCAACCTTCACCGAGGCCGGACTGCTAAAAACAGAGGGCTGCAACACAAAAGATACCGCAGTCAGCTCAAGCAGGGTGTTATTTTTAGATCAGAAAAAAGAGGGGAAAGGGAAAAAAAAAGAGGCGGCTCTGGGTTTCACAATCTAATTTGGTCCCTTTTCTTAAGAAAAAAAATCCTCTCAATGGCATTTCCCATACAATCTGATTTCTATTTGGCTCCTAGAAAAAAGAAAGAGAGATCTAGGGCTGAGAATTCTGGAGTTTTATGGCTGATTCTAGCTAGTAGCCTTTCTTCACCGGGCTCCAACTGAATTAATTTGATACTATTTTTGAAAGTCAGTGTTTCTAAGGGAGACCTAATGACGCACTGACGTCAATGCAGGTCAATAGCACACACTGCTGGAACTGGGCGTGCTACACCAAGCCAGAGCTGGAGCCTTTCCAAACAGCCCCAACTCTGCAAATATCTCAGCTTTGCAGGGAGAAAAAATAGCCAGGGTTCTGTAAGCACTGAGACCCCCACCATTTTTCCAGAACATCTTCAAAATTGATGCATGTTTTCTTGATGCAAAAAAAAAAAAAAAAAAGAAATCCAAACCGATATAATCAGTCACACTGCAGTACACATACACACACACACACAAAAAACCTGTCAAAAGAACCATATTTAGTCTGCATGCACACATACATTTACGTTCAGAATGCAATGCATATCATTAGGGTGTGTCTATAAATAGATGCAGAGAGTGTGTGTGCTGGGGACTTGGTCCCTGATCGCAGTTTTTGAATGTGGGTGATGAGTTCTTTGCTCTGATCAGTTACAGGAGGTGCCTGAATGTGTGGGAGTGGTAGCGTGGGAGGGGGGCTGCCTCCTCTCCTTCCCTCTAGCTCTCCCCCTCCTCTCTCTCTCTCTCCGTCTCCCCTCACTGCTCCTCTCCTCCCTTCCTGCCTTCTCTCTCTCTCCTTCAGCATCCCCCCCACCCTCTTTCTTCCTCTTCCCTTCCCGCTCTCTCCTCCCTCTCTCCCCCTCCCGCTCTCTCCTCCCTCTCCCTCCAAGTCTGGCACTGAAGGAACTGTTTTGCTTTGCTCCGGGAAGAGTGCAGACACATATCGTGAAATCCCGAGCTTTTTGCGTGGTGCATTTAAAATGCTTCCTTATTTATATTACCCTCATTCCCTCACCTCTCCCACCCCCTCAGCAGTCCTTCCAAATTTCCCTAGAAATCTGTGTAAAGCATGCGGAGGGGAAAACATTTGCACAAAAAGTGAAGGAGCTCGCCAAGGTAGGTTATTCCATGCACTGTCTTGTGTTTGGCTTTTGCAAAGTTTATGATGTCAGTTGCTAAATGTTTGGAGGAGTCGATCCGTGTGACTGGCCATGATTACTGTCTTTTTCATTGAACAATAATATTTGCACAAATTGCTTGGACTTCTCGGGCACGCTCTCCCGGGGTCCTGTGTGTGGGTTTTGCAGGAGCCTGCCAGTTGGAGGACAGCCCTGGGTGTGAACTGGGGAAGGATGGCGGGGTTGGCTCCCACCTGGAGTGTTCTGTGATGCGGGGCTGGGAAGGTGGAGAGGATTCTGTAGTGAGCGAGTGGTTCTTCCACTTTGCCATATGTGGGACTGATTAAGTGTCTTCATTCTTGTCATTATTTTACACATGAAAATTCAGTTCTAAAAAGGCTTCAGGAAGTCAGAACAAAGTGTGTGTGGCGGGGAGGGGGGGGTGTCTAGGGAGAGGTAAAGAATCAGGGCATGGTGGTGATGATGCTAGTGGCATTATTTCTTGCCTAGAGAATTTAATCTTCTCTCTTCCCACTATCTAGAGAAAATGGTAAGTCTTTAGTGGGCATAAGCTAAATATTTTTTGTTAAAAACCTTAGCAGTGGGTAAAATGAAATTAAAAACACACACACATATTTGCATTGCAAGAGCAAAAACTGCTACAGCTCACAACCACCTGTAGAGGGAAATCTGTATGCATGATTTCTTAGGGGCTGTTGTGTGGAGGAAAACCCCTGGCAAGGCGCCTGGCAAAGTTTGCAGGAGATGACCAGAAAGGCCCACCCCGGGCCCGGTGAAGGGTTAAACCGCGGGGCTGAGGAGGAGGGCACGCTGGAACCTGGCCAGGTCCCTCAGTCTGGGAAGCTGCAGAGGTGGCTTCTGCTTGGGGGGCTAAAGTGGGGGAGCCTGGACCCAGTGAGAGTAGGGAGCAGGGCTTGCAGGGAGTGTGTGTGGGCTGGGGGTGAGGTCACGAGGTTAGGAGTGTCTGGTGCCCGGTGATCTTGGAGATGGGGAGGTCAGCGGCCAGGTTTTCCCTCCTGCCTCCCTTTCCTGCCGCTGCACAAAGCCGAGTGGTTATCAACAAGTGTTTCTCCTGAGAAGATTAGTTTTGACAGGGACTTCAAGGGGTTTTCTAATCTGGGTAAATCCACCAGGACTTTATTGTGTGTAGCAGAGATTCGTTCTTTGTCAGGAAGGAGCTTGGAGGTGGGAGTGAGGGGTACCAGAGGAGGCTTTTGAACATCAGCCATTTGACCTTGGGGATCAGAGTTCAAATCGTCAGAGCACTGAAAAGGCGGAACAGGTGTCCTTATCCCTTTTCCCACCCCTTCACCCTGAGCTTAATGTTTAATGAAGAAAATGCAGCGCTTGGTGTTGGCCAGACCTGTCAATGGGAATTCCATGTGTCTTGAGAGCAGGATTTTTTTTTTTAATCGAGGAAAGCAAGTAGCAGTCTCAGCTGTAGTACTGTATTTTTTTCCCCCTGCAAATGATCTTCTAGGAAAGCTGAATCACCTCCACACTGAAGAGCAGCCACTTCTGGGATGTGGAACACAAGTGTGTGTGTGTGGGTGTGGGTGGAATACCCTCATGGTTTTTAAATAGAGATGGGTCTGGGGATTTAGCTCAGTGGTTTCGCCGCTTGCCGCGCAAGGACCTGAGTTCGATCCCCAGCCCCCCCCCCCAAAAATAGAGATGGGTCTGCCTTCTGAATGTCAGGTTACATTGGAGATATGCAGGAAGATAAAAGGCCAGGGGCTCTGGGCTGGGTTGGGAGTACAGAAGACCACCTGGGTGGGGGTGTCATTTTGAAGGAGTGAGTTTGTGGGTTTTTCCTCCTGGAGGTGGCTGGGTTATCAAATGAGCATAAATATGTAGTCTCTTTCAGCAGGAAGGTGGGAAATCTGGGGAGAACGCTCAGAAGTTAGACTCGCACCCCATTGCCACACCCTCTGGAGCTATGGCAACCAAGGGACAAGGAGGCCCGACCCAGAAGTAGGAGGTGAGCTAGGCTCGGGCTGGCACCAAGCCTGCAATCCTTACTGAGCTGAAGAAAGCAAAGGGGATGGGGGCTGCAGCCTTGCGGACCTGCTGGCGTGGATGAAAGCCATGCCAGCGCACCCACCATCCGCTGTCCACATCACTTAGGGTCCTGGTTCAGGGAGCTGTCCCATTATTTTTTGGCCAGCAGAAGAAGGAAAGGGTAGTTGCCTTCCTTCTCAGAAAGAACTTGACTCTGTTCTTAAGTCAACAGCTATTTGTTTCCTTTTGGTATAAGGGAGAGGATAATGGTTACAAGAAAAAAAATTGGTGCTGAAAATTCAGCCATACAGTATATCCTCCCTAGGCCCCTGGACCCACTATTATTTTTCTCCTCAGCTGTGGTCCCTGAGGACCCAGTTCCTGAAGGACACCCAACCAATGTGTACTCTTTGCCGTGTTTTTCTCACTAAAGGTGTTCTGTGTCCACCAGCCAGCCCCTTGACATCCACCTCTCTCAGGTTCTCCCGGGGCCAGACAGATGCCACATGCAGACACATATGTGTAGAGTACACGCATAGACTAATGCAGAGACCACAAGGATACTCATGGGTATACCCAGGGTTCTTTCCACACATGAGCTCACAAGCAGTACATGAGGGAGTGGACGTTCTTCCTCTTCCATCAAGTCCAAAGGTGCCACATCCAGTTTAGGGGTGGATCTGATGTCCCTGAGTGTACGTGGTGGACCTGAATTTGCCTTGGGTTTCCTCATACTCATTCAGGAGTGTCAGTTGCCCCTGCACACGACGTTGGAAAGCATCACTGCAAGCAGAGGTCCACACATTCATGAGAAGAATGAAGCCTAACTTTTGTCACCATCATACTGAATGAGCGCTGGTGCTTCTCCTCTGCTTCCCAAAAGAAAACCAAGGGCAAGAGCAGGGACAGCTACATAATTTGTGGAATCCAGCACAAAGACACTGTAGGAAGCAGGAGGAAAGTGCCGTTAAAGGTACTACCACATAAAATCTTTCTTCCATAGTCTCTCTGTAGACATGTCCTGGTGTTTTTTATTTGCTGTTGAATGTCGTGCTAAATAAAAACTAAAATTCGTAATTATAAGCATGAATTTCACCATTCATCTTTACAGTGAGTGACACCAATCATATATGAAGATGTAAGATGTTGAACTCATTTGCAGAATCACGGCAGTTATACAACTCGTAAGTCATACAGGCATAGCTACTTCATTCATGCCATTGCAATGGAGTTCTTGAAAAGAACACACTCAGCTATGTTTATTTCAATTCTTGATCCCAGTGCACTCCACTGGCACTCAACCTTCTGCTTGCTACTGAGTAGAAAATGTGTGAAACAAAGAGGAACCACGGATTGTTCTCTCTTTTCTTTTCCTTCTTTGTTACCATTTTTAGCATTCCATAGGCAGGTGACAAATGCAGGGAAAGACAGGGTAAGGAGCAATGGGCTGGAGTTCTTTGGTCCCCAGCGCTGTTTAGAGACCCATTGCCTCTCTGTATTCGAAGCACCTGGTTCCAACAGAAAGCATGATGTCTCAGTACTGCGATGTCCCCATTTCCTCAATCACTGATTTATAATTTACTTGCCTTGAGTTTCACTGAACTCCAGCATTATTCTATATCCATGCAACACAATCAGATAGCAAGGAAGGGTGGGCACAAATAGTGCTCATTTTCTCTACTCACTCTCCCTTGTCCCCAAGACTTCACTTACAAAACACAAGTTCAAAGACAAAATTATTTAAAATCTCAAAGAAATGCAGTAGATTCTTAAACCAAGCATGCAGCCCTTGTGAGCACAGGACTCCAGGTGTAACTATATATTTCACCCTTTTATGAAACAGAGATGTAACAGAGAACCTATCACTAATCTTTCATCGAGTGAATAATCCCATCTGCAGCAGAAAACGTCAGCATTGCCACTTTTGACCCACCGGGGCTCTCTTATCTAACAAGTCCCATTCTCAGAAGTTCATCACTTCCTGGTGAAGGGTCACACTTTTGAAGAGTGGATCCACCTGTCGATCTTTTCAGGGTCCAGTGATGCCTTGTGTTATAACCAGGCCTTGGAGATAAAGCATTCACTCCAGTCCTCCACCATGTTCAAGCGTGGTTACATTAAGGAGATATTTTGCCTGATCTCTACTTATGCTATGCTTGCTCCGTGAATGGTTGTGCTACTGACTTAGTGTTTGTTAATTATTATTTACTTCACCAGTGATCTGAAGTCTGTCCATGAATCTCCCAGTCCAGAATAACAGGTTCTCATAAATTACTTTGGTAGTGAATTCAACTGATAGTGAAATCTAAGCAGTAGGGTTTGAGGCTCAAAGGGTCAAGGGGAAGACAGTCCTAAATGTCTGCTGGAGCCCAATAAAAAATGAATTTTTCCCTCCTACATCAACTGCTTCTCTGCTCCTTACCTTCTAAGGAACAAAGCCAGAGATGTGAGGTGAACAGAGATGTGAACTAAAGGGGAATGAGATAGCCTTAAAAATGAATCCAACTTAGAGAATGAAGACACTATTGACCTGCTAGCATTGGTTTAGGGACTTTTGAGAGTTGTATTTTTCAGCCTAAATCTAGCTTCCCTTTTTGGTCTTGTCCTTTAGGTGACAGTAACATCCTTTTGTGAAATATTTATCTTGGTTTAAGCTACCGAGTACACCTAGGAAAAGAGGAGAAGGAATTAGTCTTTAATGGACCAGAAAAACCAATTGTTTACTTATGAGATATTGTTTATGAATGAGCCTAGCACACTCTTTGACCCATGATGGGTGATTAATAAGTGATAGCTAACTATAAGAATATATCATTATTGTGGCAAGGTGTTAGAGTGAAAAAGCCATGGATGTGGCATCAAACTACATAGGTTTAAAGCATCAAGTGGGTGCATGATCTTGGGCAAATTACTTAGCTTTTTTATGACCTGCTTACTTCACCTGAGCAATGGGAGTATTCACATTATAATACACAATGTAATTCACAATATCATAACCCCACAGTGTTATTTTGAGCATGAAATGAGATGGCTCATTGGAAAGCATTCTAGAGTGCTCTATATGGTGGACCCTCAAGTTACAACTGGCCTGGCATACAAACAACTTGGGTTATGACTGGAATTTTAGTTTTAACTTATGATCAAAATCTCAAGTTACAACCTGAATGCCAGCGCTTATGCTTCCAGGTGGTCTCAGGTACAAATTTAGCCCTTACTGCATTCTGAAAGGAACATTATAACATCCTTTCCTGTGTGGGGTTCATTGAGAAATCCTGGGCCAATGTCTCTCTAAGGACACTGAGATCTGCCTGTGTACAGGAGAGAGACTGTGAAGGCTGTTAGAGGAGACTGAGCCTTCAGTTGAGTGATCTGAGTTACAACTGGTCCTCAGGAATGAATTGAGTTCGTAAGTCAAGAGCCCACCATATATTTAATACATGTGTTTGCATATATGCATGCGCAGGGGCAGATATTAACATTTCTTTGAATCTCGCCTTCCTATTTTTCCTGTCTCGCTGAATAGAGACATAGGTCTCATAGGCTGGACAGTGTCTCAAGTACAATATAATGGTGACTAGTTCAGATTTTACAGCCAAACAGGTCTCGGTTCAAATCTTGGTCCCTGTACTTTGTTGGTTATGTGACTTTTGATAAGTTATTTAAACTAAGCCTTCATTTCTTGACAATTAAAGTGGGTGCCTAGCTCAAAGAATTATTTGATGATGATTCATTGTGATATTTGCACATTGCCTGGCACAGTGCCTGCTCATACCAAGTATCTAATATAGTGTTTTTATTTTTATAGTTACTTTTGTTACGATGCTTCTGGCCATTTGTGGGCTCCGGAAAGCATTAGAAAAGTGACTTGGGAACATCTTGTGAGGCATGTTGTAGGGTGGCATTTCTACCATGTGACTTTCTTACTCATGTAGATTTGTCTTTTTCTGAGGCTAGTAGAGTTGCTCATAGCCCTTTCCACATACACTGAGATCATTCCCTACTGAAAGCCAAAGGAATCGCTTGCCATTGACCCTGCCAAGCTAGGAGAGGCCAGAGCAACTTCTCTGGTGCTGTCATTTCAACTCAGAGTCTATGCACCCCTTTATCCCATTAGCCCCCAACCTTGAAAGAGGAGGCATGAAGGTATAAGGAGAAAGGGACCCAGGCATGAGCATGGGTCAGGACCTCATGTGCATGTGACACTTGTCTGTATTTGAATCATGAGAGCCTAGAGGTGAGAAATGGGTCTTCTCTCACTGAAGCAGATGTTCCAGGTCTCCTTGGACTTTATGAGACCCTCAGGGATCCCTAGGAGGCAAGTATGACTATTTACTTTGGATCTAGATCTCAAGGTTCAGTGATTTCATTCTCCAGTGGGGAACACAAGAAAAAAGCCCTTACCTGGTCCCTACAGCCCCAATAAAATTGGGAACTCAACAAAAATTTGTGGATGATCCTCTAGATAGCCAACCATATACTGAGGAGCCAGTGATAACTTAGATGCACATCCTACTTGCCAACATGGCACTCATAGTCAGAGGTGAAAGGTGCCTTTAACAGTCCATAATCATCTTTGGGTGAGACTTTTACCAATCCTGAGTTCTTATGCCATTATAAAGGTCTTGTTTGACCAGTATTCCACCTCAGGTTTTCTTTTTGTTAGTGGTGTGGTTTGTGTTTTTGCTTTTACAGCACAGGGCATTGAAGCCAAGGCCTTTCACTGAGCTACATCCCCAGCCCACACAGTCTGCTCCCCATCCTTTTTTCTGAGACAGATTCTCACTAAGTTGTCCAGGCTGACCTAAAACTTAAGATGCTCCTGCCTTAGTCTCCTGGGTTGGGATTACAGATATGTGCCACCATGCCCACTATAGGTTTCCTTTTTCAGTTCCAAACTTATCTGTTCTATCTTTGTCCCCTTCTATCAGGAACCCTTTCACCCCTGACTTTATGTGAGTGTGTTAATTGGCGTGGATGTACCAGCTGGGAAAGAAGAACGCACTCCATCCATTCAAATCCAGACATGTTTAGTTCCAGAGATCCTTGTTAGTATGTGGGAGGAAGCTAGGATTTATGGCAATTTGTCCTGTTGGAAGCCCATGAGATGGGCTCATTATGTTAGGGTGCATGGAAATACAGAGCAAGAGAAGACCTGAGCAGCAGAGAGTTGGTTTAGCTTCAGTTTAGCCTGCCTGGGGCAGGACATGCGATTCCAGTGCACTATGAAGGCTATTTGGTTCTACTTACTTTTCTATACTGTTTGCACAGATTTAGAAAAGAGAAATAGTTTGGGGAGGTGATATTCAGCATAAGAAGATCAAAGTAGCCACTATCCGTCCTTCAAAACTTCTTCGGTAACCTCCACCAGATCAAGAAGTTTTCTCCTACTCTGTATTAACTTACTGGTTTAGAAACTGCCAGATTTTCAAAACCTTAACCACCTGTATCTTGTGAGTTGAAGAATCGTGAATACTGTAAAACCAGCACTCTGGAAGACTAAGGCAGAAGGATTGCAAGTTCAAGCCTAGTCTGGGCAACTCAGTGACTAAGTGAGACCCTGTCTCAAAATAAACAAAGAAAAGGACTGTGGATGTAGCTCAGTATGAAGGCCCTGGGCTCAATCCTCAGTAGCACAGAAACAAAACATCTGGTGCTTATCCTTGCTTTGGTGGCACAGGGACCATGAGCAAAATCATGAAGAACTCCATATTTTAAAAAGCAGCCACTTGGTACCAACCCCAGAGATGAAGGGCTGAGACCACAGACCATGGTGGGCTCAAGTCTGAGTCCTGAGTCCTCTCTTCTTCAGAGTCAGTGGTACCAAAGCTATTCAAGGCATTGACTCTTTCATTTTCTCCCTTATGCTGCTAGATGCTCACCATCATTACTGGGCAGTTCTCTCTGTTGACTTCAGGCAGTGGAGGATGAGTAGGAGCAGCCAAGCTCACTGGAGGGTTGAAGGCAGGGTCTTTGTCAACTGTGATTAAGGGAAGGTGCCTCTTGTGATGCTAGCTATACAGCTCTACTTCTCCTAAGTGGTCTAAGCCCCTATATTGAAGGAGTTGACTCTGACCCTTAACCAGAAGTGGGTGAACCAAGCCCAGCAAAGTCACAAGCAAGCGGTGCCTTGATCATTGCTGATAGCACCCATTACCTAGCCCTTGGCAGCAGTTCCCAAACAGTGTTTCCCTTTAAGACATAGGACCTACAGAATTCTATTCTGGAACTAGGTCCCAGCTGTCATTTTCCCAGCTCATTTCCAAATGATCAGAATCCAACGCACTTTCCAAAAACATAATGAGTCCTGTTGTTCTGTGTGCCTTGGCCAGGTATCTCAGAGATCACCTGAGAGTGGGAAAGGAGGTAAAATACTTCATCTCAGTGGTGAGCTTTTTCTCCTGAGATAAGTTGGCTTGCCCTGTGGAAACAAGACTGGGGTGAGAAGGAACATGAGGCGCTGCCACAGGTCCTGGCTTAGCCTTTACCTGTGGGTCTCATGGCTCGGGTTCCTGTGACCTTTGGAAATTTCTTCCAGCACTGAAGGGAATTCCACCACAGTCTGTTCTGGAGAACAGGTCAGGGTCTAAAGAGGAGCTGCTCTGTATTTCAGATAACCAGTTACTCTGCTTAACAGCTGCTTAATTTTGGGCAAGTCATTTAACCTCTCCAAGCCTCAGGAATTGTTTTGCTGAGTTGTCATAGGGGTTGAATGGGGCACTGCATATGTACTTCGTAGCACAGTACCTGAGGGTTAGTAAATACTCAGTAGCTATTGCTAATCTTGATATCACACCAGCAGCAAAGGGAGAGGAGCACTCATTGAATCTTTTTAACCTTCATGGATGGCAAGTTTTTGTCTTATTCTGGGTTCCTTCTGAGCCATGTATCATCCTGTAAGTAGGTGAAGTGCGGAGCCTCTTGGGTACACTAAGAGAAATGAGGCCACTGCTACTCAAAACCAGACAGTGAGAAAATGTTAATTGTAAGAAAGACCAAAAAGATCTCTCATCATCTCTTGGGCTCTTACTATTGCATTGATTAACTGTGAGCCAGAAAGTGAGTGTATGTGGAGGGGTGGACAAGGGGAGGTTTGTACCCCAACAGGCCAAGCAACTTGCTGACCTAAGGAATCTGAGGAGGGAAGAACTGTGGAGATCTTGACTCAGAGCCTCAGAGAGTCCATCTTGCCAGCTCTGGCAGCCATTTTAGATCTTTTGTCTGAGAGGGATCCCAGGTCCATATTTTAAAAGTTCCTGAAAGCAAGAAAGGACTATTTCTTTTGCCTTGCTGCTACTAAGTGGAATACACAACCACCTTGATACAAATCATTTTAGGAGAGGAGGGCTGTCCAAATCCCATGATGCCTTTGTAACAAGTTTATAATAAAGCCCCTCACAGGCTGGGAATCTAGACATTTGTGGGACAACAATGTCTAGAAAGCTAGAACATATTCAAAATTCCAAGGGCCAGAAAAGTATTAGCTTTAAAATCTCAGCCCCAGAACTCCTGGGATCCACTCTCTAGGAACTATCTTTTCTATTCCAAGTTGCACATGGAGCCCAAGAGTTGAGTCTCAAGATGTCTCTAAAGTTAAGGAAGAATCCATGGATTATCTTCAAAGTAGGACTCGGTCCAGGCTCCAGTTTTCTCTAAGTGAAATGTCTTTGGTGGAGAAAAAGCCCATGGCCTCTGGGCAGATTGGCTTTTGCAGAATTAAAAGAAAAGTAGACCGGAGAACAGCTCCCTCTACTGGCTCTTTTATAGAAATGCCATAGCAGTCATTCCACCTGCCCTGTGGGTATTTGAAGCTTATGAGCTTCTTAGTCTTGATACTTGGAACCAAAGGGAAAAATAGGCATCTTGAGGCGCCAAGAAGATGAAACAGCAGAGACTGGTTTCTTATGCCCTCTTCATAATTTCATCTGATGTTTGAATGCCAACATACCGCTAAGTATTTTACTTGTAGTATTTCATTTAATATTCACCATAAGCTCTTGCGACTGGTTTTGCAAATGAGGCATCCTGAAGGGCCTGAATAAGTTCCTGGCATCACCAGAGACTAGTACCCCCCCTTAGTAGCCCTCATCACTCTTACGATTCTCCTGAGCGAGAATTCAGAAAAGGAGGAGCCAAGGGTCAAAGTGAGATGGGAAGGAGAACTTGCCTCGGCACCTAATATAAATAGGGCTATACTGGACCCGAGATTGCTCCACAAACCTCCTGGGTTCCAAAGAATTTCGTCGCTGCTTCAGAAAAACCAGCCCACAAGGCAATGAATTAGATGACAAGAGCCAGCTCAAGGTGCATCCACTGTGACTCTGGCTGAAGAAAGCAGGGTAACCAGCCTAGTGACTAAGATGCCTTCCCATTGAAGAGGTTAGGGCTTCTTAGATTTGTGGAACATGTTCTCACCGGTGATAAAAGTCCTGTGAGATAGGTAGGTCAGGTAGCCACATACCCTTTATGGGTTGAGAACATAAGCTATGGAGTGACTTGTTTTAGATGTTGGTCAGAGGCAGATGGCATATCCAGACCAGAACTGTCACTCTTGGCTTAAATTCCCACATTCCGGTTGGCAGTGGCTGGAATGGAGGTCTAAGTTGTGCTTTTTAATGGTAGTCAAGAAAGACTGTAAATCCACCTCTCTGTTGGGCAGAGCGCTTCCCGAGTTACTCTTTCCCCTGTCTGGGGTTGGTTAATAACTAAGCCACCTTGATAGTGAGCCATTTGGGAAGTAGAAATTACTAAGGTTGGTCTCTTTTCAAGGTTGATCTCTTGCCAGTGCACATTTTAAAGTTATCTAGCTCCCCGGGAGAATACCAAATATTTCTTCAACTCTTCTGTACCATGTAAAGTTGCAGACCTTTTCAATTCACCCAGAAATTCCGCATTGGTTCTTCCCGGGGCTTTGACATATGGGTAAGTAACAGGTCCCTGTTCTGGCTTTGAGTGAGAGGCTGGTTTCCACTTTCACTGCCCACAGGTCTCCTGATGGACATAATGGGACCATGGATCTCACCGAATTCTTCAGTTCTCACTCAGGACCTTCTGTTGGCCATTGCTTCACCATAGGCAGAGTGATGTCATCATGGGATCAGAATGAGACCTGCTTATGATAACACAGATAACAGAAGCAGGCTTCCTATAGTGCCTTCTGACTGATTGGTGGAGATGTAATTGTCCTAAACAGGGTGGCGCATTAAAAACATTTGTCCATGATGTAAGCTACTGGGCCTCAGCTCCTGGTACGAAGAGCTGTTTTGGTTTAACTTGTTAATGCCACAAAATCCACTTTGCCATCAATGTGACTTTTTTTTTTTTTTGGTACCGAGGATCGAACTCTGGTCCTTGAGCTTGCTAGGCAGGCGGCGAAACCACTGAGCTAAATCCCCAGCTTAATGTGACTTCTTGATGAACACTTGGTGCAGATGAGCTCATTGGGAGTGAACTCATATTTGGCCACCTCCTGGTAAAGGCTGACCACCCCTTTGCCCAGGTGCAGCCTCAAGCACCTGCCCCTCATGCTCTTCCCATCTCCAGGAGCCAAAACAATGCAACCGAAGGAGGGGAGGGGAGAGCCTGGAGCTAAATGCTCACAGGGATATTGTGAGTGGTGGAATGTGGATTGCTGACACCATGTCCCTCTCCTCTTGCTTATTGTAGGAGCACCAACGACCAAGAGGAGACCAGATGAGTTTTCAAGGCAGTCCTCACACACCCAGGACACATGTCATCCTTTGCCTCGTGCTTTCTGCAATGCCGCTGCTCGCATTCATCTTCTTACTGACCCTTGCCATAATATCCCTTCCTGAGCATCACCTTTCCCCATTCACCACCCACTCAGTGCTTTCTCTGAGATGCCCCTCCCTAGGAAGTGGCTTTGCTTTCTGTTTGGCAAGCTTCCCTTTGAGTTATATCCAGATGGCTACCGTTAGTTTTCCTTTGCTCCACGTCTACCTTGTGCCAGACTCAGCCCCTGGTCAGGTCAACCACAGAAAATCCTACCTCTTCCAAAATGAAGTTGCAAGACATTCTGCCAGAACAGTCACACTCAATGAAGGGACCAGCGGTGTATCTGAGTGTGATGTCATTGAAGCCAGATGGAAGGCTCAGGAATCCCCGAATCCCAGTTAGATGCAGTAAAAGTATTTAGTACTGACTGTTGAGACTGATTAAGAAGGTGGGGATAGGAAGGAGGAGGAAGAGAAAGAGCCTCAGAATTGAATTGTCCCTGAATACAGAATGGAATCATTGAGATTTTTTTCTCCAATTAAATATGCATCTCATTCTGCCACATTGCAATGCTTCACTCTAAACATTTCCATTTGGGGCCCAAGGCTTTTCTTCACGGGTTCTGAGCCACAGGCTCCTGGACGGTGAGGTAAGTGACATTAGCCAGTACCATCTCAGTGATGTACAGTGATCTCAGAGCCCAGTGCTGAGTGGATCCACCCAGAAGCCCCTAAGATTTGTCCTAGATTCGTCCCTATGACCACTGTACCCCCAGGGCTCCCCAGCCCAGCTAGAAATATTAATTCCAGCTGCACAATATTAATCTAGACCTCTACAAAAACAAAACAGACCCTGGGGATTGACCAAATTAAGATTTGGTGGCCAGGGATTTAGCTCAATGGTGCCACCGCCTGCCTCCCAAGTGGAAGGTCCCAAGTTTGATCCCTGGTACAAAAAAAAAAAGATTTGGTGAGACCATGAAACTCTCTTTTAAAAAACTGTTTTTGTTTTACTACAGAGTATGGCTTTCTGGAAACACACTATACCTAGAAAGTGTAGCCCTCTTTTCTTTTTGCATTTAGGGGTTAGCTAGGCTGGATGGAAGATACCAGGTTTCCACATGGGAGCTTTGGTAGGTTTCAGATTCAGTTCATTATTTAACTAATAACCTTGCCAAGAAGTACAAAAAAAATATAAACCTGGCCAATACAGCACGTATGTTATCCGATCCCTCTTCTTTGTTCCATCGCCTGTACTTACTGGACTAGGAACTACAGAAATACATCCCAGTCTTTGTTCATAGCCTACCAGACACAGCAATCCAAGCTAAGTAGACTGGAAGCTAATCGCAAAGCTGCCTTAATAGTGAATGGATATAAAGTTCTGCTCATTCAGACCCATTAGACCTCCCAAGAATCTGTGACCAAGCTGTCTGCCTGCTGAATTCAGATGGGGTAGACAATCTTACACTTCTGTCAAGTGCAAGATTAATCCTCATGTCCCATAAGTATCTCTAAGCATACCTCATTGTTCTTTTCTCCCTGTGGTCTATGCTTTTTCAGCTCTGACACCTTGCTGTTTAGCCTCTGCTAAAGTAAAGTATGCTGGCTTCCTGCGCCCCTCCCTGGCCCATCCCCTCAGCCTCTGCACCCTGTCATGTGCTCGCTCTGGCTTCCCTGTCTTTGCTTAGACCCTCACCATGAAACCTACTCTAGATATTCCTGGATGACCCTCTAGTCCTCATTCTCCCAAACGCGCCGTTCATTGGCAAGGCATGGGAAGACCCATCCTCTGGTCCTCCAAGGTGTCCAGCAGTTAGAATGGCTTAAGGTAGGGAGGAGGATGTTGGCAAGAGCTCTCCCCTTGGCAATGAAGCTGTGCAAAGAGCAGATGTCGACTTAACTGTTCTGAAGTTGAACGATGTGACTCCTTTCAGTTTAACAGAGAGTCAAGACTTTTAAGTGCTTATGGCAGCCAAAAATGTAGGGGGGGTGGTGTGGAATTCCAGTCATTTTCCTCCAGCATCCAAACGTCTCCAATTATTTTGGCTTCTAAGGAGCGATTCCCAAGACTGAATATACCTGTTGATCAGGGTAAGTGGTGAAAACATGTATTTAACAGAGGAAGGGGATGGTGGAATAATTTGTATTATGCATGCTGTGGCTCTTCTCCCCCCTCCCCTGCTAGAGTAATGGCTCAGCCTTTAAACTTTTCAGAATCAAGAAAATGATCAGGGATGCCAGTTTCTAGGATTGAAGGAGAGCTGGGAGGACTAGACAACGCTATGGGCATATTTGCTGTTCTCACCTTAGGAAGGCTTTCTTGCAAGACTGTTCCTGTCTTCTCTCTGGTGCCACCCAAGGGGCTTGTTCTTCAGTAGGGGTAGAGACACGATTGGGTGTCACAACCCAATGGATTCCTCTGAGTTCTGGATGAGGCTGAACCAGCTGGTGCCTTCCTGGGAGTAGGATTGACAGATCTCTTTTCATAGGCAGGGAGCCATGTGTGGGAGTGGGGAAGTAGGGTGGTGTCTATTAGCTAAAGATCTGCTTGGCAGGAATAAATCAGTTTCATTATTTAGGTTATTACTGAGAAAGTCCCTCACACCTCCAACTCCAAGTGATGGAAGATAGAACTTGGTTACTGATAAGCGGAGATTGGAATAGACCAAACATGACAGATATGGGCATAAACGTTGGAGCCATGGAGCCATGAATCTGATTTTATTCTTAGTTTTATATCTTCAAACTCTAAGGCTTTTAGACAAGTCATTTACACTTTCTGGTCTCCATCCCCTCAGCTCTAAAATGGAAACAATAATGACTAAGGTTATGAGAGTGATTCATGTGCTCTATGAGGCTACGGAGTAGCTACCTGTCCCATTTTATAATGGCACCTACCCAGTTGCCTTAAGGATTAAATAAGGTCATTTATGTTAAAATGCCCGGCACAGTGTCTGGTGTGTTGTTAGTTGGTTCTCAAAACTACTGATTTCTTCTCTGTCTCCCCCTTTCCTTAGTCCAAGGTAATTCTGCTGTTCCCTAATGAAGACAATTTTAGGCAAAAAGGAATCCCTTTCCTGGATTTCCTTCCTGATAGATTCCCCTGGATAGATTTTCTGAGAATTGGGTTTATTTCCTCTAACAAATCCAATACTGTACCTACTGACATTTTTCTTGGTGTTTGGGGAGGAAACCATAGACGCAGACAGGGTGTTTCTTGGCTTCATCAACCCCAAAAGAGAAGAGACTGGTTCTTTTCAAGGACGACATGACAGACAGCCTGTTCCCACAGGCCCTCTAAAGGGAGCCTTGGGGAAAGGAGTCCTTTTCGTGCTTGGGATGCCCAGGGATGAGTTGGCAATGCAGAAGGCGGTTTTCATCTTGGACAGATTCCACATCAGTCTATTAATTCCCTGAGTCTTTAGCTTGACTGCTCAGACAGGAATTGGGCACCACAGCCCTTAATAAAGGACGGCGGGACGGCTCAGGAAGCCAAGGTCACCAGCTCCAGCCTGGACATGCACCAAGGGGCCTGGCTGAGAAGTAGGAAAGATGGAGATGCTGGCTATGGAGGATTAACTTTCTGCAAATGTTTCTGCTGAGCTGCCTAGCCTTGCTTATTTGATCTAAGCAGTCCTCTTTGATTACTGTAGCAAGACAGGAACAAGGCAGACAGGCGCCCTCTTCTGGGAGGGAAGAGCAGAGACATTGAGTCCACCAAGCTGAGGTTAGATTAGTGTAATGTTGGTTCCTGCTCTCATAGTTAAAATGTGCATAGCCTGAGCTCATTTCTACCCTTTCTAGCTCTATCTTATTCAAGGTTTGCTGAAAGTTGTCCAGGATCATGAATGAGCCTGCCGTGGTCTCAACTTCAGACGCAATAGCACCAAGCCACCATATATACAGCTTAGCATTAAAAACATGCACCATTATCACCTCTCCTCTATACAGTTTATGCAGTCCACATAGAAACTACGAAGTTTCTGTGAATGTGCCCACCTGCATGAATTTATGCATACACACACCTTGCCACACATCTGAAAACACACCTACACTACTCTTTAAAAACACGCTTAGCCTGACATTTTCATCAATCCAAGAAGACTTCATTGAAATGTTGCCTGCCGGCATTTCCTGTCTCCCGGTGCCATCTGATGGCCCCATGAGATAAGCCATCTTCGGCACCTCCCTCTCATTGATATTTCTCCTGCCTGTACACCTCTCACATGCATACATACATGCGTTCATAGAGCTAAAAATAAAAGCTGCTGCTGGGCTGCCAGAGGGTGTCCTCCATCCCGAGCAGATGTCCTCTGTCTCCCTTTAGCAGGCTCAGCTTAAGCCACAGACAGAATCTGAGGGGACTGGACAGGCTTAAGCTGAAACCGAAATCTCCAAGGCGAGTTACAAAGGCCTGGAAAGGGAGATGACATCCGCTGAGCCTCAGGACCCTGCTCTCCAAGGCCTTGTGCCCCAAATCCTGGTAACCTCTGGGTAATTGTTTATTGGCATTCCGGAAAACCACTGTCGGGTAAAGCTGTTAATTAGGGTTAGGAAAGGAGACAGACCACGCACCCAGCCGCATCAGTAAACAGCTCCCCGCTTTCCACCCCGCCCCTCAAGGGCAGAGGTCATGCCATGCCGGGTGGATCTGGAATGCTGTGTATATTCGGGGAAGATGATTCGCGTGCGTGTAATTTTGTTCAGATGTTCCGATCTGCAAAAATCCTTCCCACCTCCACCACTCCATCACTCGATAAACCCCTTTGTCATGCTGAGGTGTGGCATTTCTCCTGCTGAATACCTCTGGTGCAGACACACCACACACCCTGAGACACACGTACACACGCACAGAGACTTTTGTCGCCCTCATGAAACAGGCGACAATCTGGCTTAAAAATAGCACTCATCCATTGAGCTCATTTTTCAGGGATGGTATTTTAAGAAGAAAAAGGATTCCGAGGTCTTTGAGAGGGAGAAAGGGTGAGCCGTCACCTTGCCTTACAAGGCCTGATAATGTCGCTGGAGATAGCATTAGCAGTCTTTATTGAATTTTCTCCTCCTCCTCCTCCGATCATTGAAATAAAGTTGTTTATTTGATAATACCCTGCCATTTGGGCATTTATAGAGGTGAGTTTCCTCCTCGCTGGTGAGGAGAGAGAGAAAGTGCCGCAGCAAGCCCTGACCCTCCCCTCCTAAGCACTCCTCGGAGCTGGCGGATTTGGGAGCCCTGCCCCCACACAAGGGAGCCCCCAAACGGCTGCTGGCCACTTGCAAAGGGCTGCGTGCACGTGTGTTTTAATTGCAGGTTGTTTGTTCCCGCCCTGGGAGTCTGTCCGTCTCTGTCTGTAACTCAGATGATTGCTCTCTGCGAAGCTGGCTGATTCCGTGGGAGACCAAGCAGGATGCGTGGGCGCAGGAAACAGAAGAGGGAAAAGGAGGGTGGAAGAAAGAGGGAGAGGGAGAGGGAGAGAGAGAGAGAGAGAGAGAGAGAGAGAGAGAGAGAGAGAGAGAAGAATCTGTTATTTGCGTCACTCGAGCAGCCGGGGCTCTCTGCCCACAAACACAGAATTAATCCAAGTTCCAGCCATAGCTGTCTTTGCTACAGTAGCCAGATGCGAAAGGGCGGGGAAAGGACGCGGGCCGGACTCGGCGCCCGGCCGAGCCTGCCTCGGGCGGCGGGTGGCGTTTGGGGAGGGGGCTGTCCCCCTGGGCACGCCCCTCGGGCCCCGCGCCCCGAGAGCCGACGCGGCTGCAGCCTGCAGCTGCCCAGCTCGAGCCTGGGGTGGCGCCCGCCTCGGCCGCTCAGTGGCCGCGCCGAGCACAAAGCGCTGTCTCCGAGCAGAAAGCCTCTTCTGGGTGGAAGCAGACCTGCTGAGGAGGAGAATCTGCGCGTGACGTCAGTCGCTGAGGACTGACGCAGGCTGGAGAAGGAGACTCAAGGCGGCTGCTCCGCTCTGGCTTCATGAGTCTATTTTCTCCAGCGCCCTCGTAGTGAATTACTAGAACGCAAAACACACACACACACACACACACACACACACACACACAGACACACACATGCAGCTTTCAAAATATACGTTTCCAAAGGCGGTGTGTTGCAAACACCACGCGATCTGGCAAGGCGCGGGTGGGAAACGTGGGAAGGGTACGGATGATTCCGCCCTCCTTTGGGAATCTCCATCGTGGTTAACAGGAGGCTCCGGAGCTTTCCTGGGAGGCTCCTGGGGGAAGGAGCTAAGCAACCCCCTTTTCCCACCACGTAGGGAGTCTGGTCAATGGAGACAGCGCCTCTAAGAATACAACCGCTCCAACGCCTTCTGCTCTGCTGGGGGAGGCTTCGAGCTTGCAACAGGCAGAGACAGGCGGGAGTTAACGGGAGGGAGGGAGGGAGGGAGGGAGAATATCAGAAATATTTGGATATTTTTCTGCTTTGAAAAAGACTCTCTGCAGTAATGCAAGTGAGTCTGGAGGTGCAGGAAAAAGTGGGGAAGGGGCAATTCATGCACATTGAATGTTTTGGACGCAACGTTCCAGCGAAATGCCTTTGTGTGTGGAGGTTTTTTCAGTACTTGCTAAAAATAGCACCAGGGTTTGATCGTGTTCCAGAAATAGACCGAGGGCTGTACTGGGATAAAAAGCCAGCGCGGGTGGAAGAAAACCTGGACATCACCGCATTCCTCACCCCCCCAACTATGTCTGGAAATTAATTGTTGGATTTTTCCTTTCCTCTCTCCTCTCTTCGTCCACTTTCTGTTCCCTCCCCCTATGTTTCTCTTTCTCTTAAGGAGTTCCCGTCTAGGTAAGTAATATTATGTCATGTGCATGCCGCAGACCGTAAGTATGAGCTGATGCTTACTTTGTGCATGCTTTGGGGTCCCCCCCCCTTTGGCTGCCTTTTTACCCCTTTCTAGAGAGGAGAAGGAGACTAAGTAGGGGGCGAGGGTGTAGCTGTGTTTGTATATATATATCTAATGAATTTGGGACTGCATGCAAAGGAACGGAGAGAGGGAATTCTTGCAGAGCCGGGAATCACCCGGACAAATCTCTGAATCAATAGCAGCTGCAACTCACTCTATCGTTATGGGTCGGCGCTGTTGAGCTCAGTTCTCCTGACTGCCCCCTCCCCTCCTCATTTTCTCTGTATTAAAGGGTGGCCAGACACGACTTAATGGGCCTTCTCTCTGCGAAATTAATGGAAACAATGCAATATAGATCAAAATTGCATGGGTCCGGGGAGGTAAAGAGAACGGAAAATCCCTATTCCTTTCCCAAACCTCCTGGCTTGCTCCGGCTGGGAATCCGAGGTCCAAGACTCTGGTCCGGGCCGGCCCAGGACTCGGTAGCTGTCCATGCAAGATAGGTCCTGAAAATTCCTTGGCCCCAAGGAGTTCAGTTCCCAGAGCCAGGGGGCGGGGTTGGCGCCAGCAGCGGTTAGCCCCGCCCTGCGTGCGGAAAAGGGATGTGGAGAGGAGGGAGTTAAAGATGTTCAAAGGGGACAGTCGTGACTTCGGTGAGAGCTTTGGGGAAAGGCGGGGTGAGTGGGAAGGAAAGAGAAAAAAAAATTTAAAGGAGAGGGAACGAAGTGTTAGATTCGAGGATGAGCCAAGGCCCAGCGCTCCAGGAACGGAAGGCCAGGGGCTGACAGTCTCTCCCTGCAGAGTCTGGGCACTGTCTGGGTCTCCATTCCCAGGCTCTCACACCTTCCCGCCAGTGGGTTTGAAAGATTCCTCCCTGCTGATGGTGACTCTCAAAAGAAGAGGCTATAGGTTCCATTTTTTGGGACCCTCACCACCTCCCACTTCATGTCTCTCCCCCATTCTGCCATTCCTGGGAGGTGTAGAGATGTGTATTATAGATTTTTTTCTTATTATTCCCACTTCCTTTGCATCCTAGTCAGAGAAGCCCTAGATGGCTTGGTAGGATGCGTGAATTAGAAGGCAAAGCACAGGAGTGGCAGGCGCCATTCGCAGAGAATCCAGGCTTGGGAGCATCGCCTGGGCGCCTGAGAGCCAAAGGGCTACAAACCAGCTCCAAGCAATACTGGGGAAGGGGTTCCCCAAGTGGACACCTGTGACTGGGGAGGGGACCGCCGACCCTCTGAGGGGCCTGGGCTGGGCCCAGAGTGACACTCACTGCAATCAGCTCCAGACTCTTGGCCGAACCTGTAGCCAGACAGGTGAGGAGGGAGGAAGGTTATCAGAGGCGAGAGGGGGATGAGTGTCACGCGCACACAAAGACGTTCGTACCAACTAACTCTTCCGTGAGGGCGGATGAAAGCGCATCCTCAAACTGGCCCACAAGGGTGGGCTGCAGACAGGGGGGAGAATGAAGCAGTCTTGCAGGTCTGCAGTGAGCTTGTGTGGGGACATTTTATACATAGTGCTAAAAAGAAAAAGAAAAACAAGAAGGTAAGTATCTGTGAGGCAAGCCTTCAGGAGGCGGAGAAGGGCAGACGAGGTGCTCTCTACTCGGCCCACCTGGCTACAGCCCCAGGCTTTCGACCTGACCTCCAGGCTGGGTTAAGCCCTGGGGATAAAAGAGGCGGAGTCGAATGATTTTTAGGTCCGAAGCAGTTCCTCTCTGACAGGTTCCCTGGTTGAGGCTGAGTATTCGTGGACTCATAATAGTAACAAGGGTTGTTACGGATGTTGTACAGAATAACACAAACAACGCTGAAACCCACACTCTGTCTCCACAACTCAGCCTCTCAGCCCACCCCTCGGCCTCCTCCTCCTCATTCCTTTCCCTACTCTCCCCTTTCCTGAGAGCCTCGCCCCTCTCAGTCCCGCAAGTTGCGTGGTTGTGTTTACAAATTCTGCCATATTCACCAAGGAAATAGCGGGGAGTGGGGGGCGCGTCCGGGCGGGGCGGGGCGGGGAGCGGAGGGACGGCGGTGATGCACCCGCCACACGTGGAGCCCTTCCCAGAGTCTCGAAGGGGGCAGCGGGACCCCCTGGTCCTTATTTCCCGGACCGCGCTCTGCCTTCCCCCTCCCGTTCGTTTGGCACGAGGTACAAGTTTCCCCCCTCCCCCAACTGGATCCTATTAAATAATTCAAGGGTAGCGGTGTGATTTGGGTTGGAACCAGCACGGATTCCCAAGTCGTGACTGCAAAAAGTGAGTAATGCGCGCTGGCTGCGTCATGGCTCTAGTCACAGTTCATTCCGAACTGAGAAGGAATCGTGACTTCGCCTGGAGACGTCCCCTACAGGGGAGACTGGGGGGGGGCACAGAACCAGGGGGAACGGGTGGTGGGGGAAGACCTAGCCAATGAAAACCGCTGCCAGGGGGCACCTGAACTCCGCGGCTCGAGGTCCCTTCGCTGCCCCGCGCACCTCTCCCCCTGCCCGGCGCGCTCGCTCGCTCCCTCTTCCGAAGCCCGACGAGTCCTCAACAAGTTGGAGGAAGGCAGGAGCGCAGGGGTTAAGCTCGGGCAGGCGCAATTACCAAGATCGTGACCCTCCCACACAGTACAGTAACTTATATACTTACCTGGAAGGGCCCGCTCGCCGCTGGGCAAACACCCGCGGGGGAGGGAGGGCGGCGGGGAGCGGCCCGGCGGGAGCGGGCTCCTTCCAGCTGGCTGCGGCGCGGCGCGGACGGGACCGGCGCGCTCGCTGGGCTCCGGGACCCAGGTAAGGAGTAGGGGGTTAGGGTCCTGGCTGCCTGGTGGTCCGCACGCTCCCAGGGCGGCTCAGCAGAACTTTTCGTTCCCAGTCGCCCCGTCCCCGGGACACTGCGGGCGGGCGCGCCAGCGCGCGGAGGGTGTGCGCTTGCGTCTGTCCGTCGCCGAGCGGAGCCGAGGGGCTGCGGTGGGTGGCAGAGCTGAAGAAGGGTGATGGATGGGCGGAGGGGGTGGGCCGACAGGGACTTGTAGACCGCCACTCCAACGTCTAGAGTTTTCTTTTTTTCTGGGCACGCTGGGCCAGGGCTTGTGTGTGCGCGCGCGCCCGCCCGCACGTCGATGCCAGGGTGTCAAAAAAGCAAAAATGGCAACTTTTCCCCCCCAAGTTCTTGCGATGTTTGCAGGATCCCACCCAGCTTGACGTTTTGTTTCCTCTGGAGGACAGGGGGGGAGACGGTCTGAGGTCCCTTCGCTCACACCCTTAGACACTACTAATGGGGGGGGCAGGAGGGGACAGGGAGGGGGTGGCGCTGCGCTGGAAAGAAGAGGGCAACCCTTCAAAGTTTGGGGGAGAGGTTGGGGGAGGACGCCTAGAGGAGAGGAGGGAAAAGCTGGGGGGTGGGGATACCCCCCCTCCTCCTAGGCCCCTCCCCTCCCCTCTCCTTCCTCCCGCAGGCCTGAAATCTCCGAGAGTGGTGGGAGAGGGACAGGCTCCTTGTTGTTGCCCCACTGTTCTGGACAATGGGTAGGGAAGGGCGAGACCTACAGCAATGCAAAGGTACCGAAGGCAAATGGGCCGCTGGGTGCCCGAGGTCTGCAAGGGTTTCGGGGAGGGTGCGGAGGGACCAGCTTCACCCCTATTGAACGTGCAGAACTTGGGGGGTGGAGGGGTGAGACATTCTCATTTTCTAGATATAGAGCGACTAGAGTGGAGCTAGGGTTCGTGCTCGTCTTTGCCCGTCATTTTCCGTCTGGCCCTTCTGGCTGGGGTCCCGTTGGAAGTGGTCGCTCTCTTGAACCTCTCTTTCCCACTATACGGCGCCATCCCCTCCTCTGGGCTGGAACGGGAGATGCGTGGGTGGGGGGTGGGGGGGGTCCTGGACAGCTTTTTTGGATCAACAGTATTTTAACGTGTTCCAGTCTAGGTTTTGTTGAATAATTAGAAATGGAAATATTTTTTTCTCCCTCCCCCTTCTGAAAAAAAAAAGGGAAATGTGAGCTGTCTTCTGATTGGTGGGTGACGATTTTAGTCCACACCAATGAGCTGGCTGCCTCGTCTGTATTTATTTAGTGCTCTGGGGGAGTTTTTCTCTTTACGCAGCGCCTGTAGTCACGGCTGGAACCTCTGCTGGGGGACTAGGAGGGATAAGAGGGGATTGGGGGGGAATCCGAACTATACCTGTTCGGAGATCCGCGACCTTGCAGCCAGGGCTGGCAGGACCCCGATTGGACAGTGGGGTGATAGGACAGGCAGGCGGGGAGGCTCAGCGTGCTGGGGCGACGCGGAGGGATGGAGGCTGGGCTCCGGCATCCCCGGGCCCCCTCCGAGATCCCCTTTCCCCTCCGCACGCCTCCTTCTCGGCTCTGCGGGGCTGAGTTGGGGGCGCGGGCTGCCTGGAGAAGGACAGGGATGACCGGGGACGCGAGGAGGGTCGCGCGGGGCGGGTAGCGGAGCGCGATCGAGCGCGCTGGGCGCCGGGGTTCGGAGACCGCCCGGGCTGGAGGCGGCGGCGGCGGCGGCGGACCCGAGAAGCCGGCAGACTCTGCTCTTCGCGAATCTTTTTGCGGTCTGGGCTTGCTGTATATAACTCAATAGCCGGAAGCCCTTACCCCAAAAAGCATTCGCGGAGGGCGCTCTCGTCGAGAACGCGGCAGCCACCAACGAGCGAGCGAGCGAGCGATCGCCGAAGCCCGCACCTTCCCGAAGCGGCTCCGTCCGAGCCTTGTTCCTCCACCCCCAGCCTTTCCCCCGCTTTCCAAGGAAGAACCAGTCCCCTTCCTCCTGTCCCCTCTGCGCCCCCCGAGGCTTAGGTCACCCGCTGTCCCTGCGTGTGTGTCCCCCGCCCCCAACTTTTTAATCGACTTTGTATCACAGGGGAAACGGGAGCGGGTGGGGTGCGTGTATACGCGGACAAGTGGGAAAAGGCTAAAATGCAATAAAAGTTTACAGAAGTTGTGTCGTCCCCCACCCCTGCCCGCATCCCAGATAACCCCATTCACACACTGCAAGGGGGGTGGGGAGAAGGACCGGGCCGGAGGCCCCAGTCTGTACCTGGAATAGGAAGCAGTTTAGGACTTTGCGCGGTCATTTTCTGACCCCGAAGGATCAGACTGCAGTGGGGGGGGGTGGGGAAGTCCTCCAGGGAGAAGCAGGAGGCCCTCGCCTGCCCCGGGTCGGTGCGCAGCAGCCCGAGGCGAGGGAGCCGGTGAATCCGGCAGCTCCGAAAAGGAGGGAAAACACCCGGCACCGCCCGCTCCCCGGAGTCTTCCTCCCGCGCCCGCTTCCACTCTATTTGGGGGCGTTTTGCAAGCTCGAGTCTCCCCCTCTCTATCATTTCCCCTTTTTCAAAACTAAGTGGCACCAAAGGGGGTAAAACAGGAGCACACCGGGAAACTCCCGCGGGGAAGGAGGTTTGGGAGCTGCAGTAGTGCCCTACGCTGCAACTGAGCAGGAAAAGCAGCCCCATCCCGGCCTCCTCTCAAGGCGCCCGGCCCTGGGGAGGAAGGCAGAGCTGCAGGAGTGGGGAGAGTCCGTGGGGCCCCCTCCCTCCCCTCCGCCCCTTGCAGTCGTGACCACTTCGCTTACAAGTGGCACAAATCAGGCCTACGACACGTTTTGCGCCCCGTGCCCTTCGCCAGCTAGACACACTGCTAGACGCCCTTGCCCTCAGGGACTGGCCCAGAAGGACACAGACGCACACGGTGCCCACAGGGAAGGGAATGGGCAGAGGAAGGGTCTAGGGAGGCGAGGGTCCAAGCCCCGAGGGCTGCGAAGCTTCGCATTTTCGGGGAGGGCCTGAATTTCCCCCGGATCCCAACCACCGTTCTTCCAACAACCAAAACGCCCACCTCATTCCCCTGTGGGTTTAGTGGCACACCGGACTCTCTGCTTTCCGAAATCAGGACAGGAGAGTGCTGGACAGAGGCAGGGAGAGCTAGCTCAGCCTGAGAGAAGATGCCGAAGGCGAGGACTACAAGCTCCAGGGATAAATCAGAGGCCCCCTCCCCAAATAAAGGAGATTTTCCCACCCTGAGGGCATTTTCTGAAAGAGTAAAAGGGTTCCTAACATCTGCACTGGAGGTGGAGGAAAAGGAAAAGCTCTAGGGGATTTTCCTCCTGCCTCTCACCTGGGGCCGTCTGTGGAGCGATAGCTCTGCGGAAAGAGAGGCAGAAAGAGCCCCGTCAGATTAAAAATAGCTTCACCCTGTGTCCCTTCCACTCCTCTTTTGTCTTTTGCTTCTTACACCACCACCACCCTCCCCAGCCAGAAAGCCCTTCTGTCTCCAAAAGCCACAACCTTCCCCATGTGTGGGACAGAGTTGACCTAAGATGAGGGAGCTTGTGCAGGACTGGAGCGGCCCCAGCGCGGGCTGCTCCGGGGTTCCTGTGCCCCCCTCCGACCCCTCGTGTCTCCCACCCAGGATAGGTGTGGGGCTGGGGCTCCAGGGCCCGGGAGCGCCCCGCCAAAGCCGGCGTCGTGCGGCACTAGAGCGAGCCCTCGCTTCGCCTCGCCGGCTTCCTCGCAGCCGGACAACTGTTGCTCCCTGCAGGAGGCTGCTGGTGCTGCCAAGGGCTGCGGCTGGGCGGCCGTGCGCCTGGGCTGGGGCTGCTGGCTTTAGGTTGGGGCTGGCGACTCGTGGAGAAGGGTCTCTGATTCCGCTGGGATTGGAGGAAGGAAGGACCCCTTCCTCTTTTCCTTCTCCATAAATGAAAATCGCTGGCTTTTTGTAGCTGCTTGTGTCTTCCCTTCCTTCCTTGGGGCAGTTCTGTCAGCCCGAGGCCAGTGGGAGCTGGTCGCCCCCTTGCTCCCCGCTTTGCCTTTGCTGAAGAAGGGCGGGGGGGGGGCGGTGGCGCAGGGTATGGGGGACACTAACCCCCGTGAGTCCTCAAACTGCCAAAGCACTCTCAGGTCTGAAAAAGCCAGCTCACCTAATGAGCCAGGGGCCTGATGGAAACTTGCAGGCACTTCCGGCTGATGCCAACCTCGGGGGTCCTGTAGGAGAAAGGGCATCCATGGGACCCCTCCTCACCCTATCTGCTTCTCTCGGGGGATGGGAAGTATTGGGGACGCTGCTGGGGAAACCTGGTGCCCCAGGCTCAGCCGACTGGCTGAACTTCTGTCTGTGTTGAAAATCCAGATGAGTGGTTGTCTCTGAAGACAGGAAGAGGTGAAGGGGCTGCAGAAGCCCCTCCGGGGGAGAGGCAGGTGGCGGG
>NW_004624767.1:4354833-4399276 GCF_000247695.1 Heterocephalus glaber | reverse complement strand
GGGTGGGGGGTGGCAGTCCTGTGTGCGCACTTTCTCCAGCCCATTGGGCTGCTCCCCAGATGCACCCGCCACTATGGCTTCTCCCCACACTCCCAGGGTCTGGAGAGACCCCCCCCCAATCCTGTTGTCCCTTCCAGGACATGTGGTTGCTTTAAATCCCTCTGCCTCGTCTACGTCAGGTTGATTTAAAGGTTCTAGGCAGACTCAGACCAAGACTCTCTTCCCTGTCCCAGGGATTCTCAAGCTGGAGGCTCCGGGGGCGTCTCTGAGAAGTTCTCCTCTTGCATCAGCACACTGCCTTGAGGGCTGTTACCCCCTCACACCCCTCTGCCCTTTCCTGTCCCTTCAGCCTCTTCAAGCCTTGATTTCTTGTGAAACAATCCAGCCCCTCAATGTCTCCCTTGCTCCTTCCAAGCCAGCACAGTAACCCATCTTCTTGCCCTTCCAGGTGGTCAACTTGTCCTGTACCCAGAGGTCGCGGAAGGGGTGGCCATCCCCAGAGGTCACAGAAGCTGAAGAGCCTGGACCAATGAGCTCAGCAGTCCCAGGTGAGTGCAAAGAGACTCAGCCCCTGGGCTCTTTGCCTGGGCAGCCTCAGGGGCCTCCACACATGACTTACTTGATGATGAGACCCAGGGAAGCTATGGAGCCAACATTTGGGGACATTCCTAGAAGGCTTGGCCCTAGGCAAGGAATGCTGCCCATCACAGAAGTTACAGGGAGAGACAGAGCCACTTAAGTGAGCCCACTTCCCACCTCGGTCCAGATCTCTAAGCAGGACTTAGGGCTCAGGCCTTACTTGGTGGGACTCACTGTTCCTCTCTATCTCCCTCTCCTGGGCCATTTCCAGCTTCCGGAGGGTCCAGAGGGAGGTGTAATGTTAAGGAGGTCTTCTGCTGGCTCAGTTTCTCTATGTAACTAGACTTCACCATAGGATGGATAGGAGAAGTTCTAGGTTACTTTTTTTTTTTGAGGGGCAAGGTGTCAAACCTTAAATGTACCTACTTTTCCCATTACCCAGCAAAGTCCCTTGTTTTGTTTCACTCCCTTTCTGAGCTTCAGAGTCATACCATGGTTCTTAGTGGAGAATTCAGTTCAGTGCTTGGCAGAGAACTTTTTTTTTTTTGGTACCGGGGATCGAACTCAGGACCTTGTGCTCTACCACGGAGCTACACCCCCAGCCCCTTGACAGAGAACTTTGAAACTCCAGGGCTGTCTGATTTGGGAGGAAAGGAGAAACTGAACTACCTGGCTAACCCTTGGATGCCATAGGAGCCAAACATAGGAAGGTGCCAGAAATCTTAGAGGGCAGAGCAGAAAAGCACATTACCCTGAACATCTTCCAATGATTATGCCACAAAACTATTTGCTATCTTAATTAAATGATTGCCATGTGGATGTTTTGAAATTTTTATACCTTGAGAATAGAACTCAAATAATTAGTAAATGGATTGGAATCCTCTATAATTCCCACCATGTAAAGTGAGGAGGAGGCTATCAGGTTGTTTGATTGGCTGTGTCTAATTTCTTTTAATCTCCTCTCCTTGGATATAGGGATCTGACGTTTACAGCATATGTCTTTGGTCAATAGGGTTTTGTTAATTCCAAGAGTTTTAAGATCTCTCTCTTCCTCCCATGCATTGGTATTTTAATTGCATTGTAAAGAAATCTAGAAAAATAATATTGGAAAGGGATGAATTTCTTGCCTGAAGGGTAATCTCTTCTAATTATGTTTGAAGAATCCATGGATGGGTTAATCTTCAAACTTAGATGTAATAAGTAGCATGCTGGAAAGCTGGAAAGAATCATAGAGTATATGCCTATATACCAATCTCTTTGTTTTATAAATTAAGAAACAGGTTAAGTGAGGTTAAGTGATTTTTACCAAGATCACACAACTGAGTCTCCAACCCACATTTTTTATTGTCTACTCTAGGTTCTTTGCTTAATCACTAAGTATTTCCTATCATTACCAAATAACAGAGGTATTCTATAAACACAGTCCAGGGTGTTATACCAAATTCCTTTCCAAAGTGACTTGCATCTGGGGTGTCAGTGTTCAAAGAAAAATTTACAAAAATGTTCTTCTGCTAGCAAACAGCATTCTGGGGCTTCACCATCACTAGAAGGGTAAGCAGGGCTCTCTTCTCTCCCCCTCAACACTCCCTAGACCTCCAGGCCTCCTGATTGCCTTGGGTGGCTGAGGAAGTCATCGGCACCAGAACCTTGCTGTGTCATAGAATCCCCATGTCCTCTCTTTCTAAACCTCTAATAGCAGGAAGCAGTTCCACCAGGCGTAGGCCCCTCTCTCCTTCCTCTCTTCTGGGTGGTAATTTGATTGACATTCTTCTTGTGCTGGGCTCCATTGTGAGCTGTTAGGAGGGTAGGATGGCCTGGTTTGCTTTACAAGCAAGAAGCCAGACTGCAGATGTAGCTCAGTGGTAGAGCACTTGCTTGGTGTGTGTGAGCCCTGGGTTCAATCCTCAGCACTAAAAAATAGCAAAAGGGGCCCTTAGAAAGAAGCTTTGCACCAAGGGTAGATCTGTTGGATCCTTGTGCCTCTGGTATTCTTTTTAGCATGCTGTAGTAAATTGCCTGCTCAGAGGGTAGCTCCTTGGCATGGTCAGTTTTCAGCTTCTGATTTACAGAAGCTTCAGATGTACTGCCAACCCCTGGATCTAACTTCACTGCTTCAGCTTTCCATATTCTCACCATTTAATGCCATATTAATCACATCCTCAGAATATGGGAGTATAGCCCTGCTCTGGGGCTATCACAGACGAGTTATTCCAATGCCCTTTCCATAGAGGCTTCTGCCTTTGCTTCCCCACTGCCCCTCTTCGAGGTGCACTTACTGGCAACTTCTAACTAGGAAATAAGATTTACTTTTCTGTTTTAAAAAAGAGACAGGTTGGGAGGAAGAAGAATGAAATGGGGTAAAAGCTACAACTCGGTTTAAAAGCAAAACAAGGGTAACTAGCCATGGAAAGAATTAAGAGCTAATTCTATTTCATTTTAACTCCTTGTGTTTGTGAGGTTGAAGAAGACAGTTATAGCTCTGTCTATAAACTAAGTGCTGGAAAGCTTAGACCCTACTGTTGATGCATTTACTCAATACATGTTGAATGTTTATTCAACAAAAGTTTACTGAGCCCCTCTACTATGTGCCAGGCCTCACTGTAGGCATTGGAGATATAAATTATTTTCCCTTTGATAATCTGATGAATGCTAGGACCTTATTTCCAGCAGAATGAGGGAATAAAAAAAAAACCAAACATTTTAAAAATAATTTAAGGGATGCATGACCTCCTTAGGAGCAACAAACCCCAACTTAATTTTTTCTTCATCTAACCCAGGCCTACATTTTACAATATTGAGATCTGAACTTAAGGTCCATAATCAAATCTTGGTTTTTAGTGATTTTTTTATTTTTTTCCCCTCCCAGCAGTTTTTTTTTTTTTTTTTTTTTTTTTTTTTTTTTTTTTTTTTTTTTTTTTTTTTGGTACCGGGGATCGAACTCGGGATCTTGCACTGGGCTGGCACAGCAGGCGGCGGAACCACTGAGCTAAATCCCTGGTCCCACTTGTTGTATTTTAACTGTGGTTTTGGTCTCTCTTTTTTGCAGAAAAAAGGAACTTAGTTAATAATGCAAATGGGTAGAATAAATACTGAACAGCCCATTGGTAACTGAGAAGGAAGGTAGATGTGAAATTGAGAGACAGAACAGATGAGAAATTTGATGACCAAACCCACCCTGGTCCTGCAGAATTCCCAAGAGAGGATGCATCTTCTAGGTTAAGTGTTCTTGGCAAAGATTGGTGGTTTAGTGGAGAGAAGACAGTTTGCATTGGAACTGGACAGTGTAAAGTCACAATGTTGGGGCCCCTGACAAAGATGCGTTTCCTAGGGGGGGTTTCGACTGCAGGCCGAATTGCAGTTAGACAGGCCAGGATTCCTTGAGAAGGAGGACCAAGCCCCTTTCCGGCCTTGTAGGCTTGGTGGGCTGAGGACTCCCATGAAGCACAGCAATGGGCTGACGGCTGGTAGTTCTTTTGAGGTCTTCATTGAGGGGGAAAGTGGAAGTCTTAAAGGCCCAACCCAGACACAGAGAGGTTTTTATCTTATCTCTGAATCTTTCAGCTGGTTTTTTTCTTTCCCTTCCTATAGTACCTTCAGAGTTTTTCCAAGTCATGAGAAAAGTCTTCTAAGAATCATGCTTTTCATTAAGGAAAGTGGGCTTTCACTGACTTTCATACTGATCAGATACTAATGCAAACTGTGACTCGGGTGGAGGGAGTTAGATGCCCTTATTCCAAATGCCCAGGGTAAGCAGCCAGTGGAAATCACTGCTGCGTGGTGACCCTGGACGTGAAGGGATCCATCTTTGAAAGACAGAGGAGGATCTGAAGTTGTAAAAGCTTTCTGTAAGATTTTGGAGGACAGGGCCAGGGATTTAGCTCAGTGGTTTCCCTGCCTGCTGCGCAAGCGCAAGAACCCAAGTTCGATCCCAGGTACAAAAAAAAAAAAAAGATTGTGGAGGACAAGGTGAAGGGTATGGATTTCTGCTTCAGTGAGAAATCAGCAGCTTGCTGCTGCTGGGGTTAAAGTATAGGAAAATCCATACAAATACAAACTGATCCTTTTCATGTTCTCATCTGTAAAATGGGGGTAATAATACTAACACCTATGATGTCTTGATGAGGATTAAATGAGATTATGCATGTAAAGTGCTTTGAACCTACTCCGTGCTTAAAAAATATTATTATTGTGATTATAATTATGTCTAGGGTTTTTTTTCCCTGTGTGACAGATATAGCAATGTCATACAAGGCTTAGATCACAGAAGCAACAGCCATAGGACCAGAGCTATTCCCAGACTGACAGATAAAAGATAATCTTTTCTGGAAGCATCTGTCCATTTGCCCCATAGCCTGCCAGTGCCCAGGATTACCCAGCTGGGAGCAAATCAGGAGGACTGATAGGAAAATCTTTTTTTCTACTTTATATGCTCCTACCAAAGATTATCTCTTTCTAGTTTCATTTCCCCTTTTAATTCCTTCTTTTATGGTCTTTAAAAAAAATTGAATTTAATCACAGTTGTTTTTGCAAATCTCTTTATTTTTTTTCCCCTCACTTTTTGATCAGGAGAAAAAGTGACTCAATATTCTTGCCATTCACTTTTTATTTTCAGCGTATAGATCTAGTCCTAAATTTGCAGAGTTTAGGCAATTTCAATCTAGGAAAGAACAAAGGAGAACTAAAAAAGGCAAGAATAGATGACATTCTGCTGTCATGAATGATGCTGCTCCTTTCTTTTTTATGCATGTTGCATCTTCCTTCTTTCCTTTTCCTAACTTCACTTTTCAGTGTCTTATAAATCTTTTCATTGCCTATTAGGATCCCCCTACTCACCTTAAAAATCACTGTCCTTGTCCTCTTGATCCATTTAAATTGTGCCAGCAGGCATTTCTGTTTTAAGTCTTGGCTGCGAAGTGCAGGGGTGATTATAGGAAAAAGCCGATGGAGTCTCTAAGTTTTCTGAGTAACACTACAAAAAAGGGGTCAGATCCACCAATTGAACCTCAAGCTTGACAAGCACATCTCAGCAGGAAGAAATAATTTGGTTTCTGTTTATTTTTCTTCCATTTTTCATAGACATTGGAACTTCATCCACAGACCTCTCCATATTTTGACTTTTCTATCCCATGCCTACCCATTGCTTCTCCTCAGGGACATTTCATTCTTTTCCTGTTTAAAAAGCATAAACAGCAGCTCAGGGACTTGTCAAAAGGCCTAGAGAGTGGTGCCCGCCTGGGTTGCAAAGAAAGAGGAGGATGAAGACAGCCTAGTTTGAGGAAGCAGGGGACCTAATGGTCAGGAGCACTGGGCTTGGAAGACCAGTGAGTCTTTTTCTGTCAGTGCCTCTCGACTGGACTGCATGCCCCTGAGCAACTTATATCTCAGAGTCTGTTTCCTTGCCTGTAAAATGAGAATACTGAAAAAAATCTATTTCATAAGATTGTTGGGAGGATGAAATGAGATGTTAGCAAAACACGGTCTGAAGCTTCAGCTCCTAGTATGGACTCAAAGCCGATATTAATTGTTATTATTGTTAGGTCAGCTCCTGAAGGCACCAGGTCTACATAAGAGTCCCAGAGTGTTGGGGAAGTTGAACTTTCAATTTCCATAAGGAAGCAGAATGGTGAATATAAAGTAGGAGTCATGAAGGAGAAGGGTCTAGAATCAAGGCGTCCCTACAAGTGTCTGGGTTTTGCTAGGGTCTTTAGGCATGTCTATGTGGCTGGGCACTAAGACAGAGCTGAACAAATGGTGAAAAAGCAGAACATGCTCAGGGCTTCCTGGCTTCTATGTAGTAGCTTCTGATCAGTTGGACTGCAATGACTTACTCCACATTGAACCTGTAACACTTCAACTGACGTGTTACTTAGGTGAACCCTCTGAGGCAGTCATGACACACCTCTAAAATGATTTTTAGGTTTGATTTTGAAAAAAATAAAAATCAAAAAGAAAAGTAATTTCACCATTTATATCAAGGTGAAGTCAGGGACTTTTTTTAAATGAAGGGGTCTCTTCCCCAGGAAGGTAACAAAATAAGGGCCAGGGATAAGAAAAAGAGCGAATGATGTGCTTGGCACAGGTGGGGGTTCTTTCTACAAACCCAGATGAAATTAGCTCTGGACAATCTTGCCATTCTCAGCTGATTAAGGGTCAGCAAGGAAATTGGCAGCCTGTAAATTAATTTAAAAGGAAGAGGTAAATTAGATACAGCTGCCCAAACTTTATCCTTTAGGTTTACGCCAACTCTGGACCTTAACATAACATTAAATGAAATAATATTTAAATAAAAGAAGAAAACAGTTTTCAGCCAGTGAATTTCTTTAAGTCTAATTTTTTTAAAAATTTAAATATAGGGACCGGGGATTTAGCTCAGTGGTTCCGCCGCCTGCCTCGAAAGCGCAAAGACCTGAGTTCAATCCCCGGTACCAAAAAAAAAAAAAAAAAAGAAAAATTTAAATATAGATAGGTAATGGAGCACAGAGACTGTCACTTATAATAAAAATTAAAAAGAAAGAAAACACTTCATTGAGAGTTTGCTGAATTAACATTTGCTCAATATTGTTTATAAAACAAATGTATGAGAAAACATTTAAGCTATTACATAAGTAGATACTTAATCTAGTGTTTTCCTGTATTTACAGATTTATAAAACCCTCCAAACCACAGATGTTTCCTTTCTAATGCTATTCTTTAGGACATTTGTTCAGAAAAAAAAAAAAAAAAAACTATCTCCGGTAGTTTTACACAAGAAATAGCTGCATTGAAATATGAAACAGTTATGAAAAACAGTGGCTATCATTCCAAATAACAAACAAATGATATTTAAAAAATACAAACACAAGCTTATTGCTTTTTTGAGAATTAGCTGTTAGCTTTTGAAAAAAATTTTTAAATGATGCTTTAGAATTCTGGGAGAAAGGAAATCTTTTAGAAGGAAGAAACTCTTTTAAAATGAGAACTATACAATTATTTTTCATTTTATAATTTAAAAATCTTGTTTTTTCAGTGCACTATCTTTAAGCTAATCTGAGATTTAAAATGAAATTTTGTGTTTCATTTTTATGTTTGTTTTTCTCCATAGTCAACTTATACAACACTAAAGATAATTTATCTCAGTAAAGAGCATCATTTAATCAAAGCTCAGAGAGCTAAGAAGGTATTTATTCATGACTATAAAATATTATTTTTCATATGACACAGAGAAAATGTAACTTTTCACAGAGTTATTTGATAATTCATTAATATGCTTATCTGGGAAAAATGTGCCACTTTCTACTATTTAAATTCATTCCTTAACTTGAAAGTAAGATTTCTTTTTAGCTTATTTTTTTGTTAGAAATATAGTTTTTGATAAAATATTTTTCCAGATAAAATTTTAAACTGAAAGCATATTTTTTTAAGCACCATAATTTTTTAAGAGTTCATGTTTTAGCAGTAGGTTGATTTCATCTCTATTCTTCCTTTCAGTACATATTCATAGATTTTAAAATTTATAGACAATGTAACATATCAAAATAGGTTGTTTTAATTATGATATTTGTATTTATAAAGGAGCTACACATAACACTAAATAGTGACTATTTATTGGTTTGCTTTTTGGCAAAAAAAAATTGTTTTTTTTTTAAATGAAGAATGGCCTTATTATAAATTTAAATGATAAATTCTGACAGTTGCTTGGAGGCTCATATTATGGAATTAATTAATTTTATGAAAAAACCCAGACATAATTATAATTCAAACAGTCCAATACTTTTAAAGAAACAGTATAAAAATCCAGGCCTCAGAATTGCTCCAAATTAATTTTTCCCCTAAATTTCATAAATCCTTGTCTTTCATATCTTTCATTGTGCTCCCCCACCTGTTGCATTTAAATGTGTTTTCTGCCTTGAAAAAGACAAGGTGAAACCTGAAGTGATTAAAATGATGAAGCGCTTAGTATGATTGCTTACTTCTTTCTCACTGCCCTTTTTCTGAGCAGACAGGCACAATCTGGGGTACAATCTTTTTTTCCTTACACACAGTATTTTTCCATTCTTCCCGTTGGTTGCTAATATGCACTCTTATGAGGAAAATATGGCTTGTAGAGTTATTTTGTAAGGGAGATAGTATGATAGGACTGGAAGTTGGTGCTTGTTTATGCTTCTTTCTTTTCAAGGAGGTCAGAATTTTTTTTAGGTCACGTACTTTTGAGGGCTAATGTATAGTTATTGAGTATAGAGGAGAGAGGCCATGTTTTCAGACGTTCGTCAGTGGATGAGGGAGAAATATGTCACCAGACAGGAAGTAACTCAGAAAGGACAGGGGTAAGAGAGATACAGGAAGCTTATTCCCACATCTTGGCTCAGTGATGTGATGAAAACCTTGCAACTGCATGCTCAGCATTGGCCTACATGCTGCTGTTAATTTCATAATGGCTGTTTTGCACACATGCATACACACACACACACACACTAGCATGTGTGTGCAAAGATCCTGGCTTATCTTTTTCACCTAGAAGGTTGAACTTAACCATTTATATCTGAAGGTACCTGATGTGAAAACAAAGTCCCAGGCTAGCTCAGGGTATACCAGGAGTTATGCATTCCTGTAAGTTTCATTTGAGATCAAAGTGGAGTCTATCTAGCACATAAATAAACTGAATATTGACAATATTTTTGACATGGAATAGTCTTTCTTTTAAAAGTAAGTTACCCAAAATTTTAAAAAAGTAAGTTACCCACAAATCTGAAGTAAACCTCAGAACCTCTTTTTCTCCTTAGAAAGGCTGATTACAAAACCATGCCATTGTATCTGACAATGCTGCATCAAAATATCTTTAAATAAAATTTTAATCTCCAGAATATAAGGAAATACCAACCATGATCTAGGACAGGAATTATCTAGAATGGTTCAGGATCAATAAATATCATGTTTAAAAAATTGTAGTTACCAAATTTTCACATCCTGTGAAAAGAGAAAGAAAACTGATTTTATCTTTGTAAGCTATACTGAGATCCTTGGAAGGAAAACAGTAATAGGATTATAACTTTCCATGTTACTATAACCATTATTATTTACTGATGATTTTCTTATTCACGGTATTGCTAAATAGCAAAAAAGAAAAAAAGCCAAAATAACTTTTTAAAAAATTAACATATAAAAATAAAAGGGAAAGAAAAATTTGATTACAGAATATTAAATTTAGAGGACTTCTTGAGATAGGTTTAAATATGTAGTATAAATATCAAATGAGGTCTTTTGTCACTGTCTTTAGAAATACACATATATAAACCCAAATATTATACACAAGAAATATTTTTAATTGATACCTTAGATATATTAAAATTGCCTCCGTATTTTGGTAAATGTACAGATTAGTACCTCTGGAAAAGGTGGGGGTTTTTTCCTCCAACCTAGGAAAAGAATTGGGAGGGGAAATGGTCGAGGCATCTTTCATCCTGATAATTGGATTAAGGGCTTTCTGAGTCATAAAGATGTTTAACTTTTTAAAAGCTTAATTACTCTATAATCACACAAGCCTTTAAAAAGTATTCATCATTTTTAAATACCTTGAATAAAAAAAATAAAACATTGGAAAAGGCTTTTCTTTCAGAAAAAAAATGCTAGCAGTTTCTGCAAAATATCCTAAGAAGTCAAATTTGCCCTATTTTGTCAATACACTGAAAATTTGAGGGAAAACATTCTTTTGAGAAAAATCTTCAGCAGGTAGAAATATGTTTGACTATATGAAAATCATTTAATAGAGTGAAAAACACTTTTCAAAGAATACTATATATTTTCTGAGGAATTGAATCTTAAGAAAATTCCATTGAATTTTTGCTCAAAATTTTATTAACCAATTTGGTTATCTCTTTTTTTTTCTTTTAAAAAATTATATTGATATAATGACATTGATCTCAAAGCTGTGCCCCTCCTTGTAGTCTGGTTATTAGTTTAGTCTCCTAAGAGCTAATAAATTAGGGGCTGGGGGTGTAGCTCAATGGTAGAGCATTTGATCAGCATGTGTGAGACTCTGAGTTCCATCCCCAGCACCACAAAAAGAAACAATAAAAACCAAAGAGCTAATAAACTGGCCATATTTAGCTGGATGGTCAATATTTTAAAAGAGCCCCCCTATTTTATGTTTGTATTAAAAATATAGTTAAGCCTGTGGAATACATTAGTTACTTGTTTTTTCTTTTCCTTTTCCTCTCTAGATATTTTCTTTTTCTCCACAATTCCATGATATGCTGCCCTACCCTGCCAAAGTACCTGATCAAAATAGACTTTTTAACTCCTGTTTTTCTTTTTCTTATCTGATTTGTTTTCCTTCAGAGAAATGCCTTTTATCTATAGGAAATTAATAATCCTGCTGTAGTCAGAGCCATTTTATCGGGACCACTGTGCTATGTGTGCATTTGACATCCATTCTCATACAGCATGGGTTAAACAGTCTCAGTGAAATATCAGAGCTTGCCAACATGTGATATAAACAAACGTGGGAGTCTGATCCTGGCCTGAATGGTGCTGAAGCCCCCTGTTTATTCTTGGTTCTCTGTGGCAGCAGAAGGCTCAAGAGCCTCTGTAGCCCGGAGAGTTGTGGATGTCTGCAGTGGGTTTCACAGCATCAAGCTGAAGGGTCCCAAGTTTTTAATGTGGGCCACTAAATGAAGTTTATGTTTCAATGTGTGAATGCATAAGCTCTGTATGTAAGTTGGGTCTTTTTACCCAAAATTCTCTGAAGGCAGGTTTAGTCTGGACTACCTGATAGTTTTGAAATAGTAGTTGAATCCATGTTAGCTGATAAATAGTATACTTTCATCATTATCTGATTGAAATGAACTCTTACCTGCTTCTTCTCCCCTACAGAAGTTGATGTAACCCTGCTGATTTATTTATTCATTTATCCAACAGAATATCTGTCTGGATGATTAGATGTTAGATGGAAATGAACAGAACTTACTTCTAATGTTGGTCATTGGACATAGATCTGTGATTTCTTGATCATAGCCATTCCTTCTGGAAGGAGATGGAATCGCAGCATTGTTTTAATTTGCGTCTCTCGAATGACCAGTGATGTGAAACAATTTTTCATATATTTATTTGCTGTTTATACTTCTTCATCCGAGAAGGGTCTATTCATTTCAGATACCTACTTTTGGATTGGGTCTTTAAATTTGGGTGGTCTGATTTTTTTAAAAAGCTCTTTATATAGTCTAGATATTAGTTCTTTGTCTGAGGAGTAGCTGGTAAAAATTTTTTTCCCATTCTGTGAGTTGTGTCTTCACTCTATTGGTGGTTTCTCTTGCTATGCAAAAGCTCTTTAATAAGATGAGATCCCAGTTGTTGATTCTTTGTAATATTTCTTGTGCAGTCATGGCTTTGTTTATAAAGTTTTTGCCTACACCTATGTCTTCAACAGTTTTACCTATTCTATCTTCCAGCAGATTAAATGTTTCTGTTTTAATATTTAGAACTTTGATCCATTTCAATTTTAGTGTAGTGCATAGTGAGCAATATTGGTCTAGGTTTAATCTTCAGCCAGTTTTCCCAGCACCATTTATTAAAGAGGCTTTCTTCCAGTGAAGGTGTTTGGCCCCTTTGTCAAAGATAAGGTGTCTGAGTATGTTTGGAGTTGTTTCTGCATCTTCTAATCTGTTATATTGAGGCTTGGGTCTGTTTTTTCACCATTACCATGCTGTTTTTATCACAGTAGCTTTGTAATATATTTTCAAGTTGGGGATTGTGATGCCCCTGCCTTGCCCTTGTTACCCAGAATTGCATTTGCTATTCTAGGTCTTTTCCAGTTCCAAATGAATTTTAGGATTCCTCTGTCTAGTTCTGTGAGGTATGCTATTGGTATTTTGATAGGGATTGCATTAAATCTGTATAACAGTTTTGGAAGTATGGTCATTTTCACTATATTGGTTTTGCCTATCCAAGAACAAGGGATGTCTTTCCATTTTCTGATGTGCTCTTTGATCTCCTTTTTTTGGTACTGGGGATCGAACTCTGGTCCTTGTGCTTGCAAGGCAGGTAACAGAACCACTGAGCTAAATCCCCGGCCCTGATCTCCTTTTTCAAAGTACTGTAGTTTTCAATGTCTCATTGAGGATTTTTGCATCTAGGTTCATTAAGGAGATTGGCCTGTTGTTCTCTTCTTTGGTTGGATTATTCTCTGGTTTCAGTATCAAGGTAATGCCAGTTATCCCTTTAGATCCTTACTGGGTCCTGGGGATCCACTTCCCTCCTTCCTTTCTTTGCTGACTTGTATATTACAGTGTTTGGATTCCGAATTTCAGAGAGGCTCATTTGCTGCTATTTACTGCACCACCTTCCCAGAAGTCTCTAAATCTGTGAATTTTTAAGCGATTTTCAACTGTGAGATTAATGTATTTAAAATTAACCTCATAAATTTCTTATCAACAACAAAAAATGGTAACCCTTGGTGGAAGAGAATCCAGCAATATCTTTACTAGTTAGATATTCATTAGAATAAATGAAAAACAAAAATTTTTGTAGTGCTTTGGACTGAACCCAGGGCCTTGCATATGCTAACCAGGCATTCTACCCCTCTACCCCAGCAGCAATTCTTGATCATACAGCATCCCACCTCTCCTTCTATAGCACACACACGGAAAACATTCACAGGAACCCCCCTCCCTGTATTGCCCTGTTTACACAATCTTACATGTCAGTGTTTGCAGACTGGCATAAAGAATGAGCCAATTCCCAAGTCCTTTTATATATGCTCACTCAACATAGAATCTTTGGGCTTTTACAGAGCTAATAGGAAGCTCATCCAGCCTAGACTCTCTGTTTTACACAAGGGAAAATTGAGACAGTGTAAGGGATGCCATCTTGCCTAAAGTCCACAGAGAATTAGTAAATTCATGGATAGTGGAGGGTTAGAACCATCTAGCCTGAGGAAATCTGACTCTGGGTGGAGAATGTAGCTCAGTGGTACTGCGCGCCTGCCTGGCAAGTGCAAGGTCCTGCGTTTGATTCCCAGCACCAAAAAAAAAAAAAAAAAAAGGAAAAGAAAGAAAGAAATCTGCCTCTGAGCAGAGTAGAGATGGGCTGTTGAAATCCTGGATAAGGTAAACAAAACAAGCAGGAAAAAAAATGATGATGATGTTATTTTTCTGGTCAAGGCATTTTTCTAAAACAGGTTATTAAAAAGTATCAAAAACTATCTGTTACTCTCCATTTGATACCATCCAACTGGATTAATCCATTTATCTCTTTCTCATTTCTATCATCCACCCCCCCGCAAAGAAGAAATACTTCAGTGACCTCTCATGTGCATTCAGTCTGCCTTCTCTTCATAGAATAACACAACAAACCTTCTCTGAGAATGAGAAATTTGTAGAGTGTTATTCTGCTGCTTATTAGCTACCCAGAATCAATTAAATGATATTTAAGAAGTACCTGGCATCCCCAGAAGATGTTCAGTAAATGTTCACTCTTCTGCCACCTTAAGGACAGATTTAAATCAAGACAGATTTTAACTGCAGCTAATTCATGACGAAATGAACCAGGTACTAACTAGAAGACCATGCAACACTGCATCTTCAAAGGAAGGAATGCTTAATTCTGTTGGAAGCAGAGGGGGTGGGGAGTGTGTGAGCTCTGCTTTGTAAGATGAGTGGAATTTTGATAATGAATAAGGCCATATCTGGCTGTTGGAACTCTGCAATAAAGGTGTGTCGTGCTTGGTGCAGGAATAGATTGGAAACGTTGGGAGATGTATTGTGACTGCAACATTGGCTGCTGGGAATAATGAAGAAGAAAAGGAAGCCACTAGGATCCTAAGGTGCCAGATTGTAGAGGAAGTTGAATGCTGAGCACAGGATTATGTGCTAACTTTCGAAGACTTTGGAAAGCCACTGAAGGCTTTCAGCTAGAGGAGTTAAAACTATCTCTGGAGATAATATTAAAAAGTGGTTTGGAAGAGCAAGGAGATAGAAACAGGAAGCCTGAGGGTGGCTCAAATTAGTCCTGGTCATTAAGAAAGTCGTCCTGCTTTTTTGGTAATGCTTCAAGTGGGGTCAGGAGTGTTGTGACAATGCTTGATAGAAACTCAAGTAGGATGATGACATGATTCATGTGATCAGAAGTGATCTGAGAGCTCCAGGTCTTAGTTGGGCTTCCCTATAGAAATCTGGGTACCAACTGCTGGTCAGTACTCTCCAAAAAGCAGCCAAGTTTTTGGGCATCCTGCTGTCGCATGTGCCATGAAGTGTCCGTCCTGGGCTGGAGAAACCTTAGAGGAAAGAATGACTTTCAAATATCCAGTGTCATGACCCAGAGTTACATGTCTTATGTGTCCAGCCGTGGGGTCATTTGTGATCCTTTCGAGCTGCTCCCCAGATGTGGTGGTACCTACTTTCCCGAAAGGAAAGGATCCTTGTGTGAACCTCAGAGTGGAAATCAGACCCTTCTTTCATTCCTGCATCTCCCTCCCACGGCTCTCTTCTCTTTGTGCTTTGTTTTCTTGTGCTCCGTGCCTGCCTGTGTTCCCCTTGTTCCCCTGTGACTTACACCATTGTCCCAAGCCCTCTGCATGCCTTGGTCCTCTTGGTTTCAACTGCATTTCCTTCTGAAACTTTTCTCGCACGTGTATCTCAGGTCTTTGCTCTGATGTCCCTGTACCAGGCTTCCATGTCCAAGGGAAGTGTGACAAGCCAGGCAAATAAAAATCCCTTCTGTGGGCACAGAAAAGACGTGGTCAGACCTCAGGGGGATGTACTCCAGGCAGGTTGACCAGATGTACATGTGTAGAGGCAGCTGTATGATATTTCAGGTGCACATGAACCCAGTGGAGTATGTGTGTTAGAGAAGCAAGCGAACTTCTGGATGCAGATCTTCAACAAGTGTTGAACACTGGGTTTTAGGGTATTGCCTACACGGACATTGATTTCTTACATCACTTTGGACAATACTGCATCATATTTTAGGAATTACATAGGATCTTTCTGTTAGTCAATGGCACATATGATCTCATGCATTGTTTGTAATATTTATATCTATCTGCTCAACTCTCTAACCATCTACTAAGTATTACATCTGGATAAAAATCATCTAAAATGATATTCACCTGGTGGTAATAATTATTATATCTCAATGAAGGACTGGGAGTTTTTTAATTTTTATTTTTTCAGTGCTGGGATCAAACCCAGGACCTTGCACATGCTAGGCAAGCTCTCTACCACTGAGCTACATCACCAAACCCTAATTTTTTCAAATAAACTTTCCTTTCTACTCTCTTTCTCACTGCTTGAAGTTCTACTAGGAATTCAGAATACCTAGAATAGATATTGGCTTGGATCACAGCAGTTTTTGAGACTCTTAGCATTTAATTTTCTCTCTCTTTCTCTTTCTACCACATAAAAGAAGAGATTTTTAAAAGTCCCATGCTGCTACCCAATCTATGATTTTTATTTATAAAAAAATCACTTTATTAGGCTGGTGGCACACACCTGTAATCCAGCACTTGGGAGGCTGAGGCAGGAGGATCTCCAGGAGTTCAAGGGCACCCTGGACTACATACTGGGTTCAAGGACAGCCTGAACTATGTACATAGCAAGACTCTGTCTCCAAAAAACCCACAACACTTTATTTTTGCTTTTAAAAATAGTTCATGCTTTTAAGAATAGTTTTTTATTTTAATACATTTCTAGGAAGACATAAGTAGAATGATGGATGGATGGGTGCAAGCTCATGGGTGGATAAGAGATGTGATATTATTACTCTTCCACAAACAAAATGGGCTCATATGCAACCGACTCCTTTCAAATGGAATTACTATATTTAATTTTACATAAATTGAAAGAGACAAAAGCATTGCAGGAATACGAAACTTCAAATAAACTTTTCTTTATCACAGGAGTTAGCATTTCTTAAAATATCCCTTCTAAGGTTATGGAGAGATTAGGAAATATGTTAACAGCTTGTAGTCATTATTTTTTACCCTAACTGATTCTGTTTTAGGCAGTGCGATACTGAGTTACTCCCTGCTATGCAAATTGAGAATTTAAAACTTTCTTCTCCTCCCACCTCTTTCTCCCTCTTTTTGATGTTTATTGTTCTATCACTTACATCATTTTATTATTGACATTTAATTATATTATTTTTACTTGTACAATATTAAGCTTTGTATCCTTTCTGTTCTTTCATATAGCTATAATTCAGAGCTATTGTCTAGTATTCATGCCTTTTACTATATTCTTTTACCACCGTTTCTTCATCAAATTCTTGATTTGGATTTATTGTTTAATTGGCTGAATTTCCTTGCAAATACTTTTTTTTCCTTCTAAAATAGCTCATTGGTGCTGTTTCATTGAGTTCTTTTTATTTGCTGCCTTTAGATCTGAATAGCAACACTACTCTCACGTCACACAGTATTTTAGAAGAACAATGTTCTTATCCCTCCTTTGTGTGTTTGCCACTGACACTATTGTGGAGAAGCCTGTCAGCAAGATTAGTTCCTGCTGCTGGTGATTTACATTTTCTGACTGAATATCTGGAAAGGTTTTTTTTTTTTAATCCCTGATGTTATATTTTGAAGTTATGAGCATTACAGTTTTATATTTCTAGAACCCGAGGTTCCCCTTTGAAAGGCAGGTTCAGTTCTACCTGGTTTAATAATATTCACTCTAGGACATTAGCAAGTTATTTCTTTGTGTCTCATATTCTTTATTTGTAAAACTGCAAATAATTATTAGACATACCTTAAAGAGTTGATGGGATAATTTGATTTAATATAAGTAAATTGCACAAAACAGGGCCTGGTACATAAGAAGCACTACTTAAAATGTTGCTGCTATTTTAAAGGGACATTTTCTTATGGTAGTTCTTTTAATACTTTTTCCACCTTATTTGTTATTTGTTGAGTGTGCTACTTTAACAATACTGATGTTATTATTATGATAATCTTTACCCACCATGTCTATTGACTTTTCCTTGATTTGATTTAATATATTTGTCTTTTGTATGCATAAACTTTGAATCCTTAAGCTTGTGACTGTATATCTTTTATACTATATTTATTCTTTATTATATACTGTTAATTCTTTTATACTGTATTTCTGTTACTTCTTATATATTATATTTTTGACTTTTTAATTTTATGCTGTATTTATTCTATCCTTTGGTATTTTTATTAATTTTAAATGATATTGGTTTGCATCCATTTGTGTCCTTTGATCTGCAATTTCCTTTTTTTTTGGTTCTGGGGATCGAACTTGGGACCTTGTGTTTGTGAGGCAGGAACCACTGCCTATTTCCTTTTTAAATCTCATCCTCTTGTTTTATCATCTTATGAACTCATTGTATTAGGTTGTTCTTTAGTTAAATGCATATGTGAAGAATTTTTCTTTTCTTTCTTGAATTTTATTTCTGGTTATTCATGTGTCTTTTGCTTGCAGTATTTGTGTGTGTGTGTGTGTGTGTGTGTGCGCGCGCGCGCGTTACCCACAGTTGCATCGGTGTCAGTTTCTTCTTATTTTGAGCATGTCTTCGCAGCTCTACCCATGTTGTATTTTCTATCTATTTACTTTTATAGTGTTAGAGGCATCTTGACTCCTGTCTCCCAGGGGTACCTGTTTTTTCCTTAGGGTCTACAGTTTAAGAACCATCTGATTTTTTGTATAGCCTGAAAGCAAGACAGCAGAGGAGGACTCACCTATACCAATGTTAGGCAGCGTGGGTTCTGCTCTGCCTTCAGAGATTTTTGTTCCTTGTCAGAGTTCACACTGCCTTTTTTTGAGGGGTCCTCTCTGATGGACAGATATCTGGCTTGAAACCCATGTGACATTTGGGACATAGCTTCAGGGTCTCCACCTCTGCTACAGCCAGTCTCTTTGTACACTTCCGTTTCTCTCAAAGAGCTTTCCACTACTTCCCCAAGAAGAAGAAAACCCCTAAAACTTCCTCACCATTTGCTTCTCCCAGGGTTTGGCATTTTCTAGTGAAACTCCTCAGGACTAGCTTGACTTACCAGAGGACTCAGGGGCAATTGGGAGCCATGCCCCTTTGCTGCCCAAGTCTAGCACAGAACCAGTTTCTTCTCTCAGCTGCCTCTTTGGAGCCTTACAGTTTCGGCCATGCCCATTTCCTTCTTGCTTGCTTCTAGTGAACTTGGTTCTTATTGCCTCTGGTATTAGGAAAGGAGTTTCTGTGAGGCAGTGCTATTCTTGCTGCTCAACTCTGCATCTTTTTTCTGGGCCTTCTTCACTGCTGTCTTGATTCAATTTCTCAGGAATACTGAGGAAACGATAGTATGGTTTAAAACAACTTTTATCCAGTTATATGTATTTAGTCACAAAAGCAACACATGCTCTTTGTCACTAGTTAAATAACAGATGGGTGTATAAACATGAAGCTCATATCCCCTCACCCCCTCAAGCACCCCATTTCTGTTTCTGAGAGGTAGCACCTTGGGTGTGGGGTGTAAGGTCTTTGAAACACAAGAACACTTTAGAATGAAAGGGCAATGTGAATTCACTGTGCTGATAAAGCGCACACACAGCTTTGGTCCCTGTGTATGATTAGTGAATTTGGTGGCATATTCCCAGTGTGGGCCCGGAGACGACAGGAGAGACACCGTATTTCTGTGCCCACTTCCTACTGTATCTCGATATCGGCAGCAACCCGGAGTGGCATGGAGTACATGTTCAGTGAATAAATAAGCAAATGAATGAATAAAAGGCCTCAGGTGTTTTTATGTTGAAAGGCATTTACACTGCTTGAGGGCACTAGGTAAGGCCAGGAAATTATGAAGCGCTCTAGGCTATTTGAGTTAATGTATGTAGTCCAGCTGTATCATCTTGGTTGTGGTAATTGTGAGTTTCTGCACCAAGAGAGGGGTGAAGAAAACACAGGGCCACGAATGGGAGCCTGTTAGAGATCTGAGTCCCAACCTGGGTGTCCCCTGAAAAGCAGAAAGAGTAGTTTCCTCTTTGACCTGTCCTTTAGCTGCATCGCGTTACAGTGTTAGTGTGAGAGGTCACATCTACAGCTGCAGCTCTGGGTACCTTGTTTCATTTCAGAGACAAGATCCTCATCATCCAAACCCCCGAGAAGCAGCTTCCCAGGCATAGTGAGGGTGGGTGTGAGACTGAACATGGCTTTGTGCCCACTACTGGCAAAACAACTCGCCTAGACTGGCAGAATACTAGTGTGGTGAATTTAAGGCACTTCTTCTGCAATCAGCTCCAAGCTGACATTTTTTTCTTGAGACTTAGTTTTATTTTATTTTTAGTTTTGTGGTCCAGAAGGACAATAATTCTTAAGTCTATACTTTTGCTGTTAATGAGATGCTATATTTCTTCTGCAAGAATCAATACATATCAGTAATGGCTGAAGCCAATCTTGGTTTGATGAACATTGATATCTTTTTGAAAGAAAAAATGCTGCACAAATATGACTTTATTTTTATTAACTTTCCTATTAAAAATTAAGTTGTAATTTAATTTTTTTATATGTGATTTCCAAGCAGTTTGATTTTCTAGGGTGCCACATTTTTTAAACTCTCTTTTTAAAAATCATAAAGGAAGTATGTTAAGAAAACGTATGTTTAAGAAAAAGATTCATCCTGAGTAGGAGAATTGACAAAGAGGAGCAATGGCTTCTTAAACACACGTGTGTTGGGCAGCTTGAAGGAAGATACGTTGTGTGACTGGTAACACATTTAGAGTGATTATTACTTCTGTATTGAAATTCTATGGCTTAATCTTTAAAAACAAAAGCTTATTTTGTCTTTATCTGTTTTACTTTGGTTTTAGTTTTAGCTGCTTTGAGTTTTTGTAGGGTTTTGTGTGTGTGTGTGTGTGTGTGTGTTATATGCAATCTATGCCCTAATTATGCTATATTAAGTTTACATAAAACTTTATGACAACATCTCATTTCTAATAAAAAAAAATCACCTCAAAATCGGAGCAATTTTTTTCCATGTTTATTCTTAGCTCAGTGGTAAAGTTATATAAGAATTTAATCCAAATTTGCTTCTTAAAATATAGATATAATCTGTTATTACAGAAGAGTACATATTAGTGATGTATCAACCTAATAATTTGGTGATGAACACTTAAAAATTGTTACGCTATTTAAGAAAGAAATGAAACAACATGGAGCTTTTGTGTTTAAAATTCATCATTATGTAACATGGGCTTATTTTGAATTGTAACAATTCAACTACATGTTTCATTATCCTTACTTATTCCTACATGTATCTTATAATATGTATTGTACATGAAAAATTAATATGTATTATTTTATAATAAACTATAGTTCTGAATATTGAATAATTTCTTATTTCTCTTCTTTCAAATTATTTATCCTGCATAGATAGGCATTTATTTTGGCCTAAACTGGTTGAATTTTGTGATGCTCAAAATTTTCTTGGCAAATGATCTTTAATTAAATTAGATATCCTTTATTTTATAAAGGAAGACAATGTTAAAGTAGAACTAATGGGTTTATATGGGGAAAGGCCATATTATTGAGTTACTATTGTTGAAATTTTGTTATTTGTCAATGTCGACCTGTCTGAAAATTGTGTACTTTAGCTTATTTTTGTGATTTTTAATGTGCTTTTATTTTTTTAAGGGCCCAAAAGTAATTTGAACACAGCTACTGTTGTTAATAACGTAACGGTATCAAAAATTGAAACACAAAATGGGGAAAATAGTTAAAGCTAAGGTTTCTGTCATTATCTGTGATGGACCAAACACAGGAATTTTCTACTGAGTGAGTCTAATGTCATGATTCCACAAACCTCCTGGATCTGAGACGTGTACCAGCTCATACTACAAGAAGAATTTCAGTTTCCTAGGTTTGAATATATTTATGTGATCTTCCTTCTATTTCTTCTATGTGATTTGAAAGTTGCTTAAAATGGAAAATATTTTAATAACATCTTTGTTCTTGTGATGTGTTCTACAATAATGCAATTTTACATTTTTTATTACAAGTCAAGTTACAGATGTCCTTCTGCAACCACAAAAGAAGCCTGCTGCTGCTAATTCTAAGTGTTAAAGCAGAGTGGAAACTTGAGCTTCCTAGAGTTAGGTCCTCTGTCCAAGGGTGATATTGCAAGAAAATTCCAAGATTTGCTCTTGGGAGCTGCTATGTATGGAAAACCCTCAGATAGGGTGTGTAATGCTTGGCCAGTTTTTCTGTGGTCAGGATGGGCAGAAAATCTTGTGACAAGATAGTGAATCTAGATTAGAGATTATTCTCTGGGATTTCTGGGGTTAGATAGGATAAATAGCCATGTGAACACTGATCTAGAATTCTTTTTCCCTTCTCATCCCTTTTCTGTCTTAGGTGGTCTATGAAATGAAAGTGGATATGTTTTTCTGAGAGTTGTGGATCCATGAATCAGCTACTAACAAGCAGTGATGTGTCAGCAGCTTGCTAAATATCTTAGTCTCTGTCTTGTCTTCTGTGCATTGTGGACCATAATAATTGCCTATCCATATAAAACTCACTGTTCTGAGATCTAACAACAGAGACTGTAAAACACTGCAAATATAAGGAGTTTATTACCATGAGTAATAATCACACACTTTTCTATAGAAACTATTCTGGAGTATGTAAAAATGGACATGTGTCCTTTGGAGACTGTGCTTGATAATACAACAAAGAACGTAGATAATCTTAGTGGTAGTATGGTGAATGCAGCTGATCTAATGGCCAAAGAGCCTTCGGTATCTAAGTGAGGATACCTGGCAACACTGAGCAAAGGACTCTGATGCTAGAACATCCAACAGGACATAAGTGGGAAAGACCCTCTGTTATATCCACTTCCCATCACTACAACAAAGTATCTGAGATAATTAATTTATGAAAGGTTTATTTAGATCACAATTTTGGAAGTTGCTGTCCAGGATTGGCTGACCCATTGCTTTGGGCCTCTGGTGGCCATGCCAGATGGCAATGATGCATAGTATGTGGAACCAAAAATCACTACTCTCATGGCCAAGAAGCAAAAAAGAAACAAGAAGAGGCTGGGATCCCACAGTCTCCTTCAAGGGCAAGTGTCCAACAATCTAAGGCCCTCCCATAAGATGTCCTGTCCCCATGTGTGGCCCACAGCATCTCCCAGTAGTGCCACCGCAGCAATCCTTAGGAGCCACTCAACATCAAAACACCAGCTCCCTCCAAGGTCATTGATCTCTGCCTCTGATTGGGTCACTTCCAGAGATATTCAGGATGGAAGCACCCATTGTATTTTTAAGTATCTCCATTAAGGAAGCTCTCCTGAAAGGAGTAGTATTTAATCAGTTAAGTCTACATAGTGAAGAAGATCTTCCGGATGGCTGGCTATGCCCATTATTGCAAAATTTCTGCAGACCAAGTGCTTGGAAGATATAGGGGTTACATCCTGATGGGATCTGACTCTGGGCACTTCACTCTCAAAGCAGCCCAACTATGCTATTCTATGGGTTGCAGTCATGGCCATGGCCAAGGAGGCCATTTTGTGGAAATGGTGTCAGTGATCACCATATGACTATAGCTGACGAGCATCAGGAGGATTTTTTTTTCAATAAACAATCATCCTACTCTTGTCTATGTGGTCCATTAAGGTTTCATAAGATACTTTCTCAAACATCAGAGTAGTTGGCTCAATTTTCACTGTCTCTGCTTTGAATATAAGGAAACTGATACTTGAAGAGCTTAAATCAAATCACGGCATTCGCCAGCAATGAAGGATTAGAAGTCAGGACCCATATTCAGGACTTCTGTCTTGAAGCCAGAGCACCAAACAAGGGTCCCTAGGGACATTTCCCATACTCCCATTGGTTCTTCAGCCAATCTAGAATAGCCAGTGTTCCATGTGAAAAGGAGAAGTCAAACTGGAATCACCAGAGCCTTCCAGTTTGAGGCCAAGTAAGTAATACACATTCTTGTCTGAGCCTCTTCTAGGGAATTACATGCATCCATGTTACATTAGCTTCTTCAGGCCTGGCTTCCTGTATCTGCGAAATAGCAACTACAATACTCCCTACATCCAATGATTGTGGTGGAAGTTAAGTGAATTAATATATATAAAATGCTTAGGTCAGATAAGAGTAAGCACTTTTAATGCACGGTATATATTATGTCAGTTATTATTGTTTTGAGACCTTTGCTTCATTATAAAAATGTCCTGGGTGGGATAGTGTATCCTAAATTGTCTTGCTTCCTTTGTGAGTTTTAAACTATGAGAGTACAGGGGTTCATAGAAGGGAGTGCAGAGGAAGGATGATGGATGGGCTGGCTCTGGTGTCCATGTGGTGTGGGTATATGGGTGTGTGTGTGTGTGTGTGTGTGTGTGTGTGTGTGTGTATATCATGTAGCACCACCTGGTATAAAAGTCCAGAGAACGATGAAACCTAAAAGTCTCCAAAAAGAGAAAATAGGGCCGGGGATGTAGCTCAGTGGTGTCACTGCCTGCCTTGCAAGCACAAGGTCCCGAGTTCAATCCCCGGTACCAAAAAAAAAAAAAATCCCCCAAAAAGAGAAAATAGATGCCAGAGATTGTCCAAGAAAGCTCAAACCCTTAACTCATGAAAGCCTTTCTGCTCTGATTCAGAATTCACATGCTTTTATTTTTCCCCTAATATTTTTTCTTTAACAAACACTCATTATTAATATATACCAGGTATTGGTCTAAGTGCCTCACCAAAAATAACTTATGTGATCTTCTCAACAATCATATGACGTAGATCCTTCACAGTTGAGCACCTGAGTCACAGTGATATAAATATAAATGTGTGCATAGTACATTATACAAGGCAAAAATAATTGTATTATATAATAGTACTACATACTTTCCTGATGACTGTCACAAGCATTTCTTTTATCATTGATTCTAAAGTTTGATTATCTAAATTCCCATCTCTCTTCAGATGAGAAGCTGTGGGGTAGAAGTTGGGGGCTAACAATGATGCTGAAAAAATGGAAACTGGTTTTGAAATGGCAGAGAGAAAGAGTATGAAATACAGTCATGAGAATTCAGAGAGCACAGTGGTGTGAAGCCATGTAATGCAGTGGAAACAAACTTCCAATACTGCAGTGCACTGTTAGCGTGTGGCCCACATGGGCCACATCCAAGCTTCGTGCTGATGGCCAGCCATTGAGAGATGGAATGCTGTACCTTTGAAGAAGGCATGCACTTGAAAGAAAATAAGAATAACACTTTCTTGATTTTAAAAAGCAATACTTTTGCTTTGGGGAAAAATTAGAAAATATACTTGATCAAAGAGAAGAAAAATACCCATTATACTATCACTCATAAATAGCATCTTAGTATGTGTCTTTCTGTGGATAGTTTTGTTTGCTTTCAAACAAGGTCATGGGCCGGGGAGTGTAGCTCAGTGATGCTGTGCCTGCCTGGCAAGTACAAGGTCCTGAGTTCGATTCCCAGTACAAAAAAAAACAGGCTCACATATAAACCTTTCACTTAGGAGAGTGAAACAGTCTTTCATATAATATCTATTGATACAATTTTTTTTGGTGCTGGGTATCAAACCCAGGGCCTCACACATGCTAAGCCCGCACTCTACCGATATGCTACACCCCGAGCCCCATACTAGGTAATTTTAAATAGCTGAGAAGAACGCCATTATATGCATGCATCACAATTGTATTTAGCTATTCTTTATTGTTGGAAAATTTTCAAATTAAAACAAAAAAGATTTTTTGGCCATCATGGGTAATACAGCAATGAAAATATTTGTAGCTTAAGTCATTGTGACCATCCCTAATTATTTCTTAGACTAAATCATTGCCAAATTGCTTTTCAGAAGAGCTGTTCCAAATAGTGACGCTCTTTGGAAGGCATATGAAAAGCAGTTAGCTGAGAGTTAAGCAAAGGCAAGGGAAGAGGATCAGGTAAGTGGATCTGCTTTAGTTAAATGGAAAAATCTTTCAATTGAGGGATATCTCATTTCCAGGCACAGTCCGACATGTAAGGTCTTGCTCATTCTCTAAGGCCTTAAGAGCAGGTTTTGTGTGTCACTTCCTTGCTGTGCCTACCCCAAGCTCAGGTGTAGGAGTTACGAGGGTTTTGATTGGAACGAATCACCTGAGACTGTGCTCTATCTCTGCTGCCTTGGAAAATCTTAGGACTTCCAAGAGTCTTGTTTTCTTCATTGGTAAAATGGGAATAAATAACATCTCCCCTTACTGCCTCATAGGGAACCTCCAAGTTTTAGAATCTCGGTGGGAATTTTTACCTGTATAAGGTATGATGGATGCAATTCAGTACATATTTAATCTCCTGCAGTCCCTGCACTGCTGGTAAAAAACGATGCCCAATTTGACAAGGGGGAATGGGCCCTAATCTCAGATCTGCTACTAACTATGCCCAACTGGTTAAGCAAGTTGCTTTCTCCCTCTCTGGAACTAGTTTCCATGAGGAGATTTTTACCATGTAGCTTCCATCAAGATCTGGATGTGATCCTCTAGCAACTCTGAGATAGACACAGAACAGGGATTATTTATCCCATGAAGAAACAAGATCCAGCAAGAATAAATCTAGGCCTACAGTAGCCTAGTTCATGTTATCATCTGTTCCTTTGTGCAAGAATGGTAGCAAGAAGGGCCAGGGATGTAGCTCAGTGGTGCTGCACCTGCCTGGCAAGTGTGAGGTCTTGAAAAAAAAAGTGTGAGGTCTGGTACCAGAAAAAAAAAAAAAGGATGGTAAGAAGGGATAGAAGGAGAGTCATGTCTCCTAATTGTTACTACAAAGAAAAATTTGGAATATGATTTTCCCAATCCCTTTTCCCTAAATGGGTCCTCTCTGTCCCTTTTAGCCACTTGGTTTGCTCCGTTATGTTTTGGCTAGGTTGATTCAGATATAAAGAGATTTTTTTAAAAGATATATGATGTCACAGGGACCCAGCATAAAACTGTGAGTTCCTCATCACTTCCTAAGATCTTTGAAACCAATGCAGTCATATACATCTATTGGCACATATTCCCAGAATCTGATATACAAGATGTCTGACACATAACTGGCAATTGATGATTGTTGTTATTAAAAGTTAAGTGGTGACCAGATGGAAATACAGACAAAATGGCAGGTGTCTGACGTCTAGTCAATATTTGGTTTCAGATCGAAACAAGCTCAGTAGGAGTCTTAGGAAGTACATAGAAGTTACAAGGTACACGTTATATGGAGCAGGCCTAACTGAACCAGAAGATATGGGTTCAAATTCTGACTCTGAGGATTACTAGCTAAGTGGCCGGAATCTCAGTTTCCTTGTATACAAAATGGAGATAATAATGCTTACCTCACTCTCCTAGATATATATAATACTAGTATATGGTCAAGGCTCATCAAAGTTGGGTTCTGCTTCAGGAAAGAAGATGTTACAAGGCAATTTTTGGGAAGATCATGAATAGGGGAAATACTTGGAAAATTTTATTCTTGGGCATACTTAAATTTTATTCTTGGTCCACCAAAAAGTGTATTCGTTTCCATTTGCTGTTTCCATCGATGGAATGTGTATATGGACCTGCAAGAACACACTAAGGAAGCACCCACTCCTCAGTCTCTCATCTATAGATAATACCTGGGGAACAGTTAAGGGCTTCCACAGAACATCGTGTTTTTCCTCATGTGGGCACACTTACAGCACTTCCAGAGACTGGTACCTAGCAGACAGGAGCACATTTTCTTGGAAATTCATTAGGAAAGTTCAATGTTCTAAGGGTTTGAAATTTAGTTCTTCCTAAAACCCAGTGCATTTGGTTTGCTATTATTTGTGTACAGACTGCTTATTTGATATATAGTATGTCACACCATAAATCCAGCCTATTTTCTTCCTCACATCTGAAAGAACACATGCACGCATGAATGCATGCACACACCCTTTGATATTTTTAATTGGTAGAAGATCAGGTAATGAACTTACTTTAATATCATTTTTAAAAAAATAGACCACCACCATTAACAACAAAGTACCAGAAAAGTAAACCCACCTTAAAAATACATAGATGGGATCCCAAATATTGTATATTTCCCTGTGCTTTTGAACTACTCACATCACAGGAATGATCTCTTATTTTCATCCTTCCAGGTTGCATTCAAATGACACTTCCTTTAGAAGCCCCCCTTCACTTAATTCCAAATGGGTCCACGAGTCTAGTGAAAGAGGAGACAGCTAATGCATAAGTAAGAACAATACAGATCGCATTAAAGAATGAAGAAAATGAAGTGGCTCAAGGGAAAGAGAGTTAGAAAGTAGGGCAGAGTATGTGGTGGCTTTAGTTTGTGTGATCAAGAGAGTAGCTTCTCTAAGCAAGTGGCATTTGCTCTGAGACTGGATAGAAAGAAGGACCCAGACATGTCCAAATCTGGGAGAAAAGTGTTCCAGGAAACATAAGACCACAATGCAGAACCCACATTAGCATATTTGAGGGATGGTTAAACAATGTAGTGAGGTCAGAGGAGTAGTCAGAACCCACATCTTTTAGGGCCTTTTTAGTCCCAGGTAGCAATTTGGTTTTAATTCCAATATCGTTAAGAAGCATTGGAAGAGCATAAGGGAAAAAATGATATGCTTTGCTATCTCTGATTGCTGGTAGAGGAAGAACTGAACATAGGCAAATTATCAACAAGAAGACCAATTAAAAGAAATTAAAAGTTGTATCTATTTTATTTTTCTCAGTGGGCTTAGGAATTATTATTTGCATTTGTAATTTATTATAACTTTCCATGAATTAATGTGATGCTATTTCTTTTCTTTTCTTTTCTTTTGGTACTGGGGATTGAACTGATGCCATTTTATTTATAAGAATTTTACAGTGTGATGTTTTCCTATATTTTACTTCTGCATATATTGTAAAAATCACACTCTTACATAATTACTTTTCAGAAAATTCACATGTTTATACAATGCTCCTCAATCATTTGTATATGCAGTTTTATTTCAGCTCACAGGGCTTTCTTTAACATTTCTTGTACTGTAGGTCTGCTGGTGCTACATTATCTCAGCTCTTTAAAATGGTCTATATTTTACCTTTTTTGAAGTTTATTTTCTCTGGGCACAGAGTTCTCAATTGGCAAGTTTTTCTTTTCTTTTTTCCTTTCGGCATTCTAGTTATGGCTTTCCATTGTCTTCTAGTTTTCATTGTTTCCAATGAAAAATCATCTGTATTTTTAGTTTTGTTCCTCTAAATGTGTGCCTGTTTTAAAGATTTTTCTACTTACTTTTAGATTCCAAAAATCTGACTACAATGTGAGTAGGTGTGGTTTTTGTTTGCAGTTTTACTTCTTGAAGTTTGTTGAGTTTCTTAGATTTGTGGATTAATATTTTTCATCAGATGTTGAGAAATAATCATTAGGTCTTTAAATACTTTTTCTGACTCAGCTTCTCTTTTCCCTTTTTCTGGAACTTCAGTTAAACCTGTATTAGAACATTTTTCTTGTCCCTCACTTCTCTGAGATCTATCCATTGTTTCAATTCTTTGATCTCTTCTTCTGCAGTGTAAAATCTGATATTCACTCCATTCAGTACATTTTTAACTTTAGGCATAATAATTTTTACTTTTAGAATTTCCATTTGGTTCTTTGTTTCTGTTTCTGTACTGAGATTCCTCATCTGTTTACCTGTTATGTATAATTTTTTTTCTTGAAATTCTTAACATGTTTTAAAGTCCTTATAGATGAATCCTGATATCTTTGCTATTTCCAGGTTCTTTTAACTATTTTCTCCCTTGTTTAGGTCATATTTTTCTGTCTCTGCATAGTCAGTGATTTTTGTATTGTACATTAGAGAGTGTGGATTCTACATCATTGTAAGGCTATACTCATCTTGTTCTGAATAGTCCCCAGTTTTGTCCTGCAAGGAGATTAATTTACAAATGGCTTGATCCTTTTGAGGCTTGTTTTTATAAATTTTTAAATTTTGTTTTGGTCATTTTCTGTTTGCTTGTTTTGTGAGATAGGGTGTCCCTACATAGTCCAGACTGGCCTTGAATTTGTGATCCTCCTACCTCAGTCTCTTCATGTTGGGGTTACAGGTATGTGCCACCACTCCTGGCTTTGTTTTTAAAGTTTTTAAGGGTGGATTTTGTTCCCATTCTAAAGCTAGGTGTTACTTACGAACTCTGGCTCAATGCTTTTCATGTAAATATCATTGTGTACTTTTATAAGTTTATTTGTGTGTGGTGTGTGTGTGCAAGTATGTGTGTGAGAGAGTGAGAGAGGGGAGGAAGGAGAGGAATAGAGGCAGAGGGAGAGAAAAAATGAATGTGAGAAGGGGGAAAGGAGAGGTCAAGCAATATAAAAGGGAAGGTGCTCTGCAATGGTCAAAACCTTTATTTTTCCAAATACTATTCAACTTAAAAATAATTAAAAACTTTAAAAACTTAACTCTGGTAATATCAGCTAAAATTTTGGATGTTTATCATAAATAAGCCATATTCCAAGTGTCTCACTTTTTATTTTATTTTATTTTATTTTATGGTTCTGGAGATTGAACCCATGACCGTACACTCATGAACTGTACCACTGAGCTGCACCCCCAGTCCCAAGTTTATTTTATTTTCTGACTACTATTTTTTTCTCTGTTTTCTGTTTGTTTGCTTGTTGTCCCCTGGACCACTCCCATGTACCAAAATATAAAAAATACCATGGTAAGTTTTGGTGAACTATAAAAAACTTCATTGAGGTTTGGTGCTGGCAAGAGATGCTTGAAAATGGAAGATATAGATATTCTGTTGGCCCATAGATTTTTCACATTAGGCTCTTTTAGCATCTCCCATTTGGTTGACTTCAGTCATTGGTACTCTCTTTTGATGCACAAGTGACGTCTAAGTATGAGTAAAAGTTGATGAGTGACTCAGGATGATTTTCAAGGCCTGGTTTCTTAATCCGAACTTCTTAGCAAACCAGATGACAATTGGGATGATCCACATCTTTTTTTTGAGATGTAAGAAATTGTTGGAAAAAAATTACTTCCCCAAATATTTCACACCACAGACTTTTAAATTCATTCTATTTCTGCATTTGAGGTGACACTGGGAGGGTAGATAGGGGTGCAGACCAGACAGATGCACTGGCTTTCCATAAAATTTTCATTTCCACTTCTTTACCTAAAAGTTGAGATTTCCTTGGGACATGTTCATCCTGTGATCTATGAGATTTCGAGAAGGAAGGAGTTAGCAGACTGCAGGCTATTATCATGGCAAGATCATTTCTCTTTGACCAGTTAGTTGTTCCCTGAGTCATGAACTACTCAATTCAGTGGCTGTCCAACAAAACTGCCTTTGAAATTCAGAAGAGAAAGACTGCACGTGCCAAAACCAAGCCCCTGAGTCACCAAGCACACAGCAGGAAGACGGCAGTGAATAGAGACAGAAGTCGTGCCAGGACCCAGCCCTTGCAGCAAGTGTGGACTTCAAGTATGGGTTCTGCAGGAACCATCCCAGGTCATAAAATCTCAAGTCCTTGCAGACAGGAGGTGGCATTGTCAATTCCTTCCTCTGTCTGCAAGGTTCCTGATTAGTGAATCATCTTGCTAAGTATCTTTTTACATGGGTGGGACCATGTACTTTGGCAATCATGTTTTATTTGTCATCTGTAAGGAAACTGTGTTAGACATTGCAATTTATGAAACAAAATAGGTGAGGTTTTTATTTGGAAACATAACCTCTTGTTTACTGAGAAGACCTGGGCCTAGAGAGCCCTATCTGGGCCCATTTTAGAACAAGAAAACTAAGTGCCTTTTTTTCTCTTGTCAACCACAGCTCCGCAATTATTATATATAATTGTTATTTTTCTTTTCTTTTTGGAAGGAGTCTTCTGCTGAAGAAAGAATCTAAAGAGATGCATAAGTCCCAGGGTACTTTCCTCTAAGACTAATAATACCAAGATAGACTTGACTTTATTTATTTATGTTCATTATTTTTTTCCACATGAAAATGTGTGTCTTCTTCAAAGATCCTGGGCTAGAATTTTTTATTTTCCTGATGGTGGTTGAAGAAGAATCTCAAACTCTGATGCTGGGGTTTTTTTTCTTTGTTTGTTTATTTCATGAAGAATTTCAGGTTGTGCTTGACAACTTATGCCTCCTATAAAACCAAGGAATATTCTTTTAATGCTGTATGTGTTAAAAATCTCTCCCGGCTGACATTGTACTAAAGAAATGGAGCCACCTTGCACTATACATTTTTGGTTAAATATTTGAAAACTATGATTTTAAGAGTCACCAACAGTAATAATAATTAACTAAAAATGTCCTGCTGAAGGGTCAGTTGAATACTGACTCTGTCTTCTTTTTACTTCTTTCAAAAATAAAGCAGTGCATCCCTCTCTTTAGCACACTGCTTGTAAAGTTCCATGTGACCAATGCTAAACTTGAAATTGTGAAGCATCACCATCAGTTTCTGAGGATTCTAGGACTAGAAGTCAACCAGAAGCCATGGATGAGGGCTCAAGAGCCTAGAAAACAACTTCTGAGCTGCAATGCTATTTGCTCCAAGGTTAAAAATAGAGGACCACAGTTTTATTGCCTTTGATTATGACATACTCCACATGAATGTCAGGAAGGCTCAAACGTGTGTTGAATATAGCCAAAGGGTAAATAAACTAAACTGAAGTGACTCAGAAGGCACATAGGGAGCAAAGGTGTGCAGAGGTAAAAAGGAATTTTGTTTCTGAGAACAACCCCACTGAGAACTCAAGGGATTTCTCATTAGAAAACTCAAAAAACCAGAGTCCCAAGATAAATTTAACTTAAAAACTTTATCAACAAATGGAAAAAAAAATACATACGGATGATGATTTGAGGGGACTGCTCTGGTATTTTGTAAGTTCTTGGGCACTGAGCATTCATTCAGGTAATGTGATTTATTTTCTTTGAAACCAACAAAATGTCTGGGTTATGTGGACTAAGAATGTCCATTTTAAAACTTAGGCTAATATATTGATGGAGAGACCATGAGACTTCTCCTCAGTCCTACCCAAATAATCCACTTCTCAGAAAACTTCCTGCTAGGATAGTGAGCTAGTACTGAAGCTCATCTTTGTTGAATGTTTTTGCTCAGCGATTTGCCTTTATTTGACTTCTTAACCTTTTTGCATTTTCCGAAGCAGGACATAGTCCTATTGTCCATTAACTTTCATGAAGGCATCTATGGAAAGTTTTGAAATCCACTAGTTAAAAGGGAAAAGTGCTTTTGTATTTGATCAGTATGAAGGTAGTTAGAAACAATGCTGAGTCACGTTACAAAGCAGCTGCATTGCAAACAGGATGAGAAAGGGCTGGCTTTGAAGTCAGCAAACCTGGGGGCTGGCCTTCATAGAGAAAAAGCCTGCCCATGTCTTTAAGTTTTATTTACCTTCTCTTTAAATATCAACATCTATTGAGCATTTATTGTACTCAGGCTTTTATTCATTTAAACCTTACAACAATCCCATGGATTAAACATGATCATCCCTATTTTACAGATAAAGAAACTGAGGCCCAGAAAAGCTATGAAGCTTGCTCAAGGATACACAGTTAGAAAATTACAGATTCAAATTCTCATCAGTCCCACAAGGGAGTCTGAGCTCTTAGCTGAAATGTGTCTAATAATAGCACCATTGTTGACACTGCGAGGATCAAAAGACATAATCTTTATAAAAGCATCTAAGTCATATGTACATATAAAGTGTTATAATTATTAGAATGAGACCATTTAAGAAAAAGGAAAACAGAAAAAATTACATGTCATGATGATGGGAAAGTACATTTAAATGCTTGTAAACCAGAGGTAACTGCACCAACTTAGAATTTCCTGAATTCATTCACTTTCTTGACAGTGCTTGCCCCATCAAAATATTAAATATGTTATATTAACATATATAAGGCCAGATGAATGGGTCCACAGGTCCATATATTATCTCCAAGTCAAGATACATTTAAGTTAAATGTGAAAATATTCAAGCTTAAATATTTAAGTTCTGAAGATCTTTGTACAGAAGTTCAGTCCTAACAAACCAGGAACAAGAATGTAAGTAACCAATAATCCAGGTAGTATTATTTGTTTACGTGTAGCGCATAAGAGGATCAGGGTATATGACACTGAGACATATTGTTTTTTTTAAATTTCTGTCACTATAAAACATGCACAATAGCAAGTTATTTTTACTTCCAAATCAAAGCTTGAATAGATCCCGACAAACAGTAAATTTAGAAATAGTAATTAAATTGCTTTGTAGATTAGATAGTTAAAAACAACTCAGACAAAGAAAAAACACTAATAATTTTCGAAAGACTTATCTAAGTGTCATATACCTGTTCTCAGAATGTATAAAAACCCAAGTGTTTAAGAAATAAAGCTCAAATGTGCTTTTTCCTTGAATCCAGGAGTTTCTCATGCTAAGCCCACCCTCAGCAGTGGGCTTCTGCACCATGGAGTTGTCTTTTCTGGTCAGAATTCTTTCGACAGGTGGTGGATGAAGTACGAGAGAAGGGAGAGGTCCTTTCCTGCCTTCCTTCCATTGGCTGCACCAGGGCATCGGAAAGAACCCTGTAGCCATCTGCTGGAGGCCAGGGCTCATGCACCAACTGCATGGAGCATCTTGGGCAACTGCACCTCTTAACAGCATCAGACAACTGACTTGTCTCATTCTGGTTCCCATAGCACTAATGGACTTGATAAACTGATTGGTTATTTAGGTTGTATAAACAAATATGAATTATAAATAATAGCTATATCAATAGTAAAGGGACTGTGTTCACCCAGTATGTCTATGAAAATGTAAACCTGCACCCCAGTTTCTATATAGAGTCCCCTTTTGGGAGCCTAGAGACTGAAAACTTAAAATTCATGCTTACGTCCCTTATAAAGAAAATACTTTCCAAATCCTTGCATTTAATGACAAATAATTTCCTAACTAAAAGTGGAAATATTTCATCTGATTTTTTTTCTGAACTAAGAGTCTGTTAGTAGAAAAAAACCTTTCAGTTATAAATTTGTATCACATTTAGTGTATGTTTAATGATTTGCTTTTCTTGAAAAGAATGGTATCTTCTGAAATTGGGGCTACCCCAGAATGTCCACAGAATGGGCTCCATACTTGTAGTTTTCAGCTGATCTCTGTCTGCTGAGTTGCAGACTTCTCTCCTGAAAAACAAAGCTGTATCCTGCTAAATGTTTGGTTGAACTATAGGACCATTATGCAGCTGGTACTCCAGCCTTTCCTTGTTTGTCCAGAAGTTGGAAGGCATTCACCCTCTTAACATTTTCAAGTGGTTTTGTAAAGTTGTGAGGGTCCTGTGCTTAGAGAGGGCAGTGCAGAGCGAGATTACCCAGGGAGGGAGATGTCGATGAAAGAGCTGAAGGCACTGCCCATTTGGGGGACCGGGAGTTTCACTGTTTATGTCTGTATTGGTCCCTGGTTCTTTTTGTTTGTTTGTTTTTTGGGGGTACGGGGGATCGAACTCGGGACCTTTTGCTTGCGAGGCAGGAACAGTGCCACTGAGCTAAATCCCCAACCCCAGGTCCCAGTTGACTTTCTCTGTGGCCCGCAGCTGCTCAAGGATAGATTTTATAATGTCAAGTTAGATCTCACTTCCATTGCATCAAGGAAGACTATTAAGAATTACTTTTAGGGTAAAGAGAAGAAGTATAAATAGGAGAAGTGATAAACAACATGACCAGACTTTTATAAAGAAAAGAACTTCAACTAATTAAAAGAATTTGCAATGATTTGGAAAAGTGATACTGTTGATTTACTAGCCCCGCCTCCTTTTCCCTAGATTTCACTAGATTATAGAATTGGGGAAAAAAAGAAGCCAGGCATGGTGGTGCGTGCCTATAATCCCAGCACTCTGAAAGGCTGGTGCAGGAGAAGCACAAATTCAAGCCCAATTGGGCAACTCAGTAAGATTTTGTCTCAAAATTTAAAAAAAAATTTTTTTTCAAGGGTTGAGGAATTAGCTCAGAGTAAAGGTCCTGTGTTCAATCTTCAGTACTGCAAATAAAGAAATTTATTTTTAAAAATAAGAGCTGGGGATATAGTTCAGTGTGAAGGCTTTGGGTTCAATTCCAAATCCTGGAAGAAGAAGAAGAAGAAAAGTGCATGATTAAGGAATCATCACTTGGGGAATGAAAAAATTGATTCTCTTGGGAAAAAATTTTTTTTGCAGTGAATTATAAGAATATATCCAGGTAAGCTCTGATGGCTTAAGAAAAGGCCAGTTTCAAAAGGCACTCATGAAGTTTAACTTTGGGATAGAGTCTACAGTTCTACAAGGTTTATGACCAAAATCTTTTTTCTTTGATTTTTTTCCTTTGGATTAGCTTGACTTAGTTAATAGTTAGCATGGCCCATTTGTGATACCAAAAGGAATGTTTTGCAGCATTTTGGGGGCCTCAATAATACCAGCAACAACAAAAAGGAAAAATAATATTGTTCGAGCAATGTTGTCAGTCCAATCAAATAATAAAATTCAAATGAATATATGTCTTTTAGATCATGTGGTTAAAGCTTTATTTTCTAGATTTTAATCTGGAGGAAGGAAAGTAATCTATTTTAAATGACTGAAAATGAAGGAGTCCATTCAAGTCTTTATCAGTGGTAGTAATAATAGCAGTTGAAAGAATAAGCTGACATTTTTAAAGTTTCTGACCTAATCATATTTTTAAATCTTTCTAGGTGGCCGTTAGCCATTTTGGGAAAATGACAAATAAAACTTTGGTTTTTTGATGGTTTTAGTTTAGGTTTGTTTTGTTTTACATATTTCTCATGGGACATGATTTTTTTAAAAGCAATCTACATTTTTTTGTCTTGTGAAATGACCATTAAATTCTTCAAGGGATTTCAGCAAACATAATTGAACAAATCTTGTGTTTAATAAATTAAATCATTTCTGCATCATTTTCTTTTCTTTTTAAATTACCTTTAAGTACTAATTCAGCAATGATGTTTTTCACAAAACACAGACTTTCTATTTTTTACATTTTTTTTTTTTGTATAATGAAAGTAAACCACTTTTATTTGTTCATGAAAACTGGGGGAGAGAAGAGAACAGTAATTGACATTTTCTTGCATATAAATTCATAATTTAGAAAAACTGTGATGGGCTTTTGAACGAGGGTAGGAAAGACCTGGTAAGTTTTAAAACATGTATACATATTTTTGAATCATAGCTGCTTAGAATGCCACAAGATTTCTGGAAAACGTCAGATACATCAGTGAGGTTACAAGTGGAAGATAATAAGAATTACAATTCAAAATACAATCTCAAAAAAATGCAGTTTCAAAAATCACAGTCCTTCCCAGCCTTGTTCAGTATAGTTACCTGTCTAGACATGCAAATTGAACTGAAGATTTGAAGCAATTATTCAGATAATTCAAAGAAAAAAGTCTCTTCCCTGAAAAAAAAAAAAGATTTGGGGAGTCCGAGCTGCATGGACTGTTTGTCTTCCCTGATCAATTCACTAGATAATTGCTTTTCACCCTGAGAGTTTGAAGAGGGTCACAGGATTTGAGTCATAGAGAAATTTCATGACCATTTATCCTCTTTTTTTTCTTTCTTTCTTTCTTTCTTTCTTTCTTTCTTTCTTTCTTTCTTTCAGCATTCAACCTCAATGAAATGTTTATAATTTAAAGGAAAAAAGTAAAAATCTCCGGGAAAAAAAAATCTTGGAAAATCCCTTTTCATGAAAATATAAAGTTCCTTTTTTTAAGGGATAGACAAATCTTCCATTAGTAATGACTCCTCTCTCCCCTCAGCAACATTTTCAGAAAACTAACCTTCTAAGTACCTTTCTTTTTCAGATGAGATGACAAGGTTTAACAGAAGAGAAATAGACTCATTAAGCTAGCTGTAGACTGTGATGCCTTGCGATACAGATGATGTGGTATTTGTATATTCTTGCAAATTACACGATTTAAATAAGGAAATAGTGTTAGCTGTGTACCTTGAACATGCAAGGGTAGTTAGTGATAAATACTTGAATAAGAGTTAAGCTATGAAATTATAAAGGGTCAGAAATTCAATTCAGCCAGCTAAGATAAATGAAAATATTTTGAAAACACATTATGGATATATTTTTTAAACTTTAAAAAGTAAATACATAAATCTAAAGTGGGTTGCAAATTTTGAAGCAAAAATCAGACAAATAACCCATTATATGTATCAGATATTTTAATTAAAGTAAAATTTGAAGTGCATTCATGCCAGAATTAATACTGCCAAACCCTGCTGTATGTCATGTTAGAAAATTAGAAGCATAATATTTAAATCAGGAATAAATAAGTATAAGAAATAAGCCTAAGATTTACCTCATTTTTTCTTCAAATAAAAATTTGAGGAATAGCTCCACAGATTCATATTAACTTTTAGTACCACCTTAAAGAAAGGCTCAGGCACACTAAAAATTTAAAGGACAGTTCTCAAAAAAAAAACCTATCAAAACAATATTTCCAAGTATCAGACACGAAATGACCATTATCTGTTTACAAAACGTCTAAACATTATGAAATTAGACAGACAAAATAAAAAAAGAAAATAAATAAAACATCAACTTCTACAAATTTAGCTTTTCAGAACTTCTTTTATAATTCTGTAATATTTGAAAACTTTTTCAGAATGACATCTTTAAATATTTTAAGCCCTTAAGTGAAGACTTTTGTAAAGCCTGTGGCAACATACTAATTGCTGTCACTAAATGCTAAACTCATGATATTGTTAAAAATTATTTAACAATAAACACCTAAATGAATTACAGCAAAACTGGATAATTCTAGGATAACTAAACTTTGGAAATATAACTAAATTCTGAAAAACTAAAATTTAATTATTAACAAGTATAATTTGACTATTGTCTTATAGTTCAGAAAAAAACATTTATGTGTAAATGTTTTTAAAGAATCCTGTATATTACAAACATGCAAGAAATTTTATCACATGTTTACATGAACCTTTTTTATCTTTTATGACTGTTACATTTGTTCTTTTGCTGTTAATTTGGGACATCTGAACCAAAGAATTCACAATATTTGAAATACTTTGAAGAGAATCATATATTATAGTCCTAGATATAACCACAGAACAAGCAGAATAACTAAAACTAAAACTACATAAGGCCTTAAAAGATAGCTACAGTATTTATTGCTTAAATATTCATTTATAGAAACTTTTTTAAAAAGCAAATTATATAAAGATTATGCTATCCCTCTAAGTTATGTTGTTTAAGTTATTGCCAGCTAGAAATATTTTGTTGAGGGCAAATTGATCAATATAGAAATTCCTTGTAAATTCAGGCTTTTCTATCTATTTGGCCATCTGGGTCTCAAGTTCATAAAAATAATAAGAAAACCAAAGCAACAACAAATTTTGCTTAACATTTAACATATGATACTGTTGAAAAATAATGTGTTTACTTATTTTCTCTCACAAGGAATTATTGGGTAATTCTTAATTTTAAGATGAGGTATTTCTAATTGCCAAATATATTTAGTTAGGAATAAAATTATTATAAGAAGTTAAAACTCTATTGTATTTTTAAAAATAGCTTAAATCTTGATATTTGATTATATACTGCTATTTCATATATTAAAAGGATGAAGATGTTTCATTAGTTATTTTATTCCATGAAGTTTCATTTCCATGAAAAGCAAACTAAGAAGACAATGATTGCTTATTTTTTTTCTTTAATTTTTAATTTTTTTAATTGAATTTTTAAAATTCAGCATTTGTAAAAATTGAAAAGTATAGATTCTGCATAGAAATACTATCTTAAAACATTTGTTAAAAACTAAAGACAATCTTAACAAATAAAATTTTAGAAATTATTTTACTTAGGCCCTTTTTAGATTTATAAAGCAGTATAACAAAATTTTACTTTCAATTCCAACCATTTAAGTAATTTGGTATTTTATTGCTCAGATTTTGTACCTTCATATTTACTTCAATTTGCTTATAAATTCTAAACATAGAGTCCAAATTCTAGAATTTGACACATTTTCATTTGTTGGTTTTGAAAATTAAAAAAAAAAAGCATTTTTAGTTTTACATACAGAATTCTAGATTTAACACATACTCATCTTTTGGTTTTGAAAATTCATAAAAAATAAAGCATTTCTGTTTTACATTCATAAAAATAAATGAACTAGTGAAAACAGAAACTATATTGCACAGTAAATTTTTGCTGCATTTTATTTTTTTACAATTGCTGAATCAATAGTTTCATGTAAAAGAATATTTTTATTTCATCAAAAAAATCATAATATCTTAAGTATGTTTTGAAGGAAAACAGTAATATTCTTTACAAACTTCATTTTGCTAATTCTTAGACTTAAATGAAGCAATTGCAGCCAGTTACAATTTTGATGCAAAATATAACTCCATGCATAGCTCGTAATATCTTAATAAAATAAATAGAAATAAATATATCTTATGAGGTTAAAAAAAGGAGAGATACTACACAGAAAATAAGAACTTTTATAGGAAGAATCAAAGCAAAGGAAATTTTAATACAGTTTTAGAACCCTCAAATCCTTCAAATCTAGCTAAATAGATGCATTTACTTTATTAATTGATTAATCTCAGTTTGTGAAAGTTAAGGAGGGACAGCTTTAGAATGTGCTAGTAGGTTGTCTGACTCAGCTCTGTCTGATGTTTATAAACGTCCAATTCTTAGGCATCACTCAGGCAGCATTTTAAAATCTTTATCCAGACATCTGGTATTATAAAGGCACAACAACTGATTGTACAGTGATAATACAGAGCTTTATCGACAGTGACAAAAATATTAGGGATAACTCTTACTCTCTCCTGAATTTGTTTTCTAAATATTAAAATGATTTGCCCTTAGATTAAAAAAAAAGATGAACTACATTTAGGAAAAAATATGTTTCTGAGTTAAAATAATAGTGACAAGATTTAACAAAAAAGTTTATAATGACACTTTATTAAAACTAAAATGACATTTTACTGTTTTATTACTGTTTACTATTATACATTACCAGATACATTAAAACATTTTTTAGGGCTGGGGATTTAGCTCAGTGGTTTTGCTACCTGCTGCACAAGCACAAGGACCCAAGTTTGATCCCCGGCACCATAAAAAAAAAAAAATTTTTTTTTAAATAATGATTTGCTAACATAATTTTAAATTAATTTTTAAGTATTTCATAGTATTGAAGAAATCTATATTTTGGTCTCTTAAAATAGTTGCTAATATCAATGAAGATGTAACAATTAAATTGTATTTATTTTTAAAGTAAATTTTCAGATATTCCAAATGATACTGTTTGGATTTTGATTGAAGAATTCTGATATATACTAATCTTTAACATCTTGGTGATAAGTAAATCTTTAAAAAGTTTTGATTTTGTACAATGTTATAAAAAATTTTATCTGTGTTAAAATAATATTATTAGAAAAAATCTAAATACACTGACAAAATTTTCTCTTTGCTACTTTTAATATAAATAATAATATTTTAAAACTCTCAATACTGGTCCTTAAGTTTTTTACATTAAGACATCATTTTTAACCAAATGCCTATAAGAAGAAACACAAGATTATATCTTAAAATATTTTACAACGTGCCAAATAAAATAAATACTACAACATAATGATTTTTTAGATTACTAAAGAAATTGGGTCCTATCTCAATGAAGCTTTCTTCCTTCTAAAGAAAAATTTTTTTTTAATTTTTTTGTCAGCTTCCAGTGTCTTTTTGATAGTAATACCCCATTTTGCTGAAGAACTTTCTATTTGTAACCTACCCCAAATAAAAGATTTAATTTAAGCATTCTCAGTGATATTATTATTGGTACTTGCTTGTCAACTATGGACTATAACTCTCTTGCTGTCCAAATGTTACCCAAAAAACCCCAAAACACTAAACAGTCTGGTCTTGATTGCTTTCCTGTCATTACTGACTATAATTTTTAAAAGCATTTTTAATTCTCAAGATTTGTCAGGCATTCAGACAAGAATGTGCTCACAACTTACAGTCAAAAATAAATCAGCTACCCAAAAAGATAGTGAGCAAATATAAATGTTAAAAATAGACAAGAAGACCACTATACTCCCCACCAATTTTTTCAAGCTATTTAAAAACATTGTGTCCTAGCATAGATTTGGCCAAATAACAGCAAGTCTACCTAGCTGTGTTAACTTTCCAAACCTTTTTTCTAAAACCTGCATCATAGCCATGGCTAAAGAAGTGAGAAATGAATGAATACATGGAAACATAATCATATATACACTTGATTCGATATGTTTATTCTACTTGTGGATCTAATAAATGTTATGCCATGGGTAAAGCTATCCCAAACATCTCTTTTAAAAGCTCAGAAATATCAAAACATTCCATTGTATACCCTAAATATATAAAATTAACATTAACCTATTATACGTTAACTAAAAAAAATTTTTTAAAGGTCAGAGGTTCATCTAAGTAATTTTCAAACAGCCCTTGCTGCTTGCACCATCACTGGTGCTGAGTCAAAGATTGCTGACTAGATGATACAGGGATTTAAGAATATTCCTCATCCTCACTGATACTTCATATCAATCTTGTAGCTACATTTTACCCAGTTTCTGAGTCCATGTCTGTAATTGATATAAAGTAGTTATTTGGCCAAACATGATCCCACTCCTACCAGTTTTTTGGTCGTTTTGTGGTTTTTTTCCATGTTACTGGATTTGGAAGTTTACTTACCCGAAGTGGTTATATCTGAAGTTACATCTCTTTCCTTTCTGTCTGCAGAGCATGGAAAGGACTAGTTAACTACCAATTCTGACAAAACCTATGTGCAGTAGCTAGGTCCCCTTTGCACTGAGCCAATTAGACAGACTTCTTGAAAAAAAAAAATAGAATACTTTTTATTATGTTACAATTTCCCAAATTATCAGGGTTGCTGAACCTAATGGGCTCCTGAAGATTTGGTATTCAAGTTGTTACTACTTGTGGTAGTCTTCTTTTTTTTTTTTTTTTGGTACCGGAGATCGAACTCGGGACCTTGCGCTTGCGAGGCAGGCGCTGGAACCACTGAGCTAAATCCCCGGCCCAACCTGTGGTATTCTTATTCATGACAGAAGTAACATGGATTTATTATCTCAGAATGTACTTTTGGAAAGCTACTGTTATATTTTTGTTTACCCTTCGTACTTGTTGAATTTTCTCTGTTCCTAAGCTTTAAATGTATTGAGTAACTCTAACCAACACAAATGCTAGTGATTGTAGTTAAAATCGGTCAGTGGTAGGTTGTTCAAATTTTTGTCGGTTCCCCTCATGGAGCTGATAGAGCCCCCTGATGAAGTCCTCGCCTCAGCCTGAGGACATAGTTCTTAGCCACAGGCTCAATGGGCTTTTGCACTAATTTCATTTGGTGAATCACTAGTTACTGCTACTTCTCTACTATATTGAATGATCATTATCAAATAGGGAAGTCCGTAGGACTGGACTCCCAGTCATAGCAAAAACTGATGCTAAATCCAGAAGGGCATTTATAAATCAGTGTTTGTTTTTCTCCCTTCTCGTTAACTGTCAAGTGGGAAGGATGCAGCAGTGGGATTATGTTTTTTCAAGGTTAACTGCTTATATTTAGTGTGATCTCCAAATAACGTGTATGTTTTTGTTTTATTTGTTTATTGGGACACTAAAGAAAAATCATGATATTTAATGTACACATGGAGACAATGAGTCCGTTCACAGAATTGACCGAGACTCTCTGGTGAGGCCCTGCTCAGGTACTGAGTGGCTGTTGTTTTCAGACACCAGATGGGTGAACATTGGATTCAATGTCTGGGCACCTGACTTTGATTCTGGTCTAGCAATGACTCTTGGTATAAACTTTTATATGAATTTCTTTGTCTGGGAAATGGAGCTAATGCTCTATCTGCTCCAGAGAATTTTGTTATGGCATAAAATGAGGTGACATTTGGGTAAACTTTTGGGGGAGGTGAAATTCCAGTTCATAGGATATCGAATTGGTGGGGTAGGCAAATGTCCTGGATCTTCAGCCTGTTGGTTGTATGATTTGGGGCAAATGACTTCCTTTCTCTGGATCTCAGTCTTCTTATCTACAAAATATGAGAATTGGACTAGATGATTTCTAAGTCCTCTTGTAACTTTAACAACCTGTGTTTTGGGATGATGAGTTTTAGGGCAGGTATCTGCCCCTGGGAAGACAGAGATATACCAAGCCACATTGGAAGTAGGAATTTGTAGGATGCCCTTTTATATTCTCTGTGCTCAGGTTAATGCCCTACATTTCTCTTTGCTATTTTGTTTTATTTTTATTTTTTGAGATAGGTTCTCACTATGGAGTCCAGGCTGGCCTGGAACCCACAGTGTAGCCTATACTGGCCTCAAATTTGTGGTGATCCTCCTGCTTCAGCCTCCTGAGTGCTAGGATTACAGGTGTACATCATCACATCTGGATTTGTTTGCTTCTTACGCCTCTGACTTTTTAGGGATATTGTCCTTGAAGGTACTGCAGAACATGACAAGCTCAGAACATGACAAGTGCCCCCAGGTATCTCTGAGAGCTACTTTAATCTAACAGCCAACACTGAAGTATCTTGCCATGGATTATACTGTGAGAGAAGGTTGGATATTTGGTTATTTCAACTGCTGTTTTTCTACAAAGCTCATCATCTTTGAAAAACTAAACTGAGCAGCAAATGGTTAAGAGGAGAGGCAAATTGCATGAAAGAATGAAAAGGATAAAGATTCAAGATGATTGAGTTTTTACTGCCTCAATTAATATGTAACCTTCATTGCAGCCTTGGCCTTAAAATGGAATCTTAATAATCTAATTGGATTTCTTTTCTTTTAAAAAATATAATTTCGGGGCCAGGGATTTAGCTCAGTGGTTTTGCCACCTGCTTTGCAAGTGCAAGGACCCGAGTTCAATCCCTGGTACAAAAAA
>NW_004624767.1:4224988-4354733 GCF_000247695.1 Heterocephalus glaber | reverse complement strand
TATATATAATTTCATCTTTCAAAAATTGGGGCTCTTGCTTTCTTGCTCACAGGACTCAGACCCACAAAAAAAAGCAATGGTGCATAGTTTGGCCAGGAAAAAATCTCTAAGATGCTTTGAATAATTGGGCATAAAGTAAGGGATCTCAGATTCTCTTTGTAAGTATTTAACAAGAGAGCTCAAAGTTGTTAGTCAAAGATCTTCCAGACATTTCTCCCCAAACTCCCTAAAGACATTTTTTAAGTTGTTCAGAGTATGATCCATTCAAATAGGTTCCTTTTGACCCATCAGTAAAAGGAGACTGTGAGAGCTAATGCTGAGAGACAGCAAGGACCCATATCTGGAGGCAGAATAACAGGGGAAAAGATGGTGGGCTTTGTATTCCTCACATTTACCCTCTTATTTTTCCCTTCATTTCTTTTATTGTAAGAATTATTCTCTATTAACTCCTTTGCTCCTCTGGCCTAAAGATTTTCTGCAGCTGTATGTTGCAGTGGGCTATGGATTCTCATAGAAAGTAACCACCCTATTGGTCTTACACTGAGACCTAACTCTGAGGAACTGGTCATTTTTTCTGAGCTGTGGTTTGGATTATGTCCTGGGTAGCCTGTTTCCCACTGCCTGTATTCTTCTCTTTTCCCTCTCATCTCTCTTCTTGGGACCACACTGAGTTGGAGAGGAGCGTGTGTGTGTGTGTGTGTGTGTGTGTGTGTGTGTGTGCGCGCGCGCGTAAGGGAGCAGGAAATGGTTAAGGGGAATGGGCAAATCACCTGAGTCATTTCCTTCTGAAAAGTTGTCAGAAAGCACAATTTGTCATCTTTCAGTTTTGATAGTTATTCTCTGTCATGACCCTGATTACTATTTAGTAGTTTCCTCTTTTCAGGTTTTTCTTTTCTATTTAAGAAGCTAAACACCTCAGTAATCCATGTGGCTTTGGAAAGTCAGTTTACCTTTTTTGTCTTTGTCCATAGAGTAAATGAATTGAGTCTGAGGTCTCTGAGGGTCCCTTCCAACTTTAAGATTAATATTTCTAGTGCCATGCATATAGAGGTAATCAATAAGTATTTATTAACTGAGTAAGTGATGCTCCTGATACTCTGTTTTATGAACAGTAGAATACCTGTAAAACTACATTTTAAAAGGCACTTTAAAAAATCCATTTCCTGTGAGGCACTTACAGTTTTCTATAGTGTGTGTGTATGGGGTTGGCTCAGGGGGTTGTTTCTTCCCATTGGGAGGGTGGTAGAAAGGTACTGGAAGGCGCACTGCAGTCTGTCTGTACATCTGCTCTTATGCTGGGTGGCTGTATAATGAATGTCATTGGTCAGGACTGGATTTCCTGGTTTTTATCTCTTCATAGATCCTTTATGACACTTATGGCTCTTCTTTATTCCTTGCTTATTTGCCATATTTCTGGGCTTAAAGGCTTTATTTGGAACAGTGGTAAGGAGAAATGGCCAACAACTAGCTTGTTTATTTATTGATTTCTCTGGAAAGTTCTTGGTGACTAAAGAATACTGAGGATTTTGGATTCTACTGTTCTTTGACTCCATTTGGGGGCTGTTCACTTTGAATTGACATATTATTTTTAGATAAATTATCATATGTAGAAATGTAAACATTTCTACACATTTCTGTGCATGCACATTTGAGTATGTTGGTAAGCCTTTCAGAACAAGGTTTGTAAGGAAGTTGCACATATATGTGAGAGTCCATGGACATTCTCACTTAATTCTGATATTATCAGCATAAATGTTCCCTACTTCATATTTTTATTTTAATTCCCTTGTTTAAAATGGAAAAGAAAACAGAAAAGCATAATATGATATTTTGGTTTTAATGAAAAGAACTATCTATCTTTCCCCAGACAGTTTTACTTCAGTGGAAAAAAAAATAAAATGTGTGTTTCCTGAACTAGTTCAGTCATATGTAAATCAATATAATTGCAATTTAAAACAACAACACACCACACATTTTTAACATGGGCTTGTGGATTCTGAGGTGAGGAGAACGACAGAAGGTAGAGGTTGAGAAAGAAAGTTGCTGAGCTGCCCCCAGTAGTATTCTCACTCTAAGTGGCTTGGGAAGGACAGCCCTTGACACAACTTCAAGGGGCAGAGATGACAAAGCCTTAACTGACTTCCCCTGTCCACATCAGTTTTTGAGAGACTCATATATAGGAACCCTCAGGATTTTTTAAAAGGAAATGAGAGAGAGAGAGAGAGAGAGAGAGAGAGAGAGAGAGAGACAGTCTGCAGATGGAACTGAAGAGAAAAGATAAACTTAAGTTATCTATTTTCTCCATTCTTCTAATTTTTTTCCTACAAAAGGACAAGAAATATTTTACTCTGGCCTCTGGCTGAGAATGGCTTAAAATTTGTGTCAAGTTACTCTCTAGTCCTCCCCTACCCTGAATCCCAACAATCCACTCATTTTACCCCCATGAGCTATTAAAATTCTACTTTTATTGAATTAACTATATAATTAAAATTAAAATGGATTTTCCCTCTGAGCCTCAGTGAATTTGACTTTGTAGAATATTACCACATTTACGTCGTCTATGGTTGGGTTACATGACCTGTATGGAACCATTAGGCAAAACAACCCCATTTTAAACCAAGTGACTACATTTAGGTTTTGTGGTCTCCTTTTCCTACTCTCTTTGCTTTCCACAGCACACTGATTATTGAAGGGAAATACCTATGTGAGATTCCATGCCATGTTTTATCCCATTCTCAGCAATATTTGGTTGAAAGTGGCATCTCCAACAGGCATAAGAGCAAGGTCGGATGGTGTATAGTGGTCTAGCAGAAAACTAGTTCAGAGCAGCTCTGCGAGAACACTGATTCCTCAACAGAATTGGCTGGAATTAGCCACTTTAAGGGTGACTTTGACTTAAAAACACACAGGTACTGCAACTGATGACAGAATAGAGACAGATATTATCAGGTAAATTAGATTCCAAGTGGAAAAATCAGAATAGGTCCTGGGTATTAGAGAATTATGTTTAATTTTGTAGTTATGATGATGCCATTGTGACTATGTAGGAAAATGTCCTTATTGTTTAGATTCATAGTTATAAAAACATGAAGTAGGCTGGGCTTATTTGATTTTAATCTTTTTTTGAAAATGTGTTTCTTTAAAACACTTCTTTTAGGGCTGGGGATTTACCTCAGTAGTTTCGCTGCCTGCTGTGCAAGTGCAAGGACCCGAGTTCGATCCCCGGTATCAAAAAAACAAAACAAAACACTTTTTTTTTTTGAATAGTTTTTATTGCAGAGCTATGTACAATGTAAGTAATGCTATAATTTATTTATTTATTTATTTATTTATTGGTATCAGGGATCGAACTTGGGTCCTTCCGCTTGGGAGGCAGGCGGCAATGCTATACTTTTTGACATGTAAATGTTGCATTTGTTTATTGCAAATTATATGCTTATTTACTGCCATGAATACACAGAAAGAAAACATACCTTCAATATTTAAAGTGTTATTTCTATGTAATATTCTGGGATGCAGAGCCCAGCTTCAATTGTGTTGATTTTAGGCCCTTTGTGTCCATGCTGTACACAGATGCCTGCCCCAACCTGCTATATTGGGGTGGGGTATAGCTCAGTGACACAATGTAAGCTACTCATCCAGAAAGCCCTGTTTCCATGCTTAATACCAAAAGAAAAAAAACAAAGTCTCTGTATAACTCTTGCAAGCCTACCTTTGTTTGGGAAGGAGTCATATCTTTCTGAACACCTATTTATGTTCTAGTTAAATATAAAATGGGCTTATTTCGAATTAGTAGGCCTCTGGTGAGAAACTGGTTTCACCAAGTCAAAATCACAATTGGAAAAGACTTTAAACCCATTCTGAACATGGAAATGATTTTAGTAGGTATGAGGCCTTTGTTAAGCTTGCTCTAACCAAACTGGTGTTCTACTGGTAGCAAAGCTGGGATAAGTGTTAGGACAGAGAGAGCTAGCCAATCCAGAGTCCTTGTGTCCTTCAAATTTACCTTTTGGCAAGAGAAGGAGAATAGTTCAATAGATAAAGTCCTGGACTAGAAAATATAATACAGGGAGCCCAACATAGCTACTTGGGAGGCTGAGCCAGAAAGATGATAAGTTTGAGTCCAGCTTGGGCAACTTAGTGAGACCCTGTTTCAAAATAAAAAGGGCTGGGGCCGGGGATTTAGCTCAGCAGTTTTGCTGCCTGCTTTACAAGTGCAAGGTCCCGAGATGGATCCCAGTACCAAAACACAAAACAAACAAACTAAAAAGGGCTGGGCGGGGGATTTAGCTCAGTGGAGACATGCCTGACTCCTGACTCGAAAGCACAAGGTCCTCGGTTTGATCCCTGGTACTAAAAAATAAACAAATAAATAAATAGGGTTCAGGTTGTAGCTTAGTAATGGAGTACAAGCCCTGGATTCAATCACCAGTAGTGCAAAATAAAAGACATGGGATATTTTATAATCTTAAAATTTAATTGTGTCTCTAAAGTTACCACTACATTAATAAATGGTAATTTTTTAAAGAAAGGTACATTACTTCTAGTTCTCATTCCTAGTTTTTTTTTTTGCCATCTATCAACCTCAATTTTTTCATGTGCAAGTTGAGAGACGCAATACGTAATAATTGTTGACACTTCTTTTTAACTTTTTACTCTGTGCTTGGCACTGTCATGAATGACTTATAATACATTTATTTAATCTTCACGATAACTGTATGTATATTCTTATTATGGCTAATTCATCAGTTAGGAGACTAGATATTCTGAAGTAATCATGTGCTATATAATCAGGGAATTCTGGAGATGAGAATTGTGAGTCTCATTTAATCTGGGAGGCAGTGCATGTAGCGATTAATGATCCCAGCTCTGTCCTCAAAGTGTGTGGTGTTTCAGACTGGATCCTTTGGTCATGCGAACACACCTTGGGTAAATGGCTTACTTTCTGTTTACCTCAATCTCCTTGTCCGTCCAATAGAGATGATAACAGAATCTGCATTATAAGGTTGTTAGGCCCAATGTGCAGTGCTTAAACCTTGTCTGTCGGCTAGGACAATCTCAGTAAATGTGACAGTTAATAAGGAAATATGAGTGTGAGTAGTGACTAGATAAGCCATCATTATTGTTTTTCTTAGAAGAAGTTTTTTTACGGAAGAATTAAAAGATCCTCAGTTGGGTCTGAAAAAGGTGCTAGTGGTAGTGATGGTCTTCATGGAAAGAATGAAGTTAGCATCATCAGTGAAACCAGGTAATTGCTGGGAAAAAAGAAATGAATTAGATTGAAGAAATAGAGACAAGAGGGGACCCTTAGTCCAGAAAAATGGACGTTAAATTATTATTCAGGAAAATGTTCACAGGAATAGTATCCATGGACTACATAGGACCATGTACTTTTTAGGATGTCCTTTAAAGCTGTGAAATTTAAATAATGTGTAAGAGGAAAAGTGACATGTAAATACCATCATGGATGCAGTGGGCTTATAGTTAGATGCCTCACATTTCACAAGCCAATGAGGAATAATTCATAAAATGGACCCATAGCCTTCTCTGCACTTGAAGGCCCTCTGGTAAAGCTCCAGTAGATCTGGTTCTGTGGCATTAGTCAGAAGGCAGATTTTCAGTGAAGCCTCTGCTAAATCATCAGTGTTTGGGAGGGGGAAGGAAAACAGAGACAGCAGTAACACATATAGAAATGAGGTCCAAATGTGGGTGCTCACATGGAAATATTCCAGTTTCTGTGGATCATCATGGTCACATATAGCATGCTGGAGCTAAATGGGACCTTGGAGATTGTCAGGTGCAACCCCCTCATTTTACATTTTACATTTCTGTGAGGATAGAGCTCGGTGAAATTGGCCAGGATTGCAGTATGGTGAAATCATGGAAGCTCACGGGGTGTTTACAGAGGATGTTAAGTAAGGATGAGGGGAAAGCAGAGATTCCTTTGATTTTACAGTGATGCCCAGATGGGAAAAGTAGAGTAGGGAAGGTAGTGAAATTTCCCAAATTAATTTAAAAAGGGGTGGAAAGAAGGAGGGAGGAAGGGAAAAGAAAGAATCTAATTTTATGCTGCACAGTCTTAGATTGGATTTGTAGTTTATGTTTAAAAGTTGATGATAAGGAAAATTCTCATTATATCTAGGAACATGGTTTCTTGAAATGGAAAGAGTTGGGGGAGAATTTGGCAGCATTGATGGTTCCAGCAAATGAGGACTCCATTTGCAGCTGGTGTTAATCCAGGTAAGCAGTTTATGTTAACCTGTTACTGTTTAGGATGAATACATCTTGACTTTTTAAATAATCGATTATAACTAAGTTTATGCTTAGTACTTTCTTTTAAATAACGAGTGTCTCAATAGGAACTAATGAGTCAGATTAATTTGGCATGGAGTTTTGAATAGGGGCAAGGGGAGGAATCCTCTTTCAGAGCACTAAAAATGCTTTGCTGAGTTTCCTTTACAATCCCTCCTCCCTGGGTTGGGTTGCAAGAAGTCTTTCTAAAAGGTTTAAAGACTCCCCGCTGTGCTTGTTCCCCAGTCACAATGGCATTGGGTTCCTGAATGAGGACTAGTGTGGAAGTCTACATCCCTGGTGCGTCTGTTTCATGGAGAAAAAGAAGCCAAGAGCACAGAGGATGAGCAGCTATAAGATTTTTATGGCTCTGTACCCACTTGTGTATTGTTCGGTATAAAAGTATTCACTTACCATGTCTGTAAGGATTTTAGAAAGAGGCTTGTACTTTGTCATTTTAAATATAAAAACATTGCAGTTATTTCTTACCATATTATTGCATGGGCTATTGTAAGGTTTGGGCATATTGAAAGCTTTCCATATTGTACCCCTCAACCTTACCTAAGGACAGAGACCTCCTCCGTTGCTGGATAAAAGGTTTTGGGAAAGTGGGTAGACCTGAAAAATAAATGCCCATCTTCATTTAAGTCTTTCTCTTTTCTCTTTGGCTTTTGGTTCTACCTCCTTCCACTGCTCTTACTGCAGCCTCTGTTGTATTGGGTGATGGAATCGAATTAGAAGAAATTGAAGCACCATATGGTTGTGTGCTTATCTTCAGTCCCCCTCTCTCCCCAGCATGTGACAAAGCAATAACAGGGGCAGAACAAGCTTCTGGTGTGGAGAGAGACATAGTGGGTCATACTGCTTGTGCCCCCAGAATTGATTGAGTTTGTGAGGAACCAACTCTTCTACTTTTTAACAGAAACCTCTGGTTTGCACTTGCAAAATTATTTGTATCATAAAGGTCAAATCCTTTGGAAAAAATGGCTTAGATAATCAAAGCTCACCAAGAGTGACATAAAGGAATTTTTTTTCGTGTCTGTGCATATGAATTTTATAGAGTCTAAAGCATCAAGAATTGATGTTCTGAGCAAGAAATTGTCACTGACATGAGGGGTTGTATCTGTGATTCACATTCTTTCTTGTGGTTCTATTTGTCCATCCACATGAGAACTCCAAATGTGATGGTACCTGGTGAACAAGAAATTCCTAGGGTCTGGTGAATGAAAGTCCACAAATCATTTACTGCAGAGGGACTAGTGCTTAAGTTTGGAGGATGGACAGATAATCTTAGCCAAATCTTGATTATATATCAAAACACAGAAACAAAACCAGAAAACGGCCGTAAGTGTTGGGAAGAAGAATGTTAGGAAAATCTTGTTGGTCTGTTGGGGGGAAAAATAAGCGGGGTATGGTGAACTCACACAGAAGGAAGAATTAGAAAACAGGTGTACAAACAGGAACTTAGGGAGAAAAAAAAGCATAATACTCATTTTCCCCTTACAGGGTTTGATATAGTTAATCCTCACAGGAAACTGAGGGAACATGTAACGTATCTACAAGTTTCCCAAACAGCTAATATTTCCTTGGAAGCAGGTGAGTTAATGAATGCAAACGTGCATTAAAATAGGGAGAAAATTATGGGCAGAGAGAGGAAGATGGAGAAGCAGAATAATTGTTTTTAAAAATTCAGCCTAAATCATATTTTGTCATGTTAGTGTTACCCTCTTATAGTATAATGTTTCTAATATCTCTTTTGGGAGAAATTGATTAGAAGCTAGACAGGTCTTTTGAAAGTTAGAAATTTTAGGATTGGATTTTTTATTTTACATGTTTGTTTGAAGTGCAAGACATAGAAAGTATATATTAAACATATATATGTAGTCTATGTATTAAACAAGCATTATTACCTAGTAGAAAACATCCTAAGATAAGAATAGTTGATGATTTCAATATAAAAATTTTAAAACTACTGAGTCATAAATAAGACCCCCAAAATATGTCAATGGTAGAATTAAATGCAAGACAACTAATAATTTAAGAAATTACTGCCTTGTGATAGTCCTGTGATAAAATTTAAAACATGATTTTTAAGTTGGCAGCATTAATTTAATTTAATTATATTGAAGCCTTGCTATCTAAAATTAAGACCCCAAAATTTGAATATTCATCATCCCATTATGATTTTTCATAGAATAGAAATTATCATAATCATTTACTTATGGTCTTTCTTTCTTTCTTTTTTATCCTATAGGAAAATGTTGTTTCATCTTCTGAAGAAACTTCAACATTCTTTTTTTCCCCCTTTGGAGATTTCTTAAAATTGAATTTTCTCCTTTAGGTAAAAAAATGTTTTCTATTATTTATCCATCAGTTCAAAAGAAAGTATTTCAGTTAGAGGAAAGAAATAACAAATGCTTAAACTTTGCTAATCTTAACTGATATAAAACTTTATGAAGATGAGAAAAACATGATTTTTAAGTTAAGTAAAACAAATTAGATAGCAATTTTTTAAAAGATCAATTTTTTGATAAAAAATGAGACAAATCTTTTTGCACTTCCTATAGACTAACATAATAGGATTTTCATGATCCATCCTTTTTGAGTATTTAAGTTATACACAATGAAAATGAAAGTTATGCTTCTGGTGCAAAGTTTTTTTAAAAAATACTTAGCAAATTCAGGGAAGAAAAGGGATTTTTTGACACTTAAGATATTCTAAAACGTAAATGTAAACCAATATGATAATAAAAATAGTCTATTTTGATAAATTTAAAAGACTGATCATTTAACAGCAGCCCAATGAATTAAAATTAATTAAGATTTGAGTGGTAACAGAGAAATTTAAACTATGGACTGTACTCTCATGGTGGGAAATTACTGTCTTATGGGGTTAGAATGTAAATAAAAACAATTTGTTTAATCAGTCAGAACTTGTACTTTGTGTATAACTTCTCAGTTTTTGTTAATTATGTTATACAAGTAACATAAGAAAAGACAGGCTAACTTTTTCAAGATAGCATAATATTAGCAACTCATTCTATTTTTGGCAATAATTCTTTTAGTGCAGTTTATTTGCATGAATAACATAAATTACATATATGAAAATCAGATGTTTTAAAGCAGATAAACTAAAAATGAAATTAAAATGTCTGGACAAACATTTTAAGATGCTTTGAAGTATTATATGAAATTAAAAGAATAAAAGAAGTAGTTAGAGAAATTATACATAGAATTTATTGTAAATGTAGAAATTTGGACATTCTAACACTGTCACCAGGATCACATTTGGAAAAGGACAGAGATTGCCATGTTTCTCTTCTATTGAGATGTATATATTTTCAAAATACACAAGATTTTTCCTAATTTTAAATATATTAATATAGTTACATATAGATATTTTAAAAATCTTAGTAAAGAGTTTAAGTTTTAAAAAAAAAAACATATTAAAATTCATGTGGTAAAATAGAATCTAAAAGCTTTAGGAGAAAATACTAAAATTTTTTTCATATGAATTTAAAGAATTCATTTCTGGAATAAATTTGTTTTCTTCTTAAGAAAGCATTTATATTAAGTATATTAGTTAAAACTTACTTAAATTATTTATTTAGGGTATACCAAACTTCAAAGTTAGTATTCCTTCTTAGGAGTCTAAGAATTATGTTAATCTGAAAAAATTATAAAGCTATTTCAAACATAATTCTTATACTAAGTTCTTTAATATATTAATTTTAAACCTTTTATTTTGATGGTTAAAATACAAGAAGAAAATGACTGACTTCCTAATGGAAAATATATCCTGATAGCACTGAGAAGAGAATTGTAAGCATTAATAAATACAGTATATGAGATCAATTTCATTTCTGACTTGTTTTTATCCTTTCTTATAAATCATGTCTTTTAAACCAGGAGAATAATATATAAAGCATGCATACATTTCTATATTTTAACAGCTATTAAAAATAGAGAGAAAGAATGCAACTTTGCCTTGCTAGATACTAATTAAAGTGCAAAATGAAAATTAGAAAAATACAGCAGCTAAAATAGTATAATGAACTAAAATTCCATATTTGTATGTATATATAATTGTTATATCTTGGTATTAAGCATTTTTCTTAATTGTTTATGAAACTCCCCATGATAAATGAGAAAAAAATGATGGGGAATATTTTCTCACTGTAGTTTACAAAATAAAAAATTTAGCAATAAGCTGACTGTAATAGTAAAGGACACACTTAAAATAGAATTTTGTATAAATTTATTGAAAACATTATCTCCAATAATCCTTTGTGTTTTTGTGTTTATGTTGGATTTCTGAGTTTTGTGATTTGTAGTTCATGATATATTTTGATTGCCCTTTCAAATGGCAAAATATTTCTGTGGAAAAATCAGATATTGTGTACATTTTATTTTACATTTGGATGTGGTTAAAATAGCAGATACTTCGGGAGAATTTTAGTTGTTTTAGTGCTTGCATCAAATGCCAAACAATAGTTTTTTTCTGTCAGTTACATGTCTAGGCATGTTACAATTTGTGTATACATTTTGGACATTTAACTTATATTGATGATACATGATCTCTAAAAATGTTTGTTGATCCTTAATGAAATTATGGGCAAAGTATTTAAAAGAAATATATTTTAAATCCCTTATTTTTAATTAAAATGAGAAAGACTTTGAAAGAGTTCATTCATGAATAAAATGTGTGTTTGTGCTGTTTCTTGAAAAAAATGAGCTCTCAATTTATTTTTCAAATGTTATTAAAATGTGTCTATACTTGTTGTTTGTTGAAATTTTAAAATCAGAAAGGAATAAAGCAGTAATACATGCTATTTTTTTATTATCTCTATCGAGAGGAAAGGGAAAGCAGTCTGTTATTGGCCAAACAGGGTTTTCTCCTAAAAAATTGAATTGGAAACTGAAAAGCTATATTGCCCATAATTGTTTTATTAGGACTTGTTTGGAGTTGCATGAAATTTTCGATTCAATATAGTTGAAAGAATTTGTCTTATGAAATGGAGAGATGTCAAGTATTGTTGCACAGTTGTAGTATAGTCTTTCTTGTTTATTCTCAGAATTTAGAAAACATTTTAAATTAGTGGTAAAATTTTAAATTAGTGAGTACAAGGCTATCTGGGCTATAATGATTCAGGAAAATGTGGAGAAATTTCAAAGGGGAAGATGAAATTGAACCTAAGGGTACCCCTTAAATTGTAAACATTTAATACTGTTAAGAGCTCTCCGGAGATTAACAAGTAGTATTCTGTCAGGGATAATTTTCTGGGCAACTGAGGTTATTTGTATGATAAGGCAAGGAGACAAGATAGCATAACTGTAACTGTTTGACAAAATGTCCTAAGTTTGTTTCGGTTAGTGCGGGTGAAAGTAAGTGCAACAGTTTGGCTTTAAGAGCAGGAAGGGTGCAGGGCTCGCCAGCCCGGTCGCCACGACAGGGTTAACTGGGGCGCCGCCCGATGCACGCTGGGAGTTGTAGGCCGCGGGAATTGTGGGAGTTGTCGTAAAAAGCCCGCTTTCTGGCTGTGATGGCTGCCGCGGAGGCATGAAGTTGTGGGTTTCAGCTTTTTGGGGGGTCTTGGGGGCTGTCTGTCGCGTCAGAAGGTCACCAAAGACCCCAGGCTGTCGAGGGCCTGTTAATTGTGTTCTGGGGAGATGGACGAACGGTTTGAGGGGTTAACGTTGAAACCGGCAGTCGTTCCATCGACAAGGGGGCCTGAGGCGGCTGTGGGCTCGGTGAGGGGGTCTTAGCGGGCTGGACCCTGGCCGTCTGGCTGGCCGCCTTTGAAATTTCGGGGTGCCCAGCACCTAGACGTTTTTCGGTGTGCTGTATGTTGCTGTGACTCTTGTCCTGCACTCTAGTCGTTGGTGCTCAGGACCCTATTTGGGGTTAAGTTGGGCTTTTTTTTCTTGGGTCTAGTGGGACTTAACGCAAGAGCTGGGATCCTAGAGGTGTACAGCCGTGTTCTGGGTGTTACCTGTGTGGCTTGGAGTGTATTGCCTGAGTTATGAGTGTGTCTGAAGGTGTGGTTGGCTTTGTCTTGCATGTGGTAAACTTTGCCCACGTTTGCTAATGCTAAGAGGCAGTGTCGGGCAGTTCCTGTTGATGAAATACTTTTCTGTTAATTTGAGTGTGTTCTTAAACTTGGGGGAGCTTCTGGAGGAGTGTTTGGCAGTCATTTGTAGAAAAATACGTGTGCAAAACTGTATGTTAAACATATGCCAGGATCATAGGTATTTTTAGTTTTAGGGAGCAAACCCCCTTTGGTTCCCTGATGCTGTAAAGCCGGTGTTTTTAATTTAATTTCATTTTTATGGAAATCACGTTTGCTGTTTAGCTTTGTTACCTTACTCTTGATTCACAAGGTTCCTCTGTGAGTCTGTGTGTTGGAACTCTGAGCTTTGGTGTTGGGTACCGTTTGAACACTTGAGGCAAAGTGGAGCACTGTGTTGACATGTAACTGCATGTATCAGAAATCTCAGGATAACAGCAGATTGCCAAGCACATCAGTACATGTCTTAACTGTTTTACTTGTTCATACACACTTGGTTTCACTGTTTCTGTGACTATGTACTGTTCCATGAATTCTGCTTTATTTTTATCGTCAAGATACTGTCTGTGCAATTTGAGGTATAACTGGTAATAAAAAACCATTTCTCAAATATTATTATTTAAAAGCTTTTTTTTCCTACAAGTAGAGCTGGTGTTAGAAAATTTTTACCCTCAAGTGTGATGAAATAGGGAATAGGAAATAAGGTCCAGTAGGGGCTTTGATACTGAGCCATCAGTTTTTAGTTTTAGGGGCAGCCACATGACAGAACGATTTATAGAAAAAGTGGGAAAATACTGCATTTTTGTTGGTATTTTAAGCATATATAACTGTTTCATTGTCATTCTGTTAGAACACTTTTATATATTATTAAAAAGCACTTTGATGTGTGTGACGAGTGAGGTTTTCATAGATCCTGTCTTTGGTTTGCTTAGTACTTGACCACTTGAGAATGTAATTGTGGTAGAGAAAGGAACAACGCTGCTAGATTTGCACATGTGATTCTGTTGAAAGTGATTTTGGCTTCAGGTTGATAGCCTGATATTGTTTGGCTTGCTAGTCAGCTCTCAGGGAGGTATTTTCTTCCCTCTGACCTACTTCACAATTTGAGGATAACAGCAGATGGCCAAGCAGATTAGTACCTGTCCTAGCCTGTCCATACAAACTTTGATTGCAGTTTTTTTGGCACTATGTACTGTTGCATCAATTCTGCCTTATTTTTGTGCTCTAGGTCTTATCTACATAACTTGACGGATAACTGTCACAAAAACCCTAGTGTGTTTTAGAATATTAACTCACTTGCCAGTTAAAAAGAGATTGCAGAGTTTATGAAATACACCATTCTGCCCATTTTTGTTATTGTTTGGTGGTGTGGTAAAATGCCATTCTGGTGAACTGTTTTTTGAAATTTTAATCTTAGGGCTGAATGTCTAGTTTGTAGAGTTGTAGAATCATTCAGAACCAACCACAGTGTTAATTTACTTGGAAAGAAGTTGCATACATCTTTCACTTCCAAGTCATTTCTTACTTGAGTTAAGTAAAACAAATGGCTCATTAAAAGGTCTTCTGAAGCTGCTTTGAGAATAGAAGGGTACCTCGATACGTTTAAAAATAAACATGTCTGCATTTGCACAGAGCCTATCTGGACATTTACGTAGGTAGACACATGTCTCTGCCACGTAGCGAGGCTTTGCACCCAAGAATTCTGGTATTTAATGCCGGAGACCTCTGTTTGGTACTGTGTTTTGCACTTTTATTGCTTCAATTCTGTTACTGGAGTGAAATTTTTTTTGTAATAAATGATGACAATAGGAGTTGTTTCAGAAAAGAAAATATGGTATCATCCATTTGTTTTCTGGAGAACATGATTCCTAAGGCTACATGTACATACTTGATAGATGTGCCAAAAGCTGTCCTTTTGAAACTTAGGTTTTGCATGGTTTCACTGAAACTCTTTTCAGTGAGACAGAACACCAAAGGATAATTTTCTTGACCAAGGTATAACAAACAGTTTGTTTTTTGGGGGGTTTTTTTTGTACCGGAGATCGAACTCGGGTCCTTGCTCTTGCCCAGCAGGCGGCGAAACCACTGAGCTAAATCCCTGGCCCATAAGCGTTTACAGTTTTTTTGTTTTGTTTTTTTTTGGTACGGGGGATCGAACTGGGGTCCTTGCGCTTGCGCAGCAGGCGACGAAACCACTGAGCTAAATCCCCAGCCCAGCAAACAGTTTTATGGTTCTAGTGTTCACAGAAAAAAAGAATTGCAAACTTCTTTAAAATAGGATTTGAAGATGCGAAAAAAAGTGTTTTCCTTTTAGACTGTAGCCAGAATACAGAGACACTAAGGAGGGATTTGAGTAGAAATACCTGTTTGGGGCCTTTACTCAGATCCTTTCTAATCTCTTTTTTTCTTGTAAATAGAAAGTAAACAGTTCTTTCTTGTAAACAGAGAGTAAACAGTTCTTTTTAGTGTATTTCTGTATCTGTGAGCATTTGTGAGTGGTAAAACCGTTGGTTAGCTTTCCTGTTGCTGATACAAAATACCTGATATGTACAATTTATTTGGGTGGGGTTTTTTTTGGTACCAGGGATCGAACTCGGGTCCTTGCACTTGCACAGCAGGCGGCAAAACCACTGAGCTAAATTCCCGGCCCCTGATACGTACAATTTAAAGGAGGATGGGTTCAGAATTTCAGAGGATTTGGTCTTTGGCTGGCTGGTTCCAAGGGATAAGCATCATGGCAGAGGGGCATGGTGGAGCAAAGCTACTTTGTTCATGGGGCCAGGAAGCAGAAGAAGGGAATAGCATTAGAGAGAAAGGAGGCAGGAACCAGATATCGACACCAAGGTCACGCCTCCGTGACCCAACCAAACACAACTAGAAGTGTGCTGTAATATTCTCCAGGTAGCTCCCAAGCCAGTCAAGTTGGCAGTTAAACTTAATGGTCATAACTGCATAAGAGGAAACCAGATCACCCATTTAGATTGTTTTTGTTTTTGTTTTGGAGACAGGTCTCACTAAGTAATTCAGGCTGGGCTTGAATTCACAGTTAGCCTCCTGCCTCATCCCAAGTGCTGGGATTACAGGTATGTGGCACCACAACCAGCCCCATTTAGAATTTTATCTTTATTTTTCACTTACATTACTTGAAGAAGAAGATTTGTTTATTGTAGTTTGTGTACTAATATGTAGTTTTCTTACATTTGATACTATACTACAATACTTTTTAAAAATGGAGTGTTATTTCTAGTCTACCTTCCCAAAGGATAATAAGGTTTTTAGGAGAGAGGGATAAGGTATTTTTAAAATTTCTATACCTTTCAGTGGTGGATTTTATTTCTTGATTCAATCTACATGGATTTCTAGGACAATATATTATCTCTGTTCTCCTTAGCCCTACTTCAAAACAGTTAACATTTTGTCCTCTACCTTCCTTATTTTTTGTTGTTGTTGTTATTCAACATTTTCCCTTAGTGTATCTGTGTGGTTCTAGAATTTAAATAACATTTTAATTTCTTTTAGAAAAAAATTCTCAAACATTGTTTCAGTTTTTGAAAATCATTTTCATTGAGCAAGTGACTTTTCCTTTTTAATTTTTTAAAATGTCGAAATAGGGTTTTAGTAAGTTGCCCTGGTTAGGCTCTTCAGATCCTCCTGCCTAAGCTCCTGGCATGCTGGAATTACAGGCATGGAATTATACCTCACTGCAAGTAGCTTTCTTAAATTTCACCGCAAACTGCCAGAATGTGGTCTAAAAAAATTTTCACAATGTCTGGCTGTAGTCTCCTTTTCTGTTATTGACAGTGTTTCATTAGTGAAGAAAGATACATGATTTTTCCATTTCAAAAGGAATCTGAGGGCCGGGGATTTAGCTCAGTGGTTCTGGCGCCTGCCATGCAAGTGCAAGGTTCCGAGTTCAATCCCTGGTGCCAAAAAAAATTTCAAAAGGAATCTGAAAAGCACTTCTTGCCTGACATACTTATGAAATACATTATGAAAATTTTATTATGATAATGTAAGAAGAAATCCTCAAATGCACATAGAAGCATTAGAGAAAACTGTATATGTTGACTAATGAAATTATTTGTAAGTCACTTGTATAGTTTTAAACATTTTTACTAAATCTATGTTTTTCGCCACGTATAGTGGCACATGCCTGTAATCCCAATACTTGGAAGGCTAAGGCTAGAGGAGCACAGTGAGTTTGAGGCCAGCCTGTGCTACATAGTGAGACCCTGTCTCAAAAATTTAAAAATAAAACACGAGTTTCTCAATTTGCTTTTTTGTTTTGCTTTTGGTAGAGGGAACCACATATTTTCAATGAAGTTGTATTAAAAGAGTGGCCAACTTAATCTTTCTGGTATTGATCAGGAGTATAAAGTATGTGCTGTTTGTGGGGGGAAAGAGTCCCCATTGCACTAATAGGTTAAGATGACGCTATTAATGGAGCTGGGAGTGTGGCTCAGGGATATAGTACTTGCCTAATATGTAGGAGGCTCTGTGTTCAATCCCCAGCACCACAGGATTATTTTCTGACAAAATTTGAATTTGTAACATAATGAGGTTAATTTAAAAATGTTTATGAAATGACTTATTCCTAGATAAGACTCTTACGTTTCATATTAATTTTTTGAGACACATAGATAGGGTTCTATACATTTCTCATCTTAAACATTTTAAAAAGGAAACTGTAGTAAATTAACATGAAACTGATTCCTATTATATTCTTCTACTTAAGAAGGAAGTATTCTAAAACTTAAAATTTGAAAAACATTATAAATGCAGATATGTAATATAGTTTTTATAAATCAGGAAAAGGTGGAAGGGCACTGTGAATGTTTTTACTATTTTCAAAAGTAAAAAAATTAAAATAAGGGCTGGGGATTTAGCTCAGTGGTTCCATTGCCTGCCTCACAAGCACAAGGACCTGAGTTCGGTCCCCGGTACCAAAAAAATAATAATAATAATTAAAATAACAATAAATAATGTATTTTCCAAAATGGTCACAACATTGTCCCCTAGCTCAGTATGCCTTTCTGCAATGTGACATTGTCACTCTGTCATCAAAAGATGAAGGCCTGCATTCCATCCACAGTACCAAAATACAGATGGATGGATGGATAGATGGATGGGTGTCTCTACTTATTTGAATCTGTTATGACAAAGGGAATGTGATGATATGTGTGACTGTTAACTGTGATATGTCATCTTGACTGCATTAAGAAATAGTGTGTCTGAGTGGATCACTGGAGGCATGACATTAGGTACTGTATATGGACCGTAACCTGTTCCTCTCTGGCACTGATCCTCTGCTGTGCTTTCCAACCACCAAGAAGTGAGATGCTTTCCTTTGCCAAGCCCCTCTACCATGATGTTCCTACCTTGGAGAAGGCTGACCATGGGCTGAATCCTCTGAAACCAAGAGCGGAATTAAACCTCTTCTTTAAGTTGTGGATATCAGAAATTGTGTCCCAGTAATGAAAATCTGACTCATACAATGTGCCAGTTTTAGGTCTTGCTCTTACCTAGGTTTTGCAACTTCTTTCTACCTCTTGAAAGATAATCACTATAAAAGAAATGCAGTTACTCTGAAATCACAATGTTGTAGGAACCCTGAAATCAGATGAAGAAGCTCCCGCAATAAGTGAGGCAAAGGAACACTAAGGAAGCAGATGCATAAGAAGTCATTTGAGAAATGGGTACTTCTGCCCCAGCTGCCTTAGTTGTTGCTGTGTAATTCAGATGAGCCACCCAGCAGAGCCCTTCTCAATATCTAGCCCATAAAATTACAAGCAAAATAAAATGCTTTTTAGAAGCTTCTAAGGTTTTGGGTGATTTGTTATATAAATAACTAGAACAAATACTGGGAGGAATGTTCATATTTTATAATAACAGTTTGGGAGAATATATTTGGATGTCTATGTCTAAATTTGACAAGTAACTAGCATTTACAATAGACAAAAAACTTGATCAAACACAGCACATGCCCACATCCACACACACTGTTTCAATAGAAAAGTTTGCCAAGGTGATGAGCAGTTTTTAGAAGAGTAAATCTTATGAGTTAACAACATAAAAAGACACGCTCAAACTCATTAATAATCAGAATTCAGATTAAAACAATAAGAAAACTTTTCACTCAGTACACTAACAAAAATTAGAGAGATGGATGATACCAAGGATTGGTGTTGAGGGAATAGAAACCTTTGTGCACCTCTGGTGGGAGTGTAAAGTGTTGGGACCTTTCTGGAGGACAATCTGGCATAATTTAGTTAAAAGGATATAGAAATTAAATTGTCCCTGGATATGTGACCTCAAAAAATCTTGTTTGTGGGCTGGGGATTTAGCTCAGTGGTTCTACCACCTGCCTCACAAGTGCAAGGTCATGAGTTCAATCCCTGGTACCGCCCCCCCCCCCAATAATCTTAAGTTTGTAAAGAAACACATATGAAAATATCACATTTTTGTTGGCAGAAGCTTAGGTTCAACCTAGTATCTATCACTGGAGAATTAGGTAAAATCTGGTGGGTGCACATTTAGAACCATGTATTGCATAGAAGCAAAGAACAACACAACACAAGAATTTAATAATTACAATGTTCATTACAAATAAATAGAACCTATAACTCAATACCATTTGTATCAATTTAAACATCTACACAAAAATGTTTTGCAAAAAAAAAAAAAATGATCCAGCAGATTCATTAAACGCCTTGGAATGGTTACAAGGGTCAATGGGAAGAGGAAAGAACAGGAGTGGAGAATTAGGTAAAAGAGCACGAGATGCCAGTGCTTATGAGTATGCTGTGAATCAAAGCATACTGTTGATCAAATTCTGTGTTCCCTCTCTCCAAGAAGATTATAGTTCTCAAGTAAAGTAAATTGGAAGAATAGAACTATTTTTTAAATCTGCTATAATAAAAAAAAATTTTTTTTTTTGGTACCAGGGATCGAACTCGGAACCTTGCGCTTGCACGGCAGGCGCCAGAACCACTGAGCTACATCCCCGGCCCAGGAAAAATATTTTAAGTGAGAGCATTACAAAAGTGTGGTCAAACAGGCAATCTCATTTTGTTGGATATGTACATTGGTATTACCTTTATAGACAGTATCAAATTCCATAAAAATGCACATGTCCTAGCAACAATTCTAAGTTGAAATTAAACCAAAACCATTTAAATAGCATCAGTAAATATGAAATACCAAGGATACATCTAAGAAGTTATGGGCAAGACCTGTACATTGAAACTATAAACCTGGTGAGAAAAGTTAATGCCCAAGCAATGAGTGATATACCATGCTGATGAATTGAAAAATTCAAATTATATAGACTCAGTGTGATCCAAGTGAAAATATCAGGTGATTCTAAAATTTGTATGGAAATGCAAAGGCTCTCATGTACACAAGGAGAACAAAATTGGAGGCGTTAGACTACCCGGCTTTAAGACTTTAAAACAAGTAGTTAAGCCAAATGGCTCAGACCTGTAATCTCAGCATTCAGGAGGCTGAGGCAAAAGGAATGCCGTGAGTCTGAAGCTAGCCTGGGCTTCATAATGAGTTCAAGGCCAGCCTGAACTACCTGGTGCTACCCTGTCTTGAAGAAAAGCAAAAGAACCCCAAATCAGAAGTAGTCAAGACTGTGTGATTTTTACATAATGATAAATAATTAAAAGGGGCACAACAAAATATAGAGATGCATACATGTATCATCAAGGGATTTTCAGCAAAATATCAGGATAAGTCAGAAGAAAAAAACCTCAACAAGTGGTATAAGAACAATTGGATATCCATATGTAAAGATACTCTTTCCCTTGTGGCATACCATATGTAGTCAAAGATTAACTCCAAATGAGTCCTAAATCTAAACATAAGGGCTAAAACTGAAAACTAAAGCAAAAACTCCAAAATAAAATTAAAAATCTTGAAGAAAATCTTTCTACTCTTAGGTAATGCAAAGATTTCTTAGGTAAGATACAAGAAAGGAGCCATAAAAAAATAAATTGAACATGATTAAAAATTTCTAATCAAAATAGCACTATTGAGAAAATTAGAACTGGGGATGTAGCTCAGTGAGACAGTACTTGTCTTCCATGCCCAAGGCCCTGGCTTTGATTCCAAATCCAGAAAGAAAAAGAAAAGTAGAAGGCTAGGCACATGCTGGGAAAATAATAATTGCAGGATATCTGATGAATTTTCCTCCAGGAGAATTAAAGAACTTGTACAATTCAATGATTAAAAGAAATAAGTAAAAAACAATATTAAAAGAATGTACTAGCCAGGCATGGTGGCACATGCCTGTAATCCCAGCACTCAAGAGGCTGAGGTAGGAGCGTCACTGCGAGTTGGAGGCCAGCCTGGGGCTAAGCAGACCCTATCTCAACAACAAAAAAGACAAATGCTTTGTTAGATACATGGGCCAAAGATGGGCTCTTTCCTTGATAAGCCTCCAAATCTTTAGACCCTGTTCATGATTCAAACTGATACCTCATATACTAACTTATTTATAAGCACATGAAAAGATGCTTATTTTGTTTTTTTAACAATAAAATAATATTAGTTAAGTGCTAAATAATTAATACTAAAGCCAGATTAAGATACCAGTACCTATCAGATTTTTAAAAAATGACCATACCAAGTGGTGATGTAGATGTGGAACAACTGGAACAAAATGGTACAGTCACTTTGGAAAACAGTTTAGTTTCTCAAAGAATTAAGTACCTTATAACTTGTTATTCTGCTTCTCAGTGTTACTTACACCAGGGAAATGAAAACTGCTCTCCACACAGAGTTGTTCATGAGTGTTCTTCTCTGTTTTATTTATAATAGTAAAAATCTGAAAAGAACCCAGATATTAACAGAAGAACCAATCAAAAATTACTCATCAGGGGCCGGGGATTTAGCTCAGTGGTTTCCCCACCTGCTGCGCAAGAGCAAGGACCCGAGTTTGATCCCCGGTACCAAAAAAAAAAAAAAAAAAAAATTACTCATCAACAAGGAACAGACTACTGACATACATGACCACTGATTAATCTCAAAGATATTGTGGTCAGTGAAAAGCCAGACACAACTACATGTTGTGTGGTTTCATTTATGTGAATTTCTAGAAAGGTGAAACTAGAATAACAGCAGAATTAAAGGTTATGATGGGTGGAGTTAGAGAGGGTGTTGAATTTAAAGAGGTATGAAGAAACTTGGAGATGAGTGAGGTGTTGAATATCTTGATTGTGACAACACAACTGCACACATTTATAAAAAGTCATTGAACAAAGATGGAAGTGTTAGCTCATACCTGTAATCCCAGGTAATTTGGAGGCTGAGGCAGGGAGATCACTTGAGCCCAGAGAATTTGAGATCAGCTTTGTCAACATAGTGAGATCCTGTCTCAAACACAAAATTATTGAATGCTACATTTAAAATTTGTGAATTATATGTAACTTGTCCTTCAATAAAATGGACTTTTAAAAAGTGCTCATGCCTTTTAACCCAGTAAGTGTACGTCTAAGAATTTAATATGGAAGAATTTAAAATATGTATAGTACTTGCATAAAAGTGTTCACTTCAGCATTATTTGTAATAGCTAAATATCGAAATAACCATGAATAGAATATTGTTTAAATCTATGATATATTTGTGCATGAAACCTGCTAACACATTAACAATTATATAGGAATTATGGCTTGGAAGAGTGCTTTATATTTTAAGTAAAAAGGCAGATTAAAATGTACTACACACTAGTTTTTGTTTTTCTTCTTAAATTGGCTGTTAGACTGAAAATAAACAATAACTCATTATCTTGTTGAGAATAGATGTTAAGTGGGATTTTTGTGATAGTATGTTAATCTGAAAATCTAGTACCACCATTATACTTTCTTCACAGGAAAAATGGATGAAATTATGTGGCTCTGATGTGGCTTTTATGAGAAGCTGCAAACTGTTTTCCAAAGTGGCTGTATCATTTTCTTACCACTTGTCTAGAGTGCATGAGGACCTGGGTTCTATCCCAGCACCCACCCCCACACGCATATACACAGACCAAAGTGGGGTATTTTTTATTTTAATTTGAGGTGCTGGAAATCAACCCAGGGCCTTACATATAGACCAAAGTTTGTAGGTTTCCCCCACCCCCAGCAATGTAGGCCAAGTTCACCATATCCTTTTACTATGATAGAGATTTTACCCATCCTGAGGAATATAGACCAATATATACAAAAAGCCTAAGCTGATGGTGTTTTAACTTTGGCCTTAAAAAAACTTTCCAAATTAGATTGAGACATTTGTATTTCAATTCAGAAGTATTGAAATGAGATTTCAACAAGGGCAAAGTTGCAATTAAATTTAAACATGGAATCACACAGTACATTCCCTGGGGAACATAATGAAAAGGGTCAAGGGCCGGGGATTTAGCTCAGTGGTTCTGGCACCTGCCTTGCAAGCGCAAGGTCCGGAGTTTGATCCCGGTACCAAAAAAAAAGAAAAGGGTCAGAATATCTTATCCCATCTATGGTCTGTAAGTAAAATTTTCTATCTAATTGAACAGCCCCCAGCAGGAGTTAAGGACCATTAATACTATTGAATATTCTTAGCTTGAGCCATTGAAAGAAAAGAAGGTTGAATAGGGCTTGAAAATACTTTCAATAGAGAATAAAGGACCCATGAAATTCTTTGACTAGTCTCTAAGTGTCTGGGAATTTTCATCTCATAATTAATAGAAAGAGTGGCTTAAGCAAGGAAGTATCTAAACAGGAAAAAGAACTATTAAAATAACTATATATTTTTTGAGTGTGAGTTAATTTTTTGCCGTCCGGTAGAAAAAATTTGTTAGTGGTAGCCTTCACGTATTTTAACCCATGTTTTCTATATCCTTGGAGTCTTGTCCATAGCCCTTTGGGCTAGGGGAGTGGATTAGGTTTCCAAGAGACCAAATAAAATATCCACAGATAACAATGGCTTCTGTGAGACATAAGGTATATTAAAGCTCACCAAAGAGAAGGGTTAATTGCAACTTACTAGCAAGAAAGGGTCTATAAGAAGCATAGGTCTTGGCAGCACTGGGAAAAATCCCATGGGAAGTATATACAAGGTCCACAGCCCCATCCAGCCAATTGCATGAGAAAACATACCAGTCAACATCACCTGGCAGGTTTAGTCATTGTCAGTTGGATAAATTGTTCAGCAGCTGCAGGCAGGAGTGTTTATAGATCAAACTATGTGGCAGAGACATCACTGACTCTTTTGTTCCATTATATGACTAGCATTCCAAAGAACAACTGGCTTAGCATGCACATAGCAAGGCAGCTCCTACATTAGTTTGTCCAGTTCCCATCATTCTTCAGACAACATTTACCCACACATTCCAGTTCTTGTCTGCTTAGAATTCCCCCTTGACTTGGCAAAAGTCTTAGGAACAGAAAAGGGGTGTTTCAGGGACATGCTGTCAAATGTCCTAGTTTTTCTCAAGGACAATACATTTGGAAACTTGCAGTCAAAATTATGATATTGTTGACAAGTTGTTTTGTATAAGCTTGCAATGAATTGGATTTCTATAAATAGGGTCTTTTATATTAAGCCCAGTTTATTAAACATCTTTTATGAATAAGAAATATTCCTAGTTCAGAAAGCAAGTCTTTTAACAGTTCTCATTTAAGTGATTAAAATATTCATGGGGCTGAGGGAGTAGCTCAGTTGTAGAGCTCTTGCTTAGAGTGTGCAAGCCCTACAATGGATCCCTAGTACTGGGGGAAAGGATGGGTGTGGTGGCACACATCTCTGATCCCAGCATTCCGGGAGGCTGAGGCAGGAGGATATGGCAAGTTCAAGCCCAGCCTGGGTAACCTAGCAAGACCCTGTCTTGAAATACATTTTAGGCTGCATTTTTTTTTTTTTTTTTTTGCACCTGGAATCAAACTTAGGACCAGCCAGGCACTGGCATCACTGAGCTACATCCCTGGCTTTAAAATAAATTTTTAAAAGGGCTGCAGATGTGGCTCAGTGCAAAGGTCCTGGGTTTGATCCCAGTACTGCACAAAAAATAACCCCACATAAACTCATTCATGAAATGATGGAGCAGCTTATTTATTAAAAAGGTTGTGGAAATATTACAACGGGAACTTTTGGTCTTCCTGAAAACCAGACCAATAAGAGATCTATGTTACATGTTCACTCATCTCATTAAACACACTTAATGTGCACATATAACAAAGTAAGTTTCAAATAAGGCAATTCTGAAGGAGAAATGTCGAAGAGACTGTATAGATTGGAAATAGAAAACAGAATCATAAATTACTCATGTCTTGATGACGTTTGTTTCTCCCTAACTACAACTTAATTTTAAAGTTTATTTCCAAATGACTGGTATCAAAGAGCTATATATATATATATTTGGTACCAGGGATCAAACTTGGGACCTTGTGTTTGTGAGGCAGGTGGCAGAACCACTGAGCTAAATCCCTGGCTCTCAAAGAGCTATTGAGATTGCACTCATGCTTTTTTTCCCTCTCCCTTGAATTTATCTAATACAAATATGGCTGTATTAGTCACTTTCCCATTGCTGGGACAAAATACACTATCGGATACCTGCAAATTGAAGAAGGGAGAGGTTTAAGCTCAGTTTCAGAGGGTTCAATGCATGGTTGGTTGGCTGCAAGGCACAAACATCATGCTGAAGGGGGATGGAAGAAAAAAAGTGAAAAAGTGTTCACCTTAAGGTGGCCAGAAGCAGAGAGAGAATGGAGGAACCAGGGAGAACACAACCTTCCAGGTCAAGCCCCCAGGCCCCACCTCCTAACCGCATGTTCAGCTATGAATTCCTCAGTGGACAAATCCATGGATGAATATAGCACCTCCATGATCTAATCACACTGAAAACATGAGAATTTGGTGAGACATTTTAGATCTAAACCACCAAAATGGCAGAGGCATGAACTGTTTTTCCATTCCATACAACTGCAAGTCAAGAACACTTGCTTTATGCTCCAAGAAGGAAGCTCTTTTATTGTTAGGATGGTCACATGTTCTTTTTCTTTTTCAGAAAGTGAAATATTTCCTAAATAGACTTCAGTTGTACAGGTTTCTGGTGATTTCTTTATGGTAAACCAGTTACTGATTTTATTTCTCTTTTTAGCAACTCACTTCCAGTAGTTCTTTGTTTCCCTAACTACCCATTTTTGTAGCTGATTTAATCAAAGTAAACATTTTGTGTGTGTACTTCCATGTTAATCCTACTTTCTTTTTTGCTTGCCCTGTTAGTCAAAATGTCCTCAACCTGGTGAATCTTCCATGTACGCATACTTGAAAATTTGAAAGAGAGAAAAGGTATGTATAATGCGTGATTTCCAGGGACTCTTGCTTTAGAAGCACTTCAAGCTAAACACATTAGTCATATTAACAATTGCAAACAGATGGTTTTTAAAAGGATATTAATAAAACAGTTAAAAATTGGGGAATATTTGATGGTCTAAGGGGAAAACTGCTCATTTTTTAGGCAGGATAGTGGTATTCTGGTTTTATTTTTTAAAAACACATAATTTTAGACATACATGCTGAAATATTTACAGATAAAATGATATATTTTGGGGGATTTCCTTCAAAATAATTCAGGAGAGGTGTGGTGGATTAACTAATGGTCAACTTGGACCGCCCAGCTGAGCTGGGTCAGTGTAGCTCTGGGCATGGAAGACCCACCTGAGAATTGTTGCCAGCAGCATAAAAGGAGAACTGGAGGGGAAGATGGTGTGCTGTTGATTTTCCTGGAAAAGCTTGCTGTGGTTGGTTTTCCTGATACAAACTCCACCATTCTGGTCAGAGAGCTCAGGTCCTTGCTGTCGCTGGGGATGGCTGTTGCTATTGTTAAGGGAGCTCTGGTCTTCGCCTTGAGTGTCACTTCTTGGCTCCAGTTCGGATCCCTCAGCCTGATGGCACAGATCCTTCACCCCACCAGCACAGACTTTCTGGCTTCCACCGCTGGCCTTTGGGCCTTCCCAGTGCAGACCCTCAATACAGATTCGCAGGAGACATTGCCATGGGCTCTAGGCCTCTGGCTGGACTTGTGGAGCACACTGCTTTGGGATCCAGGCCCTCGGCTGGATTCTTTGGGTCTTTAGTATGTGGAAGATCTCTTGCGCTACTCTGCATTTTGACTTTTTTGGTGAATACTATAAAATCCTATAAATTATGTGGCCCGTATTAAATCTATTCCCTTGCAAACTCTGACTATAACAAGAGGGAAAATGGATAGTGGTAGATGAAACAAGATTGGATGTGAGTTGATAATTATGGATGTTCTCATACATAGGAGTTCTTTATATTATTCGGTTTAACCTTTTAATAAGTTTGAAATTACCCATAATAAAAAGTTACAATTTTAAAGGGTTATTAATCTTACCCAAATATATTTTGAGATAAACTTTTATAAATCATTAGGAAAAAGAGAAAAATGCCAGTGAGCAAAAATATATGGAGCTGGGCTGGTAGGGCACACCTGTAGTCCCAGCTGCTCTGGAGGCTGAGACAGGAAGGTCACTTGAGCCCAGGGGTTTGAGGCCAGCTTGGACCACAAAGTGAAACATTGTCTTAAAAAACAAAAAGGAAGCCTGCCGCCCAAGCACAAGGACCCGAGTTAGATCCCTGGTAAAGGAAAAAAAAAAAAAAAAAGGATGCAATTAAGCATGGGAAGAAAACTTTAGTGACAAAGAAACATAAATTGAAGCAAAGAGAATTGTTTTAATTTGTAAAAATGACAAGATAACTTTAATGATAATGCCTATTATTGATGAGGATGATATCCATCACCTCATCCATTCACCACTGGTAGAAGTATAAATCTAGAAGATCTCACATCTCGGTTCTTGCTTTTCATCTTCCATTAGAACATTGTTTACATGCATATTTTACATGTAAGCTGACTAAATACTGGAATGTTGAAGTTCACATAACTGAGGGCTTGTCCTTTTTTTTTTTTTTTTCTGGTATCAGGAATTGAACTTCGGACCTTGGGCTTGCCAGACAGGGGTGACACCTCTGAGCTAAATACCTGGCCCATTGCCCTTTTCTGTATAACTGAAAAGATTTTGTTGATGATATGCTTTACAGTAGATATGCATAATAATGAGTTGTCTAGAGTTATTTTCAGACCTGGGTGATCCCAGATGATTGAAATAGAGTAAACACAGATCCAGCCCACAGCTATACCAAAGCCCAGTTGATGCCAGCCTATGTCAACCAAACCCCACTCAACTCAAAAGTGTGAGAGTGGAAAACAAATGTGGTTTATTCTATGTGAAGGAGAGCTTTGGTTGTATGTAGCCACTAGTTGTCTGAAGCATCTGGGCAGCCTCACCTCCTATCATTCCCTTTTGTCTTAGTTACTTTATCATCACTGGGACACAATACCTGACTCCCACAACTTAGAGGAGGAAAGGTTTATTTTAGCTCACAGTTTGTAGAGATTTAAGTCCGTAATCAGCTGGCTGCAGGGCAGGGCAGCATGGCAGAGGGGCTGGCAGAAGAGAAACAGCTCATGGCATGACCGTGGGAAACAGAGATCAAGGGAGAAAGAAAGGAGATAAACCCACGGGCCACGGGCCCAGTGACCTAAACCTTCCCACCAGCTTCACTTCCCAACATCACACTTATCTACAAACTCATCAGTGAGCTAATCCACTGATGAGTATCATGCCCCCATGATCCAATCACCTCCAAAAGTCCCACCTATGATTGCATAAGGCTTTGGGGGACATCTAGATATAGACCATCACACCTTTCTTGACGTGACTTTCTTATATCCCAGTCAAAATCTTTACTCTTTCTAGTAGCTTCCTCTTTAGTTTTGGGGCCTTAGGCCTGCTAGTCTTTCGACAGCTGAGAACTAGCAAAAGGGAGAGATTTATGTTTCATGTCTACCTTGTTTAAAAAAAAAGATTTGAAAAGAATTCATACTGGGCAAAAACCCCACATGTATGAGCAATGTGGAAAAACATTCATTTGATCCTCTTAAAGATAGGAATTCACATGAATGAGATAGCTTCTGTATGTAAGCAATAAGGAAAATCCTTCAGATGTTCAGTTTCCTTTAAAACATGAATAAAGTTGGGTGAGAATACCTTAGGTACATAAAGAAAAGCCTTAACTCATTCTACTTCTCTTTGAATACATTCTACTTGGGCTCAATACATTAAAAACACTAAACATAGAATGACAAAGCTTTCATTATATCACCTATATAAAATGCCCGAGAATGCATTGTGAAGAGGATTGGAATCACTATAGGGTATGGGAAACTTACTCATCTAGGTTTTATTTACAGATTTAAATGCATAGAGTATGTAGAGGATTCCCTTAAATGTAATACTTGTTCAAAAGACTTCAGTTGGCCCTCATGGAAGAATTAACACTGGATAAAATCCTCTGTCAAAAATATAAATTGGCAGTTACAACAAAGACTTTAAAAGAGCAGTGAAAATTCATGATCCTGTGAAATCCTATGTATGTAAATAATAAGGTATGAAGAGACTGATGAAAAGTAATTTGGGTAAAGTGAATCAGAATATACCCCATCTGAAGGAAATGTAAAAGACATACATTGTCCTTGTCAGTGGTTTATTTTATTTCATTTGTTTTTGGTACTGGGGATCATACTTGGTGTATATATATATATATATATATTTTTTTTTTTTTTTTTTTTTTTTTTTTTTTTTTTTTTGTACCAGGGACCAAACTCGGTTCCTTGTGCTTGCGAGGAGGGCGGTGGAACCACTGAGCTAAATCCCCGGCCCTCAGTGGCTTATTGTTAAAGTTCTTCTCTGGATCATAGATATTTCACTCTTGAAAACAAACATTTTCCTGAGTATTGTTTAAGAAATAGTACATGAGGTGTGTGTGGATTCCCGCCCCCCCCCGCCTGCCCCGAAGATTGAACCAAAGGTGTTCTACTCAGCTACATGTGCAATCATAACATTCAATATATTTCTCTCATATATTGATCTATGTATTTGTGTATGATTGTATATGTGAATGTATATATACTTTTGACACAGGATGTAGCTAAGTTGACCAAGCAGGCCCAAAACTTTTTTTTGCTTTTTAAATTTATTTCTTTTATTTTAATGTAATACAAGCATATATTAATAAAGAAAATATAAAACCTGAAAAAAAAAAGATTTGAGGAGGCTTGTTAAAATTGTCATCACACCAAATGAAGAAAGGATCAGTGATGGAGTGTTTGCCTAGTGTATTAGTCAGCATTCTGTTGCTGGGACAAAATACCTGATAGCCAAAATTGAAACAAGGAGAGGTTTATTTTGGCTATGGTTTCAGGGGGTTCAGTCCATAGTTAGCTGGCTCCAAGACACAAACATCTTGGCAGGGGAACATGATACAGGAAAGCTATTCCCTTCCTGAGAGAGCAAGAGAGAGGCAGAGAGGAGATCTACCCTCCAGTGACCTACTTCCTTCAACCAGGATCTACGTCCTAACTGAACGTTCAGCTATAAACTCCACTGATTAATCCATTGATTAGGTTGGTCCATATGACTTAATCACCTTCCAAAAGCCCCACCACTGAATGCAGGGGCCTTTTGGGGGAAATTTTTTATTCAAATAATTACACTTAGCATGCTAAGGCCTTTGTTTTGATCACCAGCAGAGGAGGAAGAGGAGAAAGAAGGAGAGAGAAAGGGGAAGGATAGTGCAAGGGATCCAGACACAGGATACTATATTTAGATATCTTATGTAGATAATGTGAACCCAGTTCTTCAATTATACCTATTTCATAGTTTCATGTAAAATGGCCAATGTCCACTCAATTTTCCTAAGTTCTGGTTACTCAGGAGATGACAATAGAGTCAGTAGACCTGTGACATGAGCCCAAATGGCATGAGGAAGAGTAACCAACTCATTATGTTTTTATTTTTACTATTTTTAGTAGCTTGTTCTTTATCCCCTATAAATAGCAAAGTTATTTAGGGTAGATGAGGCAATAAACCTGCGGCTTCTTTCCATTGATACAGCATTACAATTCTTGTTTCCAGAAAAGAACAATTCATAAATTATAAATTAAGAGCAAAATAGAGCTAACAAATAAGTTAGTTTTAAAATTGTGGCTGAATTTGTTTTTCAACTCAAAGTTATTGCTCCTTGCAGCTAACTTGTTCCTTTTTCTTTCTACAATAATAATCCATTCATTTGTTTAAGGAATACTTATGGAATATTTACCAAGGCTACAATGTTGAATAAGACAAAGAAGCTTTTAGCCGGGCGTGATATCACATGCCTGTAATCACTTTCTATTATTGCTCTTAGAAATTAGCACAAATGAATGCTTAAAACTACATATACTTATTATCTTATAATCTTATAGTTTGCTATCTTATAGGTTAGAACTCCAACATGGGTCTCACTGGGCTACAATTGAGGAGTCAGACTTGCATTCCTAGGGGCAGAGTTCATTTCCCAAGGCAGCGTGCATCCTTAGGGCAGAGTCCATTTCCTTGACATTTCCCTGCCTATAGGATACCCACATTCCTTGGTTCGTGGGCCCCTTCCATTTTTTTCAAGCCAGTAATGTTATATCTCTGATCATTCTTCCGTCGCATCTTCTTTTCTGACTAAAACTGGGAAAGCCTCTCCAATTTAAGGGCCCATGTGATTAGTTTAGGCTCACCTGTCTAACATTCCCATCTCTTGATCCTGAATTGAATGCTGTCACGACAATCTGTTGCTTTATAAGGTAACATTCACAAATTCTAGAGGTTAGGACTTGGATATCTTTAGGGATCATTATTCTGCCTAACACCCAACATAGAAAGATTAATATATAACCAACTTTACATTTATATAGGCAAGTTTCTCAAGAATTTTGAAATAAAGGAACAATTACAGTATCCCACAAAAGAGCAATATTATTTTAGAAAGAATAAAGTTTTACATTTATATGTTGTTAATATATTTCTAATGAGATATGGACATTGACATTGAAAAAAATTTAGAACCACAGTTCTTAGTCCATTAATGTTGCTATCACAAAATACTTGAGAGTGCTTTACAAGGAGAAGATAATTATTTTAGTTCACCGTTCTGGAAGCTAGACCAGGTGACCACATCTGGTATCATGACATGGCAGATGCATCCCGATGGCAGGAGCAAGTGTGAAATCACATGGTGAGAGAGGAAACAGTAGAATAAGTCAGGAAACGTGAACGTGGTCTTTTAGGACTCACTGGCATGATAACCAATCCAGTCTCTTGAGACTTAACCCATTTCCTTGAGACAGGCATGAGTCCCTTCTGAGGGTGGCACCCTGATCACATCACACCAGGCCCTACCTCTTAAAGTTCCCACTGTTTCTCAATACCTTTCATTGCCTTGAGGACCAAGGCCTCTAGCATAGGAAACTTTGGGGGACGTGCCATATCCAAACCATAGCCAGCCATAGTCAGCACAATTAATTCTTAGGAACATCGTATTGAATTTAAAAAAACAAAACAAAACCTGGGCCAGAAGACTATCCAAGTATGTGCTTTAGGTCCACAGAGAAGTTTCCTAGGGATTCTATAGCAAATTGTTACACACTGGGTAGCTTTAATGAGTAGAAATGTACTGGCTCATAGTTCTGGAGGCTGGAAGTCCAAGTTGGCAGGGCCATACTCTCCCTGAAGCCTAGGGAAGAATCCTTGCTTGATTCTCCATAGCTTCTAGTGGATATCAGGAAACCTTAGCATTTCTGGGCTTGCAGCTGTATCAGTATAACTTCTGCTTGCACTGTCATATGACTTTCCCTCTCTATCTGTCCAGGTCTCAGCCACAGTGGCCTTGTAAAGACACAGTCACTGGATTTAAGACTCACGACCCTCATTCAGTGTGACCTATCTTAACTTGCTTATGTCTACAAGCACCCTATTTACAAATAAGGCCAATATTTCACATGCTGGAGGTTAGGTTTTCAACATATCTTTTTGGTGGGGACATAGCGCAACCCATAATAGTTTGATTTCCCAGGAAACATATTTAGATTGAGAATCGCTTCCTGTGGCTTTATTGTGGAGTACCCTAGGGAATAACACCTACAAGACAATGAGAGAAGCAGGATTATGCTGAACCAAATTGCATTTATAATGGAGGCCACAGGCAAGCTGGAAAGGCCTTTTGGAGATATCTATAACCGAAATGAGTGGTCTAGGATTTTCTTCTCCTGCATCAGCTACTCACTGGGTGCAGGTTACTCCCCCCCTCCCAGGTCGGGGGAGGAGCGTGCAAAGCATCCCCTCTTGATCAAAGTCAAGGGCCATAAAGGGACACAGCAGGCAGATTGTTGGCAAATGGGATAATGAATGTTTTGGTTCCAGGAGGGGGAGCTGGGTTGCATCCCCCAGCATCTACTACCGTATATGTTTTAAACATAGAACTTAGAAATAAGCAAAACTCAACAATATATTACTTGTATATTTTTGCATGTATGTTTGTGGTAAAAGAATATATAGGGTAGGTTCATGAGTTGGGTGGCAAATGTACAGTTTTTCATTTCATGTGTATGTTTTTTTATAACTAACATGTATTTCATATAATCTGTTGTATGCATTAAGTGTATTCACAAAATAATAAAGAAAAGAAAGAACTAGGCCAAAGTTATAGAAACTAAAGTAGCTAGAATTTTTAGAAAAGAAATATGGGTAAAGATCAAATTCTAGACAGGTGTGGTGATGTACATCTGCAATCCAGCACTTTGGGAAGTTGAGTTAGGAGGATTGCAGGTTAGAGCCCAGCCTGGGCAATTAATGACTTATCAAGACCCGCGTCTTAAAATAAAAAATTTAAAAAGGGCTAAGAATTTGTAGTCCTGTGCAAAGACTGTGGGTTCGATCCTCAGTACTGGAAAAAAAAGAAAAAGAAAAAAAAAAGGATAGCAAATTCTGCCATTGCTAAAGTAAGCATTCAGGTGAAGAAAAACTCCTGAAATGCTCCTATATTATTTACTTTAAATTTGCTTACACAACTACCCTAAAGTTTTGGGTTTTGTTTATTTAGGTCTGGCAATTGATACATTATCATGGTTTCACTTCCCCTTTCACCTATTGTTAAACTGGTTTGTTTGCCATGGTGCAATTTGTGTGTGTTTTTTTTCTTAAAGTGAAAAGTGTCCTGGTTAAGACTGTTGGAATTGTTAGTTCTACTTTGTTTATTGTTAGATCTACTGATACAATAAAGAAAGGTAGTTAGTGTGTCAAGGGTGATACATCAGGGATTATATCAAGATGTATCAGTTGATATGTCAGGATTTCACCATAACATTTTTATTTATTTAAATACTTTATATGTGTGTGATACTGGGGATTGAACTCAAGGCCTCAATCACAATAGGCAAGCTCTCTACCACTGAGCTACATCCTTAGTCCTCATTATGTTTTCTTAATAGTATGTTATTGAGTGAAGAAAAAAGTTGTGGGTTATAAAATCTTTACTTTTAAAAAATATGTGGATGTATGTTGCATATATCACATAGTTGTATACCTACATAGAAGAAGAAATGGGAGAAAACAAATTGCTAGCTATAACTAGTGGGCATAAAAAATGAGGTGGCGTACCTTTTCATTTTATAGACTTCTGTGAGCCCTTGAAACAAAAAATAAGGGTGATATTAAAAATATTTTTAATTGTTTCAAAATAACTGATTTTAGTTTTGTTTGAGAAATATGTTACAGAAGCCTCCATGAAATGTGAGCAAAAGTTTTGTTATTAAGTAGGTGGTAACATAGAAAGAGCCCTGTAGTTTTTAGTGCAAGAGAATTTGTTTCTAGAACTAGGGCCATTGCACTATAGAGATCCTAACCTCCCTCTCCCCCAAAATTCAACTTGAAGAGCTGGTTTCTTGTTTGAAAAATGGGATTGTTACTGTCATGTTTGAATGGGAATAATGTACAGGAAATCACTTTGAAAATTATAATGCAATACTGAATGATAAGAAATGCCAGAATTCTTTTCTTACGGTAACATTATGTTAAAGAAGCCAAATATTAACTTTTTGCAAACCTCCTAATTTCCACTGCTGAAGTTTCTGTTTCATTTAAATTGGTTTTCACTGTAGCTCTTGCTTTTTTTTAAACCTAGGATTGAATATCTGAATTTAAAGTCAAGTTAAAGCTCAATGTTTGGAACTGTGTTTAATTGAAGATGAGACAGAAGACATCAGAACTGTTTGAAATTTTCAAGTTTTACTATACAATAAAATGAAGGATTCAGCTCTTGTCTCAAAGGATTAACCAAGATGGTATTCTTAAAAATTCCTGGCTTCTATGAAATTCTCCAATTACAGAATTTTCTTTCATTACTCTTGAATTCATCATGAAAACCTGCTTTGAAACACAATTTGCTGAAATACTGAAAATGAATTTCAAATTAAATAGGAATAGTTGTATACTAATATGATGCAATGACATTTCACATTTTTCCATGTTAAAAACTGTTCTGAACTCTAAATCTTTTAAATAAATGATACTGAAATCCAAAGTGGTTGTGTCTCAGTATGTTATTTGTATAACTACTGCATATTTCTAGAGGCTCTTCTACTCTCCTTTAGCCTTTTTTTATGCTACCTTCTCTGAGCTAGCTCTGAAGACATGATTTCATAGCCATATTTTTTTAGTTCAAGTCCCCATCATGCATCTCAATCTCTTGTTTGTCCACAGGAAAATTACTTAAATATTTTAAGCCTCAGTTTGGTCATTTGTAAAATGGGACTACTTACCTCATTGAATACCATATACAATGGCTGTCTGGAAATCACTGCTAAATGCTTAAATATTATTTTCCCATTTCACACATATAGATTTTGAATGTTCAGTAGTTAAGTCTACACAAGATCATACAACTAATAAGAGGTGAAATCAGGATCTGGTTCTAGATTACCTGACACCAAAGCTCACAGCTTGATAGTATTGCTTCCTCTCCGGAGAGCTGTAAATGATTCTACGTTTGTCTACCCCTTGTCTATATGTTAAATTTTAGTACAGAATACTGCTGAATAGGAGTGAGCCACTGTTACAGGATCTTGTATGCATTTAAATTTTCAGTGGTTCATAAAATTTATTCAGAGACAAAGGATTATTGTTTACTTCCAACCTGAACTCCGAAGGTTTTATGTAGCATATACTACTTAACTCCGTGGAAACCACTATTTTTTCTTTTAATAGATAAAACAATAACCTAAAAATATGAGGTGTTAAAAATAAATACGATTATTTTTTGTGGTTCTGGGGATTGTATCTAGGGCCTAGTGCATGCTCAGCACATGTTTTACCAATGAACTACATCCCCAGTCCCTAAATATGTACATGTTTAATAAAGATTGTTTTCTGAGACAGGGCCTCACTATGTAGCCCAGGCTGGCCTTGAGTTCATGGTAATCCTCTTGCCTCAGCTTCCCAAATGCTGGGATTATAGGCTAGAGCCACTACACCTGATTTAAAAAAGATTATTGGTTTTTTTTTTTTTTGGTACCAGGGATTGAGCTCAGGACCTTGTGCTTGCAAGGCAGGCAGTGGAACCACTGAGCTAAATCCCCGGCCCTCAAAAAAGATTATCCTTGTAAATTGTATGGGTGGTACCTGGATTTTGTAGAAAAAGACTGGAGACGGGCCGGGGATTTATCTCAGTGGCACTGTGCCTGCCTTCCAAGCGCAAGGTCCTGAGCTCGATCCCCAGTACCAAAAAAAAAAAAAAAAAAGACTGGAGACCAGAATGAGACACTTTCAGACTTCGATATTCCTTTTAGTTAATACATTTAAAATGAATTCTGACAGCAAGGGGCAGTTCATTTCCATGGCACATATCCTTAATTAATTAAAAGAAATTCCTGCATCAGCAATACCTGTCCGCCAGGGTAGCTTCAGAGAGACTCATTAGGTGGCCGATCCCATAGTCCAGGTAGAAATGTTTGTGATTTGGATTAGTTGGTAGTAGTAGAGATGAGGAGAGGTGATCAGTTGGGGTATATTTTGAAGGTGGACTGATCAGATTTGCTAAAGAATTGGATAAAGGGAATGGAATAGAAAAGAATCCACACTGACCTCCAGGTTTTGAGTCTTAGAAAGGGGGTAAATGGTGGGAAAGAAAAAAGGAAGAAGAAGCAGCGGGGGAGGGAGGGAAGGAGAAAGAGAGACAGTGACAGAGGTGGTGGTGGGGGGAATGGAACTCTATTTTTGAATATGCTAAGCTGAGATGCTTGAGATGGGTATTTTACATCTGAGTGGAGCTGTTGAGTAGGCACCTGGACTTCCCAGCAGAAGATGAGCCTGGATGAAGACATTTGGAAGACATCAGCTGCAAGCTAACAGCTGGTATTTAAAACTATGTAAGAGAACTGTAAAGAAGTAAAGAGAGCTGGGATCTGAGCCCACTGAGGGAAAAGCTGAGGGAAAGGAGTAGTGAGACTTTGGCTGAACTGGGAAGGCAGCCCCAGCCAGAAGTATCAAACTCAGTTAAAATATGGTGTCAGCTCTACTCATGGCTGAATTCTGCAAGACAATTGACAGTTTAGGAAGAATACTTCAAGCCTTATGGTTATATCACATTCATCTTGATAAGAGAGTGATACAGGAAATAATACCCTAGATAAAATATGAAATATTATATCTCCCAACCTGTTAGCTGTATGATATGCTAGGCTCTTTTTCTCTTAAAATCGAAGAATGAATTCTAGGAACAACAGAGTTTAAGAGTAGGAAGATATTTATTGATAGGAAAGCTCCTGAGGGGCAGGAGGAATCCTGAGTGGGTAGCCAGGAACACCATTCTATAGGGGAGTTTTTTTTTTTTTGGTACCAGGGATTGAACTCGGGACCTTGTGCTTGCAAGGCAGGCACTGGAACCACTGAGCTAAATCCCGGGCCCTGTAGGGGAATTTTATAGAGTGAAACCCACGTGGGTACAAGGTGGGCCACAGCCATGATCATCTAATCAAGTTACAAGTACAGTCACTTAGGTAATGGTGGTCCAATTGGGAAACAAGTCACGTAACAAGTGTGGATGGAAAGAATGAAGATTCTGCTAGGAAGTGGTGGGTCCAGAGGTCTCTGGTCACCCACTGGGGTGGCTGATGTCTATCTAGACTTCATTAGGCCCAGTGTTTGTTCTTTGAGGAAGTATGCAGGTCTAGTCATCTTGTCTTTATTTTGAGACCTGGTTTCCAACCTATATGTCTCCAGTCGCAGCTGTGGTGGTTTCACCTTTGTCCTGAGCCTCTTGAGGACCTAGCCCTATCTGACTGCCTATAATATTTCTACCTAATTCAGCTGTCTATAATAAGAGGAGAAAAAGTGGGGGAAATAGACAGCAGGGGATAAGGCTCAAAGTAAATATTATAAACTGTGAATTTAGCTTCAAGATAAGTTGAATTGTTTGACCCAGAAGCTCCTAAGTCTTCAATCAGAGTTCCTGAATAAATTTTAGGTCTCTTCTGTGAGTCCAAATCCATGCCAGAAAAGAGAACAGAAGCTTCTGGAGGAAGAGAAAATGTGTGTGAAGCACTTCCTTGCCTTGCACAGTATTTAAACTTACTTTGGAGTCTTTTTCTCTGGAACTTGCCTGAGGCATGGTCCATGCCTCTACTCCATATTTCTGTGTCTCCTTGAAACTCTACTCTCTTCCTCACAAAAACGGGGTGAGGGGCGGAGAAGCAAAAGAAAACTGTCCTAGTCCTTTAAGGCAACTCCCTTTCCATAACTAACTGTTCTACAAGCTGTGTTCCCCTAGTTTGTCATTCATCTGTCTTAATGCCACCCTGCATTAGTTACTTGACTCCCTCAAGCCTATTACTCCAAATCACTGGGAGGCACTTGTTATCATTTGCTCAAGGCAGGTGAGAAACCAAGTACTTAGCTCACTTTTTTCTTTTCTTTCTTCATTCAGAGTCAGGGCTAGAACCCACAACCTCACACGTGCTAGGCAAGCGCTCTGCCACTGAGCTACATCTCCAACCTAGGTCAGGTATTTAGAAGATCAAGGGCTGTAAGGCAAGCTTATGCGAGCGGTGGGGAAGGCATAGACACAAAGATCTGCGAGTGTTTGTCCAGGAAAGTTTATGGGAACGATGACAGCACACTAACACAGAAGTGAGAATAAACACATGGCTCCACTCTCATTACAAACGTCTCATTCATTGGAAGTTTCTCGGATTCCATTGCCTCTTTAAACCTGAGACAAACCAAAGTGGAGCTCACTGGCCAATCGGAGCGCAGCTTTCTACAGTCGCAAGAACAGTCGGAGCCAATGAGAGACCGGGGCGCTTTGGTGGGGGTGAAACCTGCTGCTGGGAGGTGGGGGGGAGAGGACAACGCGGTTGGGCGGGACTGAAGCTTGATTGGCAAGTGAGCGATCGCCCGCCTTAGAGCGGAAGCTCCATCTGGTGCGAGAGCACGGGAGGGGGAGTGGGCGGGGCGATGAAACTGGAGTTAGCCAATGGATGATGCAGCACGCTTAGACGGAAAGGAGAGTCACCATTGTCGGCCCGGATATGGCACCGTGGGCGGGGTTTAGGTGCAAAGTACTCCAGTCGCCGAGTCTGTGAGGGTAGTCCTCCCTGTCACGGTTCGGCTCCTCCTCCTAGCTTCATTCATTATTCCTTTTTTTTTTTTTTTTTTTCCATTCACGGAGGTAGTGAGGCCTAGTCCGAAGCCATGGAGAGCGCGCTCCCAGCTGCCGGTTTCCTGTACTGGTTGGGCGCGGGCACCGTGGCTTACCTGGCCCTGCGCGTCTCGTGCTCGCTCTTCACGGCCTTCTGGCTCTGGGTTGTGGGTAACGAGGCGGGGGTCAGCCTGGAGCTCGGCGAATGGGCAGGTGAGTCGGACGCAGGGCCGGGCCAGGGGCCCCGGAGCGGTCCCGGGCCCAGCGCCAGGCGCCCCGTCCTCCCCCAGCGCCCTCTCCTTCCCGAGAAGCCCGCGTCCCGTGCGCCCGCCGGGCTCCCCGGCCACGCCAAGGCTGCTGAGACCTCGTGTGGAGTCTGGAGGTGCCCAGATGCCTCGCCGGCCGGACTCTGAGAGTCCCGCGTGCAGAGCGGCTTGGTGGACTCGGGAAGTGTGCCTGATCTCCCTGGGGCTGGTGTCGAAGCCATTCCGGGTTCACTTTACTGCCTTAGTCCACCCCTCCTGAGTGCTTTTAAAATAAAGTGAGGACGCCCCCTGTTAAGGAGGAAAAGCACTCTGTTGATTTGTTAGGGGTGAGGAGTGTAGGGACACAGTTTCAGCGATGCCGAATCATGGACTTTGCCTCTTCCAGTTACTTGGAGTCCGCCTATTTGGTATAATTTACAAAGTCACCTTAAAAGAAAATCCTTAGTAAACAATTCTGGAGTCCCAGTGAATAGCACTACTAGAAAGTGCTATTAGATAGAACTGCTGATTCCGCAAAATGATAACTTCATGATACAATCAGAAACGCTTTTTTGCAAAAGGACGTGTGTAGGGAAAAGTATCCCCACAAAGTGAGCTAAATACTCGGATCTTGTTCCATCCAGTCCGAGGGTTTTTAAAAGTGGAGGACAAAGGTCAGATAGGAAACGTTGGGAAAATTACTAGTTTGCTGTTGCTTTTTACCTCCCTTGCCTTTTAAAATCGATTTTCTTATTTTTCCTGCTTTGACTTTGAAAAAAAAAAAGTGACTGCTTATGGTATATTTGTGGCTCTATGATGTGACTATTCATTTTGATGTTTTATAATTGGTCAGCTCTCAAGCATTTTACTGAATTTTGGGGTCTTCATTGGTTGCTTGTAGACTAAGCTCAAGTAAGGTATCCGAATGTTACTCTGTTGTTTACTTTATTTAAAAGCATTTAAATAACTTAGTAGGAAAGGTGCAAACAAGTTAGCTTTTGGGGACAGCAACGTAAACAGGAGAGAATATTTCAAGTAGAAATGGGTATGTGAGATCTTGCATGATTTGAAGCAACTATTGGCATAATACTTTTCACAGTCACTTGTCATATTTTAACAGTCTGAAAGAAAGGTGCTCAGTTTGATTATAACCAAGATCATAGTGTAATTTCAGAAGTGACTCACCCAGGTTCCTTGTCAGATTGGAAAAAGTTGCTTCAGGAATTTGGCAACAGTTACACAAGACAGTAATGTCAGAGAATCAATGAACAAGATAAACATTAGTAATTTGCAAGCAAAGACTAATGTTAATAACTTTTTTTTTTGCTATTTAAATTGACCATAGGGCCCAATAATTCATCTCTATATGACTCCCTATTAAAAGTCAAGGGATGTGACACTCATTTCATAAGTAATTCTTGGATTTAGACGATTTAACCTCAGGGGAAGGATACTTGGTAACCTAGGGAAGGATTTCTATAGGATTTAGAAATGAAATTTGAACTAAAACATTAGTACAGCAGAGAGAGGATCATGGTGTCATTACTGAAGTGAAATATTGTCAAGTTCAATTTACCCTGGGTTATTGGAAAATCTTAAATTTTCAGTGCTTAAGCAGAAGAAGTAATCAAATTATGATTCATAGCATTGCTTACATATGGCCTGGATCTCAAAAGAAAGTGATTCCTTAGTTTTGCCAGATTTAGGGAATCTTTCAAAAACAAAGAAAATAAAGATTAGCACACTTTAGGCAGGTTTTTTTGTATTGGGAGAGTGAACTGAAATGATTTGAAAAACAAACTAGCAGAGGTGACAACTGAATAATTAGGATTAAATCGTGATAAAAATGTTATTTGTTCAACCAGATTTATGATTTCATAATTTTTATATGTAAGTAGTACTAATATAGGAATAATATCAGACTTCCAAATGATATAGGGGAAATATAACTCCCAACCTGCTAGATGTCAGATATGCCAAGTTTGTGTTCCCCAAAATTGAAGAATGAATTCTAAGTAACAATGGAGGTTAAGAGTAGGAAATATTTATTAAGAGATAATAGCACCTGAGAGGCAGGAGGGGTCCCGAATGGGTTGCTGAGGACTCTACTTCACAGAGGAAGTTTTATAAAGCACAACCACTTGGGTACGGAAAGCTATGATGAACCATAAAGGTTACAAGTATAGTTGCTTAGGTAATAGTGATCCAATGTGGAAGTAAGTCATATAGCAAGTGTACATGGAAAGAACACAGAACTTTTCAGGAAGGTGATGGGTCCAAGGGTCTTGTTCTCCTTCTGACGTTACTGATGTCTATCTAGACTTCATTAGACCAGATGTTACCATGTAGCTCGTCCCTTGGGGAAGTATGTAGGCCTGGTCATTTAGTCTTTATCTTTGAGGTCTGGTCTCCAACAGATGCCCCTCTAGCCACGGTTGTAATGTGTTTTCGTCTTTTGCACTGACTGTCTTGAGGGCCTAGCCCTGTCTGACTGCCTATAATATTTCTACCTAACTTAGCTGTCTGTAATATTACTCCCTCTGAAGAGGTGGGAAGGGCATTGCTGTGAGGAGGCAAGGACAATGACTGTTCTTGCTAGTTCAGGCTGAAGGGGGTCATAGTTGTGATCAACAGTCAGAGATACCCTCTGGAGTGTCTTTCTGAAGGCCCTCAATAAATGCTAGGCACTCTCATCTTGGGTAGGTGTGTAGCTTTAAGTCTAGAGGAGACAAGGCCAAACAAACAGTTAAGTATGCATGGGGCAAATACTAAGATCAATAAGACTATTATTAATATTATCAACAAATGTTTCCACTAGGAAGAGCCAGTAATAGTCTCCCAAAAGGGGATAAGGAGATGGTCCAGTGAATTTCAGAATCTGACAGGCCATTAACCTGTTGTTTAATATCTTGAACAGCCATTGAGATATTACAGAAGGATCAGGAATGTACACACAACATTCAGCTTTTATAGTGCACAAGTACCCCCCTTGTGCTGCTGTTAGAATGTCTAATGCCATCTGATTTTGGAGGACATCTTGCCTCATTAATTTTACTTCATTTAGGAAAGAGAGGCCAGTTGAGGTATCATTTAAGGCCCATTGAGTATAGTTAGCCAAGGCCTCAATGTGTTGCATGACATCCTCTGATCCTGGGGAAGGGACAAAGATAGAAGCCAAATGATCATACCAATGAAAGACACTTCTAGACCATCAGTATTGTAGACAAGGTAAGTTTGCAAGTTTGTTGATATTTTTGACACTCCTGCCTTATAACCATGCAAATCCCAATGTGCATCTCCCTATCTATCCAGGGGATAGGCAGGGCCACAAATTGGTTCCATATGATCAATGAGTGCCATTGGTGGCTTCCCATCTAATACCAGGGTGATTAAACCAGTCTGTTGCAAACCAGTCTTTGACCTGTAAAGTTAAGGTGTGTGTGTATACACTGTTCAGGGGATGTCCATCCCAAGTATTTAGTAGGGTTAGGCCAGTGAGAATACGAGTTATTTCTTTGTTAAAAGGGGACCTTTCTACTAACTTGTCCTGTAGTTGGAGTTAACCACATATAATCATCCCATATCTGGAAGTAGCCATCTTGCTATCTATGATTGTTAGTTCTCATGATAGGTCCTTTATTCTTAATAGGATTTTACTAATGCTTATAGAGAGGCTTCAGTGGCATTTTTAGAAAAAATTCGATTATGTGCAGAATCATTGAGGGTGGGGTTTATAGACCACTCAGTTACCTTGTAACAGTGGGCGAAGCTGAACCACTGAACTTTTTTGTGTCTCACCAGTGTAGTCTTGTAGCTTTTTCCAGTCATCTCCTTGGACTGGGGATACCCACCAAGGGAATCCTGATGTACTTGACAAGGGGAGCAGGCCACATATCCAATAAGATGTTTCTGGTAATGACTCTGCCTGTTACTGTGCCCATACTGGAAAGGAATTACACTCATCTTTTAAGTGGTAAAGTAACTAGTAAGGGCTAAGAGTAACATTTCAGATTTCTTATCTAAAGACTTTGTTTTCTTTTTGAACAAGAATTTTAAGTCTTCTGTGGGTTCACAGGAGTATTTGGATGGTTGCTCACACTCAGCGCTAGTCTCTGGTTCCCAGGGCTTGAGTTATCTAGGAGTCCAGTCCTGTTACCTTGACAGCGAAGTCTCTAGACACTTGAGTTATCTACAAAATCACCTAGGCAATCTTTCTTAGCAGCAAGACAAGCTAAGTTTTATTTAAAGTCTACTCTAAAATTTTTTATGTCTCTATCACAGGTTAAAACTTATACCCATCATACAGCAACCACAAATTACATGTTAGTAAAGCCAAATTACATGTTAGTAAAGTCCACTCTAAAATTTTTTGTCTATATTTGTAATACGCTCATGAAACTCACAGGTTTAAACTTACACCCATCTTCCAACAACCACAAATTACATGTTAATAAAGCTACATTTATCAGTTTTCTGCATGCGCATGAAGAGAAAGGCTGACTAAAATCTCTTTTTTCTACTCCTAGTTAGCACAAGTGCAAATTGCTCTTCTGATACCTGTTCTCCTTTGTTAAAGGGAAACTGTAGTTGCAAGTTGCCTTAGCCTGAGACCTCCTGTAGAGAGGTGTGGTTAGTGATAAGGTAGCCAAGGAGTTTTAAAGCTAACTCTCTGAGTTGGAATTAAAAAACAAACAAACAAACAACTTAGGGGAGATGTTTAACTTTGTCCAAGTAAAGATTTGTCAGAGTATCTAGCGAGTTATTATCTTACCTTACTAGCAGAGAGAAAAGTCTAAACTTGTAGCTCAGCTCCAAATGGAGGCCTAAGAGAGAGCTAGAACAGTGTCCTCTCTGGTCACTCTGGGACAGAGGATACCAGACGATCACTGAGAGAGTTGCCTCTCGCTTCACTGAGGAGTGCGGGTAGGGACGATACATAAGTGGAGATTTCTGCTGGTTACCTAGTCCGGCTGTCAGGACCCAGCTTCCACTGAGATACCTTTGTGTTTTTTGTTTTTGTTTTTGGTACTGGGGATCAAACTTGGGACCTTGCACTTTCGAGGCAGGCGGCGGAACCACTGAGCTAAATCCCCGGCCCTGAGCTACCTTTGGATATCCACCAGAAAGTTGCTCTGGCCATGACTCCTCAGTTGTCCTCTCAGCTTTCACTGGTTCCGTGCAACCAGAGATTTGTCTCCAGAAAGGAACCCAACTGCCTGTCTGGTCAACATGACCTTGGCTTCACTGGGAATTAATCAGAATGTACTTGGGAAACTTGTCCTCTGCTTTAAGAGTGGCAGCTGCTCTAAGACCGTTTAACTAGCTGGCAGAGTAACCACTTTTTGTTAGAGTTCTGTAAGGGACATCGAGGATGATGTCCTTGTCTTCAGCAAAGATTCTTAGTTGTTGGATAGGAGAGAAAAGTCGGGGCACTTTAGGGTTCCCGTCTTTCTAATCTTATGTGCCTTAAAAAAGGAAAGTACAGAGTGACGAGAAAAGATCAGAAATGAGATCAGAAAAAGGAAGTCTTCTCACGCTCACGGTGAGTTACTGAGACAACTTGCCCACGAGTTGTCACTCTCAGCCTGGAAAGGTAAAAATGGGGAATCTCAGCAGCTAAGACTGCCTCCTCCCTCACCAGCAGAAGATCAGACCAGGAAGGAAACTGAGGCAGAACAGGCTCAATATTCCCTCTAGAGTGTGAAGGCAGATTGGGGCCAGTCTGTTCCTGTAAAACCTGTTCCCCAAGTATTAAGAATGGCTGACAGGTCTGGGGATTTAGCTCAGTGGCACCGCACCTGCCTCGAAAGTGCAAGGTCATGTTTGATCACTGGTACAAAAAAAAAAGAAAGAAAGAAAAAATTAAAAGTGGCCGACAGCCCATTGCTTTTTCACTGGCAGTTAGAGCCTCATGTTCTGTTAACAGGCATGTGTATTTCTTAAATATTAGGAAAGCTTTGCTGCTTTCTTCTGATGTTCATTTAATATCTTCCTTTCCATAAGAAATATGTTAAAGTACACCATAGTAATGTAGGTTGAATTGATAATATAGTTTTGTTCTTTGTGTTTGGCAGTGCCGGGGAGAAAGCTCAGCGCCTTGTGCGTGCGCATTAGACAAGTGCTCTGCTGCTGAGCTACATGCCCACCCCTCTTCACTCTTAAATCTCATGCAAGTAGTTTAATTTGTCCTTAGATTTTAGTATCTGAGGGCCAGGGACTGTGCATCTTCATTTTTTACAGACTTTTCCCACAGTAAGTGACACATTGTTAAAATGTAAGCTCTTCTAAACCTAAAACACCAATGAAATTTGGTTAGGTATGCTTTGCAATCAATAAAAATATTCTAGGCTGCAGATTCCTTAGTCTAGTTAGGTTTTTAAAGCCATACACATTATTCATTTCCTAAATTATCTCCTGATGGAGAGCTCAGTCATCTCTTTTCTCTTGTTCTCATCAGTAACAGTCCCACTCCAGTGAATCACCCTGGTTCCACTGGGGCCCTGGCAGGTAGGTTTAGTTAGTTTAAAGAGTAAGACTTGCCTGTCATTGTCACAGGGCTACTGTGTATCCTAGAACAAAGATACCAGGCGAGCAAGGAGCTGCAGTTCTTTGAAGGTCTATGTAGCAAGTAAGCAGAAGATTGCTGATAAATGTGGTCAGTTTGTGGTATATAAGGGAAAGGACAGTCGTTACTGTAGAGAAATGAACAGTGTAGTCTGTGGAACTTGATTTGAGTACAGATAAATGTTGCACTTATTTGTGTCCTTTGCATCACTGGAGTTCCTCTAAAATGACTGCTATTGAAATAGAGATGATAGATACAAAGGCAAGGTACTCATACTTCCAAAATTAGGATATCTGTAACTTTAGTTTTAATTTAATTTAATTTTTTGAAACTGTCTCACTGTGTAGTTTGGGCTGGCCTTGACTTCACCAGGCTTTCCCCTGAACTTGTGGCAATCCTCCTGCCTCAGCTTCCGGAGTGCTGTAATTACTGGTATGTGCCACCATTCTTGGCTAGGATATTTGATAATTTTAAACACGAGATAGAACTTTGCACACCTACTTTTAGTTTTTAATTTTAGTATTTTTTAAGTTTTAGTGTTGCTCCAGGTAGCAGAGAATAAAGGATTCAGTAACCAATTAGTGAGTTAGATATTTTTAACAGCTTTATTGAGGTATATTTCACATATACTACTGTACAACCTACCCACTTAAAGTTCAGGTTTTTTAATTACAGTTCAGGGTTTTTATTGTTTGCAAGGTTGTGCAGACATCCTCAAATCTGATTTCAGAACATTTTCATCCTTCTTTAAAGAAATCTTATACCAGTCACCATCACTGCCTAATCTACTCACTGTAGCCCTGTTCAAGCATTGATTTACTTTTGGTATAGATTTACCCATTCTGCACATTTCGTGTGACTTGAATAATTTTAACATGCTTAGCATAATGTCTTCAAGGTGTGTCCATGTTGTATGTAGTGTAGAATCATTTTTATTGCTGAATAAATACCCTTCTGAGGAGTAAGGTTAGATTTCTTGAAGGGCTTTGCCCTCTACGCATCCACATTAGCAAACCCTTAAGATGTCACAGCTTAGGGTGCCGGTGGAACTCATCTGGCTCCCGTGTTTTTCCAAAAAGCAGGTGAAGGTGGGCAGAGAGACAAACTTAGTTGTGGAAATTCTTGACTACTTGTTCATTCTGGATTTCAGCATCAAAAAAGGGTCCATATGCCCAAATAGGTCAAGTTCTCCAGATTGGAGGTAGCAGGTCAGCCTTAAAATACTAATAATGCCAGAGGCTATGAAATGGAGCAACCAGCTGGAGAACCAGGCAGAAAAGCAAGCCTTGATCTTTGGACCGAAAGAGAGAGGTTTCTGGAATTTAGACTATACCCTGTACTCTTGTGAACTGGAATATCTTCTCCCCTCACCTACTCACAGCCCTGTTTGTCTTGACTATTTTTTTCTCTTCTTCCTTTGTGTACAACACTAACTCTGTTGGTTTAAACCTCATACTAAGAGATGCACTTCTTAGGCATCTTCTCTCAGACACCATTTCTCTGTGGTGGAAATCTTATCACTGTGGTACAGGAAGTTCTCTTACCAGGGACTGAGTGATAGGGTTGCTGAATGAACCTTGAAGCTGGGTTATTGCTCTCTCAAGGTAACTATGTAGTACCATAGTGTAATAGTTGAAAAGCCTGCCAGGAATCCATATCAGAAGGAACAGGAACGCTTGGTTTTATTTGTTGATTTTGGTCTAGCAAAACAAGACATTTGCCCTGTCTCTAACTGGCAATTCCAGGGAGACTGTCCACTTTTTAGAAGTTTACTTTATCATCAGTAAGTGACGTTATATCTATGTAAATAACCTAGTTAAGGGAGGAAGACTAGACAAGTAATGAATTTGAACAGTTAGTGTCTCAAGGGTATTACATAGGGCAGCGATGTAGCTGGCAGGTTGACTTTGGAGTCAGAGGGTACAGGCAAACTATCTGACCTTGGCAAAGATCAAACATCTGAGCTTAACTTCCACCAACTTTTAAATGGGGATGACCCTTTTCAGTGTTGTTATAACTATAAAATGAGATGTAAATGACATTCTGGTGTAGCCCTTTGTGTGTTTCTGTGGATACCAAGTAATATATATTTAAGAACTTTAATTTGTACAGAGTACTCTTATTTGATGAAAAGAGATTATTGAAACCAAGCAGTGATTATAATTCACTCAGCAGACTTCTGCTGAAAATCTGAAGTTATAAACAGATCAATTAGGAGATGATTAGTGCTACTGCAGAAGAATTCCTTGCTTGATGAAAACTTATTAAGCAGTTTCTTTATGTACGGCTCACCTTAGTAAATCTAAGATAGGATGGACTTAGAAAAATTTGGTTGTGCGCAGTTTTTTAATTACATTTGGAAAAAACCTTTGCGTAATCTTTGAATCCTCTTCTCCACATAGGAAATCCCCTTGAGTCTAACTTCAGAATACCCAGAATCCAGTCATTTCTAAGCCATCAAGAGCTCTTACTGTAGTAACAGCCTTCTGTCTATGTTTCTGTCTTGGCTCCCTATAATTGAATCTTCCACAGCAGCCAGAGTGATATTTGGAAAACTTGGGTGAGATATGCAATGCTCTGCCCAGATTTCTCTGGTAGCTTCTCATCCTGTTTGGATTAAACCCCACAATCCATCAGTCACATTAAACAAGGCTTTGAACCTCTTTCTCCCTTCTCCCTCTGGCCTCGCCTCCATGTCCTTTTCCTCTCACCACTCTTCTAGACACACTCACCTCTTTTCCTTGAAAAGCTTGACATTGCTACGTTGGGACCTTTGGTTTTCCCTCTTCAGAGAATGCCCTCCACCCAGACACTGTGTCCACGGCTAACTCCTCTTCCTTCATTTAGGTCTTTGCTCACATATGACCTTCCTAAATGGAACCTGCTCTCCCATTTCTTCTTCTTTTTTTTTTTTTTTGGTACTGGGGATCCAACTCGGGACCTTGTGCTTATGAGCCAGGCGCCAGAACCACTGAGCTAAATCCCTGGCCCTGCCACTTCTGAAGTGACAATTATTCCCTGCCACCCCGCTCCAATCCCTTTTGTGCTATACATTTTTTTTTTTTTTGGTACCAGGGATGGAACTTGGACCTTGTACTTGCAAGGCAGGTGGCAGAACCACTGAGCTAAATCCCCGGCCCTTTTGTCCTGTTCTGCTTTTCCTTCTTGTCAGCACCTGTCACTATCTACCATCTTGTCTACTTTGCTCATTTAGGGTATACTTTGTCTGTCTACACAGGGTAGAATGTAAGCATCATGAAGGCGAGGATTATTGTCTTTTTGTTCACTTAGATATCTCATGTAACTAGATGGTGGCTCTATATAGTAAATTGAGATATATATAGATATATAGTATCTATGTGTATATGTCAAATGAGTACAAATATCTTAAATTATTCCAGTATTTCTGAGATTAAGGAATAACATATTTTTGTGGGCTGTCTTCTCTTTCTACATTCTTTTAAATTACTAAATAGTTGCAAATAGAAGGAATTTTGGTCTCCTGACCTTTAAAAACGAAATCATTTAGTCTGAAAACAAAATATAGGCTATAACTGCAGAAAGAATTTTTCCTAGTATCAGCTGTGGAACTAGACCTGGTGAATCTGAGTTCTGACAGTTACATGTTTTGTGTCTCAGTTTCCTCATCTGCAAAATTAATAGTTTTGAAGTGTTGATTGAATGAAATTAAGTGATTTAATGATTGTGAAATACTTGGAATACCTGACATAGTAAATGCTATAGAAATGCTAGCTGATCTTATGATTGTTAGTCTGCCATCACTCTTATCGATAGGGGTGATTCTTATATCTATATCCATCTCCTCATTTCCAGACTTTTTCTTGAGTTTCTGGTGACTTATGTTTCCCTTCTGGATGCTCAGCAAATACCGCAATCTTAGTGTGTTTAAAATTCATCTTTCCACTCTCTGTAACCTGCTCTGGATTTTCCTTTTTTTTTTTGCTAATTATTTATTTGCTAATTCCGATTTTTGCTATTCACCCAGGTAACGTCAGGGATGGCAAATTCAGGTGCCTCAGGCAGGCAAAGAAAACGAGAGATGAGAGACGTGAGTGAGGTATAAATGCCAGTCAGGACCATGTGCAGCTGATTAGTTGTGGCCAGCTCAGTGTGCCCCCTTCAGTGGTGCTGGCACAGGCCTCAGGTTTTTCACAAGAAGCCAAAACCTAGATTCCCATGTGGAAAGTATATTAATTTTTTAAGGTTTATGCACATTGCTCAAGTTTATTCTATGGGCCAAATAAATTATGTCAGTGAGCCAAATTCAGCAAGTGGCCAGTTTTCTTCTTTGTATTTAATTCTTAGAATCATGCTTACCTTTCCCCGTTTGGACAGGCAATTGCCATATCGGTTCAATCTACTATCACAGTCTCTCTTGCATATGTGTTACCCTAGTGTATCACCCCCTAACTAAATCTTAAGCTCATGGTAAAAGCGTCATCTTGTGAAAAATCTCCAGTAGATTACCTCTGAAACTTTGCACAGAAACTGGGAGTTTCATGATATTTATGCAAACATCAAGGTCCTTGGTGCATTTTGAACTTGCTCTTGTTTTTCTGGTGCCATCTCCGTGTGAGCCTTTTCCATGGATGACTTCCTGTGGCCTACCCCTGCCTATGCTTTCTTGCTTCTTCCTGCTTCCGTGGTCTTGCATGTGCGAGACCCTTAGTAGGGTTCAGCAGTTGTTGAATGTTGATTTCACGCCTTGTGGTGCCCTTTCTCCTGTTCCTAACTCTGTTTGTGAAATTCTACCCATTTTTCAGAGTTCAGATTAAGAATTTATTTCTTTGAGGACTGCCCAGATGGAAGTCATACACTTGTAGAGCTCTTGTAGTGCTTTTTAATTTTATTTTTTTGTGGTTTTGTTCACATATTCCCATGGTGGTGGTGGTGGTGGTGGGGTGTGTGTGTGTGTGTGTGTGTGTGTGTGTGTGAGATGAATGTGTGCATTACCTCATTTGTTCTAAACCATAAGCCTTTCAACAAGTCCACTATAATATTGTATCTGTCAGTGCTTACTAGAGAAACAAATTTAATGCAAGATATACAAATATATAAGAATTTACTCAATTGGCTTACAATGGCCACCTACAGAGTCAGATGTGGAAGAATGCAAAATGGCCATCTGCGCACGGGAGAGCTGAAGGATCCAGTCGAAGGCCTGGAGCTCCGTTAGTATCCTGTGTGAGTCTGTATCAGGAGATTGAAGGATCTGTACCGGAGGCTGACGAGTCTTCACTGGGAGGCTGAAGGGTCTGTGCTGGAAGTCAGGAGACAACATCTAAGGTGAAGGTGAAGACTGGAGCTCCTCTGAAGAAAAAAGCGAGCCTTCCTTCTTCGTTTCCCTTTGATACCAGTCTGGTGACACCCAGAACTGTTGCAGAACCAATTTAGTGGGGTGTTTCTTAAGCTGACACAATCAATTAACTATCACAAGTATTATCTTGTGACTCGTGTGTTTCACTTGGAAGTGGGGTATGTTTTTTATTTTGCAAAATAATCCGCACACCTGTTTTCCCCCTTTAAACCTCAGATGCCATGTAGCTGCAAAGCTAGACTGGAATTAAACCAAGGCTTTCTAGACAGAGACTGGTTGCAGAGCTGTGATGGCAGGAATAGGATAACAGTGCAGTAAGATGAAAATATGTTCTTAAGTGGTATTGGTAACAAGTTAACCTTCATTTGTGGTTTTAGAAAACTTACAGAGAACTGAACACTCAGCCATTAAATATTTAATAAATATTTAAATAGAAATAGAATGTTGGCAGTATATTTATTATTAATCCCCACATCTTTCTGAAATTGTGAATAGATTTTGTTTTAGTAAGAAAGATTTTCCCAACTTAAGTTTCAGTAAAGCCTTGCTAATTGGGAAGGCTGAGATAAATTGGTGAAAGATTAAATTCTAGAATATATTGGCCCCAAAAAAGTTTTTTAAAAAATCCCCTACTGGGGATTAAACCCAGGGCCTTCATACTGAGCTACATCCCCAGCCCTTTAAAAAATTTTTAAAAAATTTTGTGACAAGGAGCCCTTTCTATTATTTATTTTGAGACAAGGTCTTACTAAATTACTGAGTTGCTCAGGCTAGGCTTGAACTTGCAATCTTCCTGCCTTAGCCTTTCAGGGTGCTGGGATTGACAGTTGTGTGCCATCTTGTCCAGGTAGACTTTTAAGTTATTGGAGACATGGGACCAGATTCCCTGGAAAATCTCTTGTGGTAAAGATGTAGATTGGTAGGGATATAGAGTCGTAACTGCAAGAAAGTTAATTTGTTTTATGGAAAGAAACAAATCCAGCAATTGGTTAAACTGTACAAAAGTTCAGTTGGCCATTTCGTGAAAAACCTGAGAAAATGCAAAAATCATCAGGAGGCAAGAGAGAATACAAACAGAATACCAGAACCGGAAGGGATGTTAGCAACCTCTGCATTCGCATCATTAGAAGACATGCTGGAAGAGGTAGTGCCTGGCTCACGGTTGTGCATCTAGTTAGGGAATGGCCAGGCAGGATGGCGGAGGGCAGATGATGATGACCACATGTGTGGTAGATTGATTAAAAGCAGTGGTAGGAGTGAAACACGGCAGGCTCTGCAGCAGAGAGTTGCCAGGGACGAGTTAGAGGCAAAGTAGAGCTCACTGGTGGCCCCTGCTGAACATCCCCAACCCTAATGCTCCAAAATCCAAAACCCTTTTGAATGTACAGAGTATGGAACATTTCGGAGTTCATATTTGTGGTTTAGGGTTACTCAGCCGGTAAAGTCTGTAAACGTTTGAAAATCTGAATAACTCCAGGATCTGAAACATTTCTGGTCCTAAGCATTTCAGATACTCAGCCTGTAACAATGTGAATGCTGGCAGGACTGGACTTCCTCACATGTCTGCAACTAGCAGGAGGAAAAGCAGCCCTCTCTGTAAAAGGCCCTGGGTTTGTGAAGAAATGACATGTTTCCGCCTGCCTCGCAAGCCCGAGTTCAATTCCCGGTACCAAAAAAAAAAAAAAAAAAAAGAAATGACATGTTTCTCTGTGGCCCTCAGGGTCACCATTATGCCATACTGGCGACATTAAGAATGAGGGTTTTGTTCATTGTATGTCTGTCGTAGGACAAGCTGAGTTTTGTTTTTTCTATTCAGTGTCTCTTCCTTATAGCCTCAGTCCAAACTACTGATTATATTGATGACACTGAATTGCCAGAGGAATATTGTAGTATTGTTTTACTGTATAGTCCTCAAGGTGGCCAGCAAAGGGTATACAGTACTATCTTCTTGAAATTTAAATAGTTTAAAAATTCCTTTAACATTTCTAGTATGTAGAAAACTCATTCTCCAGATTGTTTTTTCTCTAATGAGTGGCATTAACTGCTCACAACCAGAAGAAATGATGCCAAGATTGCTTTAAAGAAAGCTGAAACTCCAGTCCTATCGTGTAAACAGTGCTGCTGCAGTAAGCAAGCTCCTCTAATCTTGTGCTTTCTGTCTTACATTTTTGTTGTGCAGCATGGTTCTGCTGCTTATCTGTGTATTCCAGTACCTGTCCTTACCTGTCATGTGAAAGGAGTGACAGTGGCTCTATGGATAATGGAAAGAGGAAAGAAAAAGGGAAAATCAGGGGGTGGTGGGGCACACCTGTAATCCCAGCACTTGGAGGCTGAGGCAGGAGGATCACTGCAAATTGGAGGCCAGACTGGGCTACTTAGTGAGTTCAAGGACAGCCTGAACTACATAGCGAGACCCTGTCTCAAAAAACCAAAACAAAACAGCTCCCTAGGAAACATCTGGCTGGACGACAACATTGACACATTCTGAATCAGAGGAGGCTGAATTGATGAAATGTTATTGTAGTGATGAATCTGAATTTACAAAGCCCTTTTCAGGTATTCTCGAATGACTTCCACCGCAGTCCCATGAGGCAGGTTAGGATTGGTTTTGTTACTCTGTGGAATATACCAGGACTGGTGGGAGACAGTGAGTGACAAGTGTAAGGCTTACACTGCTGTAATGGCAGAAGAAATTGAATCTTGGATTTCTGGCTCCAGGCTCCATGTTCTTTTCAACTTACTGCCCAAATTCCTGAGAAAGGGAGGTTTTTAAGTCAATTTGGAATTACCTGCACAATAGCTCACATTCTGGAGTGTTCCTCCAATGTTGCTTGGGTGGGAAAGGTCTATTTATGTCATGGCAGGGTCCAAATTCATGTGGATCATAAGCAGCCTGGTGTGCTTGTTAAAAATTGATTCTAGGGTCTCAGTACAGGTCTTCTGAATCAAAATCTCCAAGAAAACAATTCAGGGACATTATTTTTAAGAAATAATATTTGTTAAGATGTCTTGTAGTTCAGGAAACGCTGGCCTGTGGTCAAGCTAGAAGGCAGTAGATTCTCCATGCAGACTTCTTAGCCACAGATGTATTCTTTATACCAGGGCTTCGTTTATAATAGTGTCAGAACTTTCCAGTGATCTTTGAATCTAGTATTTGTTCATAATTTTGACAGCTAAATAGGGATTCTGTTATAGGCTAATTCTGTGTTTGTGTTCTTGAAATAGATTTAAAACAAAGCAGAACCCTTGGAGCTTCAGAGTGTTGTTATGCATGGGGAGCCTCAAGCAGAACATCAGGTGTTTCCCAGTTAGAGGTTGAAGGTGAGGGTAGGTAAGGGAAGTCAAGACTGTTTTGGGACATTCAGAAAAATAGAAGTTTGAATTTGTTTTGAGTTTAAGTAAATCCCCAGGGGATAACCGAAGGCTTTGGGAACAATCCTAAAGAACTGAGAGAATACTATTTGTTCTTTGTACTGTATGTGATTTTTTTGTGTGTGTGGCTCCATATCTTAATTTTTGAATTACATTTACAGAAAATGAAGTTTTAAGTCTATTCTTTCTGTGTAGGTGGGCTTTAAAAGTTCTCTTTATTGTGAAATTAATATGATACCTTTTGATGATGGCTTTTGAAGAATCAATGGACTGAAGAGGATAGTTCATTTTCTTTTAAAGTGTTCTGAATGGTGAAGAAGAAGGAAACTGGCGTGAGATTCATCCAGAAGAAATTTAGATTTCAGTTGGCCATCTGGATAATCTTTGTAGTGACCGAAGAGTAGAAGTGGGTGATTTACTCAGCACATAGGTGTCCTTGTGGACTGCTCATGTGCCAGACCTAGTGAAGGCCTGGGAACATAGTGTGAGCGGGAAACCCATGAACTCTACCCTCAAGAACACAGACATTGCATAAACAGCTATAAAAAGTGTAACAGGAGCCAGCAAAAACTTAGTTCAGGAATTTAGGTTTTTTGTTTTTTTTTTTAGAAAGAAGTAACATTTAATCCAAGGTGTGGAAGAAAAGTAGTAGAAAGAAGGTGATTATGTTCATCATGGTAGTAAGACAGTGTTTATTAAAAATCTTAACACAGGTGTTTTTCGAAATATCTGTATTTACTCATTTAATCTGCACATAATCCATTAAAGTCAGTCCTATCACTGTCTCCATTTGACTGAAAGAAAGCTAAAATATACACAGGTCAAGAAATCTGCCCCAAATCATATAAACTGTAAGCAGAGGAGCATCTGAAATTTGCAGAAGTTTGTGTCCTGAACATACTCCCTTAGACAATATGCTAAACTGCATTGGTAACTTAGAGATGGACAGGTGAGGTGATTTGGGGACAGGAGAGTATTTCAAAAGCAAAAGGAACACCTTAGGTGAAGACATCGAGGTGAGAGAGGACTTGCTAAGAATATTTTTCTAAAAGAAAGTCAGGACAGCTGGATCTGATATTCCGGGAAGAGAGAGGTCAGAGATAAGACTAGAGAAATGTAGTCAGGAGGCCAGAAGCTAAAGGCCATGAAGGCCATGGAAGGAGTTTGTTTATCCTAAGGACAGTGGAGTCATTGACAAATTTTAGGCAGCAGAATATTATGATCATATTTATATTTTGGGGAATAGCTGTGGAGGGAGCAAACCAGGAGGTGGGACGACCTGGTGGTGGTATACCAGGCACTGAGGGGATGGCTTGGAGGAAGGCAGTGGCGGCAGGGCCTGAAAAAGGGAGTCAAGTCAAGAATGACAGAAGGTGGAAGTCATGGACTAAGAAGGACTGTGGGGTGTTGGGGCCCTGGGCACTGACGAGATTCAAAGAGAAGAAGCAGGCTGTGATGGGTTCTCTGTGGATGGTGTGCAGTCTTTCTATAGATGAGCACCAAAGTGAGAAAAATGTTTTAAGTTCCTTGCTTAAATCGTCTGGTTCAACCATCATTTGTAATTTACAATTACACACTATAGCTAGAAAAGTTTGGAGCTTCAACATGTAATATTTTAGGGAAGGGGAAACATTTTTAAACAGTTTGAAAGTTATCTCATGTAGTACTGTATGCTGTACTTCTGTAAGTGAACTTTATTGTTTTCTTTCTGAACAGAAAGTAAAGTGGAAAGTATACTGGATTTTTGCAAATCTAGTGAGTTCATATGTTATTAGTTAGCCATGAAATCTGTGATCAGCCATTGTTTTTTTCATCTATTCACATCTATTCACATCCTCTTCAGAGATGTCTAAGAGCCTCTGGAAGCACTGTAGAAAGTATGCAGCATTATGCACATACAGAATTTTGGGCCTTTTCCCCCCACTTCTGTTTTCAGTTAGAAACCTAGAAATAGAATTGTCCCAAGATTTGATCAAATTGTGTGAGATTCAGATTGCTTCAAGATTTATTTTGGGATCTGTGGCAACTTTGTTGTGATCAACACCTGATTCTCTTTTTGATGTAGTTATCTAATGGGTGTCACTTTTAGAATACAACTAAAAGAGGTTTTTTTCTTACAGCTTTGTCAATGTAGGCTGTGTTCCTGAATTAAAAGTTGAACTAGTTTAACCACTGTGTTAAAGAAGTACCTTAAGTGTCAACTTTATTTTTAACATATGTAAAAGATAGGGTAGTGGGTTAAGGATATAGTTAAATTATTGCTAGTGCAGTGCCATTTTAACCATGCTATGAAGATTTCCATAGCTTAACACAGCTGTCCCATTATTATAAGCTTCATAATAAGAGATGATTACAAGTTCTCATCATTCTTACTCAAATACCCTACAGTTCCTATCTCAGGCTGAAAGATATTTAGTTCTTCTTCTTTAGCTAAAAATTTTTTCTTGTTATCTTTATTTATGCTAGATTCCTATGAATTATTAGATTGATGGCATAAGAGTATGTTTTAGGAATCTGTAGCAAAATATCAGTTTTTAAATGAGATTTTTTTTTAATGTAGCAAAGATTAGGGACCTAGCTAGCTAGCTAGCTAGCTCCAGTCTCCTACTAATATTGACATGAAAATATATTCTTTGAGCTGGACATGGTGGTGCATGCCTGTAATCCCAGCATTCAGAAGATAAGGAGGATTGTTGAGTTCAGGACAGCCTGGGGTTCATAGTAAGAAAAAAATATTCCCTGAAAAGTATGAGTTTAAAAAATATTTGTTAATATAACTTCATATAGAATCATTTACCTTTCTCTCTTTTTTAGTACCTTAGTTTGGGTTCTAGAAGCAGATGTTGAGATGAAGATTCAGGCGCAAGCAATTGATTTGGAAGATGATCCCAAGAAACCAGTAGAGAGTGACACGGAAAAATTTGGTCATTAAAGAGGACATTGCCAAGCACTGTGGTCACCAGGGGCTTAATCTCATTGCAGCGCTCTGGAGGTAGTGTAGAAGCCGAGTTTCAGAGTTATCTTGCCCAAGAGGCCTGGAAGCTCGGGCATTAGTCCACCATTGGTTGAGGGCTATAGGTGGGGAAGAGCGTTCATTGGCACTAAGGTCTACTGTGCATTTGGGTGTTGCTAGCTTTAGCCAACAGAGAAAGTACTTGGTCAGAGATCCATTTGGAATGTGTTCCCCAGTGGTATGGTCAATAGGGATTTGGGCAGGACACAATCAGCTTGGGTATAATCCCATCATAATATTTACATTTCATTTCCTTTTCTTTAAAGCAACAAAATAGGCCTGAAGAAAGGGTTGAGGAGTTAATCCCTAGAGCCAATAAAAGAAATACAGTCCTTCTGAGGCATTTGTTGATTGTTGTGGGTAGAGGTTTTGCCACCTTTCAGAATGGATGATGGATTGGCCTCTTTTAAGTATTTTAACATTTTTTATAAATGCAGATGGCCCCTACCTAAATACTGAGCAGACCTCATAGATTTGTGTCTCTGTTAAAGTACGAATAAATTTCTTTTTCGTAATTTAATTCTGATCTCCTGAATGGGAGATGATTTGCACTTGGTCAGAATGAGGTGAGTATTGCACTCGGGGGGGTTTTGGCAAATACATTTGGTTGCTTGTTGACTTGTACAGGTCCAGGATAACAGCATACTTCCTCACCCCTGGTGGCCACATCTGGCTCAGTTCGAACTTATCTTAGATCAGTTTAAAGATGGGAATATCATGGCTCTGGCCAGTGAGATGCTGGGGGATAGTTTCTGAGAAGCTTTCCTTGGTCTAAAGGAGAGGGAGCAGGACGGGTCCTGTTATGTGAGGATGTGATGCCAGCACACAGCCTTGGCAAGACTTTGGCATGACATAAATGTAAGTCTCCTTAAAAAATAAAATCTAGCCGGGGATTTGGCTCAGTGCCTTCACTGCCTGCTGAGCAAGCTCAAGGACCTGAGTTCAATCCCAGGTACCAAAAAAAAAAAATCTAATTAAAAATAAAATCTGATGGTGCTGATCATCGAGTTCTCGGCCATACTGGACTCTTATTTTAGTGCTCAGGTCTACAGTTTGTAAAGCCAAAGAGTACAGGTATGTGGGAATTGCTCATTGGTATTGTTCTTTGAGAACTATTACCAAATGATTCAAGAGTTTTTGGTTTTTCAGTGAATTCAGAGTTTCACAGAATCATCTGCTTCACTTTTAAGTTGTTTTAGTAAGTACTCGATAAATGGGAGAGAATGGTCCAAGAAAACTCAACTGAATTAGAAAAGGGGATACATGGGCGTAACTATCCTTAGTGCATATTTTACGAATTACATTCCAAAGCCAAGGTGAAGTTAATAATGTTCATTTCCTTGGGGGTATAGTCTTACTCCTGCTGATTTCTCCTATTCATGTAGTAAATAACAGTTATGGAACCTCTTTCAGATATCCATTAGTATTTAAATTCTTTTATTTTAAAAATTGAAGTGGTAGGGCCGGGGATTTAGCTCAGTGGTTTCGCCGCCTGCTGCACAAACGCAAGGACCTGAGTTCAATCCCCGGTACCAAAAAAAACAAAAACAAATTGAAGTGATGAGGGAGTGTGCCAACTGGGTCACTGAAAAGCTGGAGCAAAGATGCACGGAGCTCAGGGACATGGACTGTACTTCGTGTTCCTTCCTAGTGGTGATACGGCCTTGCCGAGGCCAAGGACATTTTAGGAGCCAGGAAAGACTGATGCGTGTGTATGAATATTGCTAGAAAAAGAAGATACATGTTACCTGGAGTGACAATGGTACAAGGCTTCTGGGTAAGAGGACTGGAACCTTCTCTTCTATGTGTGGGAGACCCCTTCTGATAACAGGGATTCAGTAACTTAGATGAACTTTCCCCAGTGAATGATGAGGGGTGTGTGTATGTGTGTGTGGGGGTATTCTTTTCTTTTGCTCTGAACTACATATGCAGCCCTTTTCTTATTTTGTGACAGGGTCTCACTAAGTTGCCCAGGTTGGGCTTGCTCCTGCCTCAGCCTCCCAGAATGCTGAGAATAACAGACATGTGCTACCACATCTGGCTTAAGGTGACATTTGAAGTGAGACTAAAGGAAATTATTTTACTCCTCCAACCATACTAGCCTCCCTGATGTTTGTATATCTGTAACACAAACTTTATACTAACTTGTCTCTTTTCCTGGAATACTGTTTTTATGAACCATGATTTAAATAAATGGGGAAGGGCGGGGGATTTAGCTCAGTGGTTCTGGCACCTGCCTTGCAAATGCAAGGTCTGAAGTTCAATCCCCGTTACCAAATAAATAAATAAAAATAAAGGGGGAAAAGGATTAACAGCAGTCAATTGTATTACTGGGCAAATGGAACTGAGAGGAAGGGGTCTGGCTTCCATTGAATTATATGAAAAGCCCTAGCTGGGAATTTTAGGGTTTTTTTGATGAATCACTTTTAAAATAATATGAATAATTTGTGTTGCCTTAGCATGTATGAGGCCCTGAGTTCAATCCCCACAACTTTAAACATGCACGCAGACCACACACACACACACACACACACACACACACACACACACACGCACACACACACAATGTTTAGGTGATCTTTTTGAAGACTTAGTTCCACTCAAGTTATTTTGCCCCACTTGATACTTTACAAAAATTAGTTTGAACTATGTATAACAAAAAAAAACTAAGTTAGCTTGGGTTATTATAACAGAATACTTGGACTGGGTGGCTGAGCCAATAGAAATGTATTTCTCACAGTCCTGCAGGCTGTGTAGTCCGGTGAGGGCTGCTTCCTGTTGTACAGTGGCCATCTTCCCATGTCTTCACGTGTTTGGTCTCTTCTTCTACGGGCACTACTTCATTCACAAGGGCTCCTACCCAGTTACTTTCCAAAAACCCTACCCCAAATATTGGGAATTTAGATTTCAACATTCAGTCCATTGCATAAGTTACTATACTTTGTCACTTGACCTACTGGGTAATGCTCAGGGAGGGCTGTCCTATCCCATTACGTTTAACAAATGAAAGCTTACCAGTAAGTTGAAGCCTGACTGTTTTATTCCAAAGCAATTTTTAGAATAACAATGCTATTGTTTATAACAATACAGGTCTTTGAAAAGTGTATATTTATTGACTTTATCCAGAAGAACAGTACTTATGTGTCTCTTTATTACTCTTTTTCCTAAGCATATTGAAAATATTTTACACTACATTCTTAGGTTTATAGAGAAAAGGAATCTCTAGATAAATTGCTAAATAGTGTCCTCTATTGACATAACTCTCAAATGATTATTCAAAAAAGTAAAAATAGCCTCATTTTTGCTGAGCATGTGATTTATGTCATTGCAAAAGAACGGAGTGGCTCAATATTGCGTTCTTGTAGAGATGTCTCATTGGGTAGCCAAACCTGGTAGACTTGAAAAGAATTTCTATTTGCATGTGCTCTTGTAGGTTACTCTAAAGTGGGTCATTTCCACCATTGTATTTCATCTTTCTCTGCTTTCTACTTCATCTTTTGTTTATATTTTATAGATAGTGGTATTGGAGCATAATTGTCTTAGCCAATAAATGATTGTCTTTTATAATGGTTTTCAAGGGGAACCAGAGATATATTAACTTCTTAAATATTACCAAAACATCTTTCCCCATAGCAGCTTTAACCTTCTTTTTCACCCATACTTTTTCAGGAAATATAGAACAGAACAAATTAGATTTCACCACATTTTCTTTTTAGCTAACTGTGCCCTCCAGTGGAGAAAACACAGGACAGTGAAATAGCTCAGGGATAAGCAGCAGCAAGGAGAGGATGTCTGTCACTCAGCCAGGTAAGATGCAAGTTGCCACATAGCTGTTGCAAGTTGTTGCATAACGGTAGCTTTTACCCCTCATAAACAAGAGTATTATGCATAAATCTCCTGTGAGTTTGTCAACAATTCAAAGAGAGATCTCTTAGCAGTGATTTGACTTAGTGCCTTTGATGCAATACTTTGCAGCCATTATGACATAGTCATGAAACATTAGGCCAATCTAATAGGAATTGGGAGTAAGGAGAGATTATAATTTCCCCATGGAGTGAACTCATATCACTTTATAATTTTTTTTTTTTTTTTTTTGGTACCAGAGATCAAACTCTGGTCCTTGCGCTTTCGAGGCAGGCAGCGGAACCACTGAGCTAAATCCCTGGCTCTAACTTTATAATTTTAAAATCTTTTTTAAGGAGACCAAATAAAACCCCAAATGAAGTAGATGCAAACAGCAAATATTTTGGTGCTACTCCCATGTATTTTTAAAGCACTTAGAATGTTGGGGACTACCACTCCACACTTGTTTGAACAGGAAGGGCTGCTGTCTTGTGCTGTGACCGGCTGCACATGATCTCTTGGTGAACAGTGGGTTTCTTCTGTATGAATGGGCCCCTGACAGACAGGGCTGCTACAGGGCACCTGTGGGCTGGGAATGGGTCAGGGCAGGCTGCATTCTGCCGGGTGGTGATGCAGAGTATTGTGCCTTCAGGCACGGCCTCTGTCCCTAACCATCTAGGGAGGGAGAACTAACTGGATTACTCAGTAGAGGCTGCAACATTAAAGGAGCCCTGATAATTATGATACCATTGTGACTTCAGTTACAGGAAAATCCTTTGCCTGTATTTTTATTTTAAATAATACATTTCTGTTTTAAGATCATTTCATTCTGAACTATAACTCTAGAGGGTGCTGATGAGCACCAGTGACTTTCAGATTTTATACTGAAGTTGATTTTTTTTAAATGAATTTTTCTTTGGGTGTTATCTAGTATTTGGGGGATAAAAACATTTTTTTCCTCATAAGAGGCCCCAGAGCAAAAATACCTTGTTTTTAAAATTGGTTAGTAGTTTACCACTATATTTTGAAATTCTGTAAAACTCCTTTGGATTTGTAGTAGTTCTATAAACTACTTTTGAATTCTGAGTTTGAAAGCTTATTTAATATTTCAAAAGCAAAGAACCTACTTCATATAAAATACAAATCTCAGTACTAGATTAGTTTGTCATGTTTTAAACTTGGTTTGCAGAGATATTTAATCTTCAGAGTCTATTCAGTAAGTTTACTCTGAGGTTAGATTTTATAGAATTAACATTTAACTATTAAGAGTCCCAAGTATTGTTTCTTCATATATTTTATTAGGTAGAATACTTTAAAACTATAGTGTGATGTATTAATTTGAAAAAAAATATCCAGACTTTAAAAGCAGGAAGGCTTTTGGAAAATTGCCCCTTTAACTCCAGCTCCAAAGGTGATGATGTTGTAGATGTCCTTGAGGAGAAATGTCCATAGAGCTGGGGAGTAGTTTGGTGCTAGAGCATTGCCTACCATGCTCCAGGCCATGGGTTCAATCCTGGTGTTGTCTGTGCTACAGTGAGAAAAGTTTGCTAAATGAATTGTCCTTAATTGGGATATTTGTCATTTCAAAGACTGAATTTTAATGAAAACTTTTACATTCTGTGTAAGTGTATGGAAAAATGATATTTTCCCAGAGACTATGACTTGACTCTGACTATGATATTTTTTGAATATCACAGTTTTCATTACTGTAGGCAGAGAGCCATTTCAGAAGAATTCACCCAGTAACTTAATATGAAAATAGTTTTATTAATTTAAGGCAGTGTTGTCCAGTAGAATTTGTGATAGTGGAAATATTTTGTATCTGTGCTTTATAGTTTCATAGTCATCAGTGACTGGGGATTTGAAATGTGGCTGGTGTGACTGAGAAAGTGAATTTTTAGTTTTATTTAATTTGAATTTAAAATTAAACTAATAACCACATGTGTCTGGTGGCTACCCTGTTGGACAGTACAGATTTAAAATCCCCCTGCTAAAAAAAATTAAACTCCCTCTGCTAGGTGATAGGTACATCAGGGATTGAATGAAGACTCGGAAGGTACATATGCTTGTCCCTTCTGTCCTTTGCACTTTTATAATCTTGCCTGTGGTACTATAACATGTAAACACTTTGATTTCAAAGAACCACATATATGTGGAAAATAGAGGAATCATGTCCTAGAAACTCGCTCTGTTTAGGTCTAGAATTCTGAGACTTTTAGGAAACCCACAAATAATTATATTTACCCTTTGGATGTGAAGGTTTACTTTTGTGTTTTTTGAGTTAAAATATAGACAGGATATGATAAGTGACCGCAAAATGAAGTGACTAATGAAAACAAAACAAAAGCAACAATAAGCCAGAACTTACATGGACCTCCATGGGACCTTCATGTGAAAGTTGCTATGTTATTCTGAATGTCCTTAAATGTAGCAAGTAAGTCTTCATACTTCTGACAGTAAAGTAGGCTATTGAAAGGAGATGCTTTGTGCTCATGCTTGATAAATAATGATACCATTATTTGAATAACGCTTTGAATTATGTTTGAATTATTCATAATGATTTAAATAATGCTTTGTATTTTCCCAGAAAGTTGCAATTGTATCTTCTCCTGGGATTATCAGCCCCATTTTACTGATGAAGGAAACATGATTTAATCAAGGGTTTAAGATTCTTTTATTCAACAAACACTGTTGATTCTTAAAATCATTGTTTAGGTTTCTGTGAGGAGGGAAGAACAGTCCTTTCTCTATTGGAACTAACAATCTAGTGGAGACCATTAAGCAAGGAAGCAAGAAATGTGTAATATGTATAATATTTTTATATACATTAAATTATACGCACACATGCTCCATAATGTGCTGTGTGCGTGCATAAGACGCATTGAGAGAGCAAAGGGAAATGCTTGGCGTGGCGGTGAGGCCTGAGCAAGTGAGGAGTCCCCCGGTGAAGAAAGCAAGGGGAGGCAACTCCAGAAGAGAGGCCATGAACAAAGCTGGGAACGCACTGATGAATGTTCTGGCTCAGAGAATAAATTTAGTACACAGAACATACCAGAAAGTTCAGGTGCATCAGTTTTACTAGTGGTCTTCTATCATCTTGACCTTGTTTTTCTTGTAGCTCAGTCTGAAGAAAGGGTGTGCTAAAAATAGCTCCTGGCACAGTAATAAAGCATCCAAGTAAAAATTTCAAGGAGAAAGTAAAAACTAGATAGAGTTATTCGGTAGGAACTTAATTAGAGAGGTCCTCCTTTCATTTGTTTCTCTCTTCCTCCTACTTTAGTATATACAATTATAAGAAGCCATTTGGCACTTTTAATATTCTATCTAAAAATATCTTTAGCTAATTCCACAAGTTAGTTAGACAAATATTCTCTTACCTAATTATTAAGTTAGGTAAATATCAGGTTAGTATTATTGCAGGCAATAATCTTGCCAAACAGTCCACCCCTATGTAACATGAGTTGCTCTTTCTCTTGTCTCCAGTAGCAATTTTTTTTTTTTTTGGTACCGGGAATCGAACTTGGGCCCTTGTGCTTGGGAGGCAGATGGCGGAACCACTGAGCTAAATCCCTGGCCCCCTAGTAGCAATTTTTAATGGTTTGGGCCTTTGCTAATAACCTGCTTGGCACTTTCCCAGCCTCCGCTGGACATCAGGTTCCAGAATCCAATGCTGCATGTTTTAGGTGGATGATTTTGACACCTTACTGTTAGGTGTCAGTTTCTGTCTCAGTCATCTTGCTGAGGAACAAACCACTCCAAAATATAACTTTAAAATAACAATCATTTCATTACAATTCTGTGGGTCAAGAATTTGGGCAGAGTTCACAAGGATGTCTCAACTCTCTACCATACCGGGTCAGATAAGGTGGGTTTGTTGGAGCAGGAGGACTCAAGATAGTACCATATATGTCTGGGGCCTATCACTGCTTTCCAAAGGGTTGTGGGGACCACAGGATCTAAGAAGGCCTCACTCATGTTGGAGGATCCCAACTCTCCATATGGCCTTGCTTTCCATAGTTTTGATTGAAATTCCTTACGTGACCACAAGATCTCTTAAGGCCTGGATCAGAAGACATAAAGCAAGTTGGTCCAAACACTTATCTAAGGGAAGGAAAATAAATTTTATCTTTTGATGGGAGGAATGGCAAATTCACATTGCAAGAAGGCATGGGGAATTGTTATGTCATTTTTAGAATCATCTGTTATACCAAATACTTAGAAATTTGAGAGATTTACTGTAGATTAGAAGTTAATAAATGATAGCTCTTGTATGTACCTGGCTCACAGATGTGGTTCATTTGGCTTTTCCAAGTTTCAGTTTATAAAACCACATCAGTTTTTCAGCATCAAACAATTGACGATTTCATCAAAAAGGCTGTGTCCTCTGGATGAAAATAGTAAGTTGCTGTGGTATTGGGCCTGCATTACCGTATTAGTTAGAAATTGCCTGCTTTATTTACTTTCATTATCCATCTGGTTCCTGTAAGTATTTTAGTTTGCACTTTTTGTTGCTGTAGTGATTAGTTTATACATTAGCTTTTTCAGGGGCTACAATGATGCGTAAGACAGAAGAGTTTCCATTCAAACAGGCGAAGATGTACTGTAATCAACTGGACGAGTCAATAGTGTAATTATAGATGGAGATGCATTAAAGCAAGAACCTGGGATAGAAAGTTGCTAATATGTGAGTCGTGGGATGGGGATGTTTTAGATAGGGCAGGCAGGGAGGTCACTGAAGACAGGACATTGAGTGGAGACCTTAGTGTTGAGAAGCAGCCAACCATGTGTAGCTCTGGATAAAAGCATTCCAGGCAGAGGGAGGGCAAGTAAAGAGGCCCACAGGTAGGCCTGCACTTGTGTTTGGAGGAACACAAGGCCTTTGGCAGTGGATGTAACTAGGTAGAAAACATTAAGGGGGGAAAATGGTAGTAGAAGATAGAAGAGTGGGCCTAGCTGAGGTTGTAAAAGATCTCATAAGACATGGAAAGTACTTTTGGATTTTATTCTGAGTAAAGGAGTTCATTGATGGTGTGATGTCATTACTTTTTACAAAGTGACTGGCTGCTGTGCAGTGGATTCACTGCAGTGGCCAAGCATGGAAGAAGGATGGACAACAAGGGGCCTTGCAGTCTCCTGGGGGAGACAGGAATGATGGGGCCTTGAACTATAGGGTGAGAAGCGGTGGTGTATGGTGTGTACTTGAGAGAAAGAGTAGACACTCTTTTTGGATTGAAGTAGGATGCGGGAAAGAAAGGAACCAAAGCCAGCTTCCAGGTTTGGGGCTTGAGCAGTTGAGTACATGGGTGGTCTCATAGGGAGTTTTGACAGAGCAGCAAGCTTGCAGGGGGAATCAAGAGCTTTATCTTAACCATTGTTACATTGGTGGTGCCTGCTACAAAAATAAGCTTGATGATCATAATGTGCTTCTTCCTTCCCTTAGAAAATTTTGCCATTATTTAGACTGAGATACCAGCAGCAATGGGAAAACTATGTGGCTATATATTGAAAGATACAGTTGTATTTTAATGTGTAGCTGTCTAGTCAGGAATTAGGAAGTGTTTGTGAGGATTAGGAAGAACTGTGAGAACTTGACGGGGCCCTGAAATGTTGATTTGTTTTCTTTTTTTCTATTCACTTGAGTGTGGTCATAAGGGATCCAATGTAATTCATTATTTATATTTTATTGCTCTGGAGAGTTAATTCATTTTTACTGTTAAAATGGTGGCATGTGGGTGTGGTGGTATGTACCTGTAGTCTCAGCTACTTGAGAGACTGAGGCAGGAGGGTTGCTTATGCCCAGGGATTTGAGACAAGCTGGGGTACCATACCTATACCTCGTCTGCGAGACAGAGAGAGATAGACAGACAGACAGGAAATGGTGGCATGAATAGCAACCAAAATATTCTAGGAGAGCTTTCCAGAGGCTTGTAACTCTTAGAGATAAAATCATTTATCTAAGATCAGAATTGTAACTAAATAAGGCAAGATTGAGTCAAGTGAATATATTAAAGTGCTGTTTGTGAAGGATAGTAAATTTACTTTTACATTTTAGCTAACAGCTTTTTATTGTTAGCCTTGGATGCAAAATGAGATGAGATAATAGGTTTTTTGCCCCATCTCCAGAGTCACTTGGAGATAGCATTTTGACTAGATCTGCCATTCAGCTCAGCATGGCTTAGGAATAACTTATAATTTTATTTTTAAATTCCTATTTTAGAATATTATCACAAGATGGTGATAATACCACTATATTTTATTATAATGGGGTTGGGAAGAAATAATACTTTTATAAAAGGTGAGTAAATGGTTTATCGCTATCACCATTTTAGAAGATGAAAATCATTTAAACTTAAAATTCAATATATATTATTATAGAGAACATAACTGATTTAAAACCATGTAAAATATCTTCTCTCACTAATAAAATGTTCAGTTTTTCCTTCTTTGTGAAACCTTGAGTCAGAATGTACTGGTGAGTGAGGGAGTTTGTATTCCAGTGGTGTAGCTGAACCAGACAGGTCTGCAGCACAGTGGTTTATTTTTAGACCTGGGTTGCCATTTTTATCCTGCAAAAATATTCATCAGTATCTTGCTGACAAGCCATCAATTTTATAAATGTGTCACCGACCAGATTTTGTTCTTTGTCTCATATTCCCTCCAACTCTTCTTTTCCCTTTGATTTGTTTAAACAACTGTTTGGAGGAGGAGAATGTTTTTTTAAAAAATTTTGATTCATGTATTAGATAATTCAGTTCACAGATTTTCAGCATCCCACGGTTCATTCATCTATTTGCAGCTGCTTACACATCTCTGCTTATTGTCTAATAGGAAAACTGTTGAAAATCACTGAGCTGAAGGCAGGGAAAACAGAAATGTGTACATGGGAGGCTCTCTTCATGGGTCCATTCCATTTTTGGCTGCCTTCTCCAAATATATTGGGATGTGGTGGTGGTGATTGTGTGTGTGTGTGTGTGTGTGTGTGTGTGTGTGTGTGTGTGTTCATTTACTTATACAACAAGGGACTGGTGTTATTTTGTATGGAATAGCTCCCGAAGAGTTAAGGGTTACCATATGGCAGAAAGCCTACTGGCTTGGGTTGAAAATAAATCCATCATTTATCTTTAAATACATAGAACACAGAGTACCAGTCATTAACATGTTAGGAGACGCTCTTATCCCATTTGGCTGCTGTAACAGTATTATAAACTGAGTGGCTTATAAACAACAAATTTATTTCTCATAGTTCTGAAGGCTGTGAAGTCCAAGATGAAGCACTGGTGAATTCGGAGTCTGGTGAGGGTCAGCTTCTTGGTTAATGGATGGCGCTTTCTTCTTGTCTCCACGAAGAGGCAGATGAGCTTTCTCTGGCCTCGGAATGCCCTGTCCTCATGCCGAGCCACTTCCAAAGACCCCCACTTCCTAATACCATCACTTGGGGGTGACGATTTTAACATGTAAGTTTTGGGAGGACAAAAACCTTTGGACCATAGCAGAGATTTTTTAAAAAATTAATTTTAGATGCTCGAGTGACAAATACAACAGAAGGAAAATCCCTGCAATCAAGAGAAACCAAGGGGCTTTTACTCTTAAATATAGTACATTAATTTTTTTTATCAGTGTACATTCGTGTCTCATTTTTATGAAAGCTCAGATTTCCAAAGTAGGTTTGGTATTCACTTGTGTCTTTCTGTGGCAGTATTTACTGAGTAGGTAGAGAAGGGCCTAGTATCATATATTAGTTGCTGTAGTGGATGTTACAGTTTAGAAAACAGAATTCCTAACTTCTAGAGCTTATAGTTATTTTTAGAATAAAAGATTTCCATGTGAATACTTGACAGACATGGAGGTATAGCATTTTAGGTCAGATTTTAGGCATCGGGGCCAGAAATTTGGGTTTACAAATTATGCAAATCATTTCCTAGCTATGTTACCTTGGGTAGATTGCTTCACTTTTCTGAGCCCTAGCTGCTTCATCTATAAAATTGGTATGTACCTCAGAAGTTATTGTAAAGTTTTAAAAAAGATGATGCTTACTTAACAGTGTGCTAAAAATACCAGGTATCACTGCCTAAAACATAATAAGCCATCCTAAGTGCTGGTTAATTCATAATAACAATAATAATAATGACAGGGATGATAACAAATACTGTATTATGTGAGTATTCTGTAGTGCTTTAACACCCAGGAATGTTTTCAGCAGTAAGTAATGAATACTTGATTATGGTGGCTATCTCTGGTGAATAGATAATGATTTATTTATCAGACAAAGAAGTCTGGGGTAGGCTGGGTTGAATATTGATTATTTAATAGTTCTTATTGATAATCTGTGTGCCAAGTACTATTTTAGGAACATGAATCTGTCCGTTAATACAATTATGGCTATCCTCATGCAACTTACATTCTAATCAGGGACAGAAGAAAAAAATCCCACAACATAAAAGTTTTAGTCATTGCATGCAGAAATGCCCATTTTCAGTTACTCCATTAGGGAAAACTGGAGTTTTTTTACATGGAAACTCCATGAGAGGAAGCCCCAACAGGGAAATAGATGTAAGAAAGAATGGAGCTACCATCTCAAAATGGACTTTGGTGAGGGTGCTATGTTGTCAAGTGGTCAGGAGCAGTGAATGTAGGATTTCTGTAAGTTTTCTAAATTTAAATATTTTTCATGTTATTTTCACTTTGCATAACAATTAGCAATTAGATACTTAATAGTGATAATGCTACTATAGACTGTTTATATATCAAATGTTCCCAACACATAAAATAGTGATGTTAGTAAAACGTGGTAGCTGACACATAGGCTGACGATGTGCCCGAAACTACTCAAAGGATTTAATATTCATATCCTAGTCTCTAAGTCAAGTACTGCTACTGTTCCCATTTTCCAGGCGAGCGAATTTGGAAGCTGAGTGACTCGGAGGGGACAGTGAGGACAGAGGCAGCTGGAGAGACAGCATCTCATTGGATGATCCAGGAATAAGAGTAATGCTAATGAAGTGTACTAGGTCAATTCCCAAAAGCCCGAGCAGAGGAAGGAAGGGGACTTTGAAGGCGTGCTTCAGGTCTGAGATGACTCCTGCAGACACAGTGACTCCTGTTTACCGCAACGAGGACTTTGACCATTAGATGTGATTTGGCCCAGCGCTGTCATATTTTAGGGGCGGTGTTCCTGATGCTGAGGGTCAAGCACATACCTACTCTGCAGGCACCATTAGAATCCTTTGCCAGTGCAGTGTCCTTGTGTTTTTTACCTGGTATCTCATGAAAGAGGAATTCCTAGTTTTAACACTGGCCTTCAAATAGACTGAATTCCCAAGAGGTAGCACATTTAGGTAAACCTGGATAGCTCTCACAGAACAAATGTTATGACACGTCCTGTCTACTAAAATTTCAGTCTGAATTCTTGTACGGATTCTGTCCCAAATTAGAAACTGCCAGTCTGTCAGAATACAGGTGCAGTCCACTCTTAAAACTTGGTGGAAGGAAATAAAAATCCATAAAAATAGATAACGTGTGGGAGGGGAATATTTGCATTCCAAAGATTCTTAAGGTTTCCATTAAGTTAATTGGGGAGGCTTGCTTTGCATATGAATTCAAAGAACAGATTTTATGTATATAGTATATAAACGTGAGACCACGGTTATTACATAAAGAGTAAATTATTTAAATATGCTTTATATTAAGGACTAGTCACCATACAATGTCATGCTCATTCTGAGGAAGGGGACATTTGTGTAGTCAGATTTCTTATGACGAAAGGACAACCTGTTGTTGACTGAGAGTCCTGCTGAAGCTGAGTGTGGCCCTGTTGATCTTGTTAGACTGAGTGGCCTTTGTCAAAAGGAATAAATAGATTCTATCAGACAACATTCAACGTAAAACATTATGGTAATCCTTGTTATTTTTAGTTAGGAAATATATTCTATATAGTATCAGCTAACTCATTGAAAGTGGCTCTGTTCCATTTCAATAAAATCTAGAGTTTGGAAGGCTCCAGAAAAGACCTAGTATAGAAAATTCCCCTAGAGGGAATTTTGCTTGAACTTTGAATCCATTGGAATCTTTAGCATACTGGAGAAATAACTTGTGAATGTAAGGAATTTTGTTGATAACCATTGCTTTCATGAAACATACCATTATCTTTTAAAGCTGAGTTTTACAGCTCTGTTTCTCTAAGTACTTGGTATTATGGTAAAGCCCTAAAAACACCACAATAATTCACCCTCTCTCCAGCTTTGTATCCATTTTGATCTACGATCAGTCCCTTTTCCATACTCTTTACCCAGTATACCTCTTGTCTCACTGAGTTGAGAGAGAGGCAGTCTGTGACAGTAAATGTACACTGGGCCCCCCTTTATCTCTCAGCCCCTTTCTCTCCAGAAGTGGAAGAGGAGGTTTGGTTCTCTTTTTATTTGTTTCATTTCTAGAAAGCTAGAGTTTCAGCGGTTTTCTGTTCTAGGCTTTTAACTGTGAATCGAATTGAACAGACATCGATGTGGAAGTAACCACCCAGGAATTCTCAGGGTTTAACTAGCTTCACACTTGCAGAGTATAATTTTAAAATTTAAATTTAAAATTTAAAAGCATTACACAAGAAATACATTTGTTTATTATAGAAAAATTAGAAAACACATCTAAGTAAAAAGAAAATAAAAACTATTTCTATTATACATAGAGGTAACTACCACCAAGTTTTGGTTTATGTATGGTCTTTTAGGTTCTTTAGATTTTTTTCAACACATGCACACATACCCACACACACATACACGTATACACACACATGTGAATATTTTTTTAAGACCCCAAATGACCAGTAGTTATTCCTACTACTGCCTTTGAGAATTGGCTTTTTTATGAGCCAGATTATTGGTCCGCTTCTTTTGGATAATCATTAGGTAATAGTTATTAGAAATTCCAAGGGTCCTCAAGAGAAATAAACGTTGGTAAAACAAAAATAGTCAATTTTCCTCCACACAATGTTGCTCCAATTTGTTTTTACTTGGCAATCTATCATAGATAGCTTTCACTGCCAGTAGCTATCCTCTGAAGCCATGATTCTTGGTGGCTATCTTTTGTTCCATTTTATTGATATGCTGTGCTGTATAGTATACATATGCCATATGTATCATTGATACGGATATTCTATAGATTGGTATACATGTGCCAAAGTATATACTATATGTGCTATATATATGTACTCATATATACTCATACATATTTTCTATAATTATGTATTATAATTTAGTGGTCCCTTATTGTTGGATAGATTCAGTTTTGCTATTGTAAGCAATGTTGCTGTACACCAGCATCTTTAAAGGCCATGTTCATTCTGAATAATGAAAATGGAAAGGCAATAAACTATTAAGTTAGTAAGGGCCAGTGGATGGCATAGAAAAGCATGACATTTAAAGAATTGTTTCAGGTGCCCTTGTATCTTCAGGATCAATGACCAAATAAGAAAAACAGGGACAACTGAACATTAATTGAAATCTAATACTGAATTTATAAGTTCAGCAGTGTCTAACCCTGTGAGGAATTGAAGTTGTTTTCAAAACGCTAAGTAGCAGATTGTTTTAATTTCCAACATACCTGCAAGGTAGGTGAGTAGGTCAGTAACCAACGTAACTGTCACTTCAGGCCTCAGAGAACTTGTTCTCTCTCTCAGAGCTCTAGTCCAGATATTGAAACTTTACTAAATAATTTACTTTTGAAACTTGCACTAGAGACCAGTATGTTTCTACAGTGCCTTTGTAGAATAAAAAGAGATGTAAGTTGGGGGCAGGGATTTGGCTCAGTAGTTTTGCCACCTGCTGCGCAAGCAGAAGGATCTGAGTTCGATCCCTGGCACCAAAAAAAAAAAAAAAAAAAAGAGATGTAAGTAAAGTGTTGTCATCGAAGAGGACCCAACATTGTTTATTTACTTATTTATTTATGCAGTGCTGAGGATGGAACCCATGGCATTGTGCATGTTAGGCAAGCTCTTCACCACTGAGCTATACCCCCAGCCCAAGATTACATTTTAGATCAACATTTTGGGAGAGGTAGCTTCTTGAATTGAGGAAAGTTGACTTCCTTTGATTCCATTTTGATTCCAGACAGAGATAGTTGCTACCAGTGCTTCCATACAGAGCTACCTGCTACCCACCCACTGCATCTGGGAAGGGTAGCTTACCCATGAAGTTGGACAAGACAGACTTCAGATGACAAGGAGAAAATTATTTCACTGGTCGTTAGCACTTTCACCAAAGTTTCACAGGAGAAATAGAGGTTATAGAAATGAGGTTTCTGTTTTTCCTGTTAACATCTATAGGAGAAAAGTTGAAAATAAAAGAATTTTTTTATTAAATTCCTAGTGTTCTGACTTGAATTTTGAAGGTGAGATAGCTATTGGCTTATTATTTTCAATCATCGCTCTGACCTGACCTGCACTGTTTGTAGAACTTGTGGATGTATGGTTTTAAAAAAAATCTGTTATGTTTTTATTTTAGAAATTAAAGGTGAGTGAGAAGCCATTATTGCGACTTATAGTCATTACAACCAGGGAATCATAGGAGCTTTCTTGGCTGTTCATTAGTCGGAGGCCCAGAGTGCTAATTACTGGTCTAGATTCATTTAGTGAGCAGAACTGGGACTAGGAACATGGGTTTCCTGCTGGTCAAGCCTCTACTATTTTCTGTAGAAAATAATCTCTGTAACTGAGCGAAGGGTGTTGGATTATATTAAGCTCCTTTAGAAAGATTTGGTTAGAAACAAACTTCCTTGAGTGCTCACTCTGAAACGTGATAGTTGTTAGGTTGCTTAGCATAATTGTATCCGCAGTCTTGGTTTTCCTCAAAAGTGGAAAGAGGATCCAGCCAGATGTTCTATAACACAAAGGGATTGTGTTGAGTACTCATGGTTTTGGCTTCTCAGGGATGAGATAAAAAAATTACGTGAAAACAGATGAACATTCTCCTTTCCTTCCCCAAGTCTGTTGTTGGTATTACTATGAATTATTTCAAGGTGGAGATGCATAGTAGATTGTTTACCAGGCTATCTTTTTGGGACTGCTGTTTTGACATTCTTGACCAGGTCTGAGGCTTGACAAGTAGATTGATTTGATTTCCCCTAGGTGTAAGGTTCATTCCTGGGAGTATGGGAGGCCTCTTTGGACATAACATTAAAATACATGCCTTTAGGGAAGTGGTTAATGCTTACAGAAAAAGTGATTATTTATTAGATGACTGGTTCAAAATAGAGCTAGTATGTTTAATCATGAGATATGTCAAAAGCTGATATTTCTTGTTTTGTGCTATAGACTTCAAATTTGGACTTGTTGAAGTAACTTTAAGCCTGTAGCCATTTACTGAATGTAAATATCCTTCATAGGAAGAGAGAGAATATTGTGGTTTATGTTAAGCATTAAATAATTGCACAGACTGAACAGTTGCCATTTAAATGTTAACTATACCATGTTAAGAAAATTTTAAAAGGATTATATAACTCATCAGAGATAGGATCTCAAAACTATTCCATCAATTTGCTCTTTTCCTTGGTGTATTTCATGGTCTAATTAATTGTTAGTATTAAGAACCAGATGAAAAGTCAGGGAACTTTGATTCTATTTGTTTGCTTCTAGATATTTTGAACTTGTGCACATTATTTAGCCTTTCTTAACAGGAAGATTAGCCAGGGCTTTGATATCCTAGAAAGCAAATAGCTAGCCACATTGAACAATTGTTGTCTGTAAATCCTAGAAGGTCATGTGATAGGATGGAGAATACAGAAATCGTATTTCCATGTGAGGGGTAACTTGGGAACAATATGGAGCTGATTCCCTGGCGTATTCTGTTTGGGGAAACACCTGATGGACTGGCTTGGGTAGAGTTAAAAGGTTGGTTAAGGAATAGTGAAAAATAAGGTTGGATTGAGTGTTATCGATTAATGAGGAAGAGATCCTTGAGAGTATTTGTGTACGCACAATACTTTATTCCCAAATGTGATGGTTATGGATAGTTCTGAGTTTAGAAGGCAGTATTTTATTGTGTAGTAGATTTCATGTTCTGGTGATTAGATTTAGGATGATTGAGTATTGGCAAGTCATTTAACCTCTCTGAGATTGTTTCTTCATCTGTAAAATTAGATAGCATAAGAAGGTCTTATTTATAACCCTCAGAGGGTTGTCTAGGCAGCTACTGGTGGTCCCTCATATAGTATTGAGACTTAAAAAGGTAGAGCCTATAAAGTATCTGCTGTTGTGTTTGGCATATGTGAGGTACTCAGTAAATTTAAATACATGCAAAAGGGCTCTTCCACCCATAGGAGTAATCCAAACTTGGGTTCCACTGTATGGAGTAGTGTAAATTGAATGATATGTTGATGTTTGCCTTCAAATTTATTTATTTATTTATTTATTGGTACCAGGGATCGAACTAGGGACCTTGTGCTTTGGCAGGCAGGCGGCAGAACCACTGAGCTAAATCTCCGGCCCCTTTTTGCCTTCAAATCTAAAGGATGACACAGCAAGAGATATAGCAATTTCCTTTCCTGATCTGGCCCTTGGTAAAAAGCTAATCTTTATAACTTATAAAAATGGATTTTAGGGCCAGGGATTTAGCTCAGTGGTTTCACCACCTGCTGCGCAAGCGCAAGGACCCGAGTTCGATGCCCCGTACCAAAAAATAAAAAGGTTTTAAAAAAAATTGTGGTCAAATTCTGGTCACATGAAATTAACCATTGAACATTTTCAGGTGCACAGTTTAGTGGGATTTAGTACATTATCAGTGTTGTACAACCGTCACCTCTGTTTAGGTCTGAAACATTTTCATCACCCCAAAAGAAAACACCATATGTATTAAGGCAATTACTCCACATCCTTTGCCCCTGGCCACCACTAATCTGCCTTCTTTCCTTATGAATTTACCTATTCTAGATGTTAAGTGACCTTTTGTGCCTGGCTTCTTTTACTTAGCATGATGTTCATATATAAAGTTCATCCACATTGTACCAGTATTGGTACACCATTGTGTACCAGTATTTCATTCTTTTTTATGATCAAATAATACTCCATTATATGGATATACCGCATTTTGTTTATCTCTTCATCGTTGATGGATATTTGAGTTGTTTCTACCTTCTGGCTATTGCCAGTAGTGTTGCTACAAACATTTATGTATAAGTTTAAGTATGCCATCTTCACCAGCACTTTGTTATTTTCCATTTTTGAAAATTATGGACAACCTAGTTTGTCATTGTGCTCTTGATTTACATTTCTCTAATGATTTTGGTCTTGTTTTTTCATGCACTTGTTGACCAATTGCACGTCTTCTTTGGACAAATGCCTATTCAAGTCTTTTGCCCATTTTCCAATTGGATTGTCTTTTTGTTGTTGAATTGTAGGAATTCTTTATAAATTTTGGATTCTGGACTTTTATTAGATATGATTTGCAAATATTTTTCCCATTCTGTGGGTTGTCTTTTCACTTCCTTGGTAACAGTCCTTTGATGTACAAGAAAGTTTTACTTTAGATACAATCCGTGTAAAAGGACTGAGACAGTGGAGATTAACTAGCCTCTGCTAAGTGACAGGGGATTTGAACTTGGACTTGAACCTCACTGGTCTGTGTTAGTAACACATGTTGTTAACCATTTTTCATAGTGAATTTATACTAAAAATACAGGAAGAGCCTAAACCTTTTCAGAATGGGGTCTCAGTGGCCCTGTGACTCAGAAGTGGTAACTCTTGTTGCCATTCAGAATTCCTACTCAGGAGACCCTTCAACTTTACCCTCACAATATGAGTATTTCCAAGAAAGCTACAAAGCAGTTTTTAGTCTACTTAATCATGCTGAAGCATGAGGATTGATAGCCTTTTAATTCTCCTACAAGGGTTTGCATATTTAAAAAGGATGTGGCATTAACTAAAATGGATCATTATTTGGAAAGGTCTTCCGTTAACCAAGTAAAGTGAAAAAGTCCGGCAGCAGGTATTTTTGGGTAATAGGGCCACCAGAAGGAACCACAGGCCCTGGCCTGGAAGTGGACTCAGGGGTTGATTCACTGCCTTGAGCAGATTCTGCTTTTCACAGCTTCTTGCTCTCGTCTGAACCCATAGATGCTTTCAGTGTGTGTTTGTTTGGGTTGGTTTGTGTTGTTTTTAAGTGGCAAGCTGTAAGTACAGTTTCTGGTTGGATCAGGAGAAGGTAGTGTGGAGGGTGAGGGTAGAAGAGGGTGCTTAGGGGAACCTGAAAGGACTGAATGGCAAGAAGGGGACTCTGTTGGGCAGGACTTTGGTAAACTGGACATTTTCTTTCTGTAGTCACCTATGGCACTTGCAGAAAGATCTGTACATCCCCAAGCCAGGAGGGTGTGGGAAATGCCCACATGTTTGCGTGAACTTACATTTTCTGTCAAATTATTTTGTATTGAAATATGAGTAGGAGAATAAGTTAGAGTTGCCTTTTCTTATTTTGCATCGCTTCACTGTTTCTCTTTAATAAAAATGTGGGAAGTTGCTGCTGTTGCCTTCTCTTCTTCGTTCTTTGTTAAATATGAGCTGGCATGTGTTAGACTGTGTTAGCATTTGCTCTCAGGGACTTTGGTGGTTTCTAAATTCAGCACAGCTAAGCTTGTAGACTGTTTGCTTGAATCAATTGAGACTGCTATTTTTAGCAACAAAAGGGAATTGAAATAGCAATTTTCTTTCCATGTAATGGATCCCCAAGAGGAATACTGATGCAAGCTTTCTGTCATTTTTCTATTTCTTCCCCTTTCCCCCAAGCACTCAGAGGAAAGGCAGGTGTCATGGTTTGCAGCAGTATTAATCTTTAATCAATAGAGTGTTTTCTGCATTCAGGTGTTCAGGGAGGAAAAAGGAGTCAGAAAAGGAAACTGCTTGAAATAACTATGCTCTTATGCATGGGTTCTGCAGTCAGAATTGGGTGGGTAGTGGCAGGGAATAGACAGAGGAGCTAAAAATAGTGTGTTTGCTTCCAGTGTTCCTCTAGTCTATTTTTGATGTTTGATTTTGATAAGGTTGATTGGCTTCTTAAAATAGCTGTTCCTCGCAAGTTGAGGACAAAGAGTAGAATATTTTTACCCTACACAAACTAAAGTGTTTTTGTTGACTGTATAAAATCTGGAAGTGGAGCCCTGGTCAGTTGCCAGTATTTTACATAATCTGTAACAAGCTAGACACTCCTGGATGCCAAGTTGGGATATTCCTTATAGTTGTCACTTTCCCTCTTCTCAAAGCCTTGCAAATTTGGGTTCTGGTGTTATATTTATCTGTGAAGACATAAGCCTTTTTAAAAAAATCTCCTTTTCCCTTCTCCCTTCTTTCCTTTGCTACCTCAATTCTACCTGTGGCCATCATATGACTTCCCCAGCTCTCAGAGTCACGGGTGATAGCCTTTGCTCTTTTCTGCGTACTACTGAAAGCTACCTTAACTTACCCACTTCCTCCATAGCAGAATGCGATCTGAGGACCCCCAGTATCAATTGAAGAAGCAAATCTTAGTGACCCAAAAATAGTGAACTGTCACTGCTTGGGTAATTTAGCTTCCTTTACTAAACCATGGTACTTAATTGCTTAATCCTGTTCTGGACTATTGCACTTCATACCACCCTAGCACATTATGAGCAAAGTGGTTCTCTCCAGCATTGAAAATCAACTCATTTCCAGGATATCTACAGAATCCTTTGAAAGTATCTTTCTACAGGTTCATCATAAATAAGTTAAACTTCTCTCACATTTTTGAAAATCTCATTTTAGATAATTGATTCTGGGTTGATGTCAAGAGGGGCTGAAGAATATATGGGGTTGTGCATATATATATATATATATATATATATATATATGTCCATCTATATATATATGTGTGTCCATATAGATATAAGGATTGGATAAAGCAATGAGTAGCATTGTAAGAGGCAAGTTTTCCATTTATGATCTTTCATTCAGCAAAATCTCATTAATCATCTGCTTTTTGCTAGGCACTGTCCTAGCAGTCAGACTGTGGTTGCCAGACCTGCCTCCGTGGAAACCTGTGTGATGGTTTTGTGTTTTTTTGGTACCAGAGATTGGACTCGGGTCCTTGGGCTTGCGAGGCAGGCGGTGCAACCACTGAGCTAAATCCCTGGCCAAATAGAATTTCTACTTTTAGTTTTTTGTTGTTACTTTTTTTTTTTTTTTTTTTGGTGCCAGAGATCAAACTCAGGTCCTTGTGCTTGCGAGGCGGGCAGCACAACCACTGAGCTAAATCCCCAGCCCTGGAAACCTGTGTGATGAATGCCATGAAGGGAAGTATAGAGTCCGGATGAGTAGAGAGATATGAGGTCCCTAGTTAGTCTAGCAGTAAAAGAAGGGATAATGGGAGAGATGTTCAAGGGAAGACCTCAAGAATATAAGGAAACACTAGTAGGAGCTTGTCTCTATTTGTGCTGCTCTAACAAAATACTGTAGATTGGGTCATTTATAAGGACATTTATAAATTTATAAAGACATTTATCTTCAGTGCTGGATACTGGCGAGTCCAGATCAAGGTGCCAGTAGATTCTCTTGAGTGCCCTGCTTCCAAGATGGCGATTTGTTGCTGTATCCCTGGAAATCAGTGTCCTCACGTGGCAGAAGACAGAAGGTCAGGAAGGCTGCACAAATGCTGCATGCAGTGTGAAGCTTGTCCTTAAGGGTCTTAATTCCACGCACAAGGGAGGAGTTTTTATGACCTAAATACTTCTTAAAGGCCTTACCTTTTGTGTGTGTGCATGTATGTTACTGGGGATTGAACCAAGGGCTTTCACACTGAGCTACATCCTCAGCCCTTTTTTTTGGGATGGATTCTTGCTAAATTGCCCAGGCTGGACTGGATTTTGGGTTCTTCCTGCCTCTCTCAGCTTCGCGGGGTGCTGGGATTACAGGTATGCACCACCATGCCCAGCTCTGGGCCTACTTTTTATTATCATGTTGGTCATTGAGTTTCAGCACCCAAATTATGGAAAGGAGAAATTCAAACTGTAGAAGGATGTATACTGGGGGTAAAAGGAACATTTGTGAAGAGAGTGTGTTACCTGGAGGAGCAGGAATCATTTAAGTGTGACTGAGGCAGAAGGTGGTGGGAGGTACGGTCACTTCATAGAAGACCTGGTGCAGAGTAAGGGTGCTGGGAAGCTACTGCAAGTTTTAGGCAGGGAGATGATGTTCAGAGTTGCACTTTGCAGTGCTCACTTTGGCTATAGTGTGCAGAATGCATTGGAGAGGAGTAAGGATGGTATCGGGCAAGTGGATTAGAAGGCTTTTGCACTAGTTCTTCTGGGAGATGAATGATGGGAGCTTCAGGTGGTGGCAGTGGGAGGAAGAATGGATTGGTGTTTCAGGTTTTCTGTAACTAGCAATAGGGAAACATTGTCACTCCTTGGAGAGGAATGAGATCGACTGTGCAGGATGAATTGAATGAGAAGGGACTGAAAGGTTCGTTGCACAGGTCACATTGTGTGTAGGGGTGATAGCTTGGATTGGGGTGGTAGTTGTGAGAATTAACTGGATAATACTGTATCAATGATGTACCTTGAGCAAATATTCTTATAATGATGTAAATAGTATTTTGTTTTCATAATTTACTGATGTTTTACTCTTGCTTTTATGAGCAATAGATGTTTATTTTTCACTCACTTTATGGACTAGAGCTTTTGTATATGTTTGATTCTCTGTGATAATGAGTAAAGAGAAGGAAATGATTGGTTTAAAAGTGGCGTGGTAATTCAGTGGTGTCACCAGGGACCTTGATCCCTCTGAGGCTTCTACCCTTATGGGTGCTTCATGGTTCAAGAGACTGCTGGGTCTACAACTGTCACTTCAGAATTGGCCAGAGGAAGGGCAAGAAAGGGGCCTGTCTCTGCAGTCAGCTGCCTTTACAAAGCAATCTTTTTAAAGCCCTTCACAACACTGCTTGCATTTTTTTCCCAGAATTTATTCAGATAGCCACACCTAGCTGCTTTGGAAGTTGGAAAATAGAGATTCCCAGAAATAAAGATTCCAGAACACAATATGCTGAGCTGAAAACTATTTCCTTTTGCAAAGAAGGAAGGAAAGGGAGGTTATTAAGGAAGGCAACTAGGCTCTGACAGACACGTGCATTTGACCCACAAAGTGTGGGTGCTGAGGGTAGTTTTTGTACTTTGTATCTCCTCGTTAGTGTGGCTGTGAATTCTTAGTTTTTTCATTTAAAGAAATCACAAAAACCACATAGTACTTCTAATATGGATGACTTGGAAGATAGTCATTGTTTGATTTTATTGAAAGTTGGTCTGTCAGGGTAGGAAAGCTTAGATCACTGTATACCAAGAGGTGATCTTAGTTACTACATTGATGAATCTTTTAAAATCTATCTATTGGCTGGGGATTTAGCTTGGTGGTCCCGGCGCCTGCCTCGCAAGCGCAAGGTCCCAAGTTCAATCCCCGGTACCAAAAAAAATCTTTCTCTATCTATCTATCTATCTGTCTATCTATAACTGAAGTTTAACAGATGACTTGGTTATGTTGGTACGTTATTGCAAATACATTACCTACCATGGATCTTGAATCTTTCTCTCTCTATATATATTTTTATACTATTTCTTTTACTTGAAACTGATGGTATTTTACAGGAATCAAATAAATAGTAATCAGCTGTCAAGTTTTCTGTTATATTTGAGAAAGAATGATCTGTTTTAAGCAAGTATTGAGTGACCTTTAGAAACACTGATTTTGGGGAAGTTAGGGTAGACCAGGAGTTTGCTGGCTCAGTTTACACCATTGTTCCATGCATAATAGGAAAGGACTTCTTTTGAAAGGCAATGCATATACATGGTTAAAAAATGCAAATGGTAAAAAGAATAAAATAATCTCTTTTCTTTCTCTAATCTTCTAGAAGCAACCACCAACACACTTGATTTAAGGTGGGTATGCTTTGGTTAGCTTCCTAAACTTGATGAAGTGTTGACTCCCCAGAGAATGTCATCTTCATAGGCAGAATCACACTATTATTTTGTAAAAATAAAAAATTGTTGAACTTGATTGAAAGATTTTCTATACTATAATAGCTACTATCTCCACCACTATTGATGGAAGATAATGTAGCTTTAAGGCAAAGCATATGTCTTTAAAAGTAAAGGCAAGACAATCCTTATTTTCCTGCTTCACCCCCCATCTTAAATAAATTTTATTTTTTCCACATTCATAGAGTAAAATATTTTCTTTTTATAACTGGCTAAAGTTGACTTGGTTTTGTTGGTACGTTATTGTAAATAATGGGGAAATGATTCTTGTTCCTTGATGCTCAGCCATTGTAGTGCTACTTGTACTGTTACCAATTTTTTTTTTAAATACCCCAACTGGTTCCCTTTGGAATTATGGAAACAATAACAAGCCCAAGTGCTGATTGAGAGTAAAGGAGACTTTTATTCTTGTCCAAGAGTAGGAGAAGTGGGAAATAAACTTGCAAATCACCAACCCATTGGAATCTGGAACATTATAGATATATAGCTAAAGAAATGAAGGGCAAAGATAGACTAATAGAGGGAAAGAATATTAATTTGGGGGGATGGGCAGAGATTTTCTGGAATTTGGGAATCTACTCTTCTCACTGCTTTTATAATTCTTTCCTGTCATTGTCATGGAAGTCGTCAACTGTCATGACAGTGGGAAATGTGTCAGTTAGTATGCAGGGGGGATTTATGGAAGGTCTGGAGGCTACTTTGACAGCCATCTTAGATCCAGGTGGTGGTCGGCCTGACTGAAAAGAGTCTCTAGGCTCCACTCCTGTTCTCACAGAGAGACAAGGTTAGGCCAAGAAGAAACTAGTCAGATCATGCAGACACTACTGTAGAGGTAGGGAGGAAAAACTGTGGGTTTCCCATTTTATTTTTTAATTCTTTGTTCCCATAAATAATTTTTGTACTTCTCTGTTTTCTCAGAAAAAAACCTTACTTATCACACAATATTTAACTTTTATGTAACTGTGCAGCATTAGATTTGGTTGTGAGATGTTAGAAAATTGGAAAAGTGATATTTTTTATCTAAAAAAATCACAAGGTAAATGTTAAATATCTGTATACTTCAGTCATTGTTTCTGCCAAATATTATAAATCCCAATTATTTGTCTTTCTTTTTTTGGTACCAGGGATTGAACTCAGGACCTTGCACTTGCGAGGCAGGCAGCAGCATCACTGAGCTAAATCCCCTGCCCTTAAATCCCAATTATGAAATGAGTGATTTATAGAAATAAAATGCTCGAAGTGGATCTTATATGTCACCACATTCTCCATAGTCATGCATGTAATAGTTTTGAGAGACAGAAAGAGCGCGCGCGCGCGCCAGAGAGAGAGAGAGAGAGAGGTTTGTAGTGAGTGCTGAGGATCATGCCCAGGGGCTCTTACATGCTGGGCGGTGGCTCTGCCACTAAGCTACACTTATGAAAGCCAAATCTCTGCGAAGTCTGTCCAGTACCTCATTCTCAACAAAAGTTAGTCTACTTTAGTATAATATGTTTAAGAGGACCCTTAGTGTTTTCAGTTTTAAAATGACCAAGTAATAATGCTTTTGGCCTTTGATCTCTTGCATTTCCTCTCTAAAAATTTGAAGAATGGGAAAAGGAAAGCTCCATCTGGATGACACTAGGAAACATCTGTCATCCATCACCTGCAGTCATGACAAATGAAGGTAAAGGAGTGGTAACCAGCTTCACAGAGCAGTTGCCTGTGTGCTCATAGAGGGGACACGCACCTTTGTCCTTTGGACCTCAGTATAGCACAGGCATTGGACATGTCAGGTGTGGGGCTGGGCATGAGCCAGATGTGCTGGAGGCTCAGAGAAGTTGGGTGGAAGAGGGGAAAGATCAGAGGTTGAGGAAAAGTTTAATCAATTCAATAGCTGCCTGTCCTGAGCACCCTTAAAATAGAATAAAGGACGTGAACAGATTAGGTGGCAGATACTGTCTTTTGAATACATGGTTTATTCACACATCAATCCCCACAATAGACCCCTTACTCTGTAAGGTACACACAAGCAATTAGAAGGTCCTGATCCTGGTCACTCATATGAATATGAGACCAAATCGAGTCCAACTCATTGAACAGAAGTTCAGGTCCAATTCAAGGCAGGGTGGGAGAGTATATCGCTCTCCAGTGGAGTGGCTGCAGAGTCTTTCCCTTGCTAGTGTACACAGCCTGTGAGCAAAACTTAGCCATGCCTTGGAGACAGTTGCATCTGATTAACAGCTCTTCCATTCTTCCTTATATGTGGTTTTTGTGGTAATCTCCACTTGTCTTACCTGTTGCTCCAGCTATAGTAGTCAGGCCATCTGTTCCTGGGTGTAACCAGTCAGCTTCTTTGGGTGCTGCTTTCTTAGAGTTCTTGAAAACTGCCCACCTCAGCTGCCAGTACACTGTGAAGTCATTGCATACTTGACACAACCAATGCCATGTTCCTTACACTGTTCACCTGCTCAGTGGTCAGAAGACTGGACATAGTGAACGCTTTTAAGAGTCCCAGAGAAAAGACAGATAATGAGTTTTGTGGATTCTCCAGTTTGTCTCTTGACTGTCCTTAGTGAAGTCCACAGTCTAATCACCTCATCTGTGCACTCCTTAGCAACATTTTAATTCCTCTGAGACAAGTCAGGCCCAACAATCAAGAAGGAACTTAGAGGAAGCAGAATGTAAGGAGAAGAAATATAAATATGTAAACAAATTGTAATTACTAACCTCCTCCGGTAAGAGAAGATAATGGATCTGTAATAACAGCATAGTAAGAGAGAAAACAACCAGAATAGAGACGAGTTCTTCAAGATTGAAAATTGACAACCCAAATTTTAAAAATCAATAGAAGAACTTCAAAGATTAAGTTGAAAAGATTTACAGCAAAGTAGAACAACAAAAAAAAATTAAGATTAATAGAGAAAATGTTAAGTCCAAATTCTGATTAATAGCATCTATAAAGAGGGAAGATATTATCAAAGAATTAACATAGAAACTTCCTAGAATTGGAGGTCATGAATTTTACAGCCCATTAATGCCTGGTACCCACTGGTAGAAAAACACCTACTCTGAGGTGTATTACCATGACAGTCTTAGAGTAAGTAATAACCCTAAAATCCCAGTGATGACAAAGAGGTTCCTTACAAATGGTCTGAAATAAAAACAGTGAAGCACTTTAAATAATGTCCATGCTAGAAGATGATGGGGAATACTCTAAAATGTTTTGTTACAAATGAATTCTATACCCAGTTATACTATAATGTGTGAGGGATGAATATAGATTTAAAAATAGATATGCAGAATACATGATGACTAAATACAGTATGATGATCCTGGGTGGACTCCTAGAACAGAAGCAAGACATTCGGTAATGACCAAGGAAATCTGAATAAGATATGGGCTTTAGTTAGTTGCTTCAATATTGGTTCATGAATTGTGACAAATGTACCAGAGTTATGTCAGATGTCAGGAATAGGAGAAATTGCACTTGGAGTGCAAATAATATTGTACTGTCTTCACTTTTTGTTTTTTGGTAAGTCTAAAGGTATTGTAAAGGTTAGAATCTTATTTTAAAAATTGTTTACAAAAATGTGTCTCCATACATTTCATGGGTATAGGCAGATGTGTTCCACCGTACTGAGGAAACAGAACAAGATCTACAAATAAATGGCTTCACCATAGAGAGGCCGAGAGGATTCTAAGATGATGTTCCAGGGGGTTGGGAGAATGGCCATTCCAGGTGGGAGCAGGAGAAAAGCTGGGGGTCCCTGAGAAGAAGGGACTCTAGGAAAAGGAATGGGTTGATTGTGTGGAAACTGTACTGAGGTTGATAGAGTATGGGGGAATATTCAAAAAGAAAACTGCAAATGGAAGAGCAAAGCATTTTGTGTCCAGGAGAGATATAAAGTTGACTGGAAATGAAACACAATTATAGTCTACCATTTGGCTCAGTAGTGAATCATACATTTATTTGGCCACAATAATTGCATAACAGAATTTGAGTAGATCTTGTGTCTGGATCCTGAGAGGGAGAGTAAACCCTTGGAATTTCCTGAATGATAGGAGTGTCTTTAGTAAGGGCTCTGGTAGTCTGCTGATGAAATGACTCATAGTGGAAAAAGATGGGGAATGGTCATGCCAGAAAGATGTGGGATTAGAGGTTGAGGCTTTGCTATTAACCTCCCCTCCCAGCACCTGGGCAGGGGAAAAAGGCTAGAGATTGTGTTCTTTCCTGTGATCCATGATTTATTCAGTCCAGCTTTTGTAATGAAACCTGATTACAGCTCTGGAGTCAGGCTGGGTGGAGTTTCCTGGTCAGTGAAGACAGCCATGTACCGGGAAGGTGATGTGCCTGTCCTGGTTCCATGCCCTGAGGAGAAGGCATGGAAGCTTTGATCTTATCCTATGTGTCTTTTCTTTTGGTTGGTCTTGATTTGCATTCTCTAGAATAAAACTAACCGAAGTTATCCTGAGTTCTGTGAATTGCTGTAGCGAATTATCAAGCCTAGGGGGATTGTATGAAAACCCTCAAACTTGGAGCCAGTAGGTCAGAAGTGTAGGTAGCCCGGGGACCTCTGAACTAGGCATCTGATGTGAGGGCAGTCTGGTTAGAGACCATTCTGGTGACTGGTAACTCTATACTGTCTTGATGGTTAATGTCAGAATTGATGTACACTATTCAGCTATGAAAACACAGTTGACAGAATGTTGTGATACAACTTCATTGGAAGGATGGGGAACAAGAAAGGAGTAGAAATTCTCATCAAGTGTGAGCCAATAAGTAAGGCACAGCTCATCAATCAGGAGGTAACAGTGTAAATGTAAGATTCAGAACATAATAGATATAAGCAGAAGAAAAGACAAAAATAATTGCTTCTGGAGATGGACTGTGAGGGCATAGAAAGCTGTTGTAAAACAGTGCTGTTGTTTAGTTTAAACCTTTTCCAACTCCGTTATTTTTCTAGCTATGCATGTATTACTTTCATACATATACATATATATATATATATATATATAACATTGATTTTTAAAAGAAGAAACTTGATTGTAGGTTTGCAGTAGTTCATTCAGGAAAAAATTTGGACACTTGGATGTGTGCAGATAGGGTATACTGGCAATGTTCTTGGGGCAGTACTTGTAAGGAAGTGAAGGAAACAGCTGAGCAGAGGGAGAAGTGAAACCGTGCAGTGGGTGTGGCAGTGGTCATAGCTGATGCCATTGGAAGCTTTGAACCTGGGATGGCCCTTCAGAAATGCCCAAGTGAGGCTAGGGAGCCCACCCCAGGTCCCTGAGTGTAGGCCGGTCATTAGATATGTGCTCCCAAGGGTGGTAAAGCAGCTCCTTGTGGCTGAGGGCAGTTATGAAAGATACTCAGTCATGAGGTGAGCAAGGAGCACTCTTGGCAAGAGAGGACCGAGCACTTCGGTGCTACAAGGGAGGATCTGGCTGGTTGTGTCAGGTTTCCATTACTGTAACAACCCAAGATAATAACTTTATAAGGAGGAAAGTTAATTTTGCCTCATGGTTTTGGAGGTTCCACTCCATGTTTGGGTAGATTCATTGCTTCTAGGCTTCTGGTGGGAGGGCAGCACATCATGGAGGGGCACCTGGCATAGCCAACCTGCTCATATCATGCTCAGATATGAGGAAGAGGGAGTGGCTGGTGTCCTACCACTGTATCCCCTGCAGGGCCACACCCCCAGTGACCAAAAGACCTCCCGCTAGACCCACCTCCCAATTATGCCAAGCTTGAGACTAAGCCCTTAACACGCAGGCCCTTGGAGGGCATACCAGATCCAAACGGTAGCACCAGTGCACTAATACTGCCCACTACTAATTCTAAAAAACTGGAGAATCCAGAAAAGGAAGACTTTATATCCATTAGGCAAATTTTAGGTCCTCTAGTCCTGGCAGATTCAGGGCTGTCAAGGACTGGTTTTAGTTTTAAAGTATGCTATGCCATCTTAGGTCAGCCTGGGATTGACGGTTTTATAAACAGAAAAACACATAGCAGAATTTCTGTATTCTTTTAAAATTATTCCAGCCAGAAATCATAGATGCAGAATATTGAATGACTGTACTATAGTTTAATTCTTGAGCATATTCTTGTTAAGGGATTTTAAGCCCCTAAAGTGAGAAATGTAATAATATTGCCATCAGTTCATTGCTGTAAATATATTTGTGGTTTGCTCCAATTGTAGGCTTGGACAGAATAATCTGGTTACATGAGACTTTGTAAATAGATGGGTGAGTGGCTGAGAGGTGTTTAACACAGGACAGTATAAGATACTCTACTTAGAAAGTAAAGACCTTTGGGAAGCCAGGTTCTCAGGAAAGTAGTCTTAAATCTTGTGTGTTTTTGCAGTTTAAAAGACTAAACTAACTGCTGAGTGTCATGCATTCAGCAGATGTCCACTGAGCACTGCCTTGTGCACATCACCTAGCAAGGAGCCTAGCATCTGATGGAAGAGTAAAGCCATGTAGATGTAAGGAAATACAATTCAAGATGGAGAGGTAATGTGCCATAAGCCATAAGGCTGTGTAAAGTGCTTGTGGGAGATTAGAGAAGAGAGAGGTCACTTTTGCTTGGAGTGATCTGGAACAGAGCAGGTGGTAGAGCTTGAACAAGGCTTTGGAAGTCTAAGGACAGGAGTTAGGTTGTGCGATCTTGGAGAAAACAGAAAAGTTTATTGAGAGAATGCAAAGGAGAAAATTGAAAACTATGTTTTTCTTTCACTTCTGAAGCATTAGTAAGTCAGTAAGAGGGCACAGGATAAAATTTGGATCCCTGCACCTCCAGAAACACTCCAGAAACATAGTGTTCCAGGCGATGAAACATTATAGAAAAGGGACTATTGCCTCGATCATGAGGGTGGAGGAGTCTTCATATGATGCTAACTTTTATATAGCTGGGTTCTACAAAAGATGTTTAAATCTTTAATGATGTTTCTTACGTGCACAACTTCAATGACAAAAACACATAGGTTACTTTTGGAAAATGCTAGGGAACTGTTTTTTGTTTTTTAACTGATAAAGGTAAAAAACCTCAAATCTTTATTTTGTAATCCTGTACAAACTATATATCTTGGTGACCAATTAATAAGAATGAATTCTCTTTGGAAACATTCCAGCTAGTAGATAAAGATGAATGATTGAATTCCAGTTCGAATTCCTAGTGAATAACGGATCTCAATAGTAATCATGAATGGCTGCTAATATAACAAAGGCAAAGATAAGTAGCCCTCGTGTCAATATGCAGTATCACTTACCCAAAAAATCAAACCTGAAATTAAGTATCAATACTTAATTACTTGATGACAGAGGAATATGTTGTATTTTATCAGCAGAATGCAGTCAGCAAAAAGCCAGCACAAAACTATGACCCAGTATGTTCAACAAATAAATTGAGTGAGAAAGGGAGGGAGGGAAGGGAAGGGGAAAAGAGAAACAGAGGAAGAAGAGAGGAGGAGAATAAGGGGAGGGTTAGATAGAACTTACAGATTTCATGATTCAGTAGACATGTTAATTCCCTTGAAATAGGGAATTTATTGACTCCTGATAGAAATAAATTATTAAAAGTTCTTTGAAACATTTGGGGAAATTTATACTGATTAGATATTGATTACTATTTATAATCTTAGAAATATGTATGATATATATATGGCATTATATTTATTTTTGATAGCAAATGCATACTGAACTATTTATAGATGAAGTGATATGATGTTTGAGATTCAAAATAATCTGAGGTGGGAGGAAGCAGGCGGGGTATAGATGAAGCAAGATTAATCTCAAGTTGATCTTTGATGAAGCTGAACCATGGGTACATGGGGGTTTGTTCCCTGGATATTTTTGACTTTCCCTCCCTCCCAGACTCCCTTCCTGGCATCTTTCTATATAGTCCTCCAGGCTGGCCTTGAACTTGCCATCCCCCTGCCTCAGCCTCCCTGGTGTTAGTGTAACAGGTGTGCATCACCACACCTGGCTTCGACTTTAATTCTAAATAGGACTTTTAAATTCTGGACCGATGATGGCTGAGCTGGGACATGATGAAAGTCTGTGAGATACTGAAAGCTGTGGCTAGGAAGAATAGGGATGTGTTTGGCATATTTCTGAATAAATTAGGGGCCAGTGCAATTTGAAAGAATTGGTTTTAGGACAAATACAAGAAATCATACAGGTTACACTGTAACTTGTTTTCCATAATCTATAAATGAGAAAAGTTTGGGGCATCCCTAGTCTTGTGAAGCAGGCATCTGTGCTCTGAACTTCTAACACAATTGACTCCAGTATTCCAGGTAAGATGGAATACTGCTACCATGGTACCTGACCCATGATAATTTCTAAATGTTTCTGCTACATGAAGTGTTTGAGGTTATAAGAAATATGCTTTCCCATAGAAAAACTAAATCATGTTCAGTTTTTTTACAACTCTTAATTTTATAATATTAGTTTACTAAGATGTAATATATATACTGTGTGTTTTTAAGTATACAATAAATTTACACACACAGAGGTACCTGCACACACAGAGGTAAACATAGAAGATAAATAATATTTTTGTACCCCTGAAGTTTCCCTTGTACCCCTTCTTTGTCATCTACCTCCACCCCAGAGAAGACCAATCTGACTTCTCTCACCATAAATAGGTTCACCCTTTCTTGAACTTCATAAATGAAATTGTTATACAATTTTGTGTCACACTTTTTCACTCAGCATGGTGTCTCAGATTCATTCATGCTTTGTACATACCAGTAGTTCTTTTCTTGTTGCTGCTAAGTATTCATTGTGTGACTCTTCTCAGTTTCCTTACTCATTCTCCTGTAATTAATATTTAGACATGTTTACTGACTATGCATAAGTAGAGCTCCAATGAACATTCTTTTGGTGGCCACTGTTCATTTCTGTCTCTTCAGAATAGCTGGGTCTTAGGGTAAGTGTATCTTTAGTTCTGGACATATTGTCAAATAGTTTTCCCAAAATAATTGTATTGATTTACAGTACCACCAAGAGTGTATGAGAGCTCCAGTTGCTTTTCGTCCTTGATATTGCAGCCTTTTTAATGTTAGCTGTTGCGATGGGTTTTCAGTCCTACATGTGAACAACTGGCATTGCCTTTTTATGTATTTTTTGGTGCCAAAGGTAGAACCCAGGCCTCTTGTGTGTTAAGCATATATGCTACCACTGAGTTGCACCCAAGCTCCGGGTATTGCTCTTTTACATTCAAGTACAGTATTATTAAAGTTCTTTTATTTAATTGGTGGATTTTAACTATGAGCAATTCCTTGTTGTAGTTTCTAAACTAAACTATTACTATTTTTCCTTTTTTAGTTGTCACAGGTAGTACTGATGGAATTGGAAAATCATACGCAGAAGAGGTAGGTGATTTTTAAAGATCTTTCTTTTTGTTATACTTTAAAAAATGGAATAATCTCTTATAGTAGTTTTGATTTTTGAAGTTAAAATCAGAAATATAATATTGCATAGTACAGTGATTTTTAAAAAATTTCTATCTTGTGAGAAATACCAAGTTTGTGTACGTGACCAAGAAATTTTAAAGCAAATGTCTGGAAAATAAGTATGAAGCTTTCTATGCTGGTTAGTTGAAATTGTGAGAAATTTAGTGTAACTTGGGGCCAGGAATTTAGCTCATTGGCACTGTGCCTGCCTTGCAAGCGCAAGGTCCTGAGTTCAATCCCCAGTACCACAAAAAAAAAAAAAAAAATTTTAGTATAACTTTGTTTTACATCATTTAATTGTGGACAGTCTTCAGTTTTTAAAAATCCAAAAGATAGAAAGTGTTATAGGCAGTCCCATATCCAGAGTAGTTCATAGCATTTTTACAATGACTGAGGTTAATAGAAAGGTGTTTGGAGACTGAGGCAAAGGATTGAAGTCCTCTGAACTTCAGTTAAAGGCTAAGAAAGTCTGATAGTTTGAAGACCATTGTACAGAGCAGGAACCCTGGCAGTACTCTCTGGGTTCGTTTCCGTGCTGTCTGTCTCTGCAGAGGTGTTACCCCGTTTTCATGAATATTCTGGCAGCTGCATTGAATTTCTCATTTGTTGTGTACTTATCAAAGGTGTTTTTTTCTTTCAATCAGCTTTTTTGTGTTTTCACCTTTTTATTGTGAAGAACTTCAAAACTGCAGGAAAGTTGTAAGAAGAATACAATGGACACCAAACACCCTTCACCTGGATTTACCCACTAACGTCTTATCACTTTTAAGTTATTTTATTGCTATTATTATTATTGTTTTTGTTATTTGGCTGGATCATTTGTAAATTAGTTAGACATCATGATAATTTGCCCCTTAGTATTTCAGGGTGCATCTTCTAAGATCTAAAACATTCACCTTCATAAGTGCTCACATAAAAAGTTTCACTTGGCGTGGTGCTAAGATATAACCTACATCCCACAGGCAAGTTTTCCAGTTACCGCCTTCATAGCTCTTTTTCTTGGTTCCAAGATCCACTTAAAGACTGTGCATTGTGTTGCTATTATATCTCCTAGTCTTCATTAATCTTGAAGGATTCCATACCAGTTTTTTTTTTTCTTTTGTAACAATCACATTTGACAAACCCTAGCTGATTGTTTTATATACAGATTTAAATTTGATGGTTTCCTCATGATTAGTTTCAGGATAAATATTTTTTTTAGCAAGAATGCTATGCAAGTGATATGTATCCTTCTGAGTTAATTTTATCAGGAGGTACACAAAGTCCATTTGTTCCATTATTGATTATGTTAAGGTAAACAATTCATTAAGATGCTGTGTACTGTAATTCTCCATTATAAAGGTAATTAATAAAAAATATGTGGGATGGTGCTTTGAGACTATACATATCCTATTTCCCAGGAATCTTCTGTCTATTTCTTTTTAAGATCCCTTGACAATTTTTTGTCTAGTTATTACCACAGTTGTTTAAAATGGTGATTTTTCTAGATATCTCCTACATTCATTAGGTTGTGTTTTTCTGTTAGGGTATTTCCTTATTCTTTCTAGCCTGTTAAATTTTTTTTAACTATCAATATGGGGTAATGGATTCTTCAGTGGTTTTATAGCAGATTAATTTAGCCAATTACCAGCCTTTGTTATTTTTATTAAAAATTTTCTCCCATAGCTTCATTTGCAGTACTTCTCATTACTTAATAAGAACTGACTTTAGGATTTAGGATTGGAATATTAGTTTAGTAAATCACTTATGGTTTGCGGCACCAAATTTATTGCTCATGTATAAATTGTCTGAAACAGTTGGCTAAGTTTTGTGCAAATGTTTCTCTAGTCCTGGATTTGTATATCTCTGGGGTAGCAGTACATTCCTGTAAAGTTTTTCATTCTGTACAACACTTACACATCATTGAGTGGAGGCACAGATGGTGGTTCTTAGGGAATTTTTCTATTCATTTAGACAGTTCACCATCTTAGTTTGCCTTGGTTGTCCATAAAGTATAATGCCCAAATAAAACCTTAAAAATAGATTGTATTTTGAGGAATTGATGACATTTTAACTGCTTTTCTTGCCAATCCTCTGATCTTTGTTTTATGTATCCAGTCTACATCAAAAACTTTTTTTGAAGCTAGGTTTTAAAATTGCAGAAGTAGTAGACATTTAATAAAATTTAAAACCCTAACAATATACACAGATCCAAAATGAAAAGTAAAAGTCACCCTCCTTCTAAATCCCTTGGAGATTTAAGTTCTTGATTTAGAGAGATAATCCTTTGGGGAATTCTTTCTGTCAGGTATTTCATTTGGATTGCCTGCTCATGACACTTGGGTTTTTATTTGTATTTGAAATATCATCTGGTCAGGTTTTCTTAAAATGAGGATATATCTAATTTATGTGTTAAAACAAAATGCACAAGTGTGACTCAGGTCTCTTATTCTTTCAGTTGGCAAAGCGTGGGATGAAGGTTGTTCTGGTCAGCAGATCACAGGATAAACTGAATCAGGTCTCCAGTGAGATAAGTAAGTTCTCACCTCAAACACCCATGATTACAAAAGGAATGTATCTAATCTGAGTTCAATGTTTTCAAACAGATAGCATTTAGAAAACTTTTTTATACTGTTAATGGCATGTTTTAAAGATGGACCATCTTTTAAATAATTTTATTAATCTTTCAAAATAATTTTCAAAAATTATTTTGGTTCTATTATAATTTTCTTAAAATGCCTCTTACTGATTCAATTAGTCCTCTGTTAGGAGTTGAATTGTCTTTACTTCATCATGTTGTACTGAAGTGTCTGCTCCCTTTTCTGTTGCTTCATTTCAAATTTCTTTAATACTTTTTAATCTTTTGCTTTCAGTGTTTTCTAAATGTACTAAAACATGTAGGATTGAGAAAAGATTTTTTCAAAAAGGTAGCAGGTACACATGCAATAAGGAAACTCTTACAATTTGTTCTTGGCTGTGCTTGAGACCTGAATTATAATACAGCAGATACTCTGTTAATGGATGTGTACTTAAGCAGATGACTCGATCAGTGCTGTTCACTGACTGGTGTCTCCAGTGTGCTGACTGTGGGTCCCCAGCTTCCGGACAGGATGCTCCTGTACTCCTACTTATACACGTTGTTTCCTTATTAAGAGTCAATGTGTTTGTTCTGAAACTTATGCTGAATACATTTGTTATTGCATATTCCGTAAATGATGAAAAATTAGTACGAAAAGGGGATTTATTTCTGTTAAACATATGTTGAATGCTATCAGACAAACAAAGTACAAGAAAAGTGATTTCTTTCAGAAGTTCACTGTCAAATTAGGGGGGACCAAAACAAATGTAAAATATTGGAAAGCTGATAAAGAGTTAAGAAATGGGCTTTCAGATTGTTTTGTAAGTATTGAGGTTTTTGCTACACTTTAAAAGAACTGAAACTGCATTCATAAATGGTACATGGGTTTAGTACATGCAAGAAAGACTATGAAGTTCCAGTCTGCAGATCCAGCAAGGTCTTGGCTCTGCTCAGAGGTTGGTGAATGAATTGTATTTACATATGGTTTAAATTAAAATAAAGTGATTGCAATGTGATTTTATCTCTACGATTCCTTGCTTTGACTTCTCTGAGAACCCCACACATTGTCCTGATTCTTTGAGATGAGAGAGGGTTTCTTCTGTATTTCATTGACGTTTTCACTTATCACTAACATATATGTAGTACTTTGTTATCCATTCATTCCTTCACATGTATCATTTCCTTTGGTCTGTCTAGCATCCTTTTGAGGGATGTATTTTTGTTATTATTTCTGTCCAGACCTCAGCTGGTCCTAGTGGACAGATTACACGTAGGTGGGCTTCAACTTTAGTGTGTATGTGCTGGAGGTTGGACAATGGGCCTCCTACATGCCAAGAACGTGTTCTACCCTTGTGCTACATTCTCCTACCTCGCAAAGCAGATTTTTATTGGAGATTCCCAACATTAAGTATGTAAAAATTTTTTTCAAAAAATATTTGAAACCTTAAGAGTACAGATCTTTACAAAACTGAACATATGGTATGTAGGTAGTCAATAGATCTTTTGACATTTAAGAATTTTAACACTCAAGATTTAGCTCTGTAAATGCAACCCTGAAGGTCCAAGGCATACAGTATTTTCCAATTTGATGAGGTGTGAATTTGAATTAAGTAATGACACTAATGAGGTAGTTACTGAGATAGGTGAACTTAATATACTGCTTGGATCTTAGTACTGTTTTGTCTTTGGCTATTTGTAGCTATGTATATAACTCTTAAAGTGATAGAAATGTGTTTATGAGAAATTAGAGACATTTATAGCTAAATGGATGCACATTGAGGTGATACTCTTAAGTGAAATAAATAGGACACACGTGTAAATACTGAATAGTTTCTCTAGTGTGAGAAACTGAAAGTGTAAATAAGGACTAAAAGGTATAATAGATAATGTGAAATAGGAAGAAAAGGGGCAGAGGGGAAAGGGAAGTGGGAGGGCTGGGGAAAGGAAAGAAGGGAATGGAATTAATATGAGAAAATGAAAAAATGGAAACAAAGTCTTCATAAATAGGGAGGGATGGAGGGGTTGAAGGGAGGGCAGGGGAAGGGGGAAAAATAAGAACCAAGAGAGATTATGTAAAGGTGCAAATTTCCAATGATGAATGTCGTTATATTGTATACCTAAAATGTACCAATAAAATAAAATTTAAAGAAAAGAAATGTGTTTATGTGCTCTCTCTCTCTCTCTCTCTGCCTGTCTTTTGCTGAGGATTGAATCCAGATCCTTCACACTGAGCTACATCCCAGCTCTTTTTATTTCTTATTTTGTGACAAGGTCCTGTTAAGTTGCTAAGTTGCCCAGGCTGGCCTCAAACTTGTGTTCCTTCTGCCTCCGCCTTCCAGAGTGCTGGGATTATAGGTGTGTACCACCGTGCCTGGCTAGCAATTTGCAGTTAATGAAAGCAACTGCTAGTTGCTAGAAGTAAAAGAAATGCTAGCAGAAAATGAAAACTTTGGATTAAATGAAATGTTGAATTTTGAACTGCTATGATATTAATGAACCCACCATCTATGTGATGTAAGGAAAGTTACCTTGTGACACTCTCAGCAAGTGTTCCAACTTGTACCCACTTTGCTCAATGAGTCAGAAGATATACTTTAATGATATTTGAGAATTTTGGTTAACCTGTGATATGAGGTGACTGTAAGGTCAGACCGAGGCATGATTGAGACCACCGAGGAGGCAGAGTCTAAGCAACATGTGATGAGTTTATTGCCATCTGGGTGCAGATGGGCCGAGGGCGAGAAGGCCATTGGCACTGGGGGGAGGGTGCCCATGGTTAATATAGGGCAGTTTAGGTAGGGGAGGAGGGCACTGCTAAAGAAGGTGGGAAATTTTAGAGTCGCGTGGGTGGTGAACCTGGAGCTGGCTGATAAACAGGGTGGTGATGAGAGCAGCAGAGCGGCTGCTGGCTTCTTGTTATCTCTGTGCTCCTGTGGATGCGGGTAGTGGGTCTGCTTGGGAGGGGGTTCGACTTGGGGGACCTGTCAGTGACATGTGACTGTTGGCCGAAATGTGCTCCTGGAGAAAGACGAGAACCTGTTCAGACATTTCATGGAGGAACAGATGGTGAAGACACTGAACTGACCTTTACTAAAAAGAATTTTTTTTCCTATGTTGGGAATTCTAAAAAAACCTTTTTCTGGGCATAATATAAATGTAATAGGAAAGGTGGTAGAAACAGACCGTATCATCAGCTGAAGAAATACACAGTAGACTTATAAGTTAAAACAGGTTTTTAACTGAGATGTAAATAATCTCTTGAGGAGGATAATTTTTTACGAATATATCTACTCCAGGAGACCGGAGGGACCAAGATTTAATGTTGACAGACACAGACTAACTCTGCATTTCTTTGGTTATGCCGGTAACACATCTTTATTGAATGTGTGCATACCAGGCACTATGCTAGGCAGTTGAGATGCAGTGAAGAACAAGTTGGATTCCATCCTTGTTCTAGTGAAGACAATAGAAACAAATGGGTCAAAAATGAAAACCAAACCAAAACTAAAAAGACACCAAAGAGATAGAGAGGAAGGGAGGGAGAGAAAGAGACATAAAAAGAATTAAGATGTGTTATGTACATGTACCAACTCTCTGTGATGAATATAACCATTATGTACTGCAAATGTGTGTAAAAATACACAAATTTTTATAAGAACAAAGTAATTCTAGTCTGTACTAAGTGCCACACACACACACACACAACATGAAATGTGAAAGAAACAGTAAGAGATTCTTATTTTGTGGCAGCATGGTAAATTTTGGGGCTGCAGGGAGACACAAGGGCCAGAATAATGACTGGTTGACCTGTGATGGAGCCCCCTCCGGTAATGACAGTGGAGCCGAAGGGAGTACCCTCTAGGCCCTCTTGGTGAGGTAACAGTGGGGAAATGGTATACGTGTAGGTTATACATGGTAGATCCACTCCAGCATTCCGCGTTCCTTAAGACTTTGGATCCCTGCCTCTATCTTCTGTGAGAGAAGTTATGGTCTCCCAGTCTCGGTAAATGTAGGTTCATATGGAGCCTAAGTTTCAGTCAGCCAGCCAGTTTAACTACTGGAGCCCCTTCCAGCTATATGACCTAGCCATTAAATCTGAATTCTCTGGTAAATGAATCATGTTCAAAAATTTGGCCTATTCTGGTATTGTACTCTGTTGGCTTAATACTCACAGAATCTATTTTCACACATATTTCTCTCTACCAATACAGAGTAACAAGTTTTGCAATTTTTGTGAGTGTAAGTGATTAGTTTATGGATCAGACCCAGAAAATGCTGTGATCCAGCCTCAGTGGGTGGCAGTAAAAGATGAATGAGCTGGAACTTGAGGAGAAGAGGGATTATCTTGCAAGAAAGCCACCCCTCCTGTTACGGTGATGTGATGGCAGGGTCTTCAGATAGGGAAGACTAATCTCCTTGGAGTCCCATGGAGCAGGCCATTTGTATTTGCACTGTCAAGGGAGGCTCAGCTCGCTTGGGGTTTAGGATTGGGGCTCCCTAGATATCCCCATTCCAAGTCTCAAGGTCTCATGGGTTCCCATTCAGTAGTTTAATTTTGCAACTGGCACATTTACATCTGTTGTTAGCAGGATGGGTTCTGTGACTATAAGACAGAAAAGTTTTTAGGACTCTAGGTGTTCTCTGGTTCTCTCCTGGTACATGTGAGTTGAAGTGTATTGATCTGACCTTACAGTTCTTTGTAAAGATACCTGTCACCACTGGAATTAAGACAAACTGAAAGTCATCACACATATAATAAACTTGTTATCATTGCCAGCCAGGATTATTTATATATTAAGCATTTTTGCCAATTTTGATTTGTGGAAAAAAAACAACCTAGGTGATTTTTGAAAGCTGGACTGACTTCACAGTAAACCACAACACAAAAACTAGTTTACAAAACAACCTATTGGCTCACAGAAGGTAGAGGTGGTGATATTTGCAATTTGTGTTATTATGTGGCAGTCAGTAATTCTGATTGGATGCACATTGATCATCTTTGATTAAAAACAAACCATGGTGTTTCTGTTTTTATAATTTATCCTAAGGTATAAAGCTTTAGGATGGCATGTAAATCCATGGCTTAATCTCTTGAAACACAAGCTTTAAAAAATGTAAATCTTGCTTGGCTGTAGTCAACAGAAGAACAGGGTAAGGGTGAAAAGTATCCATTTCACTTTTTAGTTTGCCTCTTCTGGTTTTGGCTATAGCCTTATAACTGGAGGTGTCTTCTTTCTCTGTGATATCAAATTTGTCAGTGTTCCTTCTGAGCCTTCCACAGAGTGACATTTTGCACTGCCTATAAGATAGACTGAGAGCCACAGAGCAGGTACAGGGTAGTTTTCTGGGAGGTCTTTGAAGCAGTTTCTGCACATGGGCACACAATCCTTTTTCCTTACTAGTAGGCCTGTTGTGTCTAATTAAATGAGTTTTGCATTAAATGAAACAATTCTGGCACGGACATGGTGACAAATTTGTTTTATCTAATTATTTCCTGGTAAGGAGAAAGATGGATTCTTGTTGAGCCAATGCAAGTAATTACACTGCCATGTAAAATTAAAAAACTCAGTAAAGACACGTTGTGTAGTATTTGGTCATCGTTCTGATTAGTTTTGCAGACAAGGCCAATCAATATGTGTGATATTTTCTACATGATTAGCATCTTTAAGTTTATCGAATGATTTACTAATTTATGTTCCTGTTACTGTTGCTGTATAACAAACCACCCCAAACTTACTAAGCCAAAGCGGCAACCAGATTCTCACAAGGTTTGCCAGTTAGGGATTTTGCCGGTTAGAGACTTGGGTGGATAATCCGTTGATTCCTCATGAGGTCACTCAGTAATATTCTTCTGTCGATGGTCCAGCATGGAAGATCCAAGAAGGCTTCTCGCATGGGTCTGGCGCCCTGGTAGAGGGTGGCTGGAAGGTTAGACTTAGCTGGGACTCCTGGCTAGAGTGCTCCGATAGCCTCTCCAGCACGGCCATCTGTATAATTGGGTTTCTTATGTGGTAACTGTTTTCCCCCAGAGTGAATGTTTGTGGAGAACCAGGCAGACGCTGATGTCTTGTTAGGAGCTCATCGCAGAATTCTTGCAGTGTTACTGTACTCTACTTCCTCCCTCCCCTCCCTTCTCCTTGCCTCCCCTTTCCTCCCCTCTCCTCCTTCTCTTCTTTTTTTTTTCAGTGCCCAGGTCAGACCCAGGGCCTCACCCTTACTAGACAAGCGCCTTCCACTGAGCTAAGCCCCCAGCGCTTAGATTCTACTGCTTGATGAGGTCATGCCATGGTAACTCTGGCAAAGAACAGAATGGGAGATATTGTTGCAAAGTAAAATCTTCATTTGGAAAATATGACCTGCCAAAGTTTATAAGGTGTGTTAAAGTTTCTCAGAGAAAACTTTTGCTGAATTACGAGGGATCAGTAGGGACAAACTTAACAAAAAATAGTGTTCAGTTTGCCCAAGTATAACCAGCCACAGTGAGGGTCAGTAAAAAAATTAAGAAAGAAAAAATATCTTTTCAGAAGAAGTATTAAATATCCCTGGTCAGTTCCATTCAGTCTTACATATTTAATTATTGTTCCATTGGTCAGCAGCTTGTTATTACAAAGTTTGAGAATATGGAGTCCTATAAATACTGACTCAAGTTTTCTGGTACCATATGATAGTTGTTCTTGGTAGTTGTGTTGGGTTACCCTGGGAAGGAAACCTGCCCCATAAGGTGATTCTCTGTGGCATTAATAGTGGTCAGCCTTTACGGGGGCCGTTCTTTTGCTGTATCTTCTGAGTACTTGGTTCTCTGACCTCTAACTTTACGCCCAGGAACTTTAGGTCCTTGAAGGAAAAGTAGGAACCGCCTGTGAAAAAACTGATGGTTAATTTATCATGGTAATTAGCGGTGTGAGATTGGAATCCCCTATTGGGATATTATTTAGAACTAATTAATATGATTTAGTTAATGATTATCCTGAGGCCATGAACCTGATTATGGACACTAAATGCATTGAAAAGTCTCCAGGGACTTCCCTAAGTGTATTATAAAATCATCACCATTTAAAGAGAGTATTTTATACTTAAGACATAATCTTAGCAGCATTTTGTGCAGTTTTTGTGTCAGTCTTAGCACAAGATCATGAATATGTTTCTGTTCATCCTGAGAATTATTCAGGGGTTGAATCCTATTTATTAGTTACACTTTGCCGATACATAATTGACCAGGATGTTGAACTTTTGTTGATCGGATAGCTCCTCCATATTGGGGGCTTGATAAACAGCACAGCTCCTATAAGAAAGTGGAGCTAATTAAGGTATGGAGACTGCATTGCATTTCTAGTTATCCCTTATGTCCTCCTTACTCTATTGTACTACCTGTTGGTTACCTGGGAGGCACTAAAGATTGTTTGTAAAGTCTATCTTAACATATTATTCTTAATTTGAGGCCCAGATGTGTGAAGACAGAATCATAAAATGGTGCCAGGAAACTAGTAATTTTACCAAAATATATGTTTAAGTCATAGGTGCACAATACAAGAGATGATTACAGTCTTGGTTTAGAGAGTGACAGTAGTTAAGATAAAACATAACTGCAAGAAACAATAATTAGAAAATCTAACTTTTTCAGAAATGAGAAACTTTTGTTAAAAATATCATTCAGTAGCATGACAAAAGTTAGCATGAAAACCTAAAAGCTCCTAAGTGAGAATTCTAAGAGGATCAGGAGCCTTTGCTAACAGGGCTGGGTACTGAAGGAGCAGAATATTACTCAGTTTTTTTCCTCAACAACTGGTTCCAGACTATTTAATTCATAAGCTTTCTATGTTCATTTCAATGTATTTCACATACCCCACTTACATATAAATTTAGATGACAAGTTACTAATTTAGTTTAAGATACATACTTTTATTTTCTGTTACTCATAACACACAGGCCATACCGAGTGTGCCACCCTAACTGGACTTTTCTTTATGAGTCTTAATCTTTAGAAATTGTCCAGGTGACCAAGATTCCTCATTATTTAACTCTCTGTGTCATGTGTTTAATATCTTAAGGTCAGTTAAGAATCACAGAAGTTATATTTAGATTGACCCTGGAGCTCAACAGAATCACTGTTGATACCAAGTTTGTCAAAGAGATGACTTTAGAAGTTCTCCACCGAGGGTGGGGAGAGTTGTTCAGTTCAAATGATTTGTGGGCCATCTGAAGTTCCAAAGAGTCAAGCCTTTGATAAAGACATCGGTTTTCATCACGTTAATTTATGAAAGCAATGGTAATGTACCTAACAATGAAGCCCATGTAGAAAGTTTAAAATTTCCAAGAATGAGATGTTATACTGCCCTTGTATTTCATACTGTAGTAAGATCAGAGGGAAGACATACAGCTGTTTTTAAAATTAAAGTTATTGAACCAGTTCTAATTTGGCCAAGGATTTACATTAATTGGGAGAGTTATGCGAAGCTTGGATTCTTTATATAGTTCTGCATTTATTTATCAGTGATTAAAATTGTCTTAAAAGTTTGTATTAGTGCATTTAAAAATGACTGTTAGTTGCTAGCCAGATGTCTGAATTTTCTTAAGCTCACTTCTTGAGCTGGCTATTTCTATAAGGAATGGGTTTTCTGAAGTTGCCAACACATTTAAAATGTCACTGTTACTGATAATTCTTGAGTTTTCTCCTTTAGATTTAAGTAAGTACTTACCAGTCTCCCTAAGCTGTTCAGAATAGTCACTTTTTTTTAATTTAAAAGGGAGAGTTGACAGTATTGTTCAAATCTATGTTCTTGTTGATTTTCCATCTCCTTTTTCTATCATTTATTATTATAAGAGGGGAGTTGAAATCTCCAACTATAATTTGTGTATTTGTTTCTCTGTGATGAGGTGCATTAATATTTAGAGGCATGTCCTCTTGACTTCTTTGTCATATGAAATGCTGTCTTTATTTTTTGCTTTAAAATCTTTGTCTGAAATTTACTTTGCTTGGCTTTCTTTTGATTAGTGTTAGCATGGTATATCTATTTTCTATCTTTCCACTTTTAATCTGCATGTGTGTTTCATTTTAAATGGGTTTCTCGTAGATAGCATAGAGCTGGTTGTGCTCTTTAAAATTTAATTTGATGGTTTTTACCCTATAATTGGTGTTCTCAGACAAGTTATAATCAGTGTCATCATTTATAGGATTGGGCTAAAATTACCAATTTGCTCTTTATTTTCTATTCATTCATCTCATTTGTTTTTTGTTCCCTTTCAGTTTTTCTTACCTTTTAGATTAATTATATGTTTTTTATAATTCCATTTTATTTCATCCCTTGATTTATTGGCTATACATTCTTTAAATCTTTTATATGCACACACACATTACCATTTCTTATGCTTTTCATTGCTTTGTGTAGATTATTGCAATCAAGAATCATTCCTCCCATTTCTGTAATACTTTTTGTGTTCTGCAAAAGCTTTTATTTGATTGATTGATTGCTTGATTGATTATACTAGGGATTGAACCTAAAGCTTTTACACTGAGACAATGCTTTGCTAAATTGGCTAGGTTGGGGAATCCTCCTGCCTCAGCCTTCCAGAGTGTTGGGATTACTGATGTGTATCATCACACCCAGCAAAACTTTTTTTTGGAAATCTTTATTTTGTAACAAATTCTAGGTTGAGCCAAGGCAAGAGGAATGTGAATTCAGCCTGGCAACACAGCAATACCCTGTCTTAAAGAAATAATAATAAAATAAAATTCTAGATTGATAGGTTTTGGTTTTTGTTTTCTAGGAGTTTGCTACACTGCCTCTGGCTTGCTCTTTTTTGGTTTTGTTTTGACTAAAAATATGCTGTTCTTTTCAACATCTTAGAAGGTGCAGGTTTTTCTCTCTCCACTGATTACTTTTAAGATTTTTCTTTTTGTCAATGGTTTTAAATTAAAAAAAAATTTGTACTTCCTTCTTCCCTCCCTCCCTCCTTCCTTTCTTCCTTCTTTCTTTCTTTCCTTCCAATTTATTTATCTAGAGATTGAACCCAAGCAAAGCTGAGCTACATCCCCAGCCTTTTTAAAACTGTAAGACAGGCTCTCACTAAGTTATCCAGGCTGGCACTGTATTCCCAGTCTTCCTGCCTCAGCCTTGTAGTAGCTGGGATTATATTCATGTGCCACCATGCCAGGTAACTTTCATAAACATATATGCTGTACATGGAATGACTGTTTTGATGTTTTTAATACTGCATGTATTAATTCCTCAAGTCAGGGGCACTGCTGAGCTCCACCAGTTCCTCTGCTCTTCCTTACTGCCTAGAAAATCCCCCCAAGCTGTCAACTGGAGCAGACATAGTCACCCCGTTTGTTTCCCTGCTCTGAGGATCACTTCCTGCATTGTCTGATGTCCAGTGCATGAAAACCATTTTTTCATATGTTTCATCTAACTTTTTAGTTTGAGGCCTTTTTAGTTTGAGGCCAGAGAGTAAATCTGGTGCCTGTTATGCTTCATCATGGCAGGAGAGGAGGCTGGTGCATCCTCTTCTCTTCCCTTTTTAACCATCATAGATTTCCTGGTAAATATAATTTTTACCTTTGCACATGGCTGTACATGTTTGGTATATGTCCATTTCTAAAGACAGCAAAGGACCCAATCTTTTTGCATTTGTTTGCACCAGGCCTGGCATGGGTTAGAGGACCACGGCACTTAGCAAGTATTGTGCTATTAACTGCAGAGCTATTGTGGTATTTCATTGTAGTCATAAGCTTGCACAGAAAGATACTTTTGATATTTAGCTTATGTTCTAATTCTGGCACACATGTTCTAATTTTCTAAGCTAATGTGGGACCCTCTTGTAAAGCTATCCAACTAAATAATTTCACCAAATGTAGCTTATTTCAGCTTCATTACTGTTTGTTACCAGTCGTTTACTCGGACAGAGAACAACATCTGTCATACGGGTGGATATTTTGTTAGAAATGTGCATACCTACCAATTAGCTGGCCCAGCCAAATTAGCATGTGTAGGTCTGCATCTCCAATTAAGGCAGCTGCTCAAATGTAGCTGTTCTACAGCTGGCAGTAGGCACGTGGGAGCGTGCTGCACCATGGCCAGACGCTGGCTGTACCTCTTAATTAAAATATTTGCCTATGTTGGTATGGTTTAGTTAAAACAGTTAGTGGTCTTTCCAATTGGATTATTGACAGCTCAGTACCTTTTGTGTTGTTTTTGTTTTTTTAAAAAAACAAAAAACAAAGTTTTTTTGGTTGGGCTACATAGGATGAAGTTGTTGTAAGTACCATTTAAGTAGATGATGGTATTTCTCCTCCCACTTTGAAATTGTTGATTGTTGTTCTAAGTGGATAATTGTGATGTGGGATACAGTCTTCAGCTATAAAAGAATTTGTAGAAAGGCATATTCTGTGAAATGTTTCTAAAAGTCAGTAGTTTTGTGTGGAGATTGCTTTCATTTTTCATCATAGAGGGAAAGTACTTTGACTTTGAGACTTCTATTGAGAAGCATCCCTTTAACTTGATTTTCCATCAAATGAAGCTATAAATGTTCTCCTCAATTATCAATTGTTTTGGTAATCTCATTTATATTACTTTTTAAATGTAGTTCTTTGTTACATACTAATCTTAAAATAACTACAAATTTTTCATTTAAATGACCTAGTGCTTTATCAAATATTAGAATCAAAGAGAAGATAAATCTGTTCAGAGCATGAGGAATTTTCACAAATTCTAAATTATTTAATCCTTTGCTATGTAAGAAAACAAAAGAATTAATATTTAATGGTATCAGGCCACTAATAGAAAAGATTGATCTGGGTTTCTATTTAATGCTGTGGAAATGTACAAATTCTAAGAAGGAATTACTTTAGTGCCTGATAAAAATATTAAAACACAAATGTAAATATATTCTCTTTTGTGGTACACTTAATTATATGTAGGCATGTGTAATTTGGAAAGCATACTCCGTACCTGATTGTAAAAGTCGCTTCTGGCTAGAAACTATTGATGTTTTATTTATATATACATATATATATATGCAAACTAAGTCTGAGAGACCAAGTCCGACTTTTTCAGTGGCAAAAGTAGACAGAGTTCAGATCTTCAGCTTCTTGCTTTCCTGATTACTTTGTACTGTTAAATATTCTTACAATATTGTAGCTGGATGACTGAATGTTGATCTTTGGAAGATGTAGCTCCGAAATTTACTATGCAAATAATATCGAAAAAATAAAAAACAAAAGTAAATTTTGCAGCACAACTGTGTTTTAATGCAGTTGCTTATTATAGTTATTATCATTGAATCATCTAAAAGATATATGAACACTCTGGTTAAGGTTGATTGTTTGTTCCCTTTTGCCTGTAACATAGCCATACTCTTAAGGAAAGCTTTGAATTAGTAAAACTAGTAACTAAATAAAACAAATCTATTAATAGAAACGAACCAAGGTTTGGTTAAAAAGTCTTACAGTAGTGTTTGAGGTAATTCTGAAGAAGTAATGAAATGAGTGTCCATGGGTGATCTTTGGATAATTATGAGGACAGCGAGTCCTGGCCAGTTTATTTCAGGTCACCTATTAGACAGTGATGCCGAACTCCTATTGCAGGCTGACTAACAGGAGGGCTGGTTTTCTCTCCACTCTTAGGTGATGTTTCTTGTAATAGTTCCAAGTATTCACTCCATCTTCAGTTACCTTTGTGGTATTAATCTAGAATCCTAAGCCCCCTTGAGGGTACACCCTGTTATTTTCCAATCTTGAATCATTTAAAATCACTAACCATTTCTATCTAGAAAGCTTTTACTTACCCTTCATGTGCCATTTAGTAGTGTTTGTATGTTTGGATATTGGACCAGCAATGTAGGGGCCACCTCATCGGTGTCCCCCAGCTTCCCTGGTCCTTCAGTGTTGACCACTTTGATCAGTTTTATATACTACAGTCTCCCCTTATCTGGGGTAGGGGTTAATAGTCCAAGACCTCCTATAGATGCTGAAATATAACACTGAATCCTCAAAGTACTCTGTTTTTCCCTATGTGCCTTGCAAAATCGCCACATGGCATCGCAGTTAGTCTGTCCTTCCATGCCTTATGCCCTGGTCTCTGCATTTTGACTCCAATGCTTCGGAGCCATTATTAAGTGAAAAGGGGTTACTTGAATACCAAGTGCTACCCTACCATGCAGTGCAGTTGATCCAATAAACAGAACTAAATGACCAACAGGCAGGTAGCATAGACAATGTTGGACAAAAGGGATGAGTCCCATCCAAGGCAGGACAGAACCACACAGCGTGAGAGTTCATCAGACTACTCAGAACTGTGTGCAGTTTAATACTTACAAATTGTTTACTTCTGGGCATTTCCATTTAATATTTTCAGACCACAGTTACCTGAAAAAAATGAAACTAAGGATAAGCAGGAGACTTCTGTATTGAGTTTTGCATGTTTTTGATAAAAGGGCCCATTGCAGTGAAATTCTAAAGCTGCCAGTATAGAGAGCTCCCCACAGCTGTTCTGCCAGGCCCTCTGCTTCATTTACACACAGCCTGTTTTGCCTTACGTATGTCTCCATGTGCCTCACCTTTCATCCTCGGAGAAAGACACGTCTGCTTCTCTAAAAGCCATGCTTATGCTGGTATCTTTATCTGAACCTCTACCCTAGTCTTTTCCCTGGTTCCTGTTTCAAAAGCAGGACATCCTACTTCATCATAAATCTCAATTTACATTTTGCTTTTGAAAATGCAGAGCATCTGTTATTCCTGGGCCCAGCATGCCTGCAGGCTGCCAGTCAGCTGGAACACACTAAGTGGCCTGCGTCCTGTCACCCTTGCCACAGCCCCCCCACCCCCCACCCCAGCGCAGGCCGGTGCTCCTTTACTACCACTCACTTAGGTCACAGAGTTTGTAACCTGTATTGTCTTTTTGGTGTTGCATATAGAGAAGAATTTGACTTTGTTTGCAAGGCACTGTAGAGCATATGCAGTGTTATAGCAAAGTGCGACAGCTCAGCGATACAGCCAAGTGTTACAGCCAAGTGTATGGCTCTCCGAAGGTCTCTGGAGGCGAAGGAGTCAAGCAACACTCAGGGAGATGGAGGGAACCTTTATTACACCAGCAGGCTCAGAGGAGTTCGTACTCTGAAATCTGAGTCTGGAGCAGAAATGGAAACAACCTTATATAGAGATCTGTGAGGTAGGGGGTGGGCCCACCTATGGGCAAGCATGCTTGTTGAGACCGATGGGCGGAATTAACAGAAAATTCTTAAAACCTTAGGTAGAAACTGTGCAGCATAAATAGTTACATGGCTTGAACAGAACATTTGATGGCAAGAACATGGAGGGGGATCTGTTCATTATTTCCTTATCAGCAAGACCTGTTGTCTATTTTATCTCTTTGATTTACCTTATTTTCAGTGAACATATTTCTTCTAGTAGAGTATTTTTTTAATTCTATAGATATTCTCCATTACTTTTGCTTTTCCCTCATAACGCACCCATGCCTCTAAATGTTAACACTGGGAACAACCTAACTGGGCCCAGTGGCACACACCTGTGATCCAGCTACTTGGGAGGCTGAGACAGGAGGATCGCTAGTTTGAGCCCAGCCTGAGCTACATAGTGAGACACTGTCTCAAAATACAAATAAAAGTAAAAACAATACAAACTTAGAACATAAAGAAACTACAGAAATAAACGTGTAGGCTGATGAGTCATCACAGAGTGAGAAAACCATCACACTCTAGTCCAAGTACTCCTTTCCTCCCGAGAGGTAACCACCTTAATTTCTCATACTATTTCAGTTTGACTTTTTGGAGCTTTTTTTTTTTTTTGGTACCGGGACTCAAAGTCGGGATCAAACTCGTGTCCTTGCACTTGCGCAGCAGGCGGCGAAACCACTGAGCTAAATCCCCGGCCCTTTTGAGCTTTTTATAATTTCATGATACTGTGTGTTCTCTTTTGAGTTTTTGGTGTCTTCGACTTGAGTTTTGTCTGTGACATTCATCTGTATTTTTACAGCTTACTGTATAGTTCATTTATTTTATTCATGTTATGAATATGCCATGTTTTAATTATTCCCTTGCTGATGTTTGAGTGGCTTCCATTTTGGGACTGTTATGAATATTAATGTTAGGAATAGTGCTGGGCGTGGTGGTGCACGCCTGTAGTCCCAGCACTTGGCTGAGGCAGAGGATCCTGTGAGTTTGAGGCCAATCTGGGCTACATAGTGAGCTCAAGACCAGCTTGAACTACATAGCAAGACCTGTCCCAAAATATAAAAAAAATAATAATAATCTTGTACATATTTCTTGGAACATGTATAGGTTCATTTCTTTTGGATGTAGACCTAGGAGTAGGCTTACACTCTTGAAACATGTGGACTGTCTCTTTCTTACGCTTAAGACATTGCCTTTGCATTCAGGTTCTTTGGTAAGGATGTATCAAATATAGTGCTTAAGGTCAGCTGCAAATACAGTAACAGACTTGAATTAGCACTTAGTCCTTAATTCTTTCTGTGCACTGCCACCTTAAAAACCAGGCAAAACAAAACCAAGAACATCTCATGAGACTGCATATTTATTTTCATATCTTTACTTTGGGTACTTTTTGTGAGTTTTAAACCTGACTGCATATATATTTCAAAAGCTAAACATTTCATCTTTTTACTTAACTGCTTTTTAAATTTTTCATCCCATAAAGTGTTTGTAAGTTGATTCACCTGGAAGTTTCCCTTCATTTGGCATAGTCCCAAGAGGTGAGTCATTAATAGCAAGGAAATTTAAAATACATTTTAAAGATTACATTAGCAATGATAGAAACAAAATAAATTACACTGAAAATTACTGTACTGGTTGGAAACTAAGCCATTTTAAGATCTTCTTTCTCCCCACCCCTATTTTCTGTTAAAAGTTCATTCTTGAAAATGTCATAGAACAGATGTGTGTTCATATAAGTTGGCAAGCACTATCTTAAACAAATCATGAATTAAAATAGTTTTGTTATTTTTTGGCATTGCCTTCTTCCTGTCACCCATTCACATCCAGTGCTAAAATGTTGCTAATTGAATTTTCTCTTGGCAAAATTACAAGATGATTTCTGCTAAAAGGGCTTAATATTCCTTAAAACATCATCTTACATAGCAGCATTGCCTCTGAGACTTGTATTCTTTGCAGCTGCTTATGGTGGATGAAGAAAATTAAGTACTACTACACAGAATATTAGGAATATTAATACATTTTAAGAGCAAGTAAAATGTCCATTGCTAGCTTGTGATCCTGTTTGAATAGAGAATAAGCCTATGGGTGTGATTACTTTTTCCTGAGAGGAAAAGAGCATCATGGGAATGTAGCTGTCCCTAATCTATTTGTGAAAGAGGTTTTCTTTTAAAGGTTCTTATAGATGATTTGGGGGGAAAAGAAGTTTTCATGCTATTTTGAAGATATCCAGAAATTTCTTAAATAATATTTTATTGGAAGATTTTGTTTTAGTAGGTTTAAAGACATATTTCATAGTCTGTTTTTATTTTATTTTGTTTCATAGTCTGTTTTTAAAATAGACTTCATGTTTTAGAGCAGGTTGAGTTCAACAACACTGAACAGAAGGTACAGAGAGTTCCCATACACCTGCTGCTCCCACATGTGCACAGCCGCTCTGACTGGCTGAGGCCAGCACCAGAGCAGTGCCTGTGTATAATCCAGGAGCCTGTATTGCTGTCCTCCTCTCCCCCAGAGCCATAGCGCCATGTAAGGTTACCTTACATTGGTCTTTCTTGCTCTGTCATTGGGTGCTTCTGTTGGATGATTTTGCTGTGGAGAACATTGTTGAGACAATTGGTGAGTACTGAACAGGCTTTGAGGATTAGAAGATTGTCATGCCTCAAGTTATTTTTTTTTTAAATTTTGATGGTTATTTAGCAGACTCTCTTCATAGTGAATACATACTAAAGCAGCAACCTTATAGTCTCAGAACCCCTGAATATTAACTCTTAAAAATTATTGAGAACTCAAAAAAGCTTTTGTTTATAGATACAGCCGATGTGTATTGTCATGTAAATTCAAACTGAGAAATTTTAAAAATAATTATTTAAAAACTAATAAACTTATTTCATGTTAACAGAATACATTTTTTAGGGAAAATAACTTTTGAAACAATTTATTGAGAACAATGGCATTGTTATACATTTTTGCAGGTCTTTTTAATATTTATGCAAGTCTCTAATAAAAGATTTGCATTTGTTATTTTGGTTAAATTATAAGAAAATCTGGCTTTACATCGATACATAGTTGAAAAAGAGAAAAGTATTTCAATAGCTTCTTCAGATAATTGAGGATACTCTTGATACATAAAACTATAATTGGAGGTTTCTTAAAGGTTAGGTGCAGTGTCGAATCTGAACTCATGTCAATGAATTTTTCACACTTAGTTACATTAAAATTCATTCATCTACCTCACACTTTGAATAGGTCTTTTATCCATCATGATTCTATAACATTATGCATTGGAAAATATTGGTTCCTGGGTTTCATAGATTTTCCAAATGTTGATACATTCCAGAACAATCACAGCTGTTAATATCGTGCTCAGTCTCATCAGAAAAGTCTTTTCTTTCAAATTTATGATAGATACAAGTTTTCCAGAACTTGCATTTTTGTTTAAAACTCAAATTTTATCATGGACAGCAAGTACTGTTGCTTATCTTGAAGTGACAGGCTCCATGCATTCATTTTTGAGACTATGATTGCAAAATCTGAATAATCATAGTTTTTCTCACAGTTCTTTTTTTCACAGTTTAATTTTTATTAGAAATGTTTGCAGTATATAATAATTACGTTTGTTGTGGGGAGTTGGCACATGTACATAATACATCTTTGTTCTTTTTGTGTCCCCTTCCCCCCCTCCTCCCTCCTTGTTCTTTCAATTAAAACGGTGTTGCATTAAAAAAAAAAAAGAGGGGCTAATTCAACTCAGTTGCCCAAATGTGTTCTCATGGGTAGAGATTTAATAACATTAATGATTATTACTAATTCATCAGGGGGTATTCTTAAATGGAACTGCCCTTTTTTCTTTTTTCCTACAAAGGAAAATGTGAAGAATACACTGACTCCCAATACACTTAGGTGCCACTGCTTTGATTCTTGTGAAGGTTCTAGCAGTTTTAGCCACCATGGTTTTTGTCACACAATAAGGAGGACAATGAATTGCCCTGGTGTTTTTGACTCTCAGTGATCATGGACCACATTTTTAGGACTATGACCTTGAAGTAATTTGGGGTGTTGGATGCTGTGTCAACAGTTTAATCTGAAGTGATTTGGTGGATGGAGGGTTACTTATACAGTATTTACAACAGTCTGAAATTATTTGAAAATTTTTTAGAATCTATAAATGATGGCCTGTCAAACACTGGAAACAGACAGTTATGAAGATAATAACTTGCCAGTTTCAGCAGTAAGTCTTGTGCAGAGATCCTGGCATGTAGTTGATGCCAAGTCATTGGCTGCTCCAATACTTATTTACCCCTATTTTGTTGGTAGAATATTAACTGTAGCCCTGCACGTTTTCCATAGTACTTCTGTATTCTTAGGGGCATCTTTAGATCAAGGTGACTTATGTCAAGTTCTTAGTATTTGTTCTAAGAATATTGAAGCATGAGACCTTGTCAACCAGCCTTGCATTTGTTTGCTGCAGTATGTGAAATCTATACTCTTGGTAACTTAAATGAAGAGAGATATTTCCTGTGTTGAACAGAAAGGCAGTTCTAATCGTGGCAAAAAAAAAAAAAGTTAATTGGAATAAAGTAAATATTCATTTCGGTAGCTGTTACTTTAAATTTTATGAGTTTTTTCAAAGATTTTTTTTTAAAACAGGGCAAGAAAAGAAACACAACTGTTAAGCATCTTTTTTCTAACTACCAAAATGAGACTGGGGTGTAGCTCAGTGATAGAGCACTTGTGTAGTGTGTGAGGCCCTGGGTTTGTCTGCAAGACCTTGGGTTCAGTCCCCAGCACCACAAAAACAAAACAGAGCCAACCAACCAAACAAACAAAAGAAACATCAGAATAAAGAGAACAAATAAAAACCAAAGTGACAGACCCAGATTTTGAAAAGAAAACTTTTCCCCCATAGTAAGATTTTACCAAACCAGAATGAACACTTGTACAAAGTGCCTGGTTAAAATTGAAAGAGTTAACTTTAAAAAAAATTAGCTCAATCAGCCTTTTTAGAAGAATGATAACATGATACTGACTTCTAATTTTAGCTATCTTTATCCTTGAAAGATGAAAGGAGGAATATTACAGTGGGCTACAAACATACATCTTCCACCTTCTAACTTGATCTTTAGTTCACAGTTATTTGTGTGGAAAATCGGTCATCTCAGGCCTAAATCTTGTTGTTAGTCGCTTCATTTTTCAAGCTAAGAAAGAGAAAAAAATCAGGTGCTTCAAGAAAAGTACCGTGAAAAAACTCTAAAAAAATAACAAACATTTTATCATATGATTAAAACATACTGAAACATAATCACAGGAGTATTGTTTAACATGCAAAACCAGGAAGACTGTTTTAGCTCTAAGATATGATAATATATTATCCAGATTTCTAAAGCAAATCGATACAACCATTGTGTCCGTTCTCTCTCCCTAAAGCTTTGTATCTAATTCATAAAATCCTGCAGACCCCCAACTCTGAAGTCTTTCCCAGACTGCCTGCCTCTCTCTTTCCACTGCTGTCTGTCCTTCCGGTCCCTCTCTCTCATGGGACTAATAAGCAGCTGCTTTGTCCTTTCCCTGCCACCTGTTGTTTTTTATAACAGACTGTGAGTCCTCTACTCAGTCACATCATTTCTTTCCTTTAAAACAAATGTGTTCTTGTCACTTTCCAGCCTCTGATATGTAATTACAACACACAAAATGAATGTAATCTTTTGTCAGGGCCACCTTCTAGGTGTGTGACCTGTGCATTTGTACAGGGCCCCACACTTAGAAGAACCCAGCGTTGGCTGTCACTGTCTTGCAATTAATGCCTAATCACTTTCAAACAAGGAGACCCACAATTTTATTTTGCACTGTCTTGTGCGAATGAGGTAGCCAGTCCTGCTTGTTATCTTGGCAGATTCACCCTCTACCAGCTTACTTCTACAACGCTTTTTCTTTCCACTTATCCCTGTGTACCACGCGTGCCATCCACAGGGATTCTTATAACATGCTGTTCCTTTTCTCTCATTTCTGCTTTGCCTGTTTCTCTGCATGACTGATTCCTGCTTTTCCACAAAAACTCCATGCAAACATTACATCCTACTTAAAATCCCACCCTGCAAGGGTGAATTGCTTTCTCTTTGATGCTTTGCTCATATTTATTAGAGCAGGAGTTGGGTTTGCATATATTTCTTTCACCAAAATATGACCAATTTGAAGGTATTAGTTATTGTCCTCAGGGTGTAGCCTGACATATGGGTACTGCTCAGTGTGTATTTCTCGACTTTATTCAATCAAACATTTATTGAGCTTCTATAATGTGTCAGGTATTGTTAGGCTCTGTGTATATAGTGAGGAAGTAGGCAAAACAACAAAACAAGACAAAAAACAGGGATGTTGACCCTGCCTTTATAGAACGTATGGTTCAGGGAGGGAGGTGCATTAACGGGCTGCAGTGCTTTCCTCCTAAATACATAGCTAAGCACATGCTAAAGTTTTCAGGTCATAGTTTAGGATGGATAATTCTCTCTCCTTGACTAGGGGTCATGGTATAATATTACGAGCTCTGAAATACAAAAAAATCTTGCCTGTGGCAGATTTCCTATGTCATTTCCTGACATTAAAGAGAAGGATGGATGTCAGCAGGGTCCTGGGCTTCTACCCTCACATCTGAGACGTCATTCATTGTGGGAAGCGACACAGCTTATAACCATTAAGAAAAATTGCCAATTATACTGACATGCCGTCAGGTTTAAGACATCTGGTTTCAAAGATAAAAAGTGACTAAAAATGTACATGTTGGAATTTAGTGATTCAAAAGTTAATCACAAGCAAAGTGAGTCAAAGAAATACTTGGACACTAAAGGCAAGGCTAAAAATAGTTTATCATGACACTGATTTCATGGATGATATGGTAATAAATCATTTTTAAAGTTCAGTTGGATATTCATGATCAGCTTGAAGAAAATACGCAACTGATATAAAGAGGTAAGAGTTAACATGATAGGGCTGGGGATTTAGCTCAGTGGTTCTGCTTAAGGACCTGGGTTCGATCCCTGGTACCACAGAAAAAAAACCAAAATGAAATCTAGATGGGCTGGGGATTTAATGCAGTGGTTCCGTCACATACCTCGAAAGCTCAAGGACCCGAGTTCGATCCTCCGTACCAAAAAAAAAAAGAACATGATAGATAATACTTAGGTAATAGCCTAGTAGCTTGTGTATCAAGGAAAAACACCTACATGTCAAGCAGCTGTCTTTGTAGAAAATTAGTTTAAGACTTGACAGTTCCTTAGAATACGTTTTGACATGTTGTCACATGTAAGGCTGATAGGAAGCATTGGGGTTTACAGGCTAGGAGGTGGAATTCTGGAAAGCCTAGAAGGTGTGAGTAGGGGCTTCTGCCAGCAGACCCTGGCTTCTCAGGTCCACGGTTCCCACCACATCCCATTGCTTCCCAGTAAACTGCTCTCATGTTGGTAACAACATCATCTTGGGATCTGCAGTGTAGTGATGTTAGGGTTTTCTTTTCCCTTCTCTCTTCCCTGTCTTCTGTTCTCCCTTCCCTCCCTCCTTCCCTCTTTTCCTCTTCCCTCCTTCATCTTTTAAGCACAGCCTATCTGAAAATTTCTTCCCAAGTGGCTTACCCAAGTGTCCACAATTCCTGAACCAAGTGTAGAACTCAGAGCTCTCAAAAGGATGGAACCTAGTCGAGTCCTGTGAATAGAACATATTCTCATGGTGGAAGGAGGTTTTTTTTTAAAATTTAGTTTAAGTGGTTGTTCTAGTTAAGAGACTGTGATGAATAAAATAGAACAACCTTGGCTTAAAATACAGAAATACTTGGTTTGGGATGGAGTCTTGATGAGCTATGATTAATTTTTTTGTTTGACTGAAAATGGGTCTTCTCTTCATGTGAGATTAAAATTATGATTATTTTTTCAAGGGCAATGTAAAAAAATGAACAGTTGTTTGTGTATCGTCTCTCATAATTATAATTAAATGAGCCTTTGAAAATGGAGTCAGATGGGGCTGGGGATTTAGCTCAGTGGTTTGGGCACCTGCCTTGCAAGCGCAAGGTCCTGAGTTCGATCCCCGGTACCAAAAAAAATTATAAAAAAAAAAATGGAGTCAGAGCAGTTATTCCCTTGTAGCGCACAAGGACTGTTCCTCCAGAGCTACACAAAGAAAGCATTCTGTGTGAGATGTCTCACGCCATGGGCAGGGGTGGGAGGAAATGATAAGGCCCGACTCAGAGGGGCCGGGCAAAGAGGAAGACAGCAGAAGGAGGGAAGTGGGGAGAATTTGGTTCAAGGAACTTTTTTATTCTTTGTTTTCTATTCTTGTCTTTTTTTTTTTTGAGACACAGCCTCACTGTGTAACTCAGGCTGGCCTCGAACTTATGGTGATCCTCCTGCCTCAGCCTCCCAAGTGCTGGGATTCTAAGTGTCTGCTGCCACACTGAGCTTGTTTTTAAAATTAGAGAGTAAATACACATCAGACTTCTTTTACATCTCAAAGTAATATAAAAATGATTTTATATGAAAATGGAAAAAAAATTTAAAACGTATAAAATATGTTTAGTTATAATCTGAACTTAATGAATTCAGATTTAAGGAGCTAAAACAGGTGAGCTCTGACAGTCGTGCTATATATTGACTATGCTATAGTCCCCAAGAGCCTGTCCCTTTCCCTTGCCATCCTTTGCAAGACTGGGGGTAGGGAGAGTGGCCCACGACTGAAATAGCATCAGCCTTCACTCGTGTGCTGCTGAGGCCGACTTCCGCAGTGCTCCATTCAGCCTGGATGGTTGCTCAGATTTCTTATAACTCAAAAATGTTGGAATGAGAGTGATAAATGAAAGAGTTGAGTTGTTTCTCAATGTATCATGCTTCTAAATACCTAAATTACACTGTGTTACTATGTTTTATATGGGCATTTCTCACCAGTACGTAGTATTTTTTTTTAATTGAGAAAATGATTTCAGTAAGTTAACCTTTGTTGGCCTCATTGTATTTATTTATTCAACATACACTTAGCAGTGAGACCTCTGCTTCCTGTCAGACATTGTGCTGATGCTGGAAGTACAGTGACAGAATGGTTGCTGTTTGTTAGGAAATAGAGACTCTTTGCTTAATGCATGTGAGAAATGCCTGATAGAGTTGTATAAAATGTCTCCAGGAATATCCCTGAGAGAGAAGGTAGCTTTTCCTTAGAGGAAATGAGAGTCATTAAAAATATGTTCACACAGGGCCGGGGATGTAGCTCAGTGGTGCCGCCACCTGCCTTGCAAGTGCAAGGTCCTGAGTATGATCCCCGGTACACACAAAAAACAAAACGTCCACACAAGCAGTGGTAAAACTTGAATCTTGACTTGAATCTTAGAGTATGTTTATTATATGGAAAAATAGGGCAAAGAGTAAAGGTAACAGGAATTTTATAATGGGTGGAACTGGAAGCTTAGTGCAGAAAGCAGCAGAATAGAGACAAAGGCTCAGTGCATTCTTTATGGTTTTTATTGATAGAAAAGTTATAAGTAATACAAAAATCATGTAGTTTAGATTTCTTCTCTATCATTCTCACACTTAATATCCCCACCCTCTTAGGGGAGAAATTTGAAGAAAATCTTCGCAAAATCTAAAAAATTATTCATAGAAAAAGACTTCAATTTTAAAGGAGCTGCCAATTTATTGAACAAAATGAAAATGACGGTCACACCACAAGGTAAATGTAAGGGTTCCGTAAATATGTTTATGAAGTTTCTTGGCTTAAACCTAAATGTGTGTTAGTTTTAATTATTGAGAGGTGTTTCAACAGCATCTTGACACTCTTTCTGGGTGCAGTTCCCCTTTTTGTGTCAATTCCACACTGTGAAGTCATCGAGGATACTCTGAGTTCAAGACAACTGTGTGACTTAGAAGTAGAGCACCCATCCTTTGGGTGATAGGGTAGCTTGAGGCCAGTGAAAATATTCACTGTTGGACAGCTTTATAGTTATAAATAATATTTGCTTTCTCTTTTTCACAATCGCAGATATTTTGCTGCAGAACAGTAGATATACTGTAAAATGCAAGTGGATAGTATCAGCTCAGCTATTTCTTTCTTTTTTTTTTGCCAATAAAGAGACCTGTTTATTACTGATAACACTTCATTTGACTAAAACCACAAGAAATCCACACACAAATACATAAAGTGCAAATTGTCACAGGCAGTAGTAGTTTATAATTCACCCTGGTATTTTTGTAGGGAAAAAAATGGATGTTAACAAAAATTGTTAAAATGGGGGTACAATTTTGAACTATTGCTGCACACTTAGAAAAAATAATTCATTCTTAATTGTATATATTTGATATGTCATATCTAATGATGTATACTCAAAGTTTACTTTAGCCTATAACAGAAAGGCCTCACTATATACAGAAGCAGACTTTTGCTTTTTAATATAAAGTAAGACACATGATGAATCAAGCTCAGCTATTTCTTAACTCCATTCTCTACTTAAGCCAGAGCTGATTTTCTGCCTCCATTCCTAGCAAATTGGGCACCTTGAGCAGCTCATACCAGTCATTACAAACTTTTAACTTGTTGGTTTTTGGTCTTAGCCACCAGGACCTAAAGACCTTCTCAGAATTATTTCATTCTGGAATGGAAAAAAAGAAAGGGGAGGGCATGGCTATATTTGGCTATGACTGTAAGCAGGATGCCGTCCCCTCCAATTTCGGATACCACGTAGTTTGTCAGTGGGCAGCATCAGCAACACTATTGACTGTCTTTGCACAGTGATGGGTAGTATTCTAACAGTGGAATTCTTTGATTCCTTTATTTAAAAATTTACAACTAAAAGCTTTTACTGTGAGGCAGCTATTTGAACAAATGGAGAGCCGACATGGTCATTCTTCATAAATTTAATTGAAATGCTTAATGTAAACCCAGTAAAAACTGGGACTAAACAGGTGAGGACAAGCAGTAAATTTTTGAAAAAGATCAGTTAAGGAGACTTAGACTACTGGAAACATTAAAAGCTATCTAAAAACATAAATAATTAAAACTAGGTCACTACAAAAGAACAGAAAAATAGAGAATAAACAGACTCTGATTCTGGAATCAGAACTTGCAAAGTACAAGCTGTGCAGTGGCATTATACACCCATTGCAGTCAGTCACTGGACATGGGCCACATGGGAAGGAAGTGGTCTTCCACGAGGCAAAGAGGCTGACACCTGAAGCTGACCACCAGTGATCCTCCCAGAGTTGGGGCACAAAGCATTTCCTTGTCAGGGAAGTTGAGTGGCTCACCATTGCAACCTCTAAATTCTGTTGTTTGTGTATTTTTATCCTCCATACCTGAAGGTGTCATTTATATCTTATCACAGCTCTGCTCTGGAAGAAGACTGAGTCTGTGTCATTCCCTTGTTCCTTTGCTGTGGGGCCAGAATGGGAGTGCCCAGGAGCCACACCAAAGTCTTTGGTGATGTCCTTGTTCCTCCCCAGCAGTGGGCTGTTGCTGCGTGGTGTAGACTGATGGTCTTATATGAAACCTTGGAATGGGGAACTAGTGAGCTGCCATTGGTAGCTACTATACACCATCTGTGTTGGTAACTATTTCTGTTCCCAGGGCCTAATATACTCTTGTGCTGATGCTTAGGGTTAGGAAATTTTGTCCATTTAGTCGGCCTGGTCTGTTAGCAAGGTCAGATGCAGAGTGATAGGCTACAGGAAGGGGAAGATTCCTCACCTACAATGACTTCCCAGTTCCTAATGTAGCCAGTCACTTCCCACATCAGCCTCTGAGAACACCCATCCTGATTCTCATCTGATAGCCGGGGCCCCATTCTGTTCTTCAATAGATGCTGCAGCTTTTGCTTCACATAACTTGGTGGTGAGTGTGGGGATCCCATGGACTCATGGGATCCTCAGGGACTATCCATGGATGGGCCTGGTCAAAAGCATGTTTTACCATGATCCTCAGAGAGGAAATGTGAGGGGAATTTTTCTGGATTCTTCTGAGGTGTTCCTCAGACTGTGAAAGGGACATATCACAGAGATAGCCAGTTTCTATCTCTGAACATTGTTGTCAGCTTGTGGTACTTGGAACGGACATGGCCCTCTTGAAACCAGGAGGGAACGCAACCTAAGAGAATGAGAACGGGTGGAAAATAATCCTGCATTACTTGTGTCATTGTTCAGTAACTGTACAGAACAGAGCAAGGCCCCTCTCTTCGCACAGTTTAATTCGAGTGGAGCGGATAGACTAAGAGCACTCAAACTGTGTGAGAAGGTAGTTAAGTGGAATGGAATAACATGAAGCAGGGCAGGGGATGGGTACCAGCCCAAAGCTGGGTCCTCTGTACAAAGGCAAAGTTGGCCCCGTAACAAGTTTGCCTTTCATCCCATGTGTCATAATGGCCTAGCACAGGCCATTAAACTGAGAAATGACAAGAACACACTTGTGTTTCAGGAAAGAAATGATGTGGCAGAGTGGGAGGGGTGGTGGCATTGTTTTAAAGAGTGGTCAACCAAGGCTCCTCTGAGAAGGTAACATTTGTGCAAGGACCCACCTGTGACAAGGGATGCAGAAGAGCATTCCGGCCAGAGGACGCAGTGGACGCCAACTCCCTGTGTGCCTTTGGAGCACATTTAAAAAACTTCGAGGTGCTGCAGTGGCTACCGGAACTGGGGAGCAAGGGATGAGAGTTGCTGGAAATGAGTTTGGAAAAGTATTCAGCTATTACCAAAGACTTCTGGCTCTTCATCTGAGCGAGACCGAAACCTTTGGAGGTGTGTGAGGAGAGGAGGAAAATGATCTGAACTAGGTTTATAAAAAAAAAAAAAAGAAGAGGCCCCCAGCAGAGGCACTGAAGAAAAATTAAGAGAAAAAAAGAAAAAGCGGTGTTAACTGGACTAGAAGATGATTCTGGGTAATCAAGGTATAAGTTCACAGAATTTTAATATCTTGAAAAACTTGCACCAGAAGCCATTTTGCATATTCTGATGTAAATACAAAGAAAGCTTCTATGGAGGTTCATTTTTAAACATTCTTTTGAAAAATGTCATTGGATTGTTTTTAGTAGCAAAGCTACACAAAACTGTACAATAATGTACTAATGTTATGTACATTCATTCAGTCCCATGAGGTATAACAGAGTGGTAGGATTCAGGGGTTGTGAGATGGTAAGATTTTCCTAAATGTTAGTACCTAGTGCCAGTGTAGAAAAAAAAAATACTTTGCTTTTCAAAATAAATAGCTAAGTTTGTCTTCTTTTGTTCTTGAATAAGGTTTTACATAAAATAAAAGAGATCTTTCAGCCTTTTGATTTTGGGCTCTTTTCTCCCGTGTGAATGTGAGGTGGTATTGAAGTCAGTGTTTTTTACTTGCCGGTGTAAATTCTGTGAGCCATTTATAGTAAGATAAGTTGGACCAGCTGTTGTGAAATGACAACTCTGTCCGACGATCCATTACACAAGCATACATATGCCTCATCTATGTCGTGACAGTAAGCATACCTTTAGCACCAACTAAGGATTTTCTTGGCCAGTTATTCTGTCCAGTTGCATAGATTTCTACCTAGGGTCAAACTGAGAACCCAATCTGTCATGAACCGGCTCTTTACTTTTAAACGTAAATCCTTTCAGATCAAGAATGGATACTTCCTCTGAGGATTAATCCTGCGAACTCAGTGATGAGCTGACGTTGACTTCGACTGCAGATTTATTTTTAGAAGCAGGATTTTAAAATTAATTCTTTCGACTTCTCAGCAAGTTCTAAAGAATAGCGTACTTAGCCTACCGCATTTCTCTAAGGGAAGTCCGGCGGGATGGCTGAGGAGGAGCGCTGATAGAGCGCCTTCTGGTGCCAGTAGGGGCCCCGTGAGCCCCGCCTCCTGTTGAGAGGTCGTGTGCGGAGGCTCAGAGAGGACTTGTGACTTGCTCTGTTATTTTGCAAATAAATGTGAAAACGAGATTGTCACCCATTCCTGGGTGACCTCAGAGTTCATGCCAGCTCTCTAAAGGGGCTGACTCATGAGGGCAGAGGTAAATATTCTGTGTTAGCTCAGACGAGCTCTTTCTCCAGGGCCTCTGAATTTCTGAAGCTGTTGCTTCCATCAGCTCTGTTTAACAGCCCTATGCAGAGAGCTCGCTGAGGTCCTTCTTGAGTCGCTTTATAGATTTATTACTGTGCGTTTTGTGTGGATTTTTAAATGTAGTGACAATGAACTATTAACCAAGCTCCAAAATTACAGTAAAATCACAGTCATTTCTTTCTGTCTTAATAATATTGATGGACTTATTTTACTGTCATACTTTTTAAGAAACTTTACATAAAGACTTCTTCCTGAAGTTATGAAGCATCAATGTGCAATTAAAAGCTCAAAGCCAGTGATGCTTGAGGAGTATATAACATCATGATATGAATCATGCTTTTATTCCTGAGGGTCTGAAAAGCAGTTATCATTATTGATTCATAAAGGGAAAACTGATTAAGGAACATTCAGCCATCCCGTGACAACACTGGAATTTTTAATTGCTGAACTCTTGTGTCGACTGTGTAGTATCTCTTAGATGGTCTCATGATTGCCTAAAATTATTCTGGTGTAAATGTCATACCAAATTGGGAGAAAATAAAAGAGGGTTTGAAAGGATAATGTTATCAAATGCTTTAAAACTAATTGCCGTGTGTTAATTTTTTCTACTTTATCCCCCCCCACCAGGAGAACAATTCAAAGTGGAGACAAGGACCATTGCTGTTGACTTTTCATCAGAAGATATTTATGATAAAATTAAAACAGGCCTGGCAGGTCTTGAAATCGGTGTTTTAGGTTTGTATTTTTGTCACATTTATAGATTCTTGCATTTATTACTTGACTTTTACTATGTCTTTATTTTCTCTTTGGATAGATATTAGGTACTCAGTGAATAAAATAACCAGTGAGAAGAAAATTGTCCTCCTAATCCAATTGATCATTCAATGATATTAGTCTATATGTGTTTGAATCTTTGTGTTAAGTATATATTAACTACTATTTACAGTTTTGGTTATTTTCCCCACCTGCTTTATTTCCATTCTCATGCTTCCTGTGTATATTCAGATACAGTTGTAATAATCCTTTAAGATAGTTGATATCAAGCCACATAGTTAAAAATTGAAGGTCAAGAAAAGCATTCTCAGCCTTTTGTTTATTATTGTCTCCCTGGAAAAGCTTTTTGGACATTTTTTTCCTCCCAGTCTCACCTCTGCCATGAAAATTTTAATATCACAGATGCACTGTATATCTGTGCTTTGTACAAAAAGAGTAAGATTGTCCCCTCCACACTAAAGTTTGGTCCCTCTGAAGAGGTGTACCTCAGCTGAAGGTGCATGGTTTCAACATGGGTGACTTGGTTAGTCACGTGAAGATTGAGTGGCATGTGTAGGGGTCAGTGTTCTATTTGTTTTTTCTAAGTCTTCTATCCTGCTTTGTTACGCCACATTAGCAAAAACAAGATAATGAGAGACACTGAACTTTGTTGTGGAAAAGATTCACCAGAAAACCCTAAAAGGAAAAATGGCCTTTGATAAATTTCTCACAATTCTTTGAGAGTCATTTCGCGAAACAGGGCATCTAGTCCAGAAAAGCCACTTCGGCACTGAATCCTTTTGTCCTGTTTCCTGGAATGGTGGGAACCTGGTAATTGCCCTTGTTTTGTTTAGTGGGCTGTAAAAGGAAGATAGACGAAGAAAAAAAAATTTTGTTTCCTAACATTTCTTTAGTCATAGAGGCTCAACCTCCCTTTTTCATCCTATAAAAATGGTTTTTTATACATGTACCAACGTTCCACAAGGAATGTAAACATTATATACTACACACATACTAATAAACTAAAATAAAAATTTTTTAATGCAAAAAATGTTTTTTATATAATTTCTAGATAAGACAATTGTATATTTTAAAAAATCAGTTACATATTGTAGGTCGAAATAGGGCTCTTGGCCATGCAGTTCACCCTGGCTTTGACATGCTGTCCTTTGACACACTCTCTGATCCCTATCACCCATTTCCATACCCCCTGGAACTGCTCCCCCACTTACAGGACAAGCAGTAAGTAAATGACAGATGAAAACATGGATCAAGTTTTTGCCTTTTGTCTCCACGTTCTTCTCTAAGTACATATATTGCCAGAAGTCTTCCACAAGTTCCTCTTCCTTGGTGTAGATCTGGAATACATTAAGTAAGTAGTCTAATATCTGTAGAAATCTTGGCTGTTTTTAAACTTCCAAAATAGCAGCTGTACCTTACTAGTTAGTATAAGTGCTGCCGTGCTTTATTTCAACCCTGTTTCAAACTAGTGATGGACTAGGGCATTGATGGTGAGCCTCTTAAGAGCCTTCAGAGATAGAAACAGCCCGCTGTGGCACACGTGCCATAGGTTCGCCACCAGTGGACTGGGAATGAAGGCTGGCATAGATATGAAGGTGGCTTGAGGCTCCCTAATGAAAGGCAACTGAGAGAGGGGGTCATTATTTGCCTTAAACTTGTGTTGTTGGAGAATGACTTACTTTTAGAAGTACATTTCTTCATATTTGTTTTTAGCTCCATATAAGTTTTAGCTGCGGGGGATGGTAAAACTATAGATACTCTGAGATTATGGCATTGAAGACAAAAAAATGTTGGGGTTCTTCTAGGATGTCCAAGTGGGTTGTTGATGGGTGGATATACAGGCATAGGCTTCAGTAGAGCTTTGGCCTGGAGATAGAGTGGGGAGATTGGTCTCCTAAGAGTAGAAATTTCAGTGGAGCAGCAAGAATGGAGAGCATCCACGGAGAACACATAGACTGTGAAGAGAAAAGTGAAGGCAGAGCTTTCTTGAGCTCATCAAAGGCTGTCTGGAAGAGACAGCACAAGGGAGGAATGACTCCTTGTCTGAGTTCAGCACTGTTCAGTAGATCTCTAACACGGGCCACATAAATAATTTGAACTTTTCTAGTAGCCACATTTTTAGAAAGATAAAAAGAAACAGATGAAGTTAATTTTAATAATGTATTTTATTCAAGCCTGCTATATCCAGAACATCATTTCAGCGTTTCAATATAAAATTATTGAACTGTCTTGCCTTCTTTTTTACATAGTAAGTCTTCCAACTCTGCTGCGTATCTTACTCAGTGGCGTATCTTACTGCATATCTTACTCAGTATCTTACTGCGTATCTTACTCTCAGCCCCACGTATGAAGTGCCGGGTAGGTACATGGGGCTTGTGCTGCTCCTCTGGACATCTCCACTCCGCTGTCGGCCAGCTCTCATCTTCAGTTTGTGTGAGAGAGCCATAAATACAATTTCTAGATGTTTCCTATACTTTAAAGCAGCGATTCCCGACCAAAGTGCATTTTGGCAATGTTTGGTGACATCGCTTATTGTCACTACTTGACCAGGGCAGGGTGGAGGGCTTTCATAGCCCCCAGTGGGTAAAGGCTAAGGATGATGGGAACATCCTCCGGTGCTCACAGGACAGCCCTAAAATACCGTAGTGCTGCAGTGGAGAAACCCTGCCTTACAGTTCCTGCCATTAGACAGTTCTCACTGAGTACTTAGTGAAACATGCACAATTTTTGATTTGATTTCTAGTTGGTCATGGTTGGTTACAAATCAATAATAAAAATAATTTTAGCTAATGCTTATGTAGTCCTTGAAAGTATAGTGGCATTTTCACATACATTGCCTCATTAGGTGGGATCTACATTTAGTTTTCCTTGTGAGCGGTATTTTATGTTATTACTAGGTCATATTTCAACTTTAATCTTCTAGTTTCTTTAGTTTGGGTGTAGCTCTCTAGAACTTTCGAGGAGAGGCTGATGTACAGGGTTTCTTTCTCTGATTACCTGAGTTTCTAGCCCCTTCACTTTCTTTCCTTGCTCCTTCGTTCCCATTCAGATTCTACATCCTCCCTGCCTTTGTCTGCTCAACCCCAAATCATCTCATTTAATTGCCTCCTTACTGTCTTAATAGAACCTCACCTTTATAGATATACTATGTGTAGCTTGTTTTTGACCTAGCAATCCATATTAAGTCATAGAAAGAAATTATTTTCTGCTGAATTTTAAACTAGTGATGATAAAAAGAAAAATAAATTAACAAAAGGTACTCAATTTGTTTGAATAATGTTAAGCATCAAACTGTATTCATCGCTTAATAAAGAAAATTAGTATTTTCAAAATTACAAAGGAAAATGCTAAAGCCCTTTGTCATGAAAGAAACATTGTTTTCAATGAGATAATTGGAAAGAAAACAGCCACGAATGATGTGAATTTATACTGAAAGGTCACCATGACTTGATGAGACTATAAATGCTGAAGGTTGAGGAGTTGGATTCTTAATTCTATTGTGTAATAAAAAGTAAACACCTGCTGTCTTCTTTCAGGCAAATGCCAAAAAATACAGATTTCAGCAAGCTCATAAAACTTCAACTATTTAGAGAAAATGACATCCTTACTTCTTTGAATAGGCAAACAATTGGTTAACACAGTATGATTGCCGTAATGCTTGCTTGGCCTTCGGGAGAGACTTTCATCTGTGTTCCAAATTGCTTCGGAGGACTTTGCACAATATGTCACCGGGAGGTGTGTTTTACCAAGGCCAAAGGAGTGGCCTTGGATCTGAAATACGCCTCAGACATGCTTCTTTCAGACTTCACTCCTGTGACTTTTCACCTTTATAAAAGTGAGATTCTTCATTCTAGAAGAAGGAAAAATATGGTGCCTTAATTTGTGATCCCCTTGTAAAAAAATCAACCACACCTCTATTGGAGTTGTTAATGGATCCTAGACGAGAAGTCTCCCAAGCAATATGCTTTCAAGATCCCTTTCACCCAGTGTTATCGTTGTATCCCTGTAGAATCGAGAGAGTCCATTGGTAATGGATGGCCTGTGTCGTCATCCTGGCTTATTGTATTCAGGGTTGTTTGTCATCCATTTAACATTTTTGGTCTTACCAGTACACACTGCCCATGATTTTAAGAGGCCTCACAGTAATAAAAATAATATGTATAGACAGTAATGCTGAAACAGACTTTATTGCTCTCTTTTCTTCCTATGACCTTTTAAGTGGATACTTGTTCCACTAATATACTTGGTGAGTTATTTTAGAATTATTTATTGTTCTTCCCTTTACCTCAGCAGAACGCAAACTCTTTGTCATCCTGCCCATGCAACCAATGTCCTCACTAAACCTTATGGATTTTGGGAAACGTTTGTATTCCTTTGTCGCCTCTAAAGCCTGTGTTTCCTAGAATGTTCTGGGATAGAGAATAATCAAATACAAATACTACATATATTAACCTAAAGATTGAGCAGAGATACCCATCAGAGTTCGGATCAGTTAATCCTGTCTCTGTGTACACTGAAGATTTTCAACTTTCTTTTAAAGAGATCCAAAAGTAAAGATAAACTTTACTAGTACATTCTTTTAAAACCAGGCTGATTCTTTATCGTAGTGTGTATTTTGGAAGACATTACAAATGAAGATACTTTCTAGAAGATACTTAAAATTCTCTTTATGTGACAAATGTATCAATTTATTTCCATGTTAAATATACAAATCTTAAGAGATTAATATGTATAATTTTTTCACATCTTTCTTCCTTTTCTCTCGCTTTTCTTCTTCCTCTTTTATTTTCTTTTTCCCTACCACAGTGAACATGTACTAAAAAATGACATTTTTGATCTGACTCTTATGCCCCATGTTTGATTCAGAGCTGTAAATGCTTCTGAATTTATGAATTTCTTAAAGGAAAAAAATCAATTGAGCTCTTTATTTCAAGCACGTTGGAAAGGGTTTTGCAACATGACTTGAGAGTACATTGAAGTAAGTCAGCATGTATTTGACAAAGAAGATATTTGAAGTTTTGAAATTTATTGTACAGTGCATGGTCTTTTTTTTCCACCTTCAAAGTTCAGTTTACAGGAAAATCCTAAAATCATGTGGCCATCATAACATCTAATAAATCTGTTTTAGCACCAGCATTATTCATACAGGGGTTAAAGTATTGCTGAAGGTCTTATGTTTTGTTTGTTTTATAGTTCATTAAAGCGGTTTCTTTAGCCAATTTCCATTTACTATGTGAACAGAAACACTGCTAAAACTTGGAGCCCTAAAACACAGGGTGGTTTATTCATTTTTCTGTAGTAAAATTCAATTTTTTTACGAATTCTATTTCTAAAGAAATATAGTCAACATAAATTTGCAACAATTTTAAAACTCTAATTTTTAGGTGACTCAGAGAAAGTGAATATGCCTCTGAATAGTTCCTTGATGCCATCATCAAAAGTCTACATACAAATGCCCTGAAGTCAAAACTCCTGCCTTTGCTTTTCCAGACAGCCTACTGTGTTTTCCCAAAAATAAGACCTAACCAGAAAATAATCAGCCTTGAAAACTAGAGATCAAAAATGGCAGCCACCATCAGCCTAACCTTGCCTTACCTGGCTTACAGAGTAGCAGGGAATACTGAGGTATAGTCATCTGCATCACACTGACCATCACCATGGTAAAAACCAGCTGGGGCTTATTTTCCAGTTAGGTCTTCTTTCCCAGGAAAGACCATATTACCATTGGGTGGTGCTACAGGATCAACTATATCCTAAGTTCCCTATTTAGAGGAAAAGTCATTGGTTAATGTAAATAAAACATACAAACTTACTGGGTTTTATATACAATTTGATAACATTCTTTTTTTTTTCCATTAAGTTTATTGGTACATTTTAGGTATAAAATACAGTTACATTCATCACAGGGATTTTGTACCTTTACATGATGTATCTTGGTTCTTATTTTTTCCCCTTCCCCTGCCTTCCCTTCACCCCCTCCACCCTTCCCTATTTGCAAAGACTTTGTTTGCATTTTTTTCCTTTTCTCCTATTTTTTCTTTTCTCTTCTTTCCTTTCCCCTACCCCTCCCACTTCCCCTACTCCTTTAGACCTTTTCTTCCTATTACACAGCATCGATTATACATTGTTTTAATTAACAATATCAAAATTTAGAGGACATTACCACAGATTTTATAGAATTTAAAAGGATATAGAAAGCATATTACAAGCGTCTTTTTTGAAATAAATTTGACACCTTCTAAGAAGTACCTTGGAAGACAAATTAATGAAACTTGACTCTGGAGGAAATATAAAATTTGAATAGCACCTATAAAAGAAAGTATATTCCTAGCTTGAAAACCTAACTATATGACAACAACAGGCTCATATATATTTTAACTGAT
>NW_004624767.1:4116478-4210098 GCF_000247695.1 Heterocephalus glaber | reverse complement strand
ACCTGTTGGTTATAAAACTGTAGTCTTTATAAGCTGAGTTGCCATTGGTTATGCAGAGACTCAAAGTATGGTAACATCCTCGTTCTAAATTTATTTTTTATTATTTATTTATTTTGGTACCGGGGATTGAACTCAGGTCCTTGCACTTGCACAGTAGGCGGCGGAACCACTAAGCTAAATCCCTGGCCCCTCGTTCTAAACTTAGTTAAACAGACTTTGTTGGAAGTACAATGGGAAGCCACTGTAGAATTTTAAGCATGAGTTGATAACATTAGAATTTTAGAGATCCTTCTGACAGCCAGGCAGAGGAAGGGTGATCAGTAAGGGTGTTTCAGCCTAAAGAAGATGGTTTATATTAGGATAGTGGCAGTGAAATGGAAAGAAGTGATTGACTGAGAGAGATGTTTAGGAAACATAAACGGGACCAATTTCTGATGAGGGTCATTGACCCTCACCAGATTTTGGGTACAGAATAACAATCATAATTTTGTTTAAAATCACTGTTGTTAGCATTCATTGATTACCTTCAATAAACCAGGCACCAGCTATTCAAATTTTATATTTCCTCCAGAGTTAGTTTCATTCATTTGTCTTCCAAGGTACTTCTTAGAAGTTGTCAAATTTATTTCAAAAAAGGTTTTTGTAATATGCTTTCTATATCCTTTTCAATTCTGTAAAATCTGTGGTAATGTCTCCTAGACCTTGATATTGTAATTTTAAAAAATGTATAACTGATATTGTGTAACAGGAAGAAAAGGTCTAAAAGAGCAGGGGAATTGGGAGGGGTAGGGGAAGGGAAAAAAGGGAAAGGAAAAATTATGAGTAAAAAAAAATGGAAACAAGGTCTTTATAAATAGGGAGGGGTGGAAGGCGTGAAGGGAGGGCAAGGGAAGGGGAAACAAATAAGAACCAAGATACTCATGTAAAGGTACAAGATCCCAATGATGAATGTAACTATTTTATACCGAAAATGTACCAATAAATTTAATGGGGAAAAAAATAAAATAAACCAGGCACCATGCTAATGAATCTCATTTAATCTTCAGCAACACTATGAGGTAGATACTAGTATTTCTATGCCCATTTTACAAATAAGAAACATACTTAGAAGTTAATTTCATTGTCCAGAATTAGACAGCTAGTAATTAGCAATTTCCAGGTTCTGACTTAAACTGGATGGAATTTTATTTCTCTAAAATAGAAATCTGTGGACCCACAGCAAATTCTGTACAGCAAAATGGTGCTTTTACTTTGGGTCATGATAATCTTGAGAAGGTATGAGAAACCCAAAAGGAAATTTAGGTAGATTTCTGGGTACGAATTTCTTCACATGCTAGAAGGGAGCCTTCTTTGTATTGAGTGAAGCTGGGTATAGCCAATTATGGTAAGCAGAATAGATAGGTGGATTTGCACACACACACACACACACACACACACACACACACTGATCAAGCACATTATCCGACTAAATATAGTGACTTGTAGTTCCATTAGATGTATTGACTGAGATTGGATTTCTAAAGTGAGCATTAAGACTTTTAGAATTTAAATTTATTTCCTTTTCCTCAAAAACCACTAATGGCATTAATTAAAGCAGAACCTTTAACTTAAAACTGGGTAATTACCTCTGTGATTTCAGAAATGTAAATAGAACTATAAGTCACGAAATTGATAAATGTTCCTCCCAATAGCTAACATTTAACTACCAACCTTGTGTCATTCTTCTTTCCTCATTCCCTCTTCCAATTTTATCTATGGCAGATCTTCTCTAATTCTGTAATGAAGATCACATAGCAATTTAAATTTAAACAGTGAAAGGGAAATGTTCTGTCGTGTTGCTTCTGGCTCAATCTTAATTTTTCAATTTCTGATTAAAGACACTGCAAATTTAAAGCCTGTAAACTCTCTTTTATTTGGAAATTGCTACTCACAAGTGTATGAAAACTGTAAAGTTTGCAAAATGTTTTACATGGTGTTCCAAATATCATCTGTCAGTGTATGAACATGTGCTAGCTACAGCAATATGTTAAAGAAGGCAAAGTAGGGATTTCTTTGCATCACCCCTCACCATCTATAAACTGTAAGACTAGATCTATGTGAATGCAGTAAAGAGGCTGGAGGAGGAATTGGAATAAATTTAATCAGCACAAACAGCTATTCTGGTTAACTGCTGCCCAGAGCTGTCTTCAAGAAGGATCTGTCTACTTGGATGCTGATCATGTATAACCAAAGCAGAACGCTTTGTCTCAAGCACAAAGTAGGAACTCAATAAATTCTTGTTGAATAAATGATCACATAATGATAACTATTCATCCTCCATGAGTTATGTATTAATGTGTTCCAGAAATTTTCAAAGACTTTATGCATATTATCTCATAATCACATTTAAGAATCAACTTTAAAAAATCAACTTAAAGTATTATCCCTATTTCATATAGAAGAACAATAAGGAAACTGATGCTCACTTGCCTCTTATCAGGAGCTGGGACTGAACCCTGGGTCTGTTGGACTTCGAGATTTATGGCCTTTTACATCCCCACCCCGCTCCATGCTGGGAATCAAACCTAGGGCCTCACACATGGTAGGCAAGCGCTGCTCTACCAGTGAGCTACATCCCTAGTCCCTTTTATGAAGATTTAAGCTCAAAAAAATGAGACAGAAGTGACTCCCCTTTGGTATATTCACTATTATTGAGGCTTGCATTTTAAAAATTCAGTTTATTTCAAAATACAATGAAGTGACAGCACTTTTGAAGCAGTTTTTATTAATGACCTCTCAGTGCTGGAACTGGATTAGTGTATGTAACTACAAATATAACCAAAATGTAAACTTCCCATTTTCTGCTTCGATTTTATAAGGAAATAGAAGAGAGTATTTTGCATTATTTGATTTGAATTTGGAAGCTCAACCATTAGACAAAGTATTTTTAAACCACATTAATTTCTTATGTTTCCAATTAACCTAAAGGAAAAGAAGCCTATTGGCTGTGGTCTGTGTGGGGTTACTCATAGAAGTAGATTATTTCCTAGTAACTTATTGTTGTTTGCTCCTCCCTCACGCCTAACCCAGATGCCAAACTCATAATGACAACATCACATCTCAGTGGCAGCTTGGTGTGATAAAGGATTCTAGGTCTAGTGAGCTCAGCAGCAAGTGAATTTAGGAGCAGAAAACTCTTGCAACTGTTCTTTTCTTCAAAGTACAAGGTACGGGAATGATTGTTTAGAAGTGGTACGATACAATTTAGAATCTTTATACAACATGTAGAATTACTCTGGAGTTTCCTGACGTTCTGAGGGGGGCTGCGCAGGGTGGTTAAGCACAGCTCTTACCAGATCTCCCTGGAGGATCCACTCCACCAGGATCCATTTAGGGAATCGCTCCTCTGCCTGCCCTTGGCTTCTCTTTCCACTTCTCTTGAACTGGTTCTTGGCCTATCTTCACTTTTCTTCCCTATCTGCCGCCTCTCTCTTTTGGGGCTCTTCCTAGTCATAGAGCACTCACGTGAGAAACTCCTTTGTTTTCTGAAAGACATGATGCATCAGACAAGCAAAAGGGTTTTTCAGGTCAGTGAAAAAAATTAAACCTACCTCTGGCGTCTCCCTTGAAGAACTGAAGAAAATTCACTAATTCTATAACTTGTAATGCTAATTTAACATGCTACCCATTTAGAAGGGATTTTCAACTTTCCAAATAATGTCAAAACAACTTGCAAAGTTGCTTGGTTTTTTGAGTTCTTTAAAGAATCTCGTAATATATAGAGATGGCATTGCCTGCACCCATTCTTGATGAAATTACATTATAATGGGAATATTTCCATCTTTCACTCCTACCCAAAGCCTGTTTTCTTCTTTCGCTATTGCCTGAAAGCTTTGACTGCTGTTTGGTTATTGCTGCCACCTAATGTCTCAAAATGCAATTGCAACGAGTTTGCCTTTTCCAAGATTCCCACTATTCTGCTCTTTCTGGAAATAACTATTGAGTACGTAGGGAAGTTCAAACTTTTCCTCTGAAGCCTTGATGTTTGATTCTGCTAAAATAAGCTGACAATAACAGATAACAGGAAAAAAGGCGTACAAATTTCTTATCATGTACATCTGCACAGGAGCCACCCAAAATATGAAGTTTAAAGAGCCAGATGGTTGAAGCTTTATAGGGAAGGGAGAAAGGGGACACAGGCAGTTCCGAGGGTAGAGAAATATTTTTAGGGAAAATGAAAAGGCTCGGAGAACAATCGGTGGGCTGGCACAGTTTCTCTGGGTTCTAGGTGTGATGTTTGATTTTCAGTCTCTTCTGTGATCAGTTTAATCCTCCTTGGTTAAATGAAATTTCATGAAGGCAATTGGGTTCCTCTTCGGTGGATCCAGTCTTTAGCAGATAAGAGAACTCCATAGAAAACCCTCACCCAGTGTCTGCTGACCCCTGTATGCCTTTAATTTAAAAGAGCATACATACCAAGGCACCACATTTTGGGGCATTATTTCCTGAGCGCCAACAGGATCAACTTTTGTCTCTTTGTACTCTGTAAGTACTAGCACTCTGAAGTAATTGTTTATTGTGAAAAGATGACGAGTAGCAGACATTGTGCAAGGTAACTGCGACTAATAAAGCACGAAAGATGGGGTTTAGGAATCTTGATATTAATATAAGATAAATGGTTACTGTGACCACCCCGGAATGTATTTCCCCTAATAAAATTGGATTTGATGCTCTTAACAGTCTGTTCTAGCTTGAACTTTTTTTTTAAATTGTGTATAGTTATGTTAATAAAAGTATGATCTTTCTACATGATACTATTTACTTTTTAGGGTGAACATGTTTTCTTATAGACCTGTATTAAATATTCCCATTTTCACTGTTGGAATAGATAGCTTGATCACTTTCCCATGCTCATTTAGCAGAGACAGACCTGGGGACTGTCCATTGTTATTGTGGTCTTAACCAGAGCAGTACTTCCCTGCTTACTGGGTTATTCCTGGGCTTCCTTAGCCCAGTGTTTTATTTGTAGTACATATTAAGGTTCCTAGATTTAAAATCAAAACAGCCACCCAGTTTGGATTTTAAAAGACTTGTATAATTTTATTGTTTAATTTCCATCAGCATTTTGAAATGCAGCATTAATACTTCCATGCGTTAGAAAGAAATTGAAGGATAAAATGTTTTTCACATATGGGAGAGTGAAGGGAGATAGAATTCACTGCACACGATGAAATTTGTCTTAAATCGTGAAGAATGTTAGAACTTGACAAAACCTTTCCTCAGAAATTACTATCCTATACTGACTTTGTAAAGAATTATTATTTTATGTATGACATTTTACTAGATACCTTGGCTTCTCTCAAACATACCTTAAATGAATTACTCATCCTTTATAATTTCATACTGGTTTAAGCAAAGCCAAGTGAATATAAAGACTTAGCTTCAACTAGTATGAGTTTAATTTGTTAACAGATGTTTTAGAGAATTTATTCCTGGGACCCATGGTGGAAGGAGAGCCTAGTGAAGAAAATAAAAATTAATTTGGACCTTCTGTTGTTATGTTTAAATGCTATTCCTATTTGGATGGCCATGAACCCTAATTAAGTATAGTTTGCTCTGCTGTTATCCTTTGCTTACATGTTTCCAGACAGTTTTCAGTAGTTGTGTTCAAACCATGCTGACTGAATTTTGCGAGTAAACTCTGGAAACTCGCTGCCTCAAGGGACTGACTTAGCTAAATATAGAACTTCACCAAGTTCCTTTGAACTATAAATTTTGTTAGTCTGTTGAAAAAGTTATTATTGCTACTATCAGGTTTATCTGACATAATTCTTATAAGCTTTAGCAGACTGATTATAATTTTATTATCTTTTGCAATTGAAACCTTTCTTCTCTAATACTTCAGTATTATTAAATGTTGGTATCAGATTTTTGTTTGTTATCTAATTATGACTGATAATTTCTTCCGAATTGAATCCTGGGTAAAGGAATATGATGGCTTTAATGTAGTGGTTAAGAGCCAGACCTCTGAAGTCAAATTTCCTGGTTTGAGTTCTGGCTATTTACTGTATGATCCTGGGAAAGTTATTTAACTCCTGTAAACTTCATTTTTGATGCCCACAAAGGAGATAATAAAAGAAACTCTAATATGATTGTTGTGACGATTCAATGTAGATAGGTAGATGGATAATCCATTAATGATATAGTTAATACACATTCAGAGATACTAAATTCCTTTTTGATTCCAGTAAATGTTCATATCCGTAGTTCACATCAGCCCCAACTTTAGGTTTGGTGACTGGGAAGTGGAGATACAAGGGGAAAAAACCAGCACATGACCTCAGCCTTCCAAGGAGGGCTGAGCAGCAGCTTCATTCAGTCTGACTTGCTCTCTTGGCTGCCACAAAGCAGCTTTCTCTCCTGTCCCAGAGGAAGTCAGACTTTCCAGGAGTAGCTTCCCATAGCCTCTGCACTTCGTTAGAAAGAATTGATTCTTTCGGCTGAGCACCTTTACCTTTTTACTGGGTTGTAAATGCCATGAGGTCAGAAATCATCTTTTCCTTTCTGCTTTTTTCTAGTTCCTAGCATATGTCTTGCCCAAAACTATACGGCAAATATTTGTTGAATGACTAATAGCCCTCGTCTTAGAGATGAACAAACTGAGACAAGTGTCATATATGACTTAGCCCAGGTTACACTTCTGAAGTACTTACAGCTAGAACTTGAGTTTCCAGTTTCCTGCACTCTAGTTCTCTCTGCTTTGTCTACTACACTGTGAAAATTTAAGTTGCAGAGGAGACTTTCACAATATCTACAAGTAACTGCATTACAGAGGGAAAATAGGTATGGAAAGCGGGAGGTGAATAGAAGTCCTTTTGACAGAGTGGGATGCTAAGTGTAGACAGAGTGCTTGCTTCAGCAGCACATATACTAAGTGTAGACAGAAAGGCTTAATGAAGGAAGAGACATTTGACTGGATTTTAAGGACGGACAGATTTGAGGTAGAAAAGTTTAGGAAAGGTCACTCCAGACATGAACTGTATTTTATCTAATTATATGTATCACTTTTGGCTTGATAGTTTTAATCACATTATTTCAAGGAGTCTTTAAAATATCTAATGGTCTTATCTTATTTCAGTGAACAACGTGGGAATGTCCTATGAATATCCCGAATACTTTTTGGAAATTCCTGATTTGGACAATGTGAGTTTTTCTTTGTCTCAGAAATCTTATGGCAACAAAATAAAACTGTGTTCAAGTATTTGTGAGATAATTTGATGTAATGATTCAGACTGAACACCAGAGCCCAGCTACCTGAGGCTCACTCCCTGGTTCTTCTGTTTATCGAGTTAGTCTTTGGGTAAAGCTAACCATGCTTAGTCTCTGTCTCCTCGCCCATAAATTAGGCAACTTCATAGGAATGCTAAAAGCATTGAATGAGAAAATATTTATAACATACACAGTGTCAGGATCCATAATAGCTCTCATTTTATTTTTTATTATATAAAACAGTTCTATTTTATTAGAATTTTAAACCAATTTAAAAATCATAAATATATTAGGATGGTTGATTTAGATGAACCAGTTCTACCAAAATGAAAGCCACATCTTTGATACATCTATAATCCTTTAATGAAAACTAGGAAAGCACATCCTTGAGAGACTATGTAAGTTTTTAAAAACTATTGAAAATTTTAGATCCAATTATTTCTACTTTCCATATTAGCAGAAGGGAAATTGCAAAGTGTTCTATTTATTTTAGATGTGTCTTTTCATTTCCAAATTTTATTTGCACATTTACCTTGGATTTTGCATATTAGCATGAATTGCTGCTTGTGTCAGAAAAATACTATAATAACGAAAGTAAAATAAAATCTGCTTCTTCTCCCCAACCCCATTTGTTTTTCAAGGTCTCTGTAATATCAAGTGAAACTTCCAGTGCATCACCAGATTACCTAAGCATATATCAAATATGATTATTTCTATTGATAAATCTATATCAAATTATCATTTTTTGCAGGTCATCAAGAAACTGATAAATATTAATATTCTTTCTGTTTGTAAGGTAAGCAGCTTCATTATAAAGATGTCATCCTCTTTTTGGTTCTTTCTATTTAAGAATACAGTACTGATTCATTCACTTCAGTCAGCTCTTATTTAGAGTAAGCATATATTCCAGAGGAAAGTGGTCTATTAAGTCTTCAGAAGAAGAAAGAACTCACCACCCAGTAGGTATATTATTTTGCTAACAACCTAACAGTTACTAAGTGTCTTCAACATGTAAACACTGTGGTAGGTACTGGCACTACAAAAAATAACATAGGCCAAAGATTTGTTTTATATACTTGCTATTCACCACTGATAAATTGTTTTTATCTTCTCTCCCTTGTGACCCACTTAAATGATAAATGTTATGGTATAGTTTTGTATGGGGAATATGGGGCTATAAAGGTATGAGAGTGATTTTTATTAGCCACATATAATAACCAGCCTTGTAGCTAAGCATGTGTTATACCCATGTCACAACAAAAAAGCCTGGTTAATAGCTACCAGGAACAGCTAATGCTATTAAAAAATGAGCACCTTAGCACCTTTCCCCCTTATTTTTAATAGTAACTACATAAAAGTATATCAGACCAATGAAAAATACTGCCCAAAGCAAAATTCCCATGACCAGTGTCAGATACATGAGTTCATGAACTGAGGTACCACTGTACTTTAAATTTGAGTGCTCTTATGGAAAACTAAATATAGTTTCAATAACATGTATAGATATAATATTCAATACAACTATTCAAATTTACCAGATAAGTATAAATAAGAATTATTGGGCTGGGGATTTAGCTCAGTGGTTCCGCCACCTGCCTCACAAGCGCAAGGTCCTGAGTTTGATCCCTGGTACCAAAAAAAAGAAAAAGAATTATTAATTTTTACTTTATAGAATAGTTTCAGTGTTTCTCCCTACTGTGAATGTTTAAAGAATAGTTTTCCTTGTGTCTTTGTGTCTTGAGAGAAACTATAATCCTTACATGGTTGAGTCAAAGAACCCAGTGATCTTACACTTTTCCCAGCTTCAATGTATGGTTCTACCTCTCACTGTGTAACACGTGTGTTGTTTGGAAGTGTTAATTCAGTTTTAAAAAGACAAAGCATTTTGTAGCTTGGTGCTTAAAGGTACTTCAAATGAAATATTTAAAATGACAAATGATTAGTTCATCCCACTGTGTCTTTTCATTTCTTGTTATTAACCAAGGTGCTCCTCCTCCTCCTCCTCTTCCTCTTCCTCTTCCTCTTCCTCCTCCTCCTCCTCCTCCTCCTCCTCCTCTTGTCTGTCTTTCTGTCTGTCTCTCTCTCTTTCTCTGTCTCTTTCTCTCTCTCTGTGTCTCTGTCTCATAAGATTCAGTTTAGGTAAGATAAATGAGTAACAGGTGGGGCTATGAGTAGATTTGGAGCAGTGAACCTACGTGCACAGAATTGTGCATTTCAGACATGATTAATATGAACATATCTGTGCAGTTTTAAAAGCATTTTCCGTAGCTGATTTAGATTATGTAACCATTCTTTAATCATCCGTGTGAGGTTTCAAGATAATTAAATAACTGCCATTTGGTTGTTATATTGTACCTTGGGCAAATTACTTAACCTCTGTGCTTCAATTTTTCGGCTGTAAATTGAGAATGATAATTCTCTTCACCTCACAGAATTATTGTGAAAATTAAACAAGGAAATATGTATAAACCTCTTAGAACGAAGACCAGATCATAGTAAGAACTCTGAAAGTATTACTGTTTATGTTAAACTCTGAACTGGTAATGACTTTTGTAAATATTGGTGTTTTTTTTGAAAGCAAAGTTTTTTGATCAAAATTAATCACACCTAGTCTATAATTTCTACATTTTGTGGGTTTTCTTTTTGAAATGACTGATGTGTACTGTTTTTTTTTATCTATCTTTTCTGTACATTTGGCCAAGTGTTTGAAAGTAATGAGTGTTAAAACAGTATACATGTGTTTCATGATATATTGTGCTGAGTTAATGAGAAAATATGTTCAGGTATTTAAATTTTATTTCATAGACTTGTTAAGAGCTGCAGATTTGTCTTCTGGTAGTTTTAACTAGATCCACTAACATTCTAACCTGCTTGTCTGTCCTTAGCTGTTTGCATGGTCTTATAGCATAAAACTCCGCTTCTTCTGTCTCCCAGATTAGACATTTTTGCCTGGTACTCTTCAGAATACTGATGAGGAAAGGAGGGTCCTTCCTGCCCAGAGTCTGGGAGAACTAGGCAGCTAGGTTCTGCAGTCACAGCCTGTGTCCTTCACAGGGCTTCTCAGCAGAGATCAGCATGTGGGGCAGTGAGGCCCTCCCATCCTTGGGTAAAGACCAAACAGTGCAGTGGGACATTGTGACTAAAGCAGCACCATAAAAATGATGATGAGATAAGAAAGAGCCCATTCCTGATACCTTGTTACACTGCTAAATGTGTCTCCCCACTGCATCCTTCCTCTTCCCTCTTCCCTTTTCACATTGTCACAGTCACTTGTTCACACTTGAAATGAGTTAGCAGAGACAAATGGTAATTTCTTAAACACTCGGGAGCTAAGTTGATGGGAAGCAACACCAGTAGATGGAGTGGATATCTGCTTAAGATTTTTGTATGTAAGTTTTTATTTCCAAACCAACTCCTATTTAAAAAGCACCAGGGGTACCGGGGATTTAGCTCAGTGGTTCTGCTGCCTGCCTCAAAAGCGCAAGCTCCCAAGTTCAATCCCTGGTACCAAAAAAGAAAAAAAAAAAGAAAAAGCACCAGGAGAGTTTACTATTTAAAATCAAATGATCATTCTTATTAAATGATCAATCTTATTAAATTAAATGATCCTTCTTACCTTTAGTATGAATCTGAGTTTTCCTATACCTTTGTGATACGTACTTTTAAAGGAAAAACAATTCAAGACTGTTGGTTCATGGAATTAATACCATCTGGAGGACAGCCAGTGTGGACTGTGGGTAAGATCAGTGTAGGATCACTTCTGTGGACGAGGCACAGTTGATTACAATAACTGTTCACATCTGGAACGGTGACTGGGAACAGTGAGGGTGAGTGATGAACGGTGGCGAGCCAGAAGCCAGGAAAACAGAGTTAGGCCAGGATATGCAGGAACTGGAGTGTTGTGCTCAATAGCACAAGGAGCCACAGGGAGCCGTAAAGCAGAGGGAAGTTGCCCTCTGATGTAGAGTGAGCTCTTGTGGCAGAGTGAATGGCAACACACATCTATTCTGAGAACAAAGACATTCACCTTGTTGAAGTTTTCTGTGTGATAGTCTAGGTTAATGCTCTCTCAGAATACCATGGTTTGCCCTGTAGCATATCATGATGAATTGCGCTTGTTTAGGTGACTGTGTTGTGTCCCTACAGTAAGAGCCACACTTTCAGTAGCAATGGGTGTTCAGGGTAATTTAAAAGAAGTAAAAATGGGCCCGGCTATAGAATCTTAGCAGTATCATGGTGGCTGAACATCAGGGGAACTAGGGCCTAGGTGTCATAGCCCAAAACCACACTGAATTTACCCCAGAAGCTCATAAGCCTCTTCTCACCATTAAGGTTGGCCCAAGTTTTGTCTGCTCAGCAGACCACAGGGGGCAGGTGACTGGCTGATGAGTGTACCAAGAGAACCCAGCAAATCATCTTGCCCTGTGACTTGGGGCTCGTGCCTCTCATTGGAGGTGTTTTCAGGCTAGGGCCCTAGCATCTTGTTGCACAGCCTGTGCTACCCTGTGAGCACCGAATGAACAGGCTCTACATTCCTGCACCTCTGCCTGCCCCTGTCCTATGTTGAATAGGTCAGATGATTATAAAAACCATGCAAGTTCCACATTCCAATAGAAGAGTGATAAAAGTAGATTATCCTCAGATCAGAGGAATTGCAGGTTATCACTAAAGTGATGGTGATGTGGTCCAGGAAAGTATTGGGGAAGAGATATTAACCAGAATAATTTTGCCTCTAGAGCCCCAATGTCCAATTGTAAACAGCTCTCCCCGGCCACTTAGCTCTGATTGTTTCACTTTTTAATATTCCCCAATAATTTGTGTTTATTCCTTCCTCCCCTCTCAGTGGCTTACCTAACTGGCCTTTCCCTTCACCAGAGATGCTTAGAAGCCTCATTGCCTGCTTTTCCACTTCTGCTTTTAGATCCTTTAGGGATAAATTTAGTCTTGTTCTTGTTCCCTGCAAGCAATTATGTAGTGTAGAAATTCTGTATAGGTAACCAATATGGCAGGTAGACCGGTCTCAAACTGGAAGAGAAGTCCTACCACGTACATCTTTCCTCTTACAATTTCAGGTGCTCTGTGACTGAAATCTAAGGTAAATCTTATTTCTCATCAAGAACAATGACCTTCACTCTAGAGGGGTTTAGAGACAATTAAACCTCATGATATGGAACAACACTCTTCTAAAATAGTTCCAGTTTTTTGCCTAGAGGGATTTCCATCCCAGAAGATTGAGAGTTTGCTAATGAAGTTGTTGAACTGCTGTTGATTAGTTAGGAAAATCATGAAAAATGGGTGACGTACCACAGCTCTCAAGCAGGCAAATATAGATCTAATTTCAAACATTGTACAATGAGTCCCATATCAATTCAACATCAAAACACATCTTGTTTGTACTATTTCTGATTTGTGGTCATTTGTTTTATTTGGGGTTGCCTTTCTTCCTTCTCTAGGCTATACTGTTCTTTGATTCCTTTAACCCACCAGTGGTGAGAAGACCATTTCTTCTCATGATCCTTAACCCTGAAGTGGACACTGGGCTTGGTCAATAATGTGGAGTCTAGGGAGTGACCCTTCCTGCAGCTGAACCCCGTAGGGAATTCCAGGCTACCATTCTGATATGCAGAAGAGCGTTCCAACCTTCTTTATTACCTTTCTTAGCGCAGAGAAAGAAATGGTAGGACTGTGACCTAACAAAATTTATGAACAACCTCTACTTACAGTGAAATACCATTGAATTTTGTTATTTGCTTTATTGAGGAATAGAGAAGAGGAATCTCAAGCAAAAGATAATTCTTTAGTTCTTCCTTTATCAGATATTCAACCAAAGTGCAGACTTGAAATCATGTCTCATTAGGACTGGAGGTGGAGGTGGGCGGGGAGCCCTTCTGACCCCTCCAAACCAGATTAGCTCTTGGGTCTCATGGTTCCGTTACACACCATGTTTTCCCTTCATTCAACATTTCATTTTTAGAGTAGAGCCTCTACAGATCATAAGCACGATAGGGTTGATACCACGGACTGTTTGTTCCTTGCCATATAGATATTTTTTAGATAAGTACATGAATTTTAAAACTAAAAAATCTCCAGTGATAGAGCACTTGCCTGGTATGCATGAGGCCCTGGGTTCATTTCCTGGTACAGAAAATAAAAAAAGTTAACTTTAAAACTGAAAATTCTAGGTCTAGTTCTTTGGGCATAGGATCACACTGATTGTATTTGGTCCTAGAAGGTTGAACTTGAATCAAATTGTTATTTCTATTGAAGTAAATTTTGAGAATTTCCTAACCGTTGTACCTGCCAGAGTAGAAGGGACAGAAGGTCAGTTCCCTTTTTAATTCTAGGTGAGAGATAATAAACCAATGATCTTTGGGCTGGTTATGGCCTATCCATGTTTTGGTTGGCTCTGCTTTCAGAATTAGAAAATTTCATACCCAGATTTCTAGCTTCTCTTGGTAAAAATCTGAAAATCAGATAACAGACCTCAATTGCTATGTTTCCACAAGGGACTAGACCGACAAGTTAGGCAGCCCTCTCCAAGTCACTTCTGTCCCCACCCGTCCCCGCTGTGTCACTTACCTTGCTCATCTGCATTACCATCCTGGCCTTGCTAGGTGTTTGAGGTGGCGTTTCTCTGTTCCAGGTGACTCTAAGTGTTCATTCTACTCAAACTAAACGACAGATTAATGCAGTGAGGGATTAGAATAGCTTTGTCTAATCAATCCCTTCTGCCTTAGTCTATTTGAGCTGCTATAACAAAAAGTACCTTAGATGAGGTAGCTTATAAAGAACTGAAATTTACTTCTTAGCGTTCTATCAAGATCAGGATGCCGGCAGATTCACTGCTGAGGGCCCTGCTCCCCATAGATGGTGCCTTCTCGCTGTGTCTTCACACAGTGTGAAGGGAAAACAAGCACCATCCAGTTTCTTCCATAACAGCGCTAATCCCGGTCATGAGAATAGAGCCCTCGTGTTATAATCATCTCCCAGGGTTCCTGCATCTTAATACCACCACACTGGGGATTAGGTTTTCACGTGCAAATTCTAGGGGATCACAAACATTCAGACCATCTTTCGTTCTTATGATTCTCTGAAATCAAAGTGCTCAGAGTATGAGGCCCTTTGCATGCTTTGACAAACTCATTTTTTCTTTTGTACCACTGTATATTCATTGTATGTCACTTACCCAGAGGGGCCTAATACTACTCCCTGTGCATGGAGAAGATGATTGTTAGATAAATGGGCAGGTGACCGAAAAACACAGAAGCATTTTTCTTTCTACATATACCTGTATTCTCCTCTGGTGTATGACAGGACCAGTAGGGGGAGCCCTGTATTAATTTGGAACGCCTTGAAAATGGTCTTTGTTCAGCAGTCTAATTGTATTTAATTTGGGGATTTTGCTAAGAATGCATCCCAGCACCCTGCTCCAAGAATTTCAGTTAATGACATTTGGAAACTAAGAAATTCTAAGAAGAATATGAACCTCACTACTGATTCCCATCTTTGTAGATGAAGATATTCCAAGTTAATATCTAGAATCTTTCAATCCATTCTGAAATCAGCTATCATTATGCTCCTAACATTTTTCAAATCATTGAGAACATTTAGCCCTCAGGGTCTCATAGAAATGGGCTGCTTCAGGCATAACTACAAAAGGCTGGGTTTATCAAACTGCAGGACAACCACTCTTTCCATAGTTTTCTTTAGAAAATGAAGTCGTTGTAGATTGATCCTGAGGTTCTTTCTAGCTCGTAGGGAATCTAATTTAAAGGAGTGATGTCTTGGATTTGGGCAAAATGTAAAAACCTCTTTGAGAATTTTAGGGATTATTTTGTCTTCCCAAAATCTTTCACTTTTGACAAGTCAGCTGACTTTGGAAAAATTTAAGTAGTAAAAGCACTTAATATATTCTAGTATGCTAATCTTGGTAAAACAGTATATAATGGCATGTACATTCTTTAAATTTGTGTTTAGAGTTTATAAATTAATGGTTTTAGATTCATCATTGCTAATTGGCATGCAGCCTTCTGTTCTAGAAAGTTCTTTTCTTTTATTAAATTATTTTAATGTGGATCAAACTAGAATTCTTTACAAAACCAAAATCTCTTTTTTAATAGCATGGAGTAGAATTTCAGGTTAAGGAATATGAGGCTGGGAAAAATGACAAAGAGAACTCTTCGACAAAGACTTAAGCATTAATAGAAAAGAAAATCACATAATACTTGGAGATCTCCAAGCACTCTGAAAACTTTATCTAATTAAGCTTTCTACCCCCTGTCTGGTAAATATTCTGTTAGCCATACAGGTGAGATTCTAAGAATTTCTAATTAAGTTATGTTCTTGGTAGCACAGTGCTCAAATTATACAGTTTGCCAGAGGAAAGGTGTGCTGTGTCATTCCAGCATGACTTCCAGTGGAGTTAGCATCTAATTTCTACAAACAGGCATTGTGTGACATTGTTGTTACTTTATGTAATTCTTTTTTCACAATTATACTATGATTTTTCGAAATTATTGTTAATTATTTCCATTGAAAACTTGTTTAAGGTATTTGCATCCAAGAAATTGTTTCCTTCTAAATTGTGTGGGTTCTCTTTTCAGTTGCTTGAATTCAGCTCCTATTTGATCTAAACAGGTTTCTCCGGGGGTAGAGGCAAGGCAGAGGTGGACAGAGCGGCTATTTGTGTTGTCTTGATTTTGTGCACCAATAGCCTGGATCTTGGGGCTGTGGCTGGATGCTAGGGGAAGCTGTGAGACTTTATTCCCTCTCACATATAATGGTGGTGCAGGTGACAATATTTGTTTTTGTACTTTACTAAAATGATGTGAATTCTAACGTAATCTTTTCATTCAAGCCTTTGGTTGTCTTGAGCATTATTTGATAATATTTTCCTCATACTATTCCCCCCCAAAAAGGCCAAATGTGTCAGAGGTTACAAAATACAAAAGTAATTTGTATTGTATCTACTTTCATAATTAGAGTGGAAAAAAATCTAGATTGGCTACTTGGTATTTAAGTTTCTTCTACAAACTATTATTATTGCAACAGAAGTAAAAGAAAAATTTTTGTTAATATTAAAGTTTTTTGTTTTCTGTTGTTTTAGAAATAAGACTGTGGAGAGTTTTCTAATTATAAAAGCAATGCAAGATTGTTGCCAAAAATATAAGATGCGTGAACACTAAGGAGAAAATAAATCCTGTATAATCTCAACCACAGATGGTTTACATTTTAATATAACATTTTCAAGGATTTTCTAGGCCAGCCAGTGCATTTTTAAATTATATATCTCAACTAAATGGCTCAATAATACTGATTTTGATTTTATTTATTTTCTAGCCAGAATAAACACAGCTGTACTAGAAAATACCAGTAAATATTTTACTCTTGAAATTGAAAGTGTGGTTTAAGTTTGTATATTCGTGTACTTTAAGGCCAGCTTGCATGTAGAGAGGTGTAATGTCTAAGTGTGATATAGTAGGTGTAGATTTGTCCCTCTTTAGATTTTAGGCATCCCTATCTTTTTTTTGTGGTGAAAATCAATGAAACTATCATTAATAAAAGCATGTAAGTTGGAAACACTTGTTTTTTTCTACGCAGATTTGAAGCTCTCATTGTAGAAGTACTATTGCAACAACTTTTATCTACCTTAGAAAAAACTGAATTAAAGTTGCTTGTTGTACTTAGAAATCTCAATATGGGAAAAAGTGTATGGAAGTCAGTTTACTACTACTTGTCTGATATTCTTAACCACTGAACTTACAAGTCATGGTAACCTTATTTGAGAAATATGTTAAGAACCAAAAATTTCCCAGTATAGCAATTATCACCTGCAGATGGCCAAAATTAGCATATTGGAATTAACTCCAGAAACGGCTTGTGAGCTGTGAAATGGAGTTCAGATAGATAGTGAGACTTCACAGAAATGCTTGGTGTATTGGTATAAATAGATATCAAGATACCATTCCATGCATACAAAGTAAAATGAAACTACTAACAGCTTAGTTGAAATATCCTATGTAAAACCTGATGTTAAAGAGACTTTAATTTAATGTAACATAGTGAAGTCTTTCTACTTGTGTGTTGAATATTAAGAATGATTTGTATACACATACCCAAACAAGAAGGCTTGAAATTGAATTATGACTTACAACCTGATTAGAAGGAAAGATAATTTCAATGGAGATGAAAGCATTAATCAGTGTTATAAAAGTGTGCAGGTTTCAAGTTGACTTTTCCAGGGCTTTTCAGAATCACTATTATTTGCCAGATTTTAAAAAGATGTTCCATTTTATGGCAAGGAGAAAGAATTTAGAGTCAGACTTTAAAGGGGGACACTTATGATCTGGAGGGAGGAATTTAACTTTCTTGTGTCTTTGTTGATGCACCTTTTGGTCACTCGAGCATGCAACAGAAATTCCTGGCTCTCAAATAGCCACGCATCACAAGAACTGCTGCTTCTCCCATGTTATTAAAATGTACTGAGTTTTAATTCACATGTATTAAGTACATATTTTCATCATGCCAATAAATACAAGGCCATTTGGAAAACATTTAATGTTTAGCATGCTATTGATGTATAATTTTGTAAATATGATTATATCTTGTGGGGTTTCATTTTCTTTCTGATCATTTTCTGGATAATTTTTACAATTCAGAAGTGATATTTAATATATGGCATGATGTAGAAAAATTAGCTCCTGTCCACGCATTCCTGTTTCGCCAGTATTGCAACTAGAAGTTATATTCTGTCAGACCATTTTTAAGTGTATAAATTTATGTGTTGGGAAAAACTGAATTGAACTTTAAAATTCTGTATGATCACTTACTAGTACCGGTATGATACTAGATCCTGGGTCGGCATAGAGGAATCTATCCACAGATCTTGTGGAATTTCCTGGCAGAGCTCCAGGGTGTCTGTGGCCTACAAATCTCATTCTTTCTCCCTCTCTTCTCTTCTTGCATAGGAGGGCTAAATAGGTACTAGCTCTTAGCCACTTTACAGTTAACCAGTCTCATTTCCTTAATACATGTACACACACACACACACACGCGCACACACACACACACACGCACACACCTGGGTAAGGGCATTTTTATTACCAGTCTTCTTCCTCATTCCATTTCTGTGATCACAGGGCATTGGGAAACTGAATAATAGCTTTTTACAAAATGTGTGGGGACCCCTTTCTGATACATTAGCCAAGTATTATGGTCCCCTGATAAAATGTGCTAAATGAAAACACTTTTTGGGCCAGGGTTTTAGCTCAGTGGTTTCGCCACCTGCTGCGCAAGCACAAGGACCCGAGTTCAATCCCCGGTACCAAAAAACTTTTTGTATACTCTTAAGGATGTATAAATCTATTCCTTATAATAAAATATTCCACCATTGTTAATATCCCTGATGTGCATCTGTCTCACTAGTATGGAACACTGTCTGTGATATTTTATGCAAATGCACTTTTCATGACATATATAACAGGATGCACATACTGTTTTACCTCTATATGTCTATTCATTCATCCAACAAATACTATTTTAAATGTATTAATCCTATACCATGCATTATATATATTTTTAAAATACATTTTATCCCTATGTACAGAAGCTTTGTTTCCATTTTTTTCCTTCTATTTTCACTTTTTTTCTTGTCCCTCCCTTCCTTTCTCCCTCCCTCCTCCCTGTTCCCTTCCCATTTGAACACTTTCTTCCCATTTCCCAATATCTATTATACATTTCAGTCCTTATTTCCACTTTCAGTTTCTCACACCAGAGAAACAATGCGGCGTTTAAACACGCATGTCCGATTTATTTCACTGAAGAGTATGGTCTCAAGGTGCATCCATTTAGCTAGAAATGTCTGAAGCTCGTCCTTCTTTATGGAAGAGTAGTACTCCATTGTACATTATATATTTTTATGACTGCCTTTTACATTCTCTTCCTCCTGGACCTCCTCTTCTAGAAAACTGCTGTTTCTTTTTTTTAGAATTTAACCAAAGCATAATCTGAAGCTCTACCTGATTCTCACACAGAACTAGTCCTTCTACTAAGCGTCAGGGTCCTCTGTCCCCCACAGCAGTGCCCTGAAATGATTTCTTTACATGTCTGTTCTCCCACTGGACACTGAGCTCCCATGTCCATCGTGGTGCTGGCAGAGCACGGCCTCAGTGGGGCACAAGTAAAGCTCTTTACTACAGGATGCCGCACTGTGCTCTCTTGATATGCACAGGGCATTTTAAGTACTCTTTTATTGCCTGGGCTTGATAAAATATAGCAAATGTATTCTGTGGTTTTGCTTTTTAAAATTCTTATTCATATGACTATTGACAAATCTTTAAAGCTTTATTGAGGGATAATTTACATGCCATAAAATCATCTGTCTAAATCGCTCAATTCAGTGACTTTTAGTAAAGCTTACAGTGTTGCACAGTTGTCATTGCAATCTAATTTTAGAACAAGTCCCCTACCCTAAGAAGATCCCAATGAAGATATTTTTTTTTAAATTGGTAGAAATTTCTGTGCAGTGAGTCAACTGGATGACCTCAAAATGTGTCATTGTTTGGGGTCTAATCTGTTTGGGGCACACTATGCTTACAGGCAAGACCAGGCGCCTAGTGGTGCTGCATCCTAAAAAGACAGTAAGGGTCACGAGTCCCCCTTCAGGGGCCTCTCTGTGATATACTCTCTGCTAGGCCCATTATGTATATATGAAGAGTGACCTAAAAATGACAGTGAATGTTTAAATGTACAAGACCATAGATCCTCCTCAGAATCCTCCCTGTCACTTTGAACACACCACGTTATTCTTGCCACTTTCTGAAGTGGTTCTGGAAGCCCTTGTTTGTGTCTTCAGTTGTACTGTCCTGGCTGCCTCAATGTCCTAATTCCAAATGTTAAGCTTTCATGGTCATTTGACCCCAGGGAAAAGCCAGATGTCACATGGTGCCAGGTCTGCTGAATAAGGTGATCAGGACACACTGCAGTGTTTTAGAGTCTGATTTCCCATCGGATGGTGCTCCGCAGCAGCGTTCACCATGCTTTTGATCACAACTCATGAAGACATGAACTATCTCAGAAAGTGGCAAGAAGAATGAGATAAGTGAGTTTGATGTGAGGGGCAGTGTACGGAAGGAGATTAATGGCAGTGTGCCTTTTACTGTAAGAAATTTTTAAAATTTAAATATTCATATATTTTGATCACCCTGTGTATCACGTCATTTGAGATTAGAGGATAATAACACACAATGCGCTTGCCTTTTTCATTTAATATGTCAGGACTTCACAGAAGAGAAGAAAGTAGCTCGAGGTACCCCAGCTGCATACCTTGCTTGCCTTAAACATCCAGTGGTTATGCATCAGGCCATTGCCGCGTGCCTCTATGAAAAGACGAATCTCAGGAAATGTATGAACAAATTTGAAAAGCTGATACTTAATCTGAGGAGAGAGAAGGTGGCTGAATTGAAAAGATAACACTCTGAAGTCAACCTTTTCTCTGACTTGGTTGCGTAAAGTTTGGCTTGAAGCTCAGTGCCACATTCTGAATTGGGTCACACAAATCCAGGAGTGTGTTTGAAAAGCTGTGCAAAAGGAGCGGGGCCCTGAAGCCTGAGGGAGGTGGCAGTCAATCCCGTGAGGGGATCGTAGGGCAGGTTCTGGTCCTCGAGGCCTGAAGGGAAAGGTGAGGGGATCTGCAGGAGGGCGAGGATAAGAGCTCTAGACACCCCTTGCAGTATGGAGGGCGACCTCATTTAGGTCAACAAAATCAACCTAGGTTTTGTCAGAATGTCTTGTGTGGCGCCATCGAATCGTGAGTGGATTTTATGGTGACTGCTGTGATACCTCCCTCAGCCATGACACTCTGTGAGAAAGACACACTGCAATAGTGGGAAACACACAGAATGTGAAGGGCTGCTATCAGAAATGAATGGAAGACCAGCTCAGAGCCTGACAGACACAAGGGCTACATTTCAACAAGGAAAGATACTTCCTGGAATGAGGCCACCCATCGGAGGCCACATGGGTGATGCCTGGGCCTGCAGTAATGAGACCTCTCGCTCGTCCCATGATGGTTCCTGCTCACCCAGGAATGACTCAACCAAAGACCGAGGGGCAGCCTCTTGAGACCAGTTTTATATTTGTTCCACTTCTCCAGGAGGTCGTGGTGCTGTGACTCTGGGTGATTTCTATCGGCATAACAAGGAAGACTTGCTCCCCTTCCTATCAAAGAGACAATAGTTTTGACAGGGAGAAGTGGGGCCCCCCAAAGAAGTGCAGAAAGTGCAGTTTTCATTTGCATTGTGAAACGTGAAAATAAAATTGTTAGCTTTTTTAGTTAAAAAATACACTGAAACATTAAGGCCTGCTGCTTTGGGCACGGCTTATTTGGTCTTAAAATGTTAACGTGGGTTGACACAAATGGACAGTGGTATTAGTTAGAATATTGGTTTAGGGGCTGGGGGTGTAGCTCAGCAGTCAAGTGCTTGTCAACTGTGCACAAGGCCTTGGGTTGAATCCCAGCACTGGGAGGGAAATACTGGTTTAGTTCCTGTACCAGATACAGTAGTGGCTTAAACAAAACAGAAGTCCATCTTTTTCTCGGGTGATCAGGGTTCTGCAGAGTAGCTCCGCAGCATTACGGATCCTCCTTTCTTTACCTCTCATTGCTTCACCATTGTTAGCACATGACTTTCGCCTTCCTGTGAATAGGGTAGATCTAGCTCCTTCCACCACAGCCACATTCCAGCCACCAGAAAGAGGAAATGGCACAGGTGGGTTCCCACACATCCCTCATCTTTAAGGGCATGACCAATAATTTGAGATAGGGTCTCGCTAAGTCCCTAGTTGCCCATAGGCCAAGCTCAGAGTACCTGTGATCCTCCTGCCTCAGCCTCCCAGAGTGCTGGGATTATAGGCATGTGGCTGTTTTTTATGTCTTATTAGATAGAACATGATCACAGGCCACATACAGCTACAAGAGAAGTCATAAGAGAGGTGGCTTGGGATGGGGCCACTGAGAGTAGGAAAGAGATTAAATATCTGAAGCTTCAGCTGCAGTGTAGTGAAGAAAGAATGAATATTGGAGGACAGCTGGCACTTCTGCCCCACCATTCTGCAAAGATGAGTTTAACATGAAAAAGATGGACTTGTATGTAAGGAGGAAGACGATATGGGAAGCCTTAGGCCAGACTTGCACTTAAGCCCTCTCCGTTTGCATCTGGGCCAGATTTGACCAAATCCATATACCTTTGTTGAAATGAATCTCCCATGGTTGGAAGGCACACACTTTTGCTTTGAAGTTGGCAATGTATCAGTTCATTTATTGTGACACAGTGTCAGCTTGAACTCATGTTTTCCCAGAAAAATACATGTGACAGCTCCGGCATTGACATGTGCATTGAGCATCCATATAGCAGTTTACCTGGGTAAAGACTGGATTGGCATTTTCTTTCTTCAGAATATTTCTAGGGAAAAAATTCCCTTCTCATCAGAGTACTGATATGTGACATTGTTCTGGCATGCACTCAAACTTTATTATTACAAAATGGCATTTGTGTCTTAGGGAGCTAATGTAATCTAGGTGTCAGGAATTCGTGTTCCAACTTCAGTACTCAACAACAATGTCACCTTGACCAAGCTACTGAACTTTGTTACTTTTCTTGTCTAATAATGTCTCTAAAGACAGTTGAGAAGTAGCCTCCCTCAGTAGTGTATGTATTTGGCCAATAATGATGGAGTCCTTAAAAAATGCACTTGTCATCATTTGATTGTTGGTTATTGGAGAACCACAGATAGTCTGAACTTTAAGGGTGAGTTTTACTCATAATTGCCTAGATCAACAAAAGAAATGAATGTGAAAGATAGCTTTACTTTTTTTTTTTTGCTCAGAAAGGATTATTTAAGTTCTTGAGATTAGAAAGCTTAAGTAATCTTGGTAGGCAGGCTATTTCTTGTAATAACATATGTCCTTTTCTGAGAATGCATTTTGGGAGACATCAATTGCACCACCAGTCTTTTATTATTTGAAGATCTCTACCAGTGTTACATGTTAGGCAAGACTAATTGTAGCCAAGTTCACGGAAAGTTGCCAGTGTTATCTCCAGTAATTTCATCTGGTTTCTTTTTATGCACTCCTGACACAGCCAAATTATAGACCATATAAAATAAACTGCTGTCTGTAGGAGTGGTGAGTAGTTTAGTGATTCCCTTCTCTTGTGTGTGGGTGGGTTTCCTTCACTCGGTTGCCTTTCCCCTGCCATCATCAATGTTTTGTTTTCTCTTGCAGATGACACAATTGGTGCTGCCTGGCATGGTAGAAAGGTGAGTCACGAGCTCACACACACACACACACACACACACACACTGTGGATGCAGAGCTCATTATTATTTATAGGGAGAACACTCTCTTTGAAAATTTCATTAAAATGACTAATGAAGCTAACCTCCATGTCTTAGTGCCGGGCGAATCACACGGTGGAGCATGAGTCACGGTGGAGGAGGCCTTTTCCACTTGACTCTCTCTTTCCCTCTTTAGGGTTGTGGGGGTTCCTGCGGATCAGGATTTAAAAGCCAGCCTGAGTCATCATCACTAACTCAATTGCCTGCTATTCTGAGGGGGCAGCCAGAGTTCCTGGGATATTCCCAGGAATGCCTTCTTAAAGCTGTATCCTCTCAGAGCCTTTATCAGTGGAGTTTTGTGAGGCACCGGCCTCTGCTTTTTCAGTTTTTACTGGGAGAAAGGCTGTGAGAGGAACGTAGGCATGTTAGGAAGTGATCTTATGATGTCAGATCCACCTTTGGAGGAAAAGGCAGTACCTCCTGGCCCCATCTGTGTTGCGGCTTGGGTTGGGTACTACCAAGATGTACTGGAGGTCTTCTTTTTCTTGAGAAATGTGTGGTAGGGTTCTTACATTTGAAATAATGTGCAGTGTAAAATTGGAAGTAAGCTTTGTTCCTTCCTTGGAAAAACCTGAATGATGGGTAAGCCTTCAAAGAAAACCTGTTGAAAGAGCAGGGCTTGCATCTTGAGCCAACTTGATCACTTGCTGAATTTAGGGCTTCATAGTCATTCTTCCTGTGCAAAATAGCCTGGAGTTTGGAAGAGACCCAAAGGAATCACAGCTTTGCAAATGGAAGACCTGAGACCCTGCTTCTGCTAAGAGACCTTGGTGACCAGCTCCAGGCAGATATTTGAGTACTTTCATGTGCCAGGTGTTGTATCCACAACTTAATCTTTGTAGATGAAGAGACTGAGGTTAAGGATCCATTTGTTGCGCATCTACAGAGACTGATCACAAAACTGTTTCTTAGCACAGTTCTTTGTAATTCCGTTTTATCTGTACCGTAAAATTTCCCTTTAAAATCTTCAAGCTGCTCATTGTTGGTTGACATTGGAAATGAGGTCCTGATGGTCAGATATGGAAATGGCTGTGGCCAAACCAGCTGAGAACACTAGAACAAGAGCAGAGTTAGAGACAGAAGAGAACCTAGGAAGAATGAAACTTGGCCCGTCATCTTACTCCAAGTTTTGACATCTGCAAGTGACATACTCATGAGGATAGTAAGGCCATCCACGAAAAAAGAAAACTTGAGCTGGGCCGTGTGGCTCAGTGCTAGAGCACTTGCATGCATAAGGCCCTGGATTTGACGGGGAGGGAAACCCAAATATTTATAAACCACAGAGGTACTCTAACAGAAATTCTTAAGTGTGTTGGTGAAAACCATAAAAAAAAAAAAAGATATGGTTGCAGAATCATTTTGCAGAGTATAAAGTATTGGATTCAAAGAGCTGTAGAAATCTAGTGCTCTAGGTTACTGGAAAACATTCCCCTCATTTGACAGGTGACAAAATTGAAGTCCAAAGAGATGGAGTGCTACATTAAGTCAGTTAACAGTACAAATGTAAAGAGTAGGAACTTCACTGCTGTCTCTACAGACCTGCCAGCCACAGTCACAGTAAGAGCATCCATTAAAAGCAGTGCAGAAAATTCATTTAATGGGCCTTTATTGAGTACTGTTTATTTTGGAGTATTCAGAAGGTGAGTTGGATCCTTGTCTTTGAGAGATCAAGTTGATTTTTGACCTAAGTCGAGAAGTGACCTGGGGGAAACCATCAGAGGCTGTGGGCTGAAACTGACCTCAGGGAAGTGATTGTTGCACATTCCAAGGACTGGCGAAAATGTACATGGATTTTATGAATCAGTCCTTTTGGTTAGGAGAAGAACATTTATGTTGACTTGAATTTAAGGAGTTGCTAGGTGCAGTGGTCAGCATAGGCTAACTGCAGTCACAGATTACCCCACATCTCAATAAGTTAACATGGTCAAGTTTACTTTTCCATCGCATCTCTACCTTGTCATTCAGGAAACTGAGGCTCCTTCCACCTAGGGCTTCATTATTTTTGGAGGTCTTGGAGTTGTTCACAGCATCCAGCTAGGAAATGAGGGAAGAGTGAATGGGAATGATTTCAGGGAGGTTTCATGGATCAGCCCCAGAAGTGGTGGACGTCACTTGTGCTACTATCCCATTGTCTGGAACGCAGTCTGCCACAAGCTACAGCAAACTGCAAGGGAGACCAGAAATGTTAGTGATGCTCAGGAGGAAAGAAAAACTCCCAAGCGAACAGATCATCTGAAAGCAGTCTCAGTTACACGTTATAAGTGGTTTCATGACAGGGCACTCTTTATACCACCCCAAAATGGCCCATTTCTGCTGTTGATTTTCATAGGATTGATGTCTCTACTGAGTAACAGCAGTGTGCTTTAGAAAGATCCTTTGTTACTTACGTTTTTGTTTTTTTTCCTTTCACTGATTCTACCTCTGATGTATGAGATTTTCCAAAGCCTCTAGAACTATAGCCTAGGGCCAACTGACTATCGCTAAACAAGTATCTGTAATCAAACTAAGTATTATTATCATAGAAGTAGAAAGAGCATAATTACATTATAGAGGAAACTTGCCCTTTCTACTTCCCTGGAATTATAAACATTGTGTACAGCTGGAGCCAGGAGGTGGTTGCTATAACAACCATGGAAAAGCTAAAAATAGCCTCTTTCATATTGTATTGCTTAAGGTGGAATTATGACATGTTGTGGTGTTTTAGGGCAGGTAATTCTCTTTCATGTGCTAAATGTTTGCAAACTTTCTTCAACAAAGCCATATTTGTATAATGTAAGTATTTGGATTGCTGCCTCTTAATTATGTACCTGACCCCTGTGTTCCAGGATTCTTTTCTGACATAGAATTCTGTGTTGATATGTTTCTTTGTCTTTGTGAGTCTATTGGAGAACTTTCTACACCAATTTCAGTATTGTGTTTATGCTTAAAATATATAAAGTGGCCCTGCAAGATCATGCTTACGTCTTCTTGGATGTGAAGAATTGAGATGAAGACTTGTGCACATTGGCCCCTCTCTTCCATCACATTCTGTACGTAGCTGTCCACACTGACTGACCTTGTGGTGCCAGCTCTCTGTAGCTGCATTTGCACCTCCCCGCCTCTCCTCACCTGCATTGTGGGGCAGCACTGAGGTTTCTCGAGGAAGGCAGAAATCGGTGACTTATTTCAAAGGAGACCTGTCCCTTCCTCTGTGACACAGTATTTTTATAGAGGAGGACAAGGATCCTGCAATAGTCTGTTAGAACGGTGGGGCTTTTGTAGAACAAAGGCTTGGCAATTTTGTTTTTAACCAGGTAACAAAGAGTCACATCTGAATTGCACAGGTCTGAGGGAATTCTCTCACAGCGCATAGCTATAGGAAACTATAAATGCAAGGTACTGAATTTTATAGTTTGGGTAAGTGTAATGTTTGGCTTGTGGGAGGTCTAATAATGGAAGAGAATATATTTATATGAAAAGGTGCTTCCTTATCCGCAGTTGTTTTCTGCTTTATTTTTGCAGCATTTTAGTTCTAATAGATCCTAAAGTAATTTGTACAGACACCATTATGTGACTGCTAGCAAGTAAGCAGTGTGATAAATTAAGAAGGTTGCATCACAGAAAATATTTCTTGACTTGTTTATTTAGATGTTTGTCATAACAAACCAGGAAGTATGCTGAAGTGTGAGCAACATGAATCTTCATTATAGAACTTGTATAAAAATTCTTAATGTACCTTCAAATCTTAAAATTGTTTCCCAGTCCCCAGAAAGTAAGAGATTAATCTGGGTGGTTTGGTTTTGTGTTTGTTTCTGTGTGCAATTAAGCGTAGCCCATTTTGCCCTTCTGCTTGATATAACAGAGTTGTCACGAGTCTGGCTGTGCCATGGAAACCGGTTTGACGTCACTAATTCCGCTTAGATGGAGGATTAGAGCCAGACAAAGTAGTTGATCTACAGACGAGTCCTTTGTGCCTCACAGTCCCAAATGTTCCCTCCCATTTTGACATAAAGAACAGATACTGTATATAGCAGAGGACTGAGGCAGGCTGCACCAGTCATTGGTGATTCAGACAGAACTAAGTGGAGTATTATATTGGGGAATGGAGAAGGGGAAGGAGAAGGAGAGGGAGGGACGGTGGGGAGAGAGAAAGAGAAAGAAAGAGAATGAATTGTGTGCTGTTGGGTGTGTGAGCGTGTGTGGGAAGGTTTTTGCCAGACAAATGTGTGTGCCTGATGGTAGGACAGAGACTTGTAGATGGGTTGCTTTCTCTACTGTCGTGTTTTAAATGCTGTCCTTTTATTTACTTCGGTCTAATGCATTGTCTCTTTATATAGCATTTAGATGGTCTTAAATTTGTTTTAATGTATTTTACAATGCAAATACTATGTTTTGGATAAGGTACTCTTAAAATTCTGACTTTCTACTCACCTAGAATAGCTCTATCTCCTAGAAATTATAAATTAGAGTGGAATATGTGAGTAACAAAGATCTTCACTGCCTCAAGGAATAAATAAGTGAAGGAGCATGACCACATAATTGTGACATACTGGATTATTGATGCTATTTTTTTAGTGGGAAAGAAGCTTTTATTATCTTTTATGACTTTTCCTCTGTTGAAATCATGGATTTGGTGAATGAAGTTTTAAGAGTCAGTTTGATGAGTTCAAGATTTAATTTTTAAAAAGTATTTGATAAGGTGAAACTTTAACCTTTAAGGACTTTTAAATTGCATTTCATTTGTGAGAGATGAAATAAAACATGTAGAGTCTTTGTTCAGGGGCACACACAACCACCCCAGCTAGTTTGAGTATAATGGAGCATAGAACCCAGCTGCTAAAACTGGCACTAATAGGCTGTTGCCTCAGTGAAAAACATCATCTTCATCTACTTCACCTGGCTTTCTCTTTGCTTGCTCTGTATGAGTGAGGATATTGCAATTCCTAGTTATATGAGAACAGGTTAAAATCAAAACCCACACCTGCAAGGCACCTTGGTGTGTGGGAGGGGTATTGTCAGGATTTGTGGTCACTTTGCAAACCATATTGTGTTGCATGAGCTCTTTAGCTTCCACTTGATTGAAATCTGACCCAACGAAAAGGTGATGTTTTCTAGTATGTTGCAAATAGGTGTTTGTCTCTTTTTACACCATTAGTGAGATATATTTTACATATTGTAAAATGTCTACTTAAAGTACACAGTTCAGTGGCCTTTAGAGTATGCACAGAGCTGTGCAACTATCACAATTTCATTGTAGAACATTTTCAGCGTCCTAAAAAGATGAAGATAATTTAAACATCATAAATTAATACTATATTAAAAGTCTCCTGTAATAAAAGTGGTTTTTATTCCATTTCTATCGAAGGAATTTCTCATACATAGTTAAAATAAAATGACTAGATATTAATTGCTAATTAATTCACCAAGTTTTACCTTAGAGGGTTGGGTTCTACCTTCTGATACAAACTTAACTTAAAAGAAAGAAAGAAAAGGCCTGTCTGTTTCAGAGACAGAAAAGCAAAAACTACAAGAATGATGTAATTGACCATTATTTTCAATTTTTTAAAAAAACAACATTTTTAAATTTGAAGTTTTATTTCTCTCATCAAAGTGTTAATGGATTTCTCTGCTTAGAACAGTATATTTTACCAACAAGGACTTCCTTTTTTTAAAAAAACAAAACAGTAAAAACTTGTTTCCGGTGACACACATTAAGCTGAAGACTCGGGCTTCCCTTTGATGGTTGGAGTGGCATCTTGCCTAGAGGCTGGCAGATGGAGTGGGTGACCTTTGGGGATTATTTCCCTTCAGAGTTATATCTAAAATAACTTAGATGCCATTTAATCATGTTTCTTCTGTTTTACATATAAACGGTCTGGTAGTCCCTTTAATATTAAAAAAAACCAAACAACAGCAGGCTTTGGGAAATAAATTCAGACATAAAAGAGAATATTGGGTGGAGGAAAGGAACCCAGTATGTATGATGGGGAAGTGGATTTCTGGGGTGTAGCTCAGTGGTGGAGTCCTTGCCTAGCAAGTCTGGTCCCTAGCACTTTAGGGTGGGAGGAAGGAGAAAGAGGAGGCCCTCTCTGAGAGAAACGGATTTAAGCGGGAAAGTTGGAGGTCAGATCTGGTATTTCCCAAAACCTAGCTCCACATGTTAACTAACTTATACATAGTTGTAAATAACATATATTTACAGCATTGCTTTTCTCCAACTGTTTTTCATTTATTAGTAGAATTAGAAATTCCTGGTAACTCTCTGACTTTTAACATTAATACTCTACAAGTTACAGAAAAAACCAAGCTTTGGCTTTTGCCTTTTGAATAAGGTTTAATGAATTATAGAGTCATAATTTTAGAGTCCGCTTGGGTACCCAAATATCTACGACCCAGGGCAAGTGTGAGGACAGGGCATAGTCATTCATTCATTGCTGGGAGGTTTTGTGAAGCACCTGTTTGTTACAAGTGTTTGAGGAAAAGCAGGCTCTAATGTTTGGGACCTTACGATTTTGTTGGGGGGGAAATGTCTATACACATAGAATGATTAAATATTACAGCAAGGTAGTACGTGATGATCCACCAAAATAAAGGTGTGTGCACATCGGTAAGTGGGGTTTGAGAGGTGGGGGGCAGTACAGTGCTGGGGATCAGACCCAGGGCCTTGCACTGTTAGGCAAGTGCTCTACCACTGAGCTATACCCCAACCCTGTAAGGAAAATCCTTTTTGCCACTGCCAGAGAGGACCTGAGAGATCAGAGACCAACTAGAGGGAACTGTAGAGCTGATCCCCTCATGCCCTGGATTACTAAGACTGGGAAATGAGCTAATTGTAAAGAAGAGCTATTTTTAGTTGATTGAATTATGCCTCATTCACTGACCAAGCATGTCATGCAATGACAGGAGATGAAAGACAGGAGAGATGTGTGTTAGCAAAGCAGTGATGTTACTTGGTTTCAAGTAATTATGTGTATATCTTGATCTGTAATCCACAAATGGCTGTATTTATGATTTCATTCCATTGACCTGGTACATTTTCCTTTTTAGGTCCAAAGGAGTGATTCTGAACATCTCCTCTGCCAGTGGCATGTCCCCGGTTCCACTCTTGACCATCTATTCTGCAACCAAGGTGGGCAACATTTTTGTAAATTATGTCACTATAAGAGAAAAGAATCATTTTTACTCTGTGCAGTTAACATAGATGTAAGTCTCTCGAAGATCCATTCTTGGGAGTTATCCACTGACTAAGAAGGGAAGGAAAATACCCAACATGAGTTTCAGGAAACCCACAACTGGGGAAGTCCAGGCAGGTAGAGACTTCTAAGGGGACACCAATGTGTCAGAGCCACTGATGTTTACTTTTCTCCCAGTAGTTTACTGATTTTAAAGTAACACTTGTGCTGTCCCTGGAGAGCTGGCCTAGGCCAGTTAGCTTAGTGAATGAGAACATGATGCTAATGAGGCTAGGACTGGCCATTTCGCACACGAGTGAGTCAGCCTCACACAGCACAGGAGAAATGCATCCAGGCAGTGCACAGATGTGCACAGGAGGCACAAGACAGACTGGCGAGAGTGTAACTGTTTTGCCACATTATCCAGATCTCTTGGATATCTGTTGTCACTTCTAGGGTATCACAAGAATTTTCCAGAACTCTGTGTAAAAGGTCATTATCTCCCACATCACCATTTACTTCCTCACATTACTGCTAGAATAATAATTTAAAACACATCTCGTGCTGCCTGCAGGTCAGTAGCATCACCTTCAGATGCATTACTGAAGCATGGAATACATTTCTGAAGGAAAAAATGACCATTTAGACATTGAAATTAAGCAAGCTTTTAGGGAAAAAGAAGCAAATTTAATCTATAATATGAATTTGCAATGTGTCATGGAGGAGAAAGAGCAAAAGACCTGTCTTCTTTTTCACTTGAAAAGTACTCAGTCACTATGATCTTTTGAAAACCTTTGGCATCACCTCCCAACCCCTGTAGCCTGCTCGCTTTCTGTGTCTCTGGACCATACTGCAGGCATGCTTTAAATGACGCCACATGTGGGAAGTGATTGCTGAACCCGAACCTCCTACCTGTTCCCCATGGACACAGACTTTTGCTCATTGGGACCTTGGAGTCATTCTTGGTCCGTCGTATGTCAAGCCTGAGGTTGAGTCTACATTTGAGGAAGGGGTAGATTACATTCATAATCATTTACAGATAGATTTCAGGTTGCATTAGCAGAAGAAGATGGGCTCTCACATCCACTTCTTGGATTTTACCATCTTCTTCTCACAACAACAAAATCCCCCTAGAACAGGGTTGAACAGAATTCATATTATGTTTCTCCTCGAGTGGCAAGTAAAAAATAGAAGTACATCTTTTGTTACATAGAAATACTTTTTCTTGTAAAGTAATTTTCTGGGGGGAAAAAGGAGAAGGAGAGCCTTTTCCAGTCAAATCAAAATTTGGCATGGACATTATATTTGGTTAAGATAATACTTCATTTAGTGGCAGGTAAAAACCACTTGAGGTTTTGAGGTGTTTTTAAAACGTTTCTTCTGCATTGGAAATGAAAAGAATGATTAGAAGTGATAGTGTTAAATGGTTAATGATTTTTTTGTTTCCATGGCTACCAATCAGACAGATTGATGTAATGCATGTTCCTTCTCACTCCCACCACCCTCTTAGGCTTTTGTAGATTTTTTCTCTCGGTGCCTCCATGAGGAGTATAGGAGCAAGGGCATCTTTGTGCAGGTGAGTGGAGTTTGCTTCAGTTAAGTATTCCTGTTTTTGTGTGGTTGCCACAGCAACAGTTGCTGTCTTGGCAACAAAAGAAAATCACATTCCTCAGTCAGTGACTGTGACGTCGCACACCACTAAAGAGGTGGGTTCTTTTCTCCTTACGCACTTAAGTCCAGATTTTTAAAAATTATACCCTAGAATTTTTAAGTAAGGGTACATAACAGAGAACTAAATGCAGGAGAAGCAGTTGATGCATAATTATTGTAGGTTCTTATGGTTTTATTTTGAGAGAATCAGATTATTGATATCCCTTTTAAATTGTGGTAGAAAATACATAACATAATCTTTACCACTTTAATCGTTGTTAAGCATGTAATCAGTGGCATTTAGTACATTGATATCATTGTGTGCTCACAGCCACCGGCCATCTCCAGAATATTTCTCATCTTCCCAAACTGAAGCTCCATACACATTAAACCCTAACTCCCCACGTCTCCTCTCCCTATCCGGTGGTAACCTCCATTCTCCTTTCTGTCTCTCTGAAGTTGTCTGTTCTTAGTACTCCTTATGAAGGAATCACACAGTATTTGATCTTTTGTGGTCAAATTACTTATTTTCTTAGGCTTATTTCGCTCAGCATAATGTTTTAAAGGTTCATCCAGGTGGAGGCATGTGTCTTAATTTTCTTCAAAGGCTGAGTAACATTTCCCATGGTTTGTATGATATACCACATGCTGTTTAGCCACTCTTTCACTGATGGGTACACATGTTGCTTCCACTGCTGGCTGTTGTGAATAATGTTGAAATAGACAGGAGGTACAAATACTGTGTTTTCAAATCTTATGGATGTGTATGCAGAAGTGGAATTGCTGAATTATCGCAATTCCATAAATTTCCTTAAATATTTACAGAACTCTAAGACTGTTTTCCTTATCAGCTGTGCCATTTTACATTCTCACTAGCAGTTGACAAGGGGTTCCAATTTCTTCACCTCCTTGCAAACGTTTGCTGTCTTCTGGGATTTGTTTTGTTTTTATCTAGATGGATGTGAAGTGGTATCTCATCATGGTTTTGATTTCCCTTCCCCTAATGATGTCGAGCACCATTTGGGGAACCTCTTCAGGTACTTCTTTTTTTTTTTGGTACTGGAGATCGAACTTGGGACCTTGTGCTTGAGAGGCAGGCGGTGGAACCACAGAGCTAAAACCCTGGCCCAACCTTTTCAGGTTCTTCTTGGCCATGCGTGCATCATCTTTAGAGAAATTTCTATTCAAATCCTTTGTCCAGTTTTTAGCTGGGGTTTTAGTTGAATATTAGGAGCTCTTGATTAACTTGTATGTTAACCCCTTATTAGATATATAATTTATAAATATTTACTCTCTCTCCTTGAGTTGCCTTTTCACTTGCTTGATAGTGCACAAATATTGATATATCTTTTTAGTTTTCACAATAGTCCAAGTTACCTACTTTTCCTTTGGTTTCTGGTATTTTGGATGTCATAGCCAAGATATCCTTACCAAATCCTATATCGCAAAACTTTTCCCTCATTTTCTTTGAAGAGTTTTATAGTTCTACTTCTTATGTTAGGTCTTTGATCCATTTTGAGTTAATCTTCATATAGACCTTTGAGTTTATTATATAGTTAGTAGATTCAATGTTGTAAAATCCAATACAAAATAAAACAAGAAGCAAAAGTAAGAGTGTTTATAAGGGCCTATCTCAGATCAGCTATTATTCAACCCAAAGAAACAGTGGCTCACAGTATTTCTGTTCTTAGGCACATTTTTGAAAGTTGTAACTCCTACCTCTTTCCTGCTTCCTCCCATCACCCACCCTGTCTCCACACACACCTGGTGTCACTATGGCTTTCCTTACTGTGAGCCTTCTGTTTTTGTTTTTGCATCTTAAGTCCCCAAATGATCAATCAAAGTAAAAATTGAGTATTTGAGTAATTTTCAGGCACAGTGCTTAGCATTTTATATGTATCATTTTGCTGTGTTTCACAACAATCCCATAAGGTAGTGTGATTATTATCTCTTTTTAAACTTGCTGAAATTGAACTTTAAAAAGGCTAAGCCATTTATTTGCCCATGCTAAACCAGGATTCAGATCTAGGTTTGATGAACCCCAAAGCCCTTCTGAACCCCTGATCTACTTGCTGCAGACCTGCAGGTCAGCGTTGACCATTGTTGGATCCACCTATGCTTAGGAAGCCATGAGACCAGAGGTGCTGGATGCTTCGGCCCATCTCATCCTTTGTTACCCATGGTTAATCGGGGCCTCGGAGCTATCTAGCTCTAGCTTCTGAGCCTTGTTAGTCATCATTGTGAGCGAGTGGTAATGACAGCCAAGGCAAGGTATCTCCTCATCTTGCAGGGCCCACCAAAGAGGCTGCTTCTGCTAAACCCCCACCTTAGCTTTTGTCCAGAGGATGCTGAGATGTCATAGCCACCTGGTATTATTTTGATTTGCAGTTTCCCATGTAAACAGGATGCATGGGGAGGACAGGATTTTCTAGAATCCAAGATTTCAATACTGAGCTACCATACTCTCCTTGCCTTGGGTTCCCTGACACCATCATAATGATGGCAATGAGTCTGCTACGTAGATGGTGTTGTGGTAACCAGGAAACCAATAAAGCATTCGTGGGAGGTAAGGTGTCACACATCATGCACCGTACCCTTTTCCTTCTGGTGAGTCTGTTATAATCAAGCTCCTAGTTGAACAATTCTTCCAACTCACTGAGACCAGGCTGGAGTCCTACTGATCCACTGGTGGGTGACCTTAGGAGGGACTGTTTCAGTGCCTCATGGCAGTGTTAGGCCTTGTGAGCACAGATGAGCAATTTCTAAAATTCTCTTAAAGACAGGGCTGTCTCCTTTCTCATTTTCACAGCCTGTTTCCCTCAGAGTTGTTTTTCTTCAGATTCTCTGCCCATTAATCTGATGTGACTGGAAACTACTTGAAAGACACATTCGTATTTGTCTTCTGGAATATTTTACTTTGAAAAACTTTTGTTTTTCCCTAATAGTGGATCTCATTTGTGTAATCTCATCAGTCATTGTCTTTCCTCATATGAAATCATTTGAGGTTTAAACTTGGAATGAATTTGGTAAAAATATAAGATTCAGATGTTAGTGAAGACAATTGCCATATGTATGTGGACACCTCAGAGTGCTGAAGTAGAATAGAAAAAGAACCCTGAGTTAAATGAAGCACAATTAAAAACTGATTTTTTAGGCCAGGGATTTAGCTCAGTGGTTCCGCCGCCTGCCTCGCAAGCGCAAGGTCCCCGGTACCAAAATAAAATAAAATAAAATGTAAAATAAAAACTGATTTTTCTTTGGTGATGTTTTGTGTTTCCAAATTTGGGGGATTAGGAGTATTTATCAGCCAACTCTGCCTTCCACTGCATCTTACATATTTTTCCTGAGTGATCTGGTTAAAACCCTAAAATGTTGCTTTCCTTCGCGGTCATCTGGTAGGGCCCTGTAAAGTTTAGCGTCAGATTCAGACTGCACTAGGCCGTCGTCTTTCTCGCCACCCCCTCAGCGTGGCCTTAGCAGTGTCCTGTGCGCTCTGCCCTCAAAGTCCGCAAATCCCTCCCTCCGGCTGGCATCCCCACCCCAGCTCCTCTCTGGGCCCCGCGCCCTCTGTGCCCGTGTCCTCCAGTCACAGCGCGCAGCCGGGGCGTCCTGTCCCTGCCCCTTGGCACATTTGGAGCCTTTCTTCCTGCCCACCGGGACTCCCGGTACCTCCGACTTCCACTCTGGCCCCTCCCTCTTTTCCAGTTCAGTACAGTCTTGAGCACAGGTTTGCGTCCTTGTCTCTGGTTGGCTGGTGTTGACGTCACCCGACACCCTGCCTTCTGCATCTCAGACCTCGGGGTTGAGGGCCCCAGTGCATCTGTCCCTGTCTGTACTTCTGGTCTTGAATCTTCAGCCTCTGTCCCTGGGTAGCTGCGGGGCTAATGCTGTGTGGCAGTCTTGGTAAGAGTGCTGTGTCTTCAGACCCGCCTCCCAAGTGAGTGGAGAGCGCACTGCCTTTGCGGGGGTGGGGGTGGGGGGGGGTGGTCAGAGTCTAGGTTATTGCTCATTACTTCCTTACAAGTATTTTTCCTTTGCTTTTTCTTTCCCCACCTTTGCTTCAACTTCTTTCCCATAATAAGAGCATTTAAAATTCCCTCTGAGAATTCACATTTGGTATTATATAAATATTTCCTGGAAATGCAAATAAACAGTAGTGAGAGCTGGTACAATGGCACACACGATAGTCCCAGCTACTTGCGAGGCTGAGGCAGGGGAATCTCTTGAGCCCAGGAGTTTAGAATTGGCCCGAGCAACATAGCAAGACCCTGTCTCTTAAAAAATGAAAGAAACGATCGTACCAACCCGTTACATAAATTCCCTGGAGGTGAATCAATGGCCTGACAGATTCTATTGATTTTGAACAGAGGGTAGGATGCACATTCTTGGGTAAACCTTATCAAAAAGTTTGTTCTGTTACGAGGGCAAAAATCATGAGACATCTGCATGGCCAGGTAGTGGGCCCTGGTCCCTTCCCCGTGTGTACTGTGTACTGACTGCTAGCTCATGCTGTGCCTAGAGTGCAGCAGCTGGGATGAAGATTAAATCCCAGAACTCTGCCTCTTGTACTTTTATCCCACAACTTTCACAAGCCATCTTTCTTTTTAAGAAGTATTTTATTTGGAAATAATTTCCAGACAATAAAAAAGTTACAGTACCCTTTGCCTGGATGCACTTTTTCTTTAACATTTTGCCCCATTTGTCTTATTGGAGTTAAGCCATATATTGTCATGGTTCACTCCAGATACTGGAGTGTATATTTCCAAAAATATAACGATATTCTCACATATAATCATCTCTAAGTTGCCCAGCTGGGCTCAGCTTCCTGGAGGGCTGGGATTATAGGCATGAGCCACTGCACCCAGTTCTTTGTTTTTTGGTACCAGGAATCAAACTCAGGGCCTTACACTTGTGAGGCAGGTGAGGTGCCACTGAGCTAAATAAATCCCCGGCCCTGCACCCAGTTTTGATGTAATATTTTAACCTAATATGCCATCTGTGCTCAGTTTTTGACCATATAATATCCTTTGTAGCTTTCCTTTTTTTAAATCTGTGGCACCAGGGATCAAACCAGGGCCCCACACATGCTAGGCAAGCACTCTCCTCCTGAGCTACAGCCTCAGCCCTTTTTCTTTTGAGACAGGGTCAGTTGCCCAGAGGACCTTGACCTTATGATCGTCTTGCCTCAGCCTACCCCTTATGTAATTTTGATCCTCTAGTAAACCATTTAGTCTAGGATCAGGTGATTTAGCTGTACTGTTTCTTGACTTTTCTTTGAACATTTCTAGAAACTTTCTTTGTCGTTTAGGACATTGACATTTTTGAAGAGGACAACACTCCTGCCATGCTCTGGTTGGTTGGTTGGTGTGTTTTGTTGTGTTGTGTTTCATTTGATTTTGTTTGAGACAGTCTTATGTAGCCCAGGCTGGCCTCCAACTCACTATCCTCCTGCCTCAGCCTCCCTAGTGCTGGGATTAGAGGTGTGCACCACCACACCCCACTCTCCCCACTCGTTTTAATGGGAAAATCCTCATTTGGAGCTTATCTAATGTGGCCTACCTCTTAGTTTCAGGTTATGCTTTCTGGCCAAAATATTGCATCCAGAGCATCACGTCCTTCTCAGGATGTCTCCTAGGGAGACACACAGTGTCCATCTGCTCCTCACTGGTGTTGATGGTGACCCTCCGGTCCTGTGTTTCCCGCTGTTCCTGCTGTGTCATTAGTGTCCCCATTGCGCTAAGCAGTCTGTGGGGAGACACTTTCAAACTTGCACAGATCCTGCTTCCTGTTTATAATTTCTCCAAGATTCGCACCCAGTCATTTCTTGACAAACCCACCTTATAAAGAGAGTTAGTCAATGGTGTGGCACCAAAACACTGCCAACAGAGAAATGCTAAGTAGGCGTGAAGAGGGGAGGAGAGACACGTGTTTATCAAGCATGAACTAGATGCCCCTCATTCGCCTATTTTATTGTCCCATCCGAGCTGGACCCTCACTTAGTCCCATTTTACATGTAGGAGACTAAGGATCAACAAGAGTCATGCAACCTGTTGAGTTTACCAAATAACGAGGGCCTGCTGTTTGGCAGGCAGTGAGGAAACAAAGGTAAAGAAGAGATGGAGGGCCAGGGATTTAGCTCAGTGGTTTCGCCGCCTGCTGTGCAAGCACAAGGACCTGAGTTCGATCCCCGGTACCAAAAAAAATAAAAAAGAAGAGATTGATTGATTGATTGCAACATATTATATCAGCAGTGAGCCCCATAGTAGAGGTAATTGCATCACATTCTCACGTTCAACATTTCTTCAATCAAGAACTATTTAGAGGCTACCTTTTAGTCTGGGAACTGGGATACAATGGCAGAAGGGATAGCTGGAGTGGAGACCTTGCTGTGGTTGGATTTACATTTGGTAGGAGGGAGACAATGCACATGAATAAGACACTATGAAGAAACCAAAGGGAGCGGTGTGTTCAAGCAGATGGGGAAGTGCAGGGAGTTTCCTCACCTGGGTTTGTGACCTGGCTGAGCATAGCTTCAAAGCCTGTGCTGTGGCTGGGCCTGGGAGCGCACGACTAATCCCAGCACCCAGGAGGCTGAGGCAGGAGGATCACTGAGTTCGAGGCCAGCCTGGGCTACACAGTGAGTTCAAGGCCAGCCTGGACTACATAGAAAGACCTTGTCTCAAAAAACAAGAAATAACAATAAATAAACTCTGTCCTGTCTTCCTATTTCTTCTGGAAGTATTGCTCTGCACCATACGGTTTTCTTCTTTGGAGCTGGGAGGAGGAATGCCATCAGCCAGGAGCTAGTGTGCCAGCTGGAAACATCCCGTAAGGTTTGCTTTGCTGGCTTGCTAAGAGAGGAAAAGTGGGGAAAGAAGTAGAGACCATGTAAGCCTAGGGAAGGTGGTTGTAGATTTGAGCTGCCCCAAACTAAAATTAATTTTCTTGTTCTTAGCAAGAGAATACAGAAGAATACAGCATTTCAGCCAAGCACACTTGTTATCCCAGCACTCAAGAGGCTGAGGCAGTAGGATAGCCATAGTGAGTTCAAGGCCAGCCTGGACTGCGCAGAGAGACCCTGTCTCAATACCACCTCCCCACCCACCCTCACCTCCACCAAAAGAAAGAGGACTCCATTTAAATTTGAGCTTACCGTCATGGAGAATCCTCTGGGCTCCCTGCCTTTAAGTCACTACTTCTCAGGGTTTTGTCCCCTTTGCTGGTGCGAGTTGATGGTTTTGTTAATTCAGTTTAAAATGTGGTTTTTAATCAGAATAGACTAGACTTAGTTTCGTCTGTGAAATTTAGAAAACAACACAAATGAGAAAAAAATGAAAGATACTCTTTATATTGTTAAAATATTATTGCTTAGCGTAATCATATAGATATTTGGCTTCGAAAAGCTAGAAAAAGCTAGATAATGAGAAGGGGCTATCAAGGTTGAAAACATAAGTCTCCCTCCATTTCTCTTGTTAATTGCCCGTGACAATAAAAGGAGGTAATGGAGTGTGTCTTTAGTGCAAATGGAGTCAAAATAGAACTGTAAAGCAATGTAAAGATTCGCACTGGAAATATTCATATCTGGTCAGCTGAACCCACTTTAAGAAACAGCTTCGAACAGTAAAATTAGATCTGCTGGGATAACTGGGCTCCAACCAGGTGACTCTCCATTCTGGTCAGAGGTGGTGTCTTTTTTTCGTGTCCTATTGCAACTCTGTTGGACGCAAGATCTGCAAACTCAGAGGTCCCTGCAAACAACTGTTGCATCATCCTTCTGGCTCCCTCGAAGGTCAGATATTCTCTGGAATGGTATTCGACCACCTCTTACGGGATATAAGATTCGGCCAAGTTCTTTCCAAACTGATCCTGAAAATAGAAATAGTACACAGTTTCGAAAATAGTTGCTAATGTGTACTAGAATTCAAATCTCCCGTGCTCCAACTGACAGTGTTTGATGTGATTCTCAGAATGGTACAGTCAGTAAGCAAGATGCTGTGTTCCTCAGTTCCGTAGGAATTCAGCGTTGCTCCAGAGCATATCACTAGCAAGGGGCCAAGCTGGAATTTGAATGCAAGTTGGTCTGATTTCATCCAGCACTGATTCTTTCCCTGCCACCCCTCACATCCCACATTCAGTCCATCAGGAAGCCCGACCGACTTTACCCTTGAAACACACCTAGCGCCTGACCACTTCCGCCACCGCTCTGACTTGAGCCACTTGGACAACCCAGCACCTCCCTGTCTGGCCTTCCCACTCCTGTCGTTGCCTAAGTTTGCTCACAGTGGCAAAATCTAATCATTTCACTTCTTTATTTCAGATTCACCCAGGCGCTTCTCATCTTCTTCAGAATGAAACCATGATTCTTAGGACCCACAATGTTCTGATTTCAAACTTCCACATGATCTTGCATCATCCCGCTGCTTGTCTAGCCTCCTTGCAGTTCCTCGAGCACCCAGAGCACACTCTTGCCTCACCTCAGGGCCTTTGCACTGGTCTCCCCCTCAGTCTAAAAGACTCTTCCCCCAGTTATCCCTTTTGGCTGGCTTCCCTCCCTTCTTTCAGATCTTTGTGTAGATTTCACGGCCTCCAAGAGGTCTCCCAACTCCATCAACTGCTTCCACCACCAATGTCCTTTACCCAGGGTTAGGTGTCTTCCTTTTTATTACTGCCTGCCACTATTATATATACTTTCTATTATTCATTAGTGGTCTAGGTCCCCCTACTAAAATACAAGCTCTATAAAATTAGGAACTCTTTGTTTTTCTGTGCAAATGTATTCCCAGTGCCTAAACATTGTTCTAGTGTGTGCTCAGGAAATAATTTATATTAAATGAATGCTTTTTGTGTGATTACAGTTTTTCCATTTGTTCTTTTCTGATAACATATAAATTCCACATGTTTGGAGGTACACCATTTATATGATCATTAGCCAGAATTTATCAAGAATTTTTTTTTTATTCAGACCAGAGTATTTCGAACACCTTCATTTTGGGCTTAGTGCTAAGTCTTACACGTATTATTATCGAGAGGCCTTTTTTTTAATTGCCATACAGCAGAGATCTTTGTACCATCAGAACAATTCCTTTTTCCTAACGTTTTCTACCCATGAGATAATCAAGGGCCTTTTTGTAGAAAAGTTCATTTCATGGTCTGCATACAGTAGAGTATTATAAACTCCAAAACTAGCATATGTGTGTATAAAATCACTCAGATTTTCTAGAGGACTTCAGGTCCTGAAATTGTAGATGAATACACAGATTCTTTAAACTAAAGTTTCCTTACTATGCCTCATAGGAGCTGCAGCCTCTGACCTAAGAATATGTGCTGGCTACACTGCTCAAAAAAGGTAGATTAGACACCATCTCTAGAGTTCCATGTTTAATGAATAAAGTGGAAAGCCTTGTTATGGATTGTTCTGGTCATTTCTAAATTTAGGAAAGCATATTTAGTGCACAGCTACTGTCTATGAAAGATGCCCTACCATGTGAAGTTCCAAGGTTCAGTGTTTGATTCTTAAATATTTGCCGTGCAGCTTCGGGCATCCTTTCCACTACCCCACGGCATTAAGTTGCAGTAGCCTTTCTGTGCTAAACCAAGACTCCAGTTGTTTTGGGAAGACAGATGCCTAAGCAGTCTACTCCAGGGAGTGAGAAGAAAAAAGCTACAAAGTTGTCACCAGAGATTTTTTTAATAGGCTAAGCAAGGACAAAGCATCAATAATGTTTCCTTTATGGCCTAACCAATTATTTTCAGTTTGGCATTCTATATTGGGAAACTAGAAAATTTGCCTAAGTCAGTGGCAATCAAGGTCAGGTTGTTTCTGAGGAAGCAAAATTTGTAACGGCAACTTGTTGAGCTTAAGAAACTTCAAAAATTTGTTCTGTCCAAAATACTTCCTGTAAGTCTTGAGTATTTTCTTGACCTGATTCCCATGATGTTTTCCTGAGTAAGCAGAGAAAAGAATTAATTATTGTTTCTTGGGCTTTTAATTAGCAATTTAAGGATGTACCTAGATGACTTTTTATGTAAAAGATATTTCTTTACTTTTACGTAGCTTTTTAAATTTTTGTGGCAAGTAGCTAAATCTATACATTTGCCCTTGTTGAGATAAATGATCCCACTTAAGCTTGAGAATATCTAAACTTTCGGTTTAAACTCTCATAATTCCAACCCCCTGATGTATTTAATTTTCTGGATGGTGACAGTGGAAAGGACCCCAGTACTGTTCTTCATTGCTGGCCATGTGAAGTGTTACTTTGCTGATTCGTTCAGTTAAATATCCACAGTACTCCTACTGTGTGTGTACCAGGTGCTGTTCCAAGCTTTGAGAACATAGTAGTGCCCTTGTGTCTTCACGGAGCTCGTATCCTAGAACCTGAAACCATTTAGCCATTGGATTTAGTTTCGGTACCATTTTGCCTCCTTCCTACCACTGCTTCACACATTTCTAGTGTTTGAACCTATACTGAATTTCTTGCAGTTCCCCAAAATCCATGTTCTTTTTTGTCTCTTTTTCTTTTTTCCGGCTGTTCCCATATTTGTTTTACCCGGCAAACTCCACCCCTTGTAGGACTTAGCTCAAAAGCTGTTTCATCTCGGAATCCCTCCCATCTACTAGGCCGTGTGGAAGGAAACCCATGGTGAAAAGAAGTAAATTCCCTTTCCAGAGTAGAATTTACATTTCCTACTTGGGAAAGCATAACTCGACCTGGAGCCTCTGCGTGTCCATCTCTCATCTCCACCCCGAGAGCCAGAGGATTCTCCAGACTGGCACCGCCGTTGAGCTGAGGGATAAATTAGCTTGTGGCACCACCAAGTGGTTCAGTCAGGCAGTGCAGCTATTCCTACAAGATTAAAATAGCGGGGTTGGTGCCATATGCACATTATGGGATGGAGGACAGAAGGATGGAAGAAAGGAAAAAAGACTTATAATGCAATTGAAAGGCATAATTATCAGACCATCTTGATTTTGAGAGGCTCAAAACTTTTTTGGGGGGGGGATCGAACTCGGAACCTTGCGCTTGTGAGGCAGGCAGTGGAACCACTGAGCTAAGGAGGCTCAAAACTATACCTTTATCAGGCTTCTAATCTACATATAGGGATTTTTTTTTTAATTTAGGCCTTTTCTAACCTGTAAACCTGAAGACTAGAGATAAGGTTTGCTTTATTCCTTCATTATTTGCGATCAGAGTATATGTCTATATTCCATTTTGCCCTGTTTGCTTCTCAGCTTTGTTTGATGAATACACTTGAGCTACCTACCCATTAAACTCTACATTTCATACTTCTGTCAGTGTGAAATACTTCTTTGGTCTGTGTACCCTTGCGGCAAAATAGTTAAAAGTACAGACTTTTAACAAAAAAAAAGTGAGGGATAAATGTGTAGTGGCAATCCCAATAAACAAATTCATAAAGCCAAAAGTTACATAACCAAAGTGGGCCCAGGTATTGAAATCCTCGGGTGAAGTTAGTTTACTTAGGGTGAGTTTGTAGCTACAAGGATCATAAAAGAGAAAGACGGAGATGACAGTGATCAAACAGTGGTGAGTTCTTGGCTCTGAACTAGGCTGGAGTTTCAGCTTACATGTTAAGGAATGGCAGGTTATAATCCTTGACTCATACTTGGAAGTAGGGAAACTACAAAATTACCAAAGTACTCCTATTCACAAAAGCCCCAAACATCATGGATCCATTCCTTCCAGGCGTTAGCAAAAAAAGAAACCCATGGTATGGAGGAGATCTCAACTTTACTTGTAAGTGGAAGATTTCAATTCTGACCACCATGTGTTGGAAAAGATCTTCTTCTTTAATACTATATCACTGTAATTTAAACCCTTTCCTTTCACACTTGGGAGATGAACAGAACATGTTCACTCATTGGTGAACTACCATACTGTGACAAGGTATCACACATCACAGGAGGAATCTCTTATCATGACTCGGGACTTGTCAAGACAGGGTTTCCTTACATTTTGTGTTGAGTCATGTCCAGCATACAGAGCAATGAAGGACTTAACATTTGTGAAATCCCTCTAGCAGGTCACCTTCAGATGTGTCCTGACAGATGTCTTAGTCTCCCAGTTTCTATATAGTTATGCTATCTTTTCCCTAAACAGGACAAAAAGAGATGATCCTATTTTATCGGTAGCAAAGTTTGTAAAACTCAGAATGATAAGAGATCAAAGAAGAAAAGTGGTAACCTAAAGCTGAGAAAATGAAATGTCTATTTTAGAAGGACTAACAATGATAGAACAAGCTTAAGTAATGATAAATTGTAGAGAAAATTAGTATCTCTTTACAAAGGTAAAATGACAGAAATCTCATACTCGATGGCCCTGTAACCATGATCCATGTAGTCGGGGAAGAAAGTATCCTGTCTTGAATCTCTGCTGTTTGAATTAGGGTTCAAGGTCTTCCTTCAAAGGTTCCAAAAGGTCCGTTTCTGCTTATTTTTAGTATTTTCTCTAGTCTCATTCTGCTTACGTGATAAAACTGGCTTGTTACAATTTGTTTGATGCTACCATGTGTTCTAACAAGTTGGCTTTGGATAGCTGCTTCTGTTTTCTTCTCTAAGATACAAACTTTAGATTTTATTAGAGTTTCCACCATGAGCAGCAATCGTGAAGCTCACTATTCTGATTTTGTCACCTTCCTAATTACTGTCATGTCTTGGGGGGTGTCATCTTTCTAGAGTGTCCTGCCATACTATGTTGCTACGAAAATGTCTAAAATCCGAAAGCCAACTCTGGGCAAGCCCTCTCCAAGCACATTTGTGAAATCTGCGCTTAAAACAGTAGGTCTGAAGTCTCGCACCTGTGGATACCTGGTGCATGCTCTTATGGTACGTAGATTTCTAAGTCCTAAATCAGGACCTTCCAGTTTGGGATTTTCTTTTCTGTTGAGTCACAAATAATTTATGATATATACTGACTTACATACATTGTCTAGGCTTACAAGGCCTCTGTGTTTTATTTTCAATTACATACCCAAGAACATTGAAATGTGCCTATAAATAAAGTAGCAGTATAGTAAAATATAAGACAAAGGCTTTAATTTAGCCCAAATTGTAGGCTATAATTCCATATCTTCCCCGTTTCTTTCCCTAGGCCTCATTCACCTTAGCCTTGCCTTCTTGGATTTACTTTAAAATAGCCATGAATATGAACAAGGCTGTGCGAGCTCACTTTCTGAAGAAAAACAAGAAGAACTAAGTATTAATACCTGATATCTGCACTGAATAACTTGGCCAGATGCTTTTGCCCTGCAAGGAGCCCCACCAAGCCCCCAGAATGCATTTGTCATTTCAACAGTGAACGGACATGGCTCAGCATTGTCATCACTGGGAAGAAAACAAAAGTTGCTCTGAGGAGTTCCTGACATAGTCCGGTACCACCTGGAAAAATGTTGATGAGTAATATAAATGCCCCTATCAAATGGATATAGAACTAATATCACCAAGAACAACTTCATAGGAAGAAACACAGTTATAACAAATCACGGAATGACAAAAGACAGGCATAAAATTCAACCGTTTTCATCTGATCCAAGATGCTAATGATCATTATACTTGCATTTTCTCAGAAATATATTAGAAAAATGTGATGGCTAGGCACTCTTTTTTTTTTTTTTTTAACACTTTGAGGGAATGGGGATTCATTGATTCACTTATGGGCAGACAGACAAGCTGTAATTTACATAGATCTGTAAGATTTTCTACATATACGACCAGTATATGTACTTTTATATGGAACTCTTCTTTCTTTCTCAAAAGTAGCTAATGAGGGGCCAGGGATTCAGCTCAGTGGTTCTGGCACCTGCCTTGCAGGCACAAGGTCCCGAGTTCGATTCCTGGTGCCTACCAAAAAAAAAAAGTAGCTAATGACATAAAAATATTTGTGAAAGAAAAGTTACTTCTCACCTGTGTAGCCTACCAAAATATATGCTTTCTTGTAACATGTATTATTTCTCCTTGATTTAAATGTGTAGTATGATGGAATTACAAAGGTAAATGGGCCAAAATGTACATTGAAGCTGCCAGCTTCCTCTGGTGCCACTGAAACCCCAAACCAGGAGACAAACCCCAGCCTGCTTTGTTTCTGTTGCACCAATGTTGCTCGCGAATATAACATAGACTGCTTCTGTAATAGTAAGAATATTAGAACTGGTTCTAATAAAAATGAGATGACAATCGTGTTGGATGAAAGTCTGCTTTTTTAATGCTTGAAACTAAGGCCACAGTGACACCGGATCAATGTAAGTTAAGACTGATGTCATGCTTCATAAATCTGTTCAAGGTGTCACCAAGGAAGAGTTCAGTACTGGAAATATGTAACATAGAAGGTAGGACTTTGCCTAGGTCATCATTGGTTCCTGATTTGAAGCATCAGTAAATTTACCCCAAAAAAAGAAAATTTAATTCAGGTGTTGAAGTGATTCTAGTTGTTAATTTTGCTAGCTGAGGACATAACAAAACAGAAAAAAAACAAGTTACCATCTGTTATCAGAATCATTATGTAAAAGAGAAGATACTTTAGCGCCCCAAAAGCAGAAAGAACATGATCTCAGAATAAAGGACAGGACCATCGTTTAAATTGAATAAATTTAGCTTTATGAAAAACAATATCATTCGTTCTTTTTTCCTCTCCATGATCTGGACATGATTTTATATGCTTTCACACACTAATAGCTGACTGGTTGGTTGCTGTGGTCGTTATTTTTGTGAAGAGATGGGTAAACAAGGGAGAGATTGTTTTTGCGGGCCAGCTACACTGCAAGGTACAAAATACTTTTTCTGCTATCCCAGTTAGAAAATAGTTGTAATTCTGGCTAGCAAATCCCTTGGCAATTTCAAAATTCCGTGTTATGGCTTTGACTGCTCTAGCTTGGCAAGTATATCCTGTTGTGTTCAACACTCAAGGTTGAAGATGATGACATGGAAATACCACCTTCAAGGGACATGAAAATGTAGAATGAAAGAGAAGAAATATATTTGAAACCATTATAATAGTGAAATGCATTTTTTACAGTTAAAGAAGTTAAGGTTTAGGGGCTGGGAATTTAGCTAAGTGGCACCACACCTGCTTCGCAAGCGCAAGGTCCTGAGTTTGATCCCTGGTACGAAAAAAAAAAAGTTTATGTTGACTTTGACTTGAGTTTTTCTGATGTGTGCTAGGTGAGATTTGAGCACTAAAAGAGTGGAGAAGATAGTATTAATCACATGAATAGAGTTAGCTTGCCTTACTGAATAGAAAGCTATAATTTATTTTTCTTTTCATTATCCTTTTGCATGGAAACGCAAAATATTGCCCCTTAGACATCAGAGGAACATTAGAGAAAGTGTCTTATGACAATTATTTCCACCGATCTGATTTGCTGTTATCCCAATCTGACATGCACTTGGAATAAGTAACAGTTAAAGTTGATGTTGTTGGCCTCCACTTCCCAGATATTCTTACCCTGAAGAGATGAAGCTAAGCTGTCACCTGATACTTATTTAGTCAAGGTAGAACTGAACCTTGAGACATTTATAGCTAAATGGTTGCATCTTGAGACCATACTCGTAAGTGAAATAAATCAGACAACACATGTTTAAATACCACATTGTTTCTCCAGTGTGAGAAACGGAAAGTGGAAACAAAGATTAAAATGTGTAATAGATATTGGGAAACGGGAAGAAAATGTTCAAATGAGAAGGGAACAAGGGAGAGGGGAGGGGGAAAGGAAAGAAGGGACAAGAAAAAAATAGAAGGAAAAAAATGGAAACAGGGCCGGGGATTTAGCTCAGTGGTTTCGCCGCTTGCTGCACAGGCACAAGGACCCAAGTTCGATCCCTGGTACCAAGAAAAAAAAAAAAAGAAACAAAGCTTTTGTATATAAGGAAGGGAAGAAGGGTCAAAGGGGGATGAGAAAAAAAGAAGTAAGATATGTCATGTACAGGTACAAATTCCCTATGATGAACGTTATATCTAAAATATACCAATAAATGTTTTGCTTAAAAAAAAACAACAGGCTGGGGATTTTGCTTAGTGGCACCCCGCCTGCCTCATAAGTGCATGGTCCTGAGTTCGATTCCACACACTGCAAAAAGAAAAAAACCCTGAATTTTATATAGAATGAACATCAATACCAATATAAATGGTGCTGATTCATGTGTAAAAGATTTGTTGTGATAACAGCTTATGGGAATGAGATGGAGTTCAGTACTGTTCTTTTTTAACTTTGTTGATACCAATAATTGCCTGGATTTCAGTGGTCCTACATTCTGCTACTGTGTTCTGTAGTTTACCAATATCAAAGCAAATTAAAGCCTTTAAAAATATATATATTATTATATAGTTTAATTTTTTAAACTTTGTGATATGCTAATATTTTGGCCACCATATTTGTGTCACTCATTTCATGATACAAAACATAAATATGCCCAATTAAATTCCCTTGTGGGCAGTGTATTTTTTCTTACTATTGAGATATATTTGGAGACATTTAGAAAAGGAACATTGTATCTAACACAAACACAAACATCAGATTTTTTAAAATTTTAATGTGAATGGCAGATTGCAACTTGTTCACTTTCTATGTGTCATTGAAAAGCAAGCAACATGGACAATATAGATGGTAAGCCTTGAGGCATATAAGCAAGCTCATCTTCCACATTACAAAAGTTCGTAGCCATATTGTTTACTTTCCCGGGTGCTGGAGAAATAACAGTGAAGAGAGCAGGTGAAAATCCCTGCCTCTGTAGAATTTACATTAGAACTGGCAGGGATGGAGGGGAGGGGAACAAAGGCAAGAGATAAGTAGTTGATAATATTGTAGTAGGGTCTGCTGTGGAAAACATGCAGCAGGATAAGAAGGATGGGGAATTAGCAGGGGTGGGTAGGGATGCAAGCCTTGTGATTTCAAATAAGGTCCTCAAAGTAGACCTTAGTGAGTGAGGACATACGGCAGAGCACAGAACATATCTGTTCCCAGAACAACTAGGGCTATGTATCTATTGAAGTGCATATTAAGTGATATATTTCCTGAGGATTTATGTTTTGGAGACTTGCTTTAGTATGGTGTAATCAGCATCATCTAATATTAAAATTACTTTTGCATTGTTGGTCATAGATGATTATCATTACTGAATTCAACATACTAGTACTTTACTTGGGATTTTTGCATGTGTGTGTTTATGAGATTGGCCTGCAATCTTCCTTGAACTTTTTTGGGTCTGGTTTGGTATTAAGATTATAATAATTTCATTAAATGAATTGGGAAGCGTTGGTGATTTTACTGTTTTCCTGGAGAAATTTGTGAAAGATTCGAATGATGTGAATTTATAAAACCACCTAGTATTTATTTGTGGGGAGGCTTTTAACTGCTGATTTTATTTCTCTAGTGGTTGGTAAAGTATTCAGTATTTTTATTTTTTCTTAAATCGATTTTGAAAAGAAATTTTCTAAGTATTTACTCTGCACATGTAAACGTACCATCATAAAGTGGCTCAAGGGAATTTTTAAAAATCTGTTAGATGTGTACTTATAATTCTTTTTCGTGCTGTTTTTACCCTCCTGCTTTCTTTTCCTTGACCATTTTCCAGAATTTTATCTATTTTAATTTTTTTAAGAGCCAACTTCTGGTTTTGTCAATTCTCTCTGCCCTTCTGCTTTCTGAGAATTTGTTCTGTTCTTTCTCTTATTTTGTAAGTTGAACATTTAATTCATTCATAATCAGTGTTTTTTTCTTAAACATCTAAACATTTGCATTACTTCCTTTGCTGCAGCTCACAATTGTGTGCATGCACACAAACATGTATATACACATTTTTATTATTCTTCAGTTGCTAATATTTTTACATTGATTTCTTTGACCTGTGAATTATTTTTACATGTTATTTTTAAATTTAAAATTTAAGGATTTCGTAAATATGATTCTTTTTGCAAACAAATTTATTGGGCCAGGGATTTAGCTCAGTGGTTCCAGCACCTGTCTCGCAAGCACAGGGTCCCGAGTTCAATCCCTGGTACCAAAACAAACAAACAAATTTATTAATATCATTAATAAAAGTTTTATATTTTGTGCATTGTAATATGAAGCACTGAAGACACACATGCATTAGGTGATATTCCTGCCAAAATATATAACCTAACTGTCAAGAAGAAATATCAGAAAAATCCACATTAACAGTCTACAAAATTAACAGCCTATACAGTCAAGAGCTTCAAATTAGAAACTAAAGAGATATAACAACTAAATACCACCCATAATACTGGCCCAGATAAAATTGTTTGTAAACTTTTGTTAAGGGATATTCTGGAGACAACTAGTAAAATCTGAGTAAGGTCTGTAAGTTAATTGTCATTGTATTGATGTTGGTTTCCAGATTTTGATAATGGTACTTAAGAAAATGTTACTCCTTGTTTTTTTAGGAAATATATACTAGCGCATTTAAGGATAATGGAACCTTATATATGCAACTGAATCTTAAAAGAAAGGAGTTCCAGTAAAATTTATATTGGAAATGGTAGAGTGAATGTAAAAGGTTAATAACATCTGGAGAATCTAGGTGAAGGTACAATATATGTGAATTCTGTACTGTTTTGCAAGTTTGCTGTAAATCTGAAATTATTCCAAAGAGTTTTAAAAAATGACTTTTGCTACTGGATCTAACTAATCTTGTGGTCAAAGAACATGTGAGTATGATACAGCTGAGGCAAATTACTATAATCATGCTCTCTGCCTCAGCTTTGCCATCTGAAAAATGGGAATAGTACCTACTTCATATATTTTTGTGAGTATAAATCAACATAATTACTTAGAACCCAACCAGCACAATGTGTTTTTGTTGTTGTCATTGCTGTTGTTGAGTATGTTGTAGTTGGCTGAATAATGAATCCCCAAAACACTAGACCTGAACCTTGTAAATGTTACATGGAAAGGGGCTCTTTCCAGATGTGATTAAGTTAAAGACTTTGAGAAGGGGAAGTGTCTTTTTTTCTTAACATATTACCAAGGTCTGTAGTATTTTACTACAGTAAAATACAAATGCTTTCATAATGTTGTTCTCCAAGTCTTATTTCATGAATGATCAAAGCAGTTTAGAACTAGAATATGACTCACAGTAGGATTTTTAAACAATTTATTAGTGGCTAAGTGTTCTAGGCCCTGCTTAAAAATAAAAAAGCATCCTGAACTGTAAGGATGGTTTTCTTAATTGAACAGGTATTGGGTGCCTTTACCTCAGAGAAACAAATACTTGGAGCAGATTCTCACTACCTAGTTAGTTGTGTCAGGTCTTTACTCTTCAGTGTTTTTCTTGCTGCAAGATGTGAGGTATTGCACAGGTATATACCCAAATGGCCAAATATTTATGAAATTCATGAGGGAGCTGTCTTTAATAAGAAAGGTAGAGTGATTACAAACAGAAGAGAATGCTCTGACCATGGAAGCAGGAGTAATGTGGCCACTAGCCAGCAGCCACAAGAAATTGGAGGAAGCAAGGAACAGATTTTCCATTAAAAATTGTGGAGGATGAAGGAACCTGCCAAAAATCTAATTTTGGAATATGTTATGGCTGTGTCTAGATGTCCCCCAAAAGCCTCATGCAGTCATAGATGGGGCTCCACAGAGGGGGCGGGATCTAGAGTGTCTGATGCTGGGATCAAGGGTGTGTGGTTACAAATTAGTCCACTGACTGGTTTGGCACAGTGCTGGGTAGGATTAAGGGTGCCCCACCCTGGGTGTCAGTACTCCCTGACCTGCTGGGTAGCTGGACGGAATATAGGGGACGGAAAAAGGGTTGCTTCTTGCTGCTTGGTACTTTGTGGCTTTGCTACCTTCCTGTCTTCTACCACCATGAACTGCTTTTCCTCTGCGATGCCCCTCTGCTGTACCACCCTGCCTTGGAGCCAGCAAACAATGACTTGAAACCTCTACAAACTGAGGTAGAATAGACCTTTCCTCCTTTAACTTCAGGTGTTTGGTATTTTGTCTCAGCAACAAGAAAAGTAAGAATAGAAATACGGATTTTGGACTTCTTGATCTCCAGTGAATATGATCGGTGAAAGAATAAATTTTTGTTGTTTTAAAACTACAAGTTTGTGACAGTTTGAAAAAGCAGCCCTGAGAAACTCATACAAATGTAAACTTTTTTTTAATCACCCATTAGAGTTTTTTGAAACTTGTTTTATATCCAGATATGGTCAGTTTTTTAAGTGTTCCACATGTGCTTAAGTTTTATTTTCTCATTGTTTTCCGTATGAATCCATTAAACCAAGCTTGTTATTTGTGTTCAAATCTTTTATCTCTTTACTTTTTTTTTTTTTTTGGTACCGGGGATCAAACTCGGGTCCTTGTGCTTGCGCAGCAGGCGATGAAACCACTGAGCTAAATCCCTGGCCCTCATCTCTTTACTTTTATCTGCCCATCATATCAGTAATTAAAAAGATGTTTTGAATTCTCCTACTGTAATGGTAGATTTACCAGTTTCTGTGTTTCCTCAATTTTTACTTTATGTCTTTTATTGAATGACTAAAGTATAGAATGTTTATGTCACCTTGGTGATTTGAGCCCTTTTTATTATGTAGTGACTTCCTTGTTGTTGATGGTTTTTGCCTTGAAGACTGTTTTTGTGATATCGAGAGCTATCTTTGTTTTGATTAGTACTTAGTAGTATATATTTAATTTTCAGTTATTTTACCTCCTATCTTCCCATGTATTTGTTTCAGCTTTGTTTCTTATAAGCCAAATAAACCTGTGACAGTTTTAAGTGGTAATTTCTACTTTTGTGCTGATTGCTTTTCTTTTACTTTTCTCCCTCTGTACTAGTTTGGAAATTTTTCTTCTGAGCTTTTTCAATGCATACTCAGTACAATCTAAAATTATATAGCATTATAACCCCATCTTTAACAATAAGAGATTTTAGAACATTATAATTCTGATCAACATGTTCATGATTTCCAGGGTATTGTGGACCAAATTCTAATCTGTTTTTTGAAAACCCGTAAATTAGAAATTTTATTATCATTTTATGCCTATACCATTGTATAAATTAATTCCTTACAACACACCTTTCCTTCTTACATCTCAGACTTTATTGTACCTGTCATAGTTTAATTAGCACAACATTTTTTTCTTTATTGGTGTTATTTGAAATGGTGGTATCATTTAGAATTCATGGCATCTTAAAGTTAATGAAATACCTGATCATCCTGACGATTTCTGGCCTCCATTGTCAAGAAGTCAGTATCAATACGGTGTCCTTCTGTAGGTAGGACATCTCTAGCGTCTTTTGCAGCACAATTTGATTGGTGTTCCTCAGTTTCATGCCAGCTCATCTACATGTGTTACCCTTTATTTATCCTGCTTGGTTTACAGTATGCTTCCTATATCTATGAATCATGTCTTCGTCATTACTGAAAAGTTATCAGACATTACCTCATCGTCTCCATCCGAGACCCAAATTATATGCATCATGTCTTCATTCCACCTCTTCATCTCCTTCATACTCTCCATCCTTGCATCCCTGAGCTGCAGGCCACCCAGTTTCTTCACATCTTCGTGCCAATTCACCAGTTTCTTCATATGTCTTGTCTACTATTAAATCTATTCACTGTGATTTTATGGTTTTTTATTTTAAAAAGTTCTATTTGATTCTCTTTTAAACCTGCCTGATCAATCTAAATAGCTTCTTATTGTTCCTTTTTAAAAAAAACATTCAGTATTCAAAGTTCATGTAACATTAGCTCACTGGTGTTTTATATTCCATATCTAGTGATTCCAATATCGTGAATTCATGGAAGTCTAAATTTACTGCTTATATTTCTGGTGGCTTTCACTTAGGTTGATTTATTTTGTTTTTTATTTTTATTATTACTGCTTTAAAGTTGTATTTAGTTTACTTTAATTTGGGGAAGCATTCTGAGTATTTGCTTGAGACTCTTTTTCAGATACAACTTTTCATTCATTCATTCAATTCATTCATTTATTTTTGCAGGACTGAGGTTTAAACCCAGAGCCTTCACACCAAGTTATAGCCCCACCCCTTTATTTATTTATTTATTTATTTATTTATTTATTTATGTCTTGAGTCAGGTTCTTGGTAGGTTTCCCATGCTGGGCTTGAACTTCTGCACCTCCTGCCTCAGCCATCTGGATGGGGTTACAGGCATGTGCCACTATGCCTGGCATCTTTTGTTTCTTTCCTGAGCCTGGGGGCCTAACAACCTGAGGCTACTCTAACTTCATTGGAGCAAAGTGATAGGAGTCTCAGGCTTAGTTCTCAAATTGTCTAATGATTTCACTAATTAGTCTTCTGTTCTCATTGCTGGGTTTTGGCACTAGCCTCAAGGGGCAACTGCTGATTTCCTATTCTTGTGCTGCTCACTGCCTCTAGCTCTGATTTCAATTTTTTAATATATTTTCTCCTTTTGGTTTAGTTTGTTTTCTTGCCCTTGGAGATTTCACTTATTTTTTTTTGAATCCAGCCTTGCATTAAAATGCTTAGAATGGTAACAAATTCATTATGCAGGAGTTTGGGTCTTGGTATAATTATTTGTTTTACATTTTATTAGGTAGGAATTCAGTGTGGTGTGAGCAAACAGATGTAAGATGGAGCACCATAGGGAAATTTTACATTTCCACAGAGAACAGGAGAACTAGAGACAACATCTAACTAGTATTCACAGGGACTCTGTCTGCTCTGCACTTTTGTTCTAATTTTGCCTGAGACTGGAGTTATTCAGGTGTACATGCTGGAAGCCTCTGTTGAGTTTTTCTTCTCCTCCCTCTGCTTTTCTTTTTTCTCTTCCCTTTTCCCTCCCTCACTCTTCTTTCTAAGTTGGAGCTCGTGTTAATGAGATTTCTGCGATGGTAACAAAACCCGTGAAATAATCAAGTTATAAAGGGAAAGGTTTGTTTGGGCTCACAGTTTTGGAGATTTCAGTCCATGGACTGAAACTGGATTTGGCTCGATTTCCTCTGGGCCTGGGGCAAGGGAAAACATCATGGCAGGAGCACATGGCAGCCAGGAAGAGGAGAGGCCAGGGTCCCAATATCCCCATCAAAGAAAAGTCCCTAGTGACCAGAACACTTGTGACTAGGCCTTCCTCTTAAAGGTTCTACCACCCTCCAACTGTGCCATAGCTGGAGACCAATCCTTTAACATGTGAGCCTTTGCGGGACACTTAACCCAGACCATAGGTATTTTCTATTGACTTCTTTCTGAATCAGTAGACTATATTTCAGAGTAATTTTAGGTTTACAGGAAAAATGAGCATAAAGCAGAGTTCCCATGTATTTCCTTACCCTCACCTCCCACAGTTTTCCCTATTATGAACATCTCACATAAGTATGATGCATTTTAGGTGATAAACTAATATTAATTAAAGTACATAGGTTACATTAGGATTCGCCCTTTTTATGGATTTTAGCAAGTGTGTGTCGGGTATTTTCCACTGTGATATCATACACGATAATTCCACTGCCCTGAAAATCCTGTGTTCCACCTATTGATTCCTCCCTTCAGCCACCTTAATCTTCTGGCAATCACTGGGCCTTTTACTGTCTTACCAGTTTTGCCTTTCCCAGAATGTCATACAGGTGGAACCAGACACTGTGTAGCCTTTTCGAACTGGCTTTTTCACTTGTACTTTAATAGTATGCGTTTAAGCTTCATTACATCTGTTAAAGGTTTGGTAACCCATTCTTTGTATCACTGAATAATGTTCTTTTGAATGCTCTGCCACCGTTTATCCAGTCACTTACTGAGGAATACGTTGGTTGCTTCTAGTTTTGACTATTATGAATACCATGGCTATAAACATCTGTGCACAAGGTTTTTTGGATTTTTTATTTGGTTGGTTGTTTTGTGTGTGTGTGGACAAAATTTTCAACTCATTTATCCAAAGACCATATTGATCCGTGCTGTGTCCTGAAAGCAAAACCTCTACTAAGTTTTTATTTACTACATTTGTTTCTTTTTCAAAAATACCTTACAATTTTTGATGATTTTGAACTTACCCATGGTTTTAATTCACTTTTTAGTCATTTAAATAAATGTATCAAACATCTTTATGTTCTACATCTAAAAGTCTAATAATATATTAATTTTTGTAGGTCTGTATCCATTGTTTCTGCTGACTTGCTAATGGTGCTTTATTTCCCTGTATTTTTCATGCTTTGTGTGTGTTAGTTTATTTTCATTAGAATTATAGATTGTCCTCTACTTACAAGGTTATTATGTCTTGACACACTTAGCATAAATTGTAAAATATTATAAGTTCGAAATGTGTTCAATACACTTAACCTTCTAAACATAGCGACACAATAGACTAGAGATGATCCCGTGGTTGAGTGGGAGCTGTGGCTGGCTACCACCAGAAAGTATTACACTACATTGGCAGCCTTGGAAAAAAGCAAAATCCAAGTTTGGTACTACAATTGGTACTCAGCACGTATTGCTTTCGCACCATCATAAATTTTTAAAAATTGTGCATTGAACCACTCATTGTAAGTCAGGCTATACATGTAAATTATTCAAGACTTTATTATGTAAAATTTTCATGGGAGGGTTTATGTTTTGTTTTTTGGTTTTGGGGCGTATCAGGGATCGAACCCAGGACCTTGCGCTTGCAAGGCAGGTGGCAGCACCACTGAGCTAAATCCCTGGCCCAGGGAGGGTTTATGTTTACAGTAGACATGGGCCACTACCAATTTTGATCTGCTTTAAGTCTCAAGGGCCGGGAATTTGGCTCAGTGGCACTGCACCTGCCTTCCAAGCACAAGGTCCTGAGTTTGATCCCTGGTACAAATAACTAAATAAATAAATAACAAGTCTCAGCTTGTACAGTGACTGGGACTTTGGGGGTGGTTCCCCCTTTTGGGAGTGAGGCATGAGAATCAAGGATTGTACAAATTTTAGTTCAGTCCCTAAACCTGTATCATGTTAGGCTAGTGGCCATGAATTCTCAGGGGAGACTTTCCCCTTGCAACCTGAGTTAAGGTCAAGAGAAGTTTTTTCTTGCCATTTGCCTCCCTGGGTTTTATCTTCCCTTTTCTGTCCTTATTTTGCCTTGGTTCATCCTGTCCCCAGGCATTTGGCCCTTCCTGGGTCCCAGCTTTACACAGAAAGCCTCTGCTAGAACTCCCCTGCATGAGCTTTGTCCCTATTCTGTCCCAACCCCTCCCCCAGCCTCCGGGGATATCCAAGCAGGTAGAACCCCAGGGCCAGTGCAGTGTGTATGCCAGCTTATCACCTCTCTGGACTTTTGTTCCCACATTGCTCTTGGCCTAAGGGGAAACGACTTTTGCACAGGCTTTTCGTTTGTTTATCAGGGCAGCATATTATCTTGCAGCTGCAGGTTCCTTGTACCAGACAACCCTCAGGATCTCCAGCCTGTCCCATCTTGGGAGTGGAAGTGCTGGGTGCCTCAGTATATCAGGTCAGGTCTTCCTGTCTAAAGTATGCTGATGAGCTCATCACTGCAAAGCCTCTGTCCTGCCCCTGGGAGGAGGACAAAGGTGCAAAACCTGGAAGAATCCTTCCAGAATCACATCTTATAAATGCAATTTCTGCCCAGCTAATAGTACTAGAAATCTGAGAGATATAAGGTCACATTTTAAAGTGCCCAGTTTATCCAGAGTATTATTTGTGCCTAGGAAGAATTTGTGCTCATCATATTTCTTATTTGTGCACCCACCTTGGTGCAGAAGTTGACTGCATTTGATGTTGGACAAACAAATGGTTGTGATTACCAAGCACTGCACAACCATGAAAAAGCTGTAAATAAAAGCTCAGGTAAGTACATTACCTAACAGCCACACGGCTTTTGGTTCTCTCAGGGCAAAAGTCAATTTAACCATATCAATTTAGTTTTCTTCTTTACATTGTCCCTTTGATTCTAGAAAGTGGATAATTCACCCCATGGCCCAGAGAGAAATGGTCCACCTGTCGTTAATTTAATCATTTCAGGTACTTTATTATTTATTTAGTAATAATTTTGGGCGGGGGGTGGGGTACCGGGGATCGAACTTGGGTCCTTGCGCTTGCGCAGCAGGCGGCGAAACCACTGAGCTAAATCCCCAGCCCAGTAATAAGTTTTTATTGATTATTTGCCGACAGGCATCCTAATCACTTGGAAGAAACTAGAGCCATGCCTTGGATGTATACCTAAAACAAATGTACAGTACTTGACAACAATTTCAAAGTAACAGCATTCTGTGAGATGAAAATAAGGCGAAGAATGGGGAACGAGAGTTTGTTTGTCATACGCTTCATGCCATATGCAAATTTGCAGCTAATGTTTATTATGCCTTTCAAGACTCGTGATCTGGCTCCTTTCTCTACATCCCATGACTCTTTCACTCCCTCTATTCCCAAAGGAAGCTTCTTTCAGTTTCTCTCTTAGTGCACCACATGGATCACAGAAATAGTTCCAGTACTGGACTCCCCCCAAGGAATTCGCAAGTACTTTGCACTGGGACCTTGCAACAACTCCAAGAGGTGGAGTCTCCCCACTCCTCAAACCTGGGCTGCTTTCCCAAGGCCAATGCATAAACTGGAAGTGATTTTGCACCACTTCCATGCCTGGGCCTCAGGAATTCTTGTGTGTTTGCAAGAATCCCTCTTCCCCTATCCACTTCTCTTTCTCTTTCTCTTTCTCCTTCCCTTCCTCCCTCCTGCACCACTATCATAACATGCCTGTGAGCTTGTTCAAAGATGCGAGACGATGTGGGGTCAAGAAGGCTAGACTGCATTCAACCAGCCCCTGCTGCTGGTTAAACCTGGCCCACATCAGCAGAAATCCCTGCCAACACAGGACGCGGCCTACAGGGTTACCTTACCACACTAGCTTAGGTCTGCCACAATAGAGTCTCAGCAAATGTAGTAACTGTAGTATTTGTTTTTAAGTACTTCCTCTGCCACCCTATAACCTCTGAGAACAGGATCCAAGTCTGTCTTGATTTCTGCTTTTTCCCCAGCACTCAACACAGTGCTGGCTATAGTCAGTACCAGTGTTTGTTGATTTAATGAATAAACCAGTGAATGCATGCATGAATCTTCACAGTCTCTAACAAATCATGAAAACTAAGGCTTGGACAGCTTAAGTAACTCATCTGACATTACATAGAAGTAGTGAGGCCAAGATTTGAACCAAAGCTTATAGGACATCACAGTTCAAACATACACTTGAAATGCAGTTCAGGCTTTAAAGACTCAGGTCAGAAGAGGAATCTGCTAGGCCATTTAGATAAAGCCATCAACAATGATTCATAAGCTAGGGGATATAGCTCAGCGGTAGACCATATGCCTAACACGGATGAGGCCCCAAGTTCAATCCCCAGCACCACAAAACAGAAAACAAAGTGATTTATAATGCAGGGTCTCCTGGGTTACACTGCTACCAACTCTTCCCTTTGGAAGTCAATGAAATGGTCCCAGGAAATGGCTATGAAGTCCCAGGAAATGGCTCCATATGCCACTTCAGGAATAGTCTTATCTCTTAAATCGCCATGTATTTGCAGACAAGTGACACAGTGACATCATGTGGCATTATGGCTAAGTCTTCTCCTATGTAAAATGGGATCAATTATCCCATTATGGTAATAATGTGATGTCAGATTGTTCAGAAAGTTAGATATGTGTGTGTAAGTAATTAGAGACCAACACCTGGCCCAGGGGAAGCTTGCAAAAAGGTTAAATACACCTGGGTGTACTGGTGCTTACATGGAATTATAGCTGTTTGGGGGTGCCAGGCAGGGAGATCTCAAGTTCAAACCTGAGCGATCTATCTCAAAAAATAAAAATAAAAACTCAAAGTACATCAGGAACTCAAGTCAATAGGACAAAAAAAGTTAATTACTATTCTTTAGATATAAGAATATATGTTAGAGTAACTGACTGAGTATCCCTGAGCCATGTGAATCCTATATAGTACTTTAAAACCTTCTCTATAAAGGCTTCAAGGACCACTGTAACTCTCAGAGTCTCTCCATGCCCTGGATTTTTGTCTGCTATGATTTCACATCCAAAGATACTGCTCTGTAATTGTTCCTCACAGTTATCCTGTGCCTCACTGGAAGGAAATTTTATCTCCTGCAGGATCTGGAATCCTGCTGGGCATTGCCCAGGAGGAATTCCTGCCTGGAGTCTGGAGTAGCATCCTCCACCCCCTCCAGGATGTTTGAAGCTGCCAGAGACATGAAAGCCTCATAGCAAACATGTCACCGAGTTGGCAGATTCCCTTCCCACCTTCTTCCCTCAAGCTGGGAACTGTGAAGTTGTTGGCGATGAGACACAGGCTGGGAATTTCTCTAGGCAGCATCTTCATTAGCAGTGTGCCATTGTTTTCTTTGGGTTGGATTTTCTCCGGAATACAGCAGCAGGTGCCTCACAAGCTACATACGACTGTAACAGAGGATTCTGGCAAGTCTCTGGTGTGAAAATCAGCAACTGAAAATAGGCTGCAGTGTGTGGCTTACTCAGAACCATTTTTAAGAGCTGCCAGCCCTTCAAGCATCAGTTTTGCCATCCAGGGGATGAGGTAACTGTTGAGTGGAGAGTGATCACCTGCAGAAAGCAGGCAGCTAGAAAAGGCACAGAGCCCTCTGCAGGCACTGACAAAATGAAGGAAGTCATTGTTAAAGATGTAGATTGCTGGCCTGGGGATTTAGCTCAGTGGCTCTGCTGCCTGCCTCACAAGCACAAGGTCCTGAGTTTGATCCCCGGTACCGACAGAAAGATGTAGATTGCTGTATGCTGTCCCAGAATCCTGATGGGATCTGGAAATATCCATTTTACCAGATGGCCTTGTGATCCTGATGCAGGTGTTTTTCAGCCATGAACTGAGGAGTGTGCTGGCTTCAAATAGAGGTAAGACAACCAGCAACATCTCCCTTAGCAGGGTTGCCTCAGCGCTGAGAAACCCAAGGAGCAACACAAGAGTGAGGGGCTAGAGACAGTAAGGACCCAGATCAGAGGCAAATAAGCTACTCACAGAGGCCAACCCAGGCCAGCTGCCTGCTAGCCACTGTTCCCAGTCTGATGTGGTTTAGATCTGGAATGTGCCCCTAAATTCTCATGGTCCTAGAGGCGGGGCTTTTGGAGGGTGGATGGATCACTGAGATGCTGTACTCATTACTCATCAGTGGGTATAGTAGCTGAGTGTGCTGCTGGGCGGGGGAGCCTAGTCAGAAGAGGTGGTCACTGGGGGTGTGACCTTAAAGGGTCTATCTCCCTCCCTGGCTCCTCCCTTCTCTCCTGGCTTCCTGGCCACCATGATGTGAGCAGCTTTTCCACCGCCATGCCTCTCTGCCATGCCTTTTCTTGAAGTCAGTCAATTATGGACTGTAACTGTGAGCCAAAATAAATCTCTCCTCCTTAAGTTGTGAGTGTCCCAATGATGAAGAAAGTGACTAAGATACAACCCAATATCAACACCACTGTTGCAGTCAGGACTCAACAGGGAACAGAAGATACACTGCAGTTTGGACAGGTAAAAATGATTACAGAATTATTGTCCATAATAGGGGCTTATGACACTGGGAAAGGAGAATTCTAAGAACTCAGGGATAGTAGGCACAGGGAACTGCCATGACCTACTTCTAAATTGAGGAAGGACACCAAAGAAAGAACAAATCTAGAACAGCTCCCATGGCCAGGGCTAAGACCCAGCCTCACTGGAAGCAAAATGGCCATGGTTTTCTGGGTGCTGGATTAGAGAATTCACTGGGCTCTTGGGGAAGAGCCCCCTGGGAGGTGCCAAACACTGCTGGCCACTGCACACTGCAGAGTCTGCTGAGAGTATGTGTTAGTCCCCATGGCTGCTGTAACAAATTACTGCAAATGGGGCAGCTTATAACAACAGAAGTTGATTCTCTGGAGCCAGACGTCCAAAATCAGGGTACCAGCATGGATGTGCTTCCGAATCCTTCCTCCCTTTTTACAGCTTCTGGGGCCCATGGTGTTTCTTGGCTTACGGCAACAGAAGTGCAGTCTCTACCTCTGTCTTCTTGTGGCTCCCTCTCCTGTGTCTCTCTGTGTTCTTTTGTCATTAAATCTCTCTCTCCTCAAAAGGACAGCATTCATTGGATTAGGATTCACCCTAATCCAGTGTGTCTGCATCCTAACTTGATCACATTCACAGGTTCTGAGAAGACATGGATGGGGGGGGGGGATTACTATTCAACCCAGTACAGAGGAGCTCACAGGACCAGGAAGAAGAGCCCCTTCCTCCTTCAGGGCCCTCAGCTAAGGAAGCTTGATGTTGGGTCCAATAACAAGGGAGAACTGTTCTAGTATCACAGGGAATGAGGGTGGGTTGGGAATTGAGTCAGAGGCGTTGACTCACACAGCTTTTAGCTGTTCGACTGCCCTGTGCACCTTTCTACACACATTTGAACTTCTGTAGAATACAATTCAGTCTCCACCTAAGAAGATCCATATATACTTCATATAAGTAGTGGAGTTCTTATCAGTTTCCCAAAATGAAATTCTAGAACTCTATCCACTGCTAACTATATTAACAACTTCTCAAATTCAATCATAATCCCACTGAATACTGAATTGTAAAAATAGCCTCTGACCATAGATGGGTAGAGAGATAAATGAATAGATTGGTTATATACAAATAAGCACATACATATAATAAGAAGAAAACAAGACGATATAAAACCCTGACTCATCCAACAACAGGTAATGAAATTGAGGCAGTCATCAAATAATCTACTAAGAAAAGCTCAGTACCTAATGGATTTCCCACTGAACTCTACAAGAACTTCAGGGAAGATCTAACCCCAACTCTCTCCAAACTCTTTAATAAAATTGAAAAGGAAGGAACACTGCCAAACTCATTCCTGGAAGCTGGCATTGCCTTGATTCCAAAACCAATGAATCAAGTAAAAAAGAAAAGTATAGACCAAGCTCTTTAATGAACATAGATGAAAAGATCTTCAACAAGATACTGGCAAACAGAATCCAACAAATCATTTAAAATACCATACATCATGATCAAGTAGGCTTCATCCCAGGGATGCAAGAAAGTTTCAACTTATGCAAATCAATAAATGTAATACATCACATAAACAGAAGCAAGGACAAAAATCACATGATCATCTCATTAGATACAGAAAAAGCCTTTGACAAAATGAACCATCTATTCATGATTTTAAAAGCTCTGAAGAAAAATAGGTACTGAAGAACTTTATCTCAATCTGATAAAAGCCATTTATGGAAATGCTACTCGCAACATCATATTAAATGGGGGAAAAAGTTTCCTCTAAAATCAGGCAGAAGACAAGGATGTTCACTATCACCACTCTTGTTTGATACACTACTTGAAACTTTTGCTAGAACAATCAGGCAAGAGAAAGAAAGAAAAGAGACACGTATAGGAAAGGAAGAAATCAAACTATCTCTTTTCTTACACAATATGATCCTCTAGATAGAAGACTCAAAAAGTTTCATGAAAAGACTCCTGAAACTAATAAATTCAGCAGGCAGGAGGAAACAGACTCAACACAAAAAAATCAGTAGTGTTCTGTACACCAATAATTAATCAATTAAGAAAGAAATTAGGAAAATAATACCATTCATAACAGCTTCAAGAAAAATTAAATACTTAGGAATTAACCTAACAAAGGAAGGGAAAGACTGATAGAATGGGAACTATAGAACTCTGAAAAAGAAAATCAAAGAGGATATCAGAAAATAGAAATATATCTCCTGTCCCTGGGCAGACAGAACCAATATTTTCAAAATGGCCATACTTTCAAAATTGACCCATAGATTTAATGCAATCCCAAGCAAAATGGCAGCAGCATTCTTCACAGAACTAGAGAAAACAATCCTCAAATTCATATGAAACCAGAAGAGACCTAGAATAGCAAAAGCAATCCTGGGCAACAAGAACAAAGCAAGAGGGATCGCAATCTTGGACTTCAAGTTATATTACAAAGTTACAGTGGTTAAAAAAAAAAAAAGCATAGTACTGGCCCAAAACATACGTGCAGGTCAATGGAACAGAACAGAGGATGTAGAAACAACCCGAGGCACATTCAACCATCTGATCTTTGACAAGAGGCCATGTTGGAGGAAAGATACCCTTTTTAGCCTGGGACAGCTGGCTATACACATGCAGAAGATTGAGCCTAGACCCATATCTCTCACCATCTACTAAACTAAAAATGAATCAAAGATCTAAATATTAAAACTGAAACTTTTAGCCTGCTGGAAGATAAAATAGGCAAAACTCTTGAAGGCATAGGCTTGGATAAGAACTTTCTGAACAGAATTCCAGTTGCTCAAGAAGTAACATCAAAAATCAACAAATGGAATTGTATCAAATTAAAAAGCTTCTGCACAGCAAAGGGAAAACTTACAGAACGCAAAGAAAAAAATTGTACCAGGTACTTCTTGGATAGAAGACTAATATCCAGAATATACAAAGAATTCAAAAAAATTAGGCCCCCTCAAAATAAAAAAACAATCAAAAATTGAGCAAGTGAAATGTATAGACAATTCTCAGAAGTAGAAGTACGAGTGACTGATAAATACATGAAAAAATGTTCACCATCTCTGGCCATTAGACTCTATCTTACTTCAGAAAAAAATGGCTACCACCAAGAAATCAAATAATAACAAATGTTGATGAGGTTGCAGAGGAAAAGGAACCCTTCTGCATTGTTGGTGGTAATGTAAATTAGAACAACCACTGTGAAAATCAGTATGGAGATTCCTCAAAAATATAAAATTAGAAATTCCATTCAACCTAGTTATTCCCTTTCTAGATATGTTCTCAAGATATGTTAAAGATATCATATTATAGTGATACACACACACATATGTCCATTGACAGATGAATGGATAAAGAAAGTGTATTTATACACGATGGAGTACTACTCTGCAATAAAGAAGGATAAATTTGAGTCATTTGTGGGAAAATGGATGCACCATGAGACCACAATTTTAAGTGAAATAAATCAAACACACAAGCTTAAATATTGCATGGGTTCTCTTATGTAAGAAACCCAACGTATAAATAAAGAGCAATATAAAAGATAATAAGAGATAGGGAGATTGATTTTTTGCAAATGACAAAAAAACCAAGAAGTGGAAGGGAGAAGAGGGGAGGGAGCAGAGAAGTAAAAAGAATTAAGATGTGTTATGTACATATGCCAACCCTCAACAATAAAAGAATCACTATATACTGAAAACAAGTACTAATAAAAACAAAAAATGAAGGAGAAAATACATGAAGCTCATACAGTCTACTCCTGCTATTGGTTGTGAAACCATAGTTGATATCTATGGCTGCTTCTTTCACTACCCCTTCCGTGTTTCCCTTGCCTTTAGCCAGAAACTCAGGTGACTGGTTTCTTTATCTGTCAAAGTGACCCAAATCCTTATTCCTGAAGGCTCCAAGTTACTGATCATTATGTTACTGCTGCTGCTGTTGCTGTCATATTCTGTTAACATTTATTTTGGGCAGGAAGTACTACAAGGTATCCCAGAAAATCCATTGGTTCCAGACATTAGGTAGCAACAACACAGTATCCTTTTGGTGCTTGAGATCAATCATTTTAGCCAATAGTGCAATGCTTTATTCTGCCTTTTTGGTTCAATGACACAGGGATTCCCCAATGGCCAGGTGGCAGATTCATATCCCACCGTTGCTTTACCCCTGGTAGAAGCAGTCTCATCCTAAGAACTCACACTCCCAAATCAGTAGTGCTCAAAGGTGCTGTGAGAGGGAGCAAGTGGGCTACCAAATACAGCAGTGAAAGTGGGCATGCTCAGTTCCACCCCCTGATTCCCAGAGTCACATATTCTGGTTAAGGAGCAGGGATCATCATATCATGATCTCTCATTTGAAGAGTGTAGTGCATCCAGTAATATGGAGCGTCACCCTTTCAGGGTTTTGTCTCCCAGTCAGGACCATAAGTGACTCTTCAGTCAGCCATTCCATCTTTCCAGTGTCCCTTTCAAGTCTCCAGGTGGCAGGGAGGTCATTTCATGCCATCAGCCCATTGTTGTCCTTCCTTTGCTGTGAAATGAGTTCTCGATCAGGAACAATCCGAGGTATAACACCATGGTGGGGAATAAACACTTGGTCAGTCCACAGATGGTAGTGTTGGCCAAAGCAGCATAGGCAAGGAACATGAATAAATATGTGCATATTCCCGTGAGAAGGAATCTCTGCCCTCTTCATTATGGAAAAGGTCCAAAGTAATCAATCTGCCACCAAGTGGCTGGATAGTTGCCTGGGGGAACGATGACATATGGAGGGCTTGGTATGGGTCTTGGCATTTGCGGATTAGATTCAGAGTAGTAGCAGTAGCCAGGTCAGCTTCAAAAAGAGGAAATTCATAGTGTTGAGTCTGTCTATATTCTCCATCCCTGCCACCATGGCTACTTTTTCAGAAACCTACTGAACAATCCCTGAAAAGAGGCTGATTGGCATTAACAGAATGAATAATTTTGTCCTGATTATTAAAACACTTGTCTGCATGGGATGCTTTGGTGAGGATTCATATGGGACACAAACGTCTTCACAGTATGTATCCACCCTCTTTGTGTTTTCCCAGACTTCCTTGTCACAAGTCTTCCAATTCCTGTTCCTTTTAAATGACTATCCAGCCAATCTAGTTCTTAATAATCCAACCTATGGGCCATTGGCTGGGCATGGGTGTGTTATAATAAGAAATATAAAAAAAAAGAAGTTTTGTTACTTCTATGAATGATATTATGTATTTTACATATGGCCTGAGACAATTCCTTTCCACTCATGGCAGCCCAGGCAAGCCAGGTGTGTCCATTCCACAGAGTGTAGGAGGGACACTTCTAGGCTGTATTTCTGGCCATCTCTCACTACAAAGTGGACAACCTATTATACTTCTTGAGGTTCTACCCATCAGAAAGATTGTCCTTAATCCCTATCTTTTAAGGTCCCACCCGAGTGGTGCTATAGTGTGTCAGGTGCCCACTTTGGGGGTAATATTAGCACATCATGTAGACTCATCTATAAAATAGGCCACTTGAAAATACTTCTCAGTCAACTGGTTGAAAGGAACACCAAAGGCCATAGCTTGTACACAGTACCTGACACCCACAACTTAAAGGAGAAGAAGCTTAACTGGGCTCATGTTTTAAGGGGATTCAGTCCATGGTCAGAAGGCTCCAAGGCAGAAACATCATGGCAGAAGAGAATGGTGAAACACAGCCATTCAGTTCATGGCAGCTGGGTAGCAGAGGAGGGGAATGGTGCCACCCAAGATACAAGCCAGGGACCATATAGAGCACCCACATATATATATATATTTATATATATATATATAAAAAAATATATATATATAAATATATATATATAAATATATATATATATATATATATATATATCAGCCTCCATGAACCATTCAGAAACACACAGAGGAGTGATCCAACAATACCCCAAACGAATCCCAAAGCCAATCACATTGACACTTCACCTTAACTGCCACAGAAGGATTGAAGGAGAAGCAATGCAGCCAAAGTTGGTGTTATCTGCTCATGCAATGTGTTCACACCTCCCAATCCTGCCTGAGCTGTCTCTTATACATTTCCATCTGATAATATCTTGCTACTGTAACTTTAAAGCAAGGTGAGTCAGACAACCTTCAGTCATGATGAGAAGCCTAGGATACATGGTCACCTAATGTTCCACTGTTAGGTATTCAGTTTCTACCAAGGCCCAGTGGCAAGCTAATTATATAAAGAAGAAGAAGAATTAGCTATAGAAGCAGTCATATATTCTCTCCAAAATCCTGTCAGTCTTGGCTGTGGGAGCAGTTGGAATCACCTGTAATCCCAGCTACTTGGGAGGCTGAGGCAAGAGGATCACACATTTGGGCCCAGCCTGGAAAACTTAGTGAGATCCTGTCTCAAAAGAAAATACAAAGAGTGGGGATATACCCAGTGGTAAATAGCACCTGGATTCAATCCCCAGTACCCCAAATAAACAAACAACAATCCTAGAGATCTGAGTTGTGACTCTTCTATTGGTGCTTGGCAGAGGCTTCATACAGCTTCACTATTTGCCACAGACACATTTAACTATTAGTACAGCAGAAAACAGAAGAATTGAGATAACCCTTTGGCAAATCTATACAAGTATACTGTTGGCCCCACCATGTAAAGGCAAAAATGCTTCTTGTGTGATATGGAGAAAAAGGCATGAGTCAGGTCAATAGCTGAACACCAAAAGCAATGTTGATCAATTCAGTAAAGATAGTACACACAGGACAGCAGCTGCCTCATGGTTACCAACTGACTGAATTTACAATAGACTACAGTTATTTACCAAGATCCATCTGACATCTGCATAGGTCAAGAGTGAATTAAATGGGAATATGAAAGGTACCATTATCTGATTTTTTCAAGTCTTTGTGGCATTGATCTCTGTAATTCTCCCAGAGATGTGGTATGGCTACTGTTACTATTTTAGTAGGGAGGAAAGTTTTCAGAGTTTCCATTTAGCTTTTTCTACCAAATGACCCACTACCAATTGTAGGAATTCTGCAAGCTGCTAAATATATCTAACCCAATTATAGTCAGTAACTGGAGAAATAACAGCAGAGTGTATCTATGGATCAAGTAAGAAAACTGAGAATCAGACTTCAGCTAAGAGTCCATCTCTCACCTGAACACCATAACTCCTCTCTTACTAATGGGACACAGTGGTGTTTTAGGTTCTCAGGAATTAGTTTCAGGGAGCCAGTGTCCAGGAACCCCTAAAAGGTCTAAGTATTTACACTTCCCCAACATGCAATCATTCTGTTAAATAGCTGTATTTAGTTCGATGAAGGGTTGGAGGAAAATGTACAGTATATACTTGTGTCAGTAGTGCAAGCAAATCAGTCACTCTCAAGCAAATCAGCCCTCCTCTTTAATCAGGAGGTTGGAGTATTCCAACATTTCTACACATCAGAATTGCTTGGGTCCTGCTAAAACTGGAAGTGATTCTGTTTTGTTTTTTTTTTAAATGCAGCGATTTCAGTTGTAAACAGGCCATGGATTGATTTTTTTTTTTTGGAGACATGTACTTGAAGGTTGAACAGGTGTTAATCACTGCTTTCAGGGACTTCTCAATCCAGACTTCTTTGTTCTTGTTCCAAAACTACAATCATTGAAAGGAAAGAAATCACATCCTTTGGGAGATACAGCCAAGGTTCCTGAGCCAGAAGGAGACATTGACAAATTGCTAGTTGATGAAAAAAGTGAAAATTATAGTCACAACTTCCTCTCTGCTCAGTTCTAGGATAAATCATTTTTTTGTTTCAGTGTCACAAAGTGTAACAAAGAATAACAGGTGTTGTGAAAACTACACCTGACAGTAGCAACAATACAGGTACATTGATGAGGTATACTGAGCTTCCTGGAGGCATGTGCCATCTAGTATTAGACGCATTTTAAAGGTTTCACAGCGACCACGTTTTTGTACATCTCAGAGGACAACTTGAACAAAGTAGTAATTCAGTGCTTTAGTTACTATTTTTACACGATAAAGTCCAAGGGTTAATAAGAACATTTTCACGACATTTCTCAAGAGCTTGGATGGGGGTGAGAACACTGTTCATGTTTGATTTTTTGTGTGTGTTTGAATTTGTAATTTTTTTGTATTTTGTTTTTGTTTTTGTTTTTTTGATGGTGCTGGGAAATGGGAATGAACTCAGTGCCTAAGCTACATCCCAAGCCTTTTTTCTTTTTATGGATAGGGTCTGGCAGGGGTTTATTTATTATAGGCCACATCTAGCTAAATTTTAAAAATATTTTACACCTCTTTTAATTCTACCCAAAAGATCTAGTCCCAGCGGTAGCATCTGAAATTTGGGTCTATTTATTCAAGCAAAATTGGCTCAGCGCAGGAGAGCAGAGACGACTAAGGCGTGGTCCGCGGTCTAGTCTATGGTAAACGCTATCTATGCTCGAGGTATTGCCCAAGATGCAATGGGAACCCGCAGCAGACGTATCCAGGGCTCTTCCTGGCTTTCAGGATTAAATGCAAATTCTTTTGCTTAGTTAAACTCCATGACCTAGACCTCCAACTCCCTAACCCTTCCATCAGCTTTGCTGGAAAGAGGTCGTTCTTGCCGCAGTGGACCCAAAATCCTGGCGCCTGGCCGTCTCCAGTTTCGGGGAACTCAGGTTCTGAGTAACTCGGCCTAGCAGACGCGGCTGTAACCCCACCCGCTCCACTTCATACTCGATTCCTGCACGCAGGTCTAACTCCGTCCTCCCAGTGCACCGGCCCCTGAGGCGCCAGAAACATGAAGCTACCCGGACTCAAGACCGTGCACCGGAAGTGAAGTTGGGAGCGCGTGACGTTGGGAGGAAGTGCGTATCACCGAGGCCTGTGGTTGGCTGTTGCAGGAGTTCGTGCCTCACTCTTAAGCTTCCCCGGACCACAGGCGCTGGAAGAGGGTCTGGAGCGGGCGAGCTCCTCCAAGCGCGAGTGAGTTTGAACCTGCCGCACCGCTTCGTCAGCGGGTGTGCGCCCTCCCAGTTTACCCCTGGGCACCCCAGGTGCCCTCACCTGGGGATGTGAGGATCGCTCTAAGGTCAGTTCCTGAACGTCCTCTGTGGCCTCATCCTGGAGGAAAAGGGTCTAAATGAGAGAAAGGAGCGAACCCTTTCCAAGGATCAGTTTCGTTCTCGCTTCCGCTGCGCCTCATCTGTGAGGGAAGTATTGATATCTCTGTTTATTGAGGAAGAAACTGGGACTCAAAAAGGTGAAGTCATCTGGCACAGGCTATGAAGCTGGGAACTGACGGATCTGGAGTCCCTGTTCTTTGCCCTGCAATAGGGTCCTCGGGCTTTATCTCCACGAAGAATCCCGGGGTGGAGGTTGCGGTTGGTTAAGAGAATCAGAGATCCCACAAATTGATTATGTCTGGGACTTAACAGATTAAGTGTGAGATTGGGCCCTGGAATCTATATTTTCAACAGCTGCCTCCCTGCAGCTAATGTGTTGCTCCCGTCTGAACGGAGCAAGAATATGAGCGGGTCATAGTCCTTTGGGGGCCAATAGCAAGTTGTCAGGTTAAGCTTTTAAGGCCTCAATCCAGAGAAGATGTCAAATGGGGGCTACCTTCACACATCTTGTGGGACTAGAGAGTTGGTTTTGATTGTGGCATTAACTCGTTTGGGCAGATGGCAGCCTCGGTCATCTCCCTACCCATGATAAGCATGCGGTTTGTTTTTTTTTTTCTAGGATTACGGGAACTTGTTAAACATTCAGATTCCTGGGCCTAGCTCAGTTTTCTTAAATCAGAAGATCTAGGAGTGGGGCCTGGGAATCTGTAGGCTAAACAAGCCATGAAGTGTGGGTATTATCTTTAAGAACTTGAGATGTGAAGCTTTCCTAGACCCAAGAAGTAGATCATAGATTCAGAACATGGGGCCTGACTGCTTGTTTTTATTATTTGTTATGAGGTGAATTTTTTCAGTTAGCTGAAGACTGAATCTTAGTAAAATTTGAATATTAATTGATTCAAACTATTGATTTCCTGAGTGACCTGTGGTCCCCATACATACCAGTGTAAAATCATCTGCCTTGCGTATCATAAAGACAAACAATTATTTCCATCCTAAATCACATTTTCTGGAGGCAGGCTAAGGTATTTTAAATTTAAATTTATTAAACTTTAAGTATTTCAGATCTTACTATGACAAATAACAGTTGTATATATTTATGGGGTACAGCGTGATGTTTTGATATATATTTATATTGTAGATCGATGAAATAAAGCTAATAAATCTATCACCTCTCTTATTTTGTGGTGAAATACACTTAAAATCTACTCTTAGCAATTTTGAAATATACAGTTCATTGATATTTATTATAGTCATCAGTTTGCAATAGATCACTAAAGCTTACTTCTCTTGTCTAACTGAAACTTTGTACCCTTCAATCAGTGTCTTCCTTTTCCCTTCTACCCCCTCCACTGCCCACTAGTAATTGCCATTCTACTCTTTACTTGTAGAAGTTTGACTTTTTTAGATTCTACACATAAGTGAGATCACACTATCTTTGTCTTTCTGTCTCTACCTTATTTCATACCGCATGAAGTCCTCCAGATTCATCCACCGTGGATGCTTTTAACTAGCTTCCAGGAGAGTGTGGTGCAGCAGTGATAATGCAATGTGGAAATGCACTTGGGAACTGAATCTTAGCCTATTTCTTAATGTCTTGGAGATGGTAGGAGTGTTACAGCTTCCTAATTTTCTCCTCTTGGAGACTAATAAGAATAACGTAGTCTATGAGAGGTTGTGCTTTTAGAAACGTGCCCTTTTTTGTGAAAGAAGTGAAAGTTCTACGATAAGCTTACAGAAGATACACCAGGAGTCCCAAGTGACTTGGGCTCCTTGACTGAGATGTGATGGCAGAAAGAAGCTGATTTTGTACAGAAGCTCTGATTGCTACTCACCCATCTCTTCTTCCCAACAGGATCGTGATTACCTGTTAGCAGGCCAAACTCAAGATCCTAACTAAAAGTACTTTTCCCCCCTCACACAGGTACCATTGTGTGGTTTGAATCAGGAATGAAATCTTCTGGGAGCGCAGAGCAGAAGCTTTTTTGGTCAGCATGGCAGACAAAAGACAGCAAGCGCGAGTGCAGGGAGCCTGGGCTGCCCCTAAGAAACAGCCAGCTGCTCAGCCAGGCAAGAACCTGTGGGGTTGTGCGTGTTTATGGGTGTGGGCAACTATTCTGCTGTCTTATTTATATCCTTTTGGTTTATAATGAACTCCACTTCAGTTGATATTAAGGAATTGTTTAAAATACGGCTGGTGTTTTGTCTGATTTTGATGATGAGCTAAATGAAGGGGTCTTTATGTTCCTTCTATTTAACCAGTGCCCTCAGACCTTTCAGAGTGTGTCGAAGTCTTCTGATGACTTCACTGATTAGTTTTAAATGTGACAGGGTCATCTCTGAGGACATTTTACTGGCCCTTGCTGGGTAGAACATGACTGTTCATGTGAGAACAGACTGGTCTGAGGCTGTTCTCGCTCCTTTCTCAGCTGTTGCTGCTGGGAGCCACCAGACACCTGGCCAGACCTGGAGGAACAAGGAGCATCATCTGTCTGACAGAGAGTTTGTGTTCAAAGAACCCCAGCAGGTAAATTGTTGTTTCTTCTTCAGCAGGAACAAGGATTTGCTTATAAAAGCCATTTCTGTGTAGCAGGAACTCAAATAGGGCCTGAATAAATTTACTAATGAATAGCAGAACAAAAAGATTATAATGAAATATGAAATATTTCAGTTCCCTCCTTGTGTCTAAAAAATCCTTCATTTTCTGCCCCCCAGCTGATGGTCATACATTATTCCTGTTTGGGGGGAGGGGCGGGGAAGCTATACCATGAGTAGAGGCTAAAGGTTATACCATGATGAGGGCTTCCGTGGGTGATCAGAGGTCTTACAGTTCCAAAACCGTGCTGTCTTTAGTGCTGTTACAGCAAATGTCTTTGGAATCGAATTGAAATTTCAGTGCTAGCAAAATGCCTGATTGTTAGCTCATATTTTCCATAGGGGGGAAAATGTAAAAAACAGAAAGTTTACTTTTTTTTTTTGGTAGTGCTGGGGATCGAATCCAGGGCCTTATGCATGTGAGGCAGCCATTCTATTACTGAGCTATATCCCCAGTGCTTATTTTTTAACAATATGGAAAAAAAGTTTTAAAAAATCAGGCATTTTGCTGTAATAATGATTCCATAAATAATTCTCAAAAGTCTTTATTTTATAATATATCTTCAATTTTTAAAAAATATTTTATGTAAAGAATGCTTCTCCAGAGCTGCTGGCCAGTAGGATTGATTAATTCCAACTATCTTTTTCTGTCTGCTAGCAAGTGTGATGTGTTGTTCTAAGAAGAACAGAAAAAAAGGTAGTGAGAGATTGGAATAAAAAAGAGATAGTTGTAGACCTGACTTTTTCTGAGCAGAAATGAGAGAATTTAGGGTGAATCAGTGTTCCGGATGGTTAGGAATTGTTCCAGAATTCAGATCTGCCTGTTTCCTTGCAGGTAGTACGCAGAGCCCCAGAACCACAAGTGATCGAGTAAGTCATCTGCCGCCCTCCTGTCATTGGTGACATGATCTTTCCCTCACCCCGACTGCTCCACGTGGAAGAGAATAGCCCAATAAGTGTTGTAATCTTAGGCTGGGATATTCCACACTCTATCTTTAAACTTGCACTTTTGAGAGGACTTCCTGAATTTGCTGATTGTATGGAAAAAAGCAACAAGATCTGTGGCAGTAAATGTTGATGCAGGTGTGGGTTTCCTGGCCCTCTTCCACTGATACCTAGACAGTGAACTAAAAGACCCCTTAGCTAAAGATGGGGGGCCCTGAGTCATTGGAGCTTGGCTCTTTGTGACGCTTTCAATGTTTCACTGGCAGTTCTTATTGCAGCTGCTGGCAGCCTAGATGACCATCCAGCCAATTTATTAAAACTACACCGCTCCAAAGTGATTTAAATGATATTCCTCTTACATTGATCTGTGTCTAAAATGTTCTTATCCAAAATTCATGAGAGATACTTTTATTATTTTTAAAATTCCTGCTCCTCAGTTTCCATCTGATATCAGTATCCTTTTATTTTAGAAAATTAGTATTAGATGTATATTCTTTCCCACGAGCAATCTGTTACACTTTTTTGACTTTTTTGCAGATTGGCTTATGTAGTAGAAGAATTTGAAACTTAACACAAATATATTTTCAAAGGGAAGTATAGTATTGGCTTGCCACTAGTTAACTGTATAGTTCTTGACATTTCTCTGGATTTCAGTATGCTTGTCTTCAAAGTAGGGACCTGGATTTTTATAATCACTTCAGGTTCAGGCTAGTTCTGGTAATCTTTAATTATTTTTAAAATACCAGTGTGGTAATTGGTTATAAAGAGAATAAACAAAACTATAAAAACCCTGACAGTGGGATATTCAGACTGGAAAAAAAAATGGGCAATTTGGAGTTGCTAAATCACGAGAAAAATGCCAAAATCCCATGCTGTTTACCCCAGGGTTTGTTAATTCTGATTATCTAAAGTTAACTATGCTAGATTTGTTTTTAATACCCAGAAATGTGTTCCATAGTTAAAGTGAGCCATTTTCTAAATGTGGGCCAAAACATATTAAAATATTGTATTCATGCTCTGGAAAACTATAGAGAAGTCGTATACAGCAAGTGGTCCCTACAGTACGTACAATAACTGTGCCTACACATTTGGCTCAAAGGGCCTCACACGTCTACCTAAGAGCCCAGCTGAAAAGGGTCAGACAGTTGTTGGAGTAGATGTCCCTGTCTGGTCTGTGTTGCTTTTCTCATCACGGACCTTACAGCCTGCTTATCTGCAATTGTTTTGTACTTTTTCACATTGATGAAATTGAGTAAGAGGTACGTTTCCATGTACTGTGTGCAGGCACTGGGAAACAATAATAACCCATTTCTTGCCCCCTAGAGGGCCCGCAGTCTAGTAGATGACATGGGCTTATAGACAAATTGTGTTGTAATTTTGTATATCTTAAAATAGTAGACTTGTACTGCCAGCACCCACAGGATGAGTTGGGTAGTATTACTTGCATGATTCAAAGGTCAGGAAAGGTAGAGGTGACGGCCAGCGAGGTTTTTGAAGGACAGCGTAGCATTTCCCAGGCACCAAAGCTGGCACAGGGCTGGGTTGGGGATGCTGAGTGGCAGAGGGCATAGCAGGCATGGGGTTGTGGTGAGATCCCAAGCGCTTGTTAGAGGAGGAGGAGGGTGCTAGATCATGAGAACCTTGCCTGCAGCTATGTGGAGCCATTGAAGGATTTTACTCAGAGGACTCGCTAGACATGTATCTTTGAAAGCAACGGAAGCTCGGAGCCCCACAGTGTGCTTGCTATTTGGTAGCATCCTCTATTCCAAACTCTGCAAAGGAAAGGGATCCTTTTGTGTGATAGATTTTGCACCCCTTTGTGTAATAGATTTCTGGATCACATCAGCCTAAATTACAGGTGAAATACAAAGGATAGAATCAGAATTTATTTTATCCCATTTTTGTCTCGTGCCCTGACCCTCTCAGGTTCTATTCCCAACGGCTATGATGATGCACCCCCATCTCATAACCTGTCTTAGTGACAGAAGGTGGGGGTTATGCCTCCCTCACCAGGCTCAGGCATAGTGAAGTGATCTTAGTGAGCCAGGTCTTGGGGATCAAAAGGAGAGCCCTTCCACGGGGTGCAGGGTGTTGTTTTGTCTCATACTAACAGTCTCTTTCCTCCCTTTCTTTAGCAGGGAGGGTGTGTATGAAATCAGCCTGTCACCTACAGGTGTGTCTAGGTAAGTGAGTCCTCAGCAGAAGGTGACTGTAACTGTCATCAAGTTAGACTGCTCTCCTGTTTGAAATAGGTAATTTCTTCCCTTTAAATTCTCAGGGAATGAGGATCTGGTAATGTCTTTCTAGCATCAAGTAATTTTCACAGTCTCTCTCTCAGATGTAGTAACTATTACTACCCTAGTTTCTCAGATGAGGAAATGTGGCCTAGAGAGTTCGAGTCCTTTGTCCTGGTGAACATGGTGACTTAATATTAGCGTTGGATCTATACATGAGTGCTGCGTTACATTATTATTTTGCGTTTTATGAACTTTATATATTATATTGTAGTATAGCACTACATTAGGGCAGAGTTCAGTAAAGTGAAAGCATATATTCGGCACTAAGGCATTATTTTTAAAACCTCACCTTAATGCAGGAGTATAGTAATTGTCACTATAAAGTAATGAGACACTTAAGACAAATATGTTAGAACTTAAAACACATGAAATCAGTTGCTTAAAACAAGGCTTCCATAAGGCCTTTTGAGGGGGGTTTGAACCTAGGACTTTGCCCTGAGCTTCATCCCCAGCCCACCACACACACTTTAGTTGTTGGGGGTGTTTTGCTTTGAGACAGGATTTTTAACCCACTGAGTCATTAAATTGCCCAGACTGGGCTCGAACTTGCCACCCTCTTGCCCCAACCCTGCACAGTACTTGTAAGGCTTTGTAAAGAGTTGGGTGCTGCCTTTGCTGTGACGCTTTTTGGAACCTCCCTGTAAAGCAAGGTTGGCAGCCACACAAGCCCAGCTGCACTGTTTTGGTCACACTACATTGTTTACCGGTTATGGTGTCGGGGGAGCCTTGGCTCTTTCAGGAAATCAAACGTGACTTCAGAGTGAGGATTTGCTGCCACCAGGGCTATCCAAGAGAATGTCCTGTGGGTTCTCAGAGCACACCTTAAGAAAGATGTCCAGAATGATTTTGAGCTAAATTGGCATTGCTGAAGTAAGCAATATATTCAGTGAGGGGGAAGCACCCTCATTTGGTTATGTTTATTTTAATTTAGTCATAATGATCTTTCTCTAGACTGGGCATAATCTCCAAAAACTACCAGTGGTTAAAATTTTTATTTTTTATTAGTTACTCTTGTTTATTCTTCAAGTACTTAATGAGATAGATGTCATCTTTGGGTTACAGATGAGAAGAATGAAGGCTCAGGGAAGTCAAGTAACTTGCCAGTGTGTCACAGCTGAGCCCTGCTAGTAGTTTCTATCCCTTAAGTTCTTGGTAGCATTGGTCAGTACTAGTCACATTCTTGAGTAGTATTTGGACCACAGTTAGTAAAGCTCTCACGCATCCTTTATCCATCACTGCCGCTTTGTCTTAACATGGAAGGACTTGACTTTACATCGCGGCCGTCACAACCTGGGCCATGCTGAGTTCTGTTGCTGTGGGAGGTGGAAAGAGGATTTTGTCAGCCCATTAGAGGACGACCTGGGTGAACATACTGTGCTCGGGTTAGAGCCTAACCAGTGATGGCGAACTGAAAGCTCTAAAGCTTTCAATGATACAGACAGCCCGCTGTGGCACCTGTGCCTTAGATTAGCCACCACTGGTCTAACCCATCTTTGCTGTGTTCTTTAGTCAATGTTTCTTTCTGCATCAAGGGTGCGTTTGTATCCTGGCTTTGTTGACTCAAAGGAAGCCGACTGGGTCTTGGAACAGCTGTGTCGGGATGTTCCCTGGAAACAGAGGACAGGCATCAGAGAGGGTAAGGAACCGCTGAGGCCCCAGAGGTTGCTGCCTGGACCCCCTCTTGGAATGCCTTCTGCTACCACTGGGTGTGCTCCCCACAGCTGCTCCTAAGATTCAGAACCTGAGGCCCTGAGGAGCAGGGGTAGCCAGGCCCAGAGGCCTCGAGGGAAGTCTTCCAGGCGAAAGAAGCACCCAGCGGAAGGCCCAGAGATGAGGCAGGCCCTGGCCGGAGTGGAGAGGAGCCCAGAGGAAGCTGGGTTGTCTGCACTGTGGCTGGCCGACTCACCTTGTTATGTTACTTACTGCCTCTGCCACTTCTAGTGGTGCTAGCTTCCCTCTTCTAGAAGCTTCCAGAGCTTGCTTTTTTCTGGTGCAGTTTGGCATACATTCTTTTGCAGTCCTTTTTTACTGACTTTTGATTCTGATTTTATTCATCAGAAGAGTCTGCTTTCCTTTGGTTTCAGTCTCTATTCTCCTGAGCTTGTAAAGGTGAAATGTTTACGGCTTTACTCGAAACCTGCTCCTTTCCTCTGCGGGTGTCAGTGAGCCAGCAGTCCCTGGTATTCCACAGGTGGCCACTGGGGGGCGTCCGGGATCTAGCATAGAATTTCCTTCCTGGCTCGTTTTCTGTAAAGAAAGAGACAGTTATAGCGGCTTCATTTTTATTATTCATCAGAATAGGAATCATCTTGTTCAGGGAAACCTCCCAACTCTCAAGACTTTTCATACTGGGGCTCTTGGTTACCTTCTTTGCTTGTTCTCTCATTCAAAGTAATTGTTAATTTCTGGCACATTACAATTAAGCAGCTCTCTAATCCTTGGTTTTCTTACCTTTAAAATTGAGCTAATAAATGCCTGTCTTTTAAGGTTGCTGTGTTAATTAAATGAGGTAATAATGCATGATGAGTGCTGAACTGCATCCCTAGTACATGGCAAGTCTTCAGTGAATGTTAGTGCCTCTTTTTTTGTGTGTGTGTGCTGAGGCTTGAACCCAGGGTCTCACATATACAAAGGACATGCTGTACCCCTGAGCAACAGCCCCAGCCCTGCTTTTTATTATTATCATTCCTGTCCTTGTAACTGGTTGTAGGAAAAACAGCAGATCTGTGGGTAACTCTCTGTCTAAATAAACTTAGACGTCAAAAACTTCTGACTAAAATCGGCCGCATGCTGCAGTTGCTCAGGACACTTTCTCCTTCATTTGGAATCAGAAGGGTTTCTACAGTGTTGGACACATGGGTGAACAGTCTGTCTTGTTCTTCTCAGGAATGTTAGTCCCACCGTTTCCTATCTGCAGGGGCCCAGGCTCCATATCCTGCTTTTTGAGAATTTTTTAAATGAGGCAGACACATCGCACGCGTTCTCATCTCAGGACCTTTGCCCAGGCTGTTTCTGCCTTGTCTTTTCTTCATGGGGTCCCTAACCATTCTACCAGCCCCTACCTATATCCTCTGTGCAGGCGGAGCCACGGCCTTAGGCACTTTGCTTGTTGCTGAGCCATAATCCAGGACAGGTAGGGGAGGAGAGGTTTATTTTGGCTCATGTTCTAGAAGTTGCAGTCTTGGCAAGGTCAGCAGCATGGTGGCAGGGCTTAGGCCGGGGAGAGCTGTTCATGGCCTAGCATCCGGGCAATGGAGGGTAAGGGGAAGAACCCGGGAAGGAGAGACACCTTTCCAGGTCACACCCTCAGTGACCGCCTCCTCCAAAAGGGCCCCAGCTCCTGACATCACATTTAGCTGTAACATCCCGCAATCCAGACCCTTCCAGAGCCCTGCCTTTGAGCACATGAGGTTTTGGGGGACATCCAGATACAAACCCTAACACTTGTCCTTCCTCTTCCTTTGTGTTTCTCTTGGCTTCTTGACATTGATCGCAAGGCAGAGTTGGCTTGTAGTAGGTACATCTCACAGAGCACCACACTGTCTCAGAGCCCTGTTTTTCTTTCTTAGATATAACTTACCTGCAACCAAGACTTACAGCATGGTATGGAGAACTTCCTTACACTTATTCAAGAGTCACTATGGAACCAAATCCTCACGTATGTTGAAATACTGTCCTTGGTGCGGTTTTATAGACATAGACATAAAATAACAGGAAGACCTGACGGGGATACTTGATGGTTCCTAGTTCAAAATAAACCTCTGGGCTCAAGCATTGAGGTTTTGTGCTTGCCGTCTTTTATGTCTTTGATCCATAAATGAACTCAGAGCAAAAGAGAAAACTGGAACTAGAGCCCAGGATTTCAGGAACATGGAGTTTTTTCTGAGACCTCCCTTTCCAAGCTTTTCTGGCCCTGACCCTTCTGTGCACACCCTGGTACTCATTTATTTGCTGTGCGGCTACATCCTTATGGCTGGGCAGTAAGCAGAAGGTCAGAATGTCTTGTTCCATTTCTCAGGCTCTTTTGCTATTTGCTGGCGCCCCCATCCTTTTTTTTTTTTTTTTTTTTTTTTTTTTTGACTCCGGGAATCGTACTAGGGCCCTTTTGCTTAGACGTCAGCTTATTACCCCTTTGGCTTGTTTCTCCCGCTTCTTTTGTTTTTAGAAATTTCTATGACAGTAGACCAGGATATTTTAGTGTTCAAATTAAGCTTGTCCAGAGGATGGAGTTGAGGTCCAAGAAATAGCTCTCTGTTTAGTTCCCAGTATCTTGCCTTTGGCAGATAGTGCCATGCTTTATGGAAAGAGTCTTTGATGAAAATGGAGTTTTGCTTCGGATATTTGGATACACAGAAATGTGACATATTTTAGAGCTTCCAGTAATATGTAATCACAAACTACCTCTTTACTAAAATGCACAGGAATGAAACATTGCCCAGGAGCACATGGATTTTCATGTAAGGACAAATACTTTGGTTTCTAGGACTGCATTTATTATGTGTCCTAGGGAGGTGTTGAGACCCTTTATATCTGAGGCTGATTTGGAAACAGAGAGAATCGCACTAGGCCAGTTCAGTGTAGACTACTGCCTTGTTCCTCTCAGATTAAATTTACCTTCTTGTCAACAGTCCTAGTAGCAGAGAGGTTGAGGATTAAATAGGCCATGGGGAAGGAGTTCTTTTCCATTCATTCTAGTTCATCTCCTAGAAAGATTTCTCTCCTCGCATGGTTGACATTTTGGGTTGGGTAAATCTGTCATGGGGCCATCCTGAGTGCTGTGGGAGGCTCAGCAGTACCCATGGTCTCTGCACTCTAGATTCACAGCAGTAACAACAGCCAAGAGTGACTGCAGACAGTGCCACTTGTCTGCTGAGGGCAAGTGGCCCCTGGTTAAGAACCCGTTTTACTGTTCAATGAAAGTCAGTTTGCTAAATAAAGTACCTGCTTGTTTTCTTTCACTTTGGGGACATTTGACTACTCTGCAAAATAATCTTTTTCTTTTCTTTTTTGGTGGTTTTGGAGGTTGATTGAACCTAGGCCCTGCACACTGAGCCACATCCCCAGCCCTTTTGTATTTCATTTCAAGACAGGGTCTTGCTGAGTCTTTAAGTTGCCCAGGCTGGGCTGGAACTTGTGATCCTTCTACCTCAGCCTCCCAGAGTCTGGGATTACAGTTGTGTGCCACTCCACTTGGCAAGAATTTTTTATGATGTAATACATACTTATTAAAAATTTAGAGTCAGGCCCAGGGATTTAGCTCAGTGGTTCCACCGCCTGCCTCACAAGCTCAAGGTCCCTAGTTCAATTCCCGGTACAAAAAAAAAAAATTTTAGAGACTGCAGATAAACGTAAAGATGAATATCAATATTTTGGATAATTCTGATATTTTAGTTCTGATCATTTTTAGTTTAGGCAAAGACTTTTTTCTATAAAAATAAAATTATGTATAGTATGTTTCATTTAACTACATATCATCCCCATGCTTTACTATTATTAAATATTGAATATTAAGTTTTTCAAATAAGGATTCTTTAATTTGGAATTTGTGTTTCCTGCTGATAGATTAGTTCATTTATATGCTATCTTCAACAAAATAGAAAAAAGTTGCCCTTTTCTCAGATATTTTTAAAAGAAGGATTCACTGATGTGTGTTTATGTATGTTGGGAGTACTTGTTTAATTTTAAAATTGTTATGCCAGGCATGGTGGTGCACACCTGTAATCCTAGCTACTCTCGAGACAGAGGCAGGAAGATCAGAAGTTTGGGCCCAGCCTGGACAACTGAGTGATTTAGTAAAACCCTGTCTCAGAATAAATAAAAAGGACTAGGGATGCAGCTCAGTGAGAAGACCCTGGATTAAAAACAAAAACAGGGCCGGGGATTTGGCTCAGTGACACCGTGCCTGCTTCGAAAGCGCAAGGTTCCGAGTTCAATCCCTGGTACCAAAAAACAAAAAAACCCAGAAGTTATTGCCTTAAGCTTAATATCCTATAGACCAGAATCAGGTTCAATCATAGATTTTTAAAACATGTTTTAGTCTTTGTTAAAAAGAAATCTTTTAGGAACTCAGTGTATAAACTAGATCAAATCCTTGGCTGGCTGCGAGTGCCACCGGCCTGATTTCACCTTTCTCCTATAAGAGATCTTGGTACTTCCTAGGACTCTCTGAACCCTCTTTGGGATCTTTTACTGGGGGATTCATATTTTCTCATACTCTTCCTCAAATGTCTTTTAAGGATAGAATGTCTTCACTCAACAGAGATGACGCTGGGTTTTAATTTAGACATTCAGCTCTGAAAAATCTGTATAGAGTATTGGTTAGAGAGTCTAAATTAATCCTCTAGTTCATTATCCCTTTTTTTCTTCCTTTCTCTGGTTCACTACCAAAAATAACTAAGAAAAAATATATACCCACTTAGAAACAGAATGCAAACTTGATGTTATCACAGTGCTCAGCCCCTGAGCAAGTCAGGGAAGTGCTAATTAGATTCTCAGTCACATTGTAGAAAAGCTACCTTCCTCCTTTATGTTCATGTCAAGGGTATAAATCTAGCATCTGATCTTAAGCTCCATGAAGATAAATTTAAAGCTATAAAATAAATAGGAAATACAGCCTGCTGACATTATTACTGTAGTTTCACTTTGGAATTTGTTCTCTTGAACATAGGTTAGTTTAATAACATTTTTGTTTTATTGATCTAAGCTTTGTTGTCCTTGTTTATTTTAAAAATCTGCTTGGAAGGTAGTGTTAATACCCACAAGGAAGCCCAGCTTTGATGGTGGAGAGCGATGCTCACATATGCTTCCCTGGCAGTCTTACCTGACAGTTGCCGTGGGCTATACTTGAAAATATTAAGCTTTCCTTTGCTGCCCATCCATTTGCCACTAGCAAACACAGAACACAGACATTTGAGGAGTTCTCTAAGTTAGTGATACTCAGTACTATAACCTGTGGGGCCTGGGAGGTATGGGGGGAGTCCACAGTCTGTTTTCATAGTACTATGTGGCATTTTCACTGTGTTGAATTTGCACCAATTGTACAGAGGTGTGAATGGATAAAACTGGTCTTAATTTTTAATATGGGTGTAATCTATAGCTGTAACCCCAGTACACAAAAGTTCTTGGAGGTCTTCAGTAATTTTAGTTATATAAAGTTTGAAAACAACTGTCGTAAAGTGTTTGTAAACCACTCAAAAGAGTTCTGGTCCCGGGTACACCTTAAGGTCAGAGGTCATAGCTTCCTGTAGAATACGTGGCCAGGTGTTTCCAGACACAAACTACTTCAGTGAACAGGGTGCTCAGCAGATGGGCTGTGAAATCAAAGTCTTCTATAGTTTACAGCCCTTATACTGTTAAGAACATGTCATGATTCTCATTTGTTGGAAAAGAATATTTTTCCCCTGCAGTTTCTGTCTTTAGAAAGTTAGCCTTTCGAAGGATTAAAGGTCTTTTTAAGAAAGCAATTCTGCAGAGCCTGGGGACTCAGTGGTAGGGCACTTGCCCAGCATGTAGGAAGCCCTGGGCTCTATCCCAGCACCTCAGAATGAAAACAGTTCACCTTTGAATTTTAAATAGAAACTGAATGAATGGAGGGGCACTGGCAGAAAGTTCTTTCAGGTGTAATCCTGTCTGCTAACAACATGAAGCCACGTGTCAGCCTCCCTGCTCTGCTTACTACCTTCATAACTTACCTGCCCTGGATGCATTCATGTTTTCTTCTATGTGAGGGCCATATGTTTACAGGAGGAAGAGGAGATAGGTAGACAGGCCTTGGTCCTCTTGACATTGCCCTACCAGATTTAGTACTTTTATAAAATGAGAGTGGTTAATGGCTTCAGAACAGAAATGATGGGAGGAAATTAAACTACTCTTTCTGCCTTCTGTTCATTTTTTTCCAAGTGGTTTGCTTATTCCGTGCCCCCTTTATATATACCTTGACTGGTTTTGCCCTTCTTTCTGCTTCCATGTGACTGCCACTGTGTGTCCCTTGTGTCTGCCTCTGCTCTTCCTTGGCCTGCGGACCACAGTGGCATCCTGTGCTGCGCACACTGAAGCACCGCATTGAAGAGAACACCGGCCACACCTTTAACTCCTTACTCTGCAATCTCTACCGGAACGAGAAGGACAGTGTGGACTGGCACAGTGACGACGAGCCTGCGCTGGGGAGGTGGCCCGTCATTGCTTCACTCAGCTTCGGCGCCACACGCACTTTTGAGATGAGGAAGAAGCCCCAACCTGTGAGTATTCTCTTGTCTTTGTCGTCATCTTGCTTCCTGGTACTCTGTGATGGAAGCGGAGTCTAGAAAGCTCCTGTTTGCAGATCCTGAGGATAGGCATACGTGTATTACCAAAGGAATCTTTTCACCTCATTGCCTGCCCCATTGTGAACTGTTGGCTTCCAAGGTGTCCATGCATTGACTTAGCCAACAGGAATTGCCTGCCCTGAGCCAGAGGCTCAGGCTCATTTCCATTGGTGGAAAAGGCCAACAGGCTCTGCCCCCATGGAGAGATACCTGTGGGTAGACAGGTTAACTCCAGTTAACTCCAGTGACTACAGCTGTGCCTGTTGCTTACAGAAGGGTCATGCAAGCTAGCAGGGCTGTGGAGGGAGAGGAACAAGGCTCAGGAAAGGGCCTCCAAGAAGCTTTCGTATTAAGTGCTCTTTGTGGGAGCATGGCCACCTTTCCATGAGGAGACATCCCATGCAGCCTCATTCCTTCTTAACCTTCTGAAAGACAGATGGACCCAAGGCCCCTTCAGAGAGGATGCTCCAGCTGGATCAGCAGAGGTGACACTGTGTCCAAGCTCGGGTAGAAAAGCAGCCACTATACTGTGTAATGATTGCAGTTTTCATCCAGCTCTTACCTAGCTTACATGACATGTGAGCTGTACTACGGCTATTAATTTTTTACTCTCTCTGTCTTTTTCCTGTTTGGTTCTGGGGATCGAGCCCAAAGCTTCCTGCATGATAAGCCCAGACCACGACTGAGGTACCCTCCCAGCCCTAATTGTTTTAAATCGAAACTGTAAGGCTTCAAATGGGAAGATGGGTAGTAGGAACTCCCAAGAAAAGAACAAATGTCCGAAAGATTATCTTATTTCCAGAGTTGGTGTCTTTTTCCAACCAAGGCTCCTGATTAGTCAGCTTATATCATGACAGCAGACTTGATCAGTGTGGAAGGCCAGCAGGCTATTTTATGGATATGACCTAATTTGGGCCACATCGTTATTAGTCAGTGCTTGTGTCTGTTTTTCGTCAGATACACTGCTCTGAGAATGCAATTAACGGACCCAGGCTGCCTCCCTGAGGCACATTTGGTTTTCCAGGCATGGTATTTGAAGCATATTGAGTTATTTTGCATATATGCCATTAAGCACTGTTTGTTGGCATCATTTCCACTGATTAGGTTTCCTTTGCCTTTGTTTAGATGAAAGTTGGGTCATTGTTATTAGGGAACTGTGAGTTCCCGGGGTCTTATTAAGTTAACTTGCTCGTGTTCTCTGAGAACTGTAGCTTTCCCCGGGCCGTTGGCGGGAAGCCTGCTCACGTGCCGAGAAGCACAACTTGGGAGTCAGACCACCCAACCTTTGCTCTATTATTTTGAAGTCTGGTGCTCTTGTACATGGGCACCCATTCATTAAATCTCAAGTTCACACACGTGTAGAATTCGTCTCACCCTTAGTAGAGACTCCTGCTTTATGAATTGCAGAGAGATATCATGTGTCTCCTTATTTACATGCAGACCTCCTGCTCCAGCTAGCATATGGAACATCTGCTTGCCACTAGGCATGGTTCTGGAGCTGGGGCTGCAGCAGTGCATGAGCAAGCCGAAACCCCCTTTCTCCTGGACCCGTCTACACGAGCTGGTGCCGCGGCTTCTTCCCGAGTTCCCTTTCTAGCATTCTGAGTGGCACACACCTATCGAGTATGTTGTCTTTGGTTCAGTCCTGCTCTTTAGTTCCTCACAGCTGTTTTGTTTGTTGCTATGTATTTAAGTCTTGACTTCCAGTTTCTTTGTATACATATATCCACCACCACCACCCCTTCTGAAAAAAATGAGGGACCCTATTTATAGATTGGAGATTAAAATTCCCAAAGTGTGCTTTCTGGGAAGTTAGTTTTACTGTACAAGCAATTTCCAACTACTAAACATAAACAGTGTTGTGCTGCCCAGAAATACCCTATTCCTCTCCCCTGCAGAAAGCAGAAGCTCTTCATTTGCTCATAGAAAAACCTAATTCTTGTGTTGCACACCTGTCACCCGAATACTAGGAGGGGCTGAGGCAGGAAGATCACATTTGAGCCCAGCCTGGGCAACTTAGTGAGCCGCTGTCTCAAAAGAAAAACTAAAAAAAGACTTTGGCTGTAGCTCAGTGCAAAGGGTTTGGGTTCAATCCCTAGTATCTCAAAAACAAAACAAAACAAAAACAACCTAGTTCTTGGTCCTGTATTTCAGTTATGTTAGAGGTTAATGCGTGGACACAGAACATGCAGCGCTCTGGTTTTTGTTTCGTTTTGTTTTTATGTATAACATTCTTTTTGGGGGGAGCTGGGGATCGAACTCAGGTCCTTGTGCTTGTAAGGCAGGGGGTGGAAACCACTGAGCTAAATCTCTGGCATTCTTTCTGTGGACAGCTGTTTGGAACAAAATCTGTGTTCAGGCTTCTTGGAGGCTGTTTTGATGGACCTAGTGGAAGCAACCTCGGAGTCTCCTGCTAGCCTGCCAGCAGCGGGGAGTCTGCACTGTAGCTATGGAAGCTGATTTGATGAAAATGTTGATCTAATTAGCAGGGACATATGAGGTCCTAAAGATGGCTGAGGAAATGGGCTTGGGAAGAAATATAAACATGTCAATACCACAGGCCGTTGGCTCTAGTCTAGAGTTTTGGCTTCTAGGCTCCTCTTAACCCTGATTGAATTTGGTGCAATTTTTGTGTATCTTCTCAATTCTGTCTTTTGTTGAAGATGGGGAAATTGCATGTCAACACACTGAAATAGTAATCACACATTAATGAATACAGCTGAGAAGTTCCGTTCTTGGGTAAACAGGACGCAAGTTTAAACTTCTGAAAAGACTCCTTCAGGTTTCATTGCCAGATCCCAAAGATCTGAGGTCCCGCAAATGTAACTGAACTAGCAGTGCAGAAGCCGTTCGTTGACAGCTATGGAGATATTTCTTAGGTAGACATCTTTATCTTATTGTAAACAGCCCTTTCTTCCAACGGATGAAGGGAAATAATTATTGCACAACTTTGTCAACACTCTGAGAACGTGACTCGTGATTCATACAACCCAAAGTAAAAGTATAAATTAAAAAGCATAGACTAGGTTAATCTTCTGTGTGGGATTTGTAGGCGTCTATAACTGTTAGAACTGTATCTCAGACTACCACTATAGATAGTGGTTTTCATGTCTGTCAGCAGGACATGTGAGTGTGTTAAAGGTTGTGGGAGGAACCCTGGGAAATCCTCTTAGCTTTGGTCTATCAGAGAAGATACTAACACATGCCTGGGGTCACAGTTTCTCAGCTGATGCAGCCTGAAGTCATGAGATTTCCTGCCCTTCATGCAAATATGAAATTATGAGACAAAAGCATTTGTTTTTGGCTACTTGCAAAGAGAAATAGTCTTAATTTTTTTAAAATTCAAAGTCCTCCATCCCTGCAGCAGCTGTTTGTTTCGCAGTCTGGCACCTCGAGCAGATCTCTGTAGCCAGTGATCTTCTGAGAGCTGCCCCAGTTCCTCACGTCGTATTCCTCACAGATCCTCCCCGCACTGGCAAGCAGGAGATGTTTGTTTCCTAAGCACCAGTGCTCCTCTGATTCATTGCGTTGGCAGTCGGCTTCCTGCATATCTCACCCTGGGATTAAACATTACACTCCTTCAAGGTGCCAGTTCTTCTTTCACTGTTCTCTAGTCCAAGTCAGTCCACTCTGGCTCATTCATTTTGATTTTAGAGTAAGCTGCCATCTCCTTGAATGATACGAAGGTGCTGTACCTGGGGCATAGGTGACCTGTTTGATCTTGCTCTCCTTCCATTCAGCCCATCTCTCTCTTGTGTAGTTCATATCAGAGGTTGAGTGAAAAACATCGTACCTGTATCCTGGCCAGTGCCAGGCTCTCCTGTCTAAAGATGAAGGCAAAGCTTGCTGAACATACCTCAGTAGACCTTTTATGTTATGCTGTTGGGGTAGGTCAGGAAAGCATTTCTGCACTTCTTGTCCCAAACCTGGTTGTACTTTTTAAACCACATCGTGTCCCTATTTGCAAAGATTAGCCTGGCCCAGCTAGCTTTAATTCTCTACTGAAGAACAAACTGGAAAAGGAACTACAAAAGCCATTTGGCAGGCTGCTAGTTCTCTGTCGGTTACCATGGAAACAGTGATGGCTGAGTGGGGGCAGTTATTAGATAATAGCAGGAAGTTTGTGATGCACTGGGAGGTTTAGATGCCAAAAGCCTTGTTTTTCTGCCAAATTACCCTGAATGAGTTTTCTTTATCAGCTGAATCGTGCAAGTGTTAGGGGCTTCTTTCCCCCTCCAGGTGAATTAGCTGAGGCAAGTTGGGTCTTTCTCTACCAGTCCTCTCCCGAGTTAGGATGAGACTATTCATCTCACGAGGAGGAGATGGTTGTGAAAGCAGGCCAGGGGTGGTGACTCTGAGAGCACTCAATGAATGGTCCTGTGCCTCCTTCCATAATTTATTTATTTATTTTTAAATCCACTGCCGGGAAGAGTAGAGTATCAAAAGTCAGCCTGGTCGTAAATATTCATATTTTTTTCAAGGACTTTAGAAGAAATGAGGAATTTGAGATCCCAAACACCATGGTACTGAATGGCTTAACTTTGACAGCTAGCTAAGCTTGAACTGCGCAGCATTTCGTAGACTAGTGCCAGAGCCCTGCTGCTGCGATTCTGGTCATCCGTCCTGTGCAGTAATACATCTGATTACCACATCTGTTCTGAGAGGTTACAAGAAATATCTGAAAGAAATTGTTGATAACTATGGTTCTTTTAAAACATTCTCTACTGAAATTAAGAAAGTCCAGTTTTGTTTCCTGTTTTTGCCCCCAAGCTTGGTAGAAAGCACTTATCTACCCCTTTTATACTTATTCCTTTTTTTTTTTTGTAAATGGAAATAATTGGTAGTCAGTTCATGGGAGTAATCAAAAAGCTTTGACATGAAAGTTTTCCTGCGCAGAGCAGTCAGTGAGTTTTTAACTTATAAATGGTGGATGTCATGGCGACTTATCAGAAATTGAAAAAGGAAATAAAGAGCAGTAAAACTGGAGTCTAGGTTTCCCTTAGCTGAGAGGGAAGAGTGGAGGAGTCTCGGGGAGGCTGAGGCAGCCTAGGGATCAGAAGTAGTGACTGGGGTTGGAGCTCCCGTCTCCAGGGCTGTGTGATGGTTTGGAGGGTGTGAGGGAGTAAAAGGGTGTGTGTGCTTATTGGGTAAGGGTATGTGGTCCTGCTAGGTCTTGAATAATCTTCAGAGATTCTTGAATTATCTTTCGCTTCCTTGGGGCCTGGTATCAGGGTTCACATTCTCTGGGAATAATTAATTTCTGCCGAGAACCTCCCCCCAAGTCTGTATGGCCAGTGACAGTTTTGATATAGGGAGAACAAACTTTTCCTAAGTGACTCATTGTGTTTCCGTGTGTGCCACGATGAGGTATGGGGTCTGCCTGCAAACGTGACTCTTTTCAAACTTACAGCAGTGGTAGAGGTTTTTTCCCTCTTTTGCTATTCTCTAAGAACTATTCCTAGTGATTTCCTCAAGTCATATTCTCTGGAAAGGTGGCTGCCCAGCTGAGAGAAAAGAGCTCACTGTGTTTGTGGAAGGGGAGGAGCCCCCACCCTGGAGCTCCTGAGCCATGTGAGGAGCAGACCAGGCGCCAAGATTGGGGAAGTGCGTGGGGCCAGTCAGGCAGAGACTCAGGAGCCTTGGCCAGAGGCAGATCACGGACGGATCGGCAGTTTCAGAAGATCACTTTGCTACTGCACAGAGCCTGGACTAGAAAGGGGCAAGAGCAGAAGCAAGGAGACCTGTTAGGAGAGTGTTAGACCCTTTATACCTTAGAGCAAGGGAGAGAGAGAGCAGCGGGACAGTTGCATGGCTTGAGCTCAGAGGAGCAGGGATTTCTAAGGAGGCATAGGAATAACAGTCTGCCAGCGTTGAGGAGGAATAAGGAGAATCCACCTTCCCTGGCTCTGCCATCCGCTGGATGGAGAGGTGTGATCGCCTTCGTGTGGGACAGCTTTTGGGAATGTGCAGTCTTCTGGGGACCGCCTGGGCTTACTTAGGACAAGAAGGAAGGAGCCTTCAGAACTCAGAAGGTTAAAGGGCTAGGCGAGCTTGCTCCTTTGTGAATGGGAATCCAGAGGACACAGGGAGCTACTGCAGGGAGAGCTCAGGGTCCGGGTGCAGTCAGATCACGTCCAGGAGCCGTCGAGAGGGAGCGTCCTTGCGTGATGACAACTGGTAGAGCTTGCACCTCTGCTGTGACTGAGCTCAGCTGGATGTCAGGCACAGTGGAATTTGTTTTCAGCAGCTCTTGGAGGATGCAGGACCTTTGTTTCTGGTATTTCGATCTTGGTCGAAGCTCTTTGAAGATAGCACTTCATTTCAGCTCATTTCTCGGAGATAATCTGTTACCAAGAATGTAGTCCTTATCACGGTAACTCTTCTGATTTGAAATACACGATTGGAACAGCCAGAATGGCTTCTGTGAGTGTAGAGCCAAGTTTGTTTTCGCTTAAATTCAGTAACTTCTCACCCCATCCATATCGATAATAACTGAACAGTGAACACCCTCTGCGGGTGTTTCCCTTTAAATATAATTTACCTTTCCATGTGTCCAGTTGAGAGGAAAGGCAGGAGCATCCCTGCTAGTTTGGGCTGCAGTGTTCTACTTTCAATGCTCGGGAGAGAGCTGCCCAGGTCTCGAAGCTCTTCTGTCAGTAGGTTCTGGTGAGCTCTGTTACAGAGCTGTTAAGATCTCAGGCTGTAGCCCAGTGTGGTGGTGCATGCCTGTGATCCTAGGATTCTGGGAGGCTGAGGCAGGAACATTGCAGCTTCAAGCTTGGACAACTTAGTGACTTAGCAAGACTCCATCTCAAAAATAAAAAGTCGAGAAGGGATAGGGATGTAGCTCAGTGCAAAGGCCCTGGGTTTCACTCCCAGAACTACAAAAAAACAAAACAAAATCCAAGGGTGTCTCAGGTAGAGGTTGATTGATTGTCCCTATCAGTCTTTTTCGCTTCCTTTTCTTGTTTACCTCACCAGAACCTTCCAAGCCCAAGGAATGCCAGAAATCAGGACAGAGTTTGGTATAAACCCAGAGATCTGTGAATTAAAAATTGTTTTGAACCAATAACTGCAGTGGTTTCAAAGCTGTGCTTTTCCAGCTAACCTCTTACTTTAAAGATCTTATTTCAGAAACAACTGCTTCTGTTTTCCAAGTAATGGATTTCAAGTCAATGCCAAGGATGTGGTCATTTAGATGCGGGTTGAGTCGGCAGAATAACTCTGCACAGATGACTCTGTGGGATCCTGGCTTTATTTGCTCCATAATTTCCATAACTAATATGTTTTATTATGTCAGCTTTTACAAATATATTACCACTATGAACAAAAAAGTTCAGCAGTGTTCTTGAGTCAGTACTACAGGAACAACTTCGGAGCCTGCATGTAGGTGCAAGCTTAGGTGAATCGTGAAGCAGTCTTGAATCCAACTAGGCTTTCAAGGGCGAACCTACACCACAATGTGGGGGAACAGGCTGAAAAGAAACGCTTTATGTTGACAAAAGAGGTATTGGCACAGCTGTAAATTAGGAGATAGGGCAGGTAAAGAAGCATTTAGCTCTCAGGAGGTAAACAGCTGCATCAAGTTTTCAGGAATCATTTCAATCTGCAAAAAAGCCTTTACTATTTGTTGAATAACTTCACCATTTACCTGATCCTTGGACCAGAAAGCTAAGGAAATTGCCATTGTGTCTGTTACTGTGTTGAGAAGACACATTTGACTCTGTAGACATTCTGTGAATCTTGATTTTGTTCTTGCTTTTGAAACACAGATTTGGGGCTGGAGCTGGAGCTCAGTGGTAGAGTATGCGCTTAGCATATGCGAGGCCTGAAGTTCAATCTCCAGCATCACCAAAAAAAAAAAAATTCTGAAATAAGTTGTCTACACCACAGTCTCCCTGTCCTCACTGTTTTAACTCTCTCTTGAAACACCTGCTTGCTAGCTCTTTCTTTACACTCTGCTGAAATTACACGCTGCCACTGACCTAAAATCAACGTTCTGGCCTCAGTCACCATCTCTTCCATTTCTTGTAATATTGCTCACCAATGTCTGTCTCCCTGGGTGTGAATCTAAGCAGATAAACAGGATCTCACTAGTTTTTGTAGCTGTAACTATTCTTCTTTTGATGGGGTGACTTCTGAATCTCTCAACTCCAGGTTTTTTATCTCAGTTTCCAGTCAGCACTTTCTACATGTTCAGGAGGGATTTAATAACAGCACATAATAACAGCACTTAATAACAGCACATGTAACTTCCAAACTGAAATTATAAAATTGGATTCATTATTGTTCTCAGAAAAAAACCACAATTCCACCTGCCAAGTCTGTTTATAATAGCACTATTCTCTTGGTCAAGTTAACATAAGTTATTTCCAGTTCTTCCTCATTCCCTTGTTTCTATAAAATCAGTGCACAAATTTTATATATATAT
>NW_004624767.1:4077013-4110565 GCF_000247695.1 Heterocephalus glaber | reverse complement strand
GATTCCATCATGTTCCTCAGATCCTCTATTTTTTTTATCTGTGTCCTCTCTAGATTTATTAATCATGTCTTGCACCATGAGCAAAATCTCTGCTGTTACCTGAGTAATTATTTCCGATCTCATTTTTCCGAGATCCTCTTTTGTTGCCAGTTCAGAGAGTCCAGGTGGTTGAGTATCAGATTGTTCCATCTCGTTTCCCTTTGGGGTTGCTGTAGGTGATCAGAAGTCTGTTTTTGAGGCTTGTTTACGTGTCTTCTCATTTCCACGGGGACAGGGTCGGGGTCGGGGAGGTACGTGCTTTTGGCGCCTGCTCGGCTCAGCTTCTCTGCCCTAGGAGCTTGGGATGGCGGTGGGGCAGCTTCCTTCCGCTGATTCTCGGTGTTTTCAGCGCAACTCATCAATCATTCTATCTTAACATCCCTGGTCCACCATAGTTGAGCCTATCTAAAACATCTAACTGGAGGTCTGGGATTAATTACCTGGAAACACAGGGGCTGGGGTTATGTTAGTGGTGAAGCACTTCCCTGAGCTTGCACAAAGCCCTGGGTTGGTCCCCAGCACCACCGGAAAAAAAGTGAGCGGAAAAACAGAAACCAAAACCAAAAACTCCAGGTAGACTAAAGAGTTAAATCTAAAATATGTAACTTTTCTTTTAACTAAAAGGAAATGCAGCTGAATATTTAACTTTTCTCAGGATCCAAAAAGACTTTCTAAGCATCAAAACCATGAAGGAGAGCCAAAGAAAGGTCAGTGGAGTTCGCTTTAGAAACTTCTGAGCCCTTCTATGCTAAATAACATAAACACAGCTAAAAGGCAAGTAGCAAGTAAGAAAAGTGTAGAACTTACGACAAAAAGCAGACCTCTTACTGTCTGTGGGTATCTATCCATAAGGAAAACGTTAGCATCCCCATAGAACTGAGGACAGAGAACATGAAGAGTTCACAGCAGAAGAGCTGCTAGCAGCAGGAACATGTTCAAGAATGTCAGACCATGCAATTAATGCTAATTCCAATGAGCTGTCATTTTTCCCATTGTCATATTTTCCTGATGGAATCGTAAATTGCTGCAGTCTTCTCAAAACAGCAGTTTGGCAGTATAAATCAGATGCCTTAAAGTTCATACTCTTGGGCCCAGTAATTCCGCTTTTAAGAATATATCCTAGGTATATATTTAGAGATATTTTTGTTAAATTTACTCGCAGTAATCTTTTCTTATTTTCATTCTCCCAGTAAAAAAAAATAATACTGGGATATTAAAATCTCAGTCTCCACTGCGTTCTGTGCTGCTGTATACGTAACAGTAGCACAGCGCTTGATGTATGTAAATGGTCAAAAGTGTTTGTGAGCTTAAAGAAGAAAGGATGTGTTCATACAGAGGAATATTATGTAACATTTAAAGTTTTAGAAAAGTGCTCACAATATGTTAAAACGTAGAGCACACGGTCGTGTATATGGGATATTCTGTGTGTTGTGTGAACTGAATACCGATGTGGATGGCAGACCCTGAGCGTCCTCACAGGACCGTACAGCCCTTCTCTCATGGTGTTTCTGAGACTACAAAGACAGACACTGAACAAGTAATTGCAAATTGTCTTTCACACCAGTCAATTTGTGTTACTTCTATGTGCCAGCAAGAAAAAAACTGTAATGATGATTTTTAAAGCAGTGATAATTTTAATTTCTAAGACACTGTTGTTATAGGACGAGAAAGGAGTAACTACATGAGAAATCTGGATTTCATACAGTGAATTGTCTTTTAATAAAAAAGGAAAATTCCTCCATTGGATGATTAGTAATGTAACAATAAATATGCCCAGATGTTTTTTTTCCTAGATCGCATCTTTCTAAAGGACACTGAATGGGATAGCATCTTAGAGAGACAGAGGTAAAAATTGTGAGAAGTCCCGAGCTTTCTTAGAGAAGCATAATTAAGCATTCAAATGAGTGGGCTATGGTTGGGAAGAGAATAGACATGTTGCTCAGCATTAATATAAAAGTACCTATTTTTTGCTTTTTTACTCTTCTGGTAAGGTTTCAAGTGTGTGGAAAACCAAGAACATCTACAGCAGAGCCCACCCTGTAGATCAGTTGTGACCCTACAAGCTGCTTTTAGGTGGTGTCAGGGATGGAAAGTTTTTCCCTGAAGCAGTGGTTTCTGGGAGTGTGTTTTGTTTGGAAGGAAGTCTGCAGTAGAGGAGAGGAGTTTCAGAGATGTGTTTTGGTAACCTGACCATGCTTAGTGACCATGGACGTGCTCCTCCAAACACACTGAGCCGTGCTGCCTGCCAGTCCTGCTTATCCTTCTGTCAGCCAGGCTTTGCACACGGCCACATGGGCCTCAGCCTTCCTTCTGCATCCTAGGTAGGAAAGGTCTCTGTGCATCCTGGTCAGGTTAAAGGGTGGCACTACACTCTGTTGCCACCCCTGGCCTCAGAAAGAAAGGTCGCTTTTGTGAGCTCTGTTGCGCTGATAGGTTCCCTTGACCGCTTTCCTGTCCATCTCCTCCTGCCAATGAGGAATGCACTTTCTGAGCCACGGGTGTGGGAAGGAGTAAGTAACAACCCGCACAGTAGTGCCATCATCTCTCGAAGTGGGCACGCTGCATATTGCTGCCTCCCTCCCTTGCGAAGGCTCCCTTTACTTTTTAGATGTGACTGGTGGTTATGTTGGAGGTAACGTGTTCAAACCTACCGGAAGCTTTTTCTCATTTGAAAAATCCAAAGATTAGAATTAATTAAGTTGAGTGTGAATCTGTTAAACTTCATTTTTTTCCATCAGTGCTGCTATTTCCCTCTTGCATTTGGAATTCTCTCTCACTTTTGACATACATCTCTGCTTCATGTTTCCAGGTGGAATTATAAGGCTCACTTCTCCATTGCTCCTCCTCCTCTAGTGATGTTTTTGATGTTCTAAGAGATCTTCACCTCAGAATTGTTCTCAACTTGTGGTTAGATGTCTTTCCTCTGTGTTTTACTTTATTCTCCGGTCTAAGTGTCGGTACTTAATGTGTACGTTCAGGCTGTCTTTCCCTCCCTGATTATGTGGAGGGTAGCAGAAGTTCTCCTTCTAGCTGAGTTGAACCTTGCCCAATAACTGCCTGTACAGCCCAAATTAAGGAGCCTTGGACCTCTAATCTTGTGGGTGCTGCACTCCCTTCTGTTACCTTCTCTCCAGGAAGATTTGCATCTCCTCGGTCTGCCGTGCTTTTCTCAGAGAGCCATCTTTTGCCATCTGAGATAGAGCTGGGTGTCCAGAGCAAGGCAGGGCCACCTTCCCACTGCTCTCTGGTTGGCTGAGCAGTCAGGTGATCATGATAGTGCTTACTTACTCCTGAAGAGGAAAGGTGGCACACAATTAAAATCAGTCACTAAAACCAAAAGTCGTTTCAAACATCGCTTATATCTTCTGCCTGTAAAAATTATGACTATCCCTGAAAAAGTCATTGCCAAGAGTTGGGCCCTAGAACTTAGACTGTTTATGCAAGTCCCTTATTGTTTTGATTTTGATTTTCCTGTGGGAAATAATTGTAAACAGTTAGGTTCTTAGAGGGACCCATACAGTAATAAACATAAACACAGTATTACACTGAGATCCATCCTGTAGTGACCCCACATAACCCCTGCCTTGGAATGTGAAGCGCATGTGTGGCAAGGCCCAGCAGCTCTGCCACAGCTGGAGCAAAGAAATCAGGGAGCTCAGCTCTGCCCCACTCCCAGCCCTTGATGTGTCTTCATTGCTGGGAGCAAGGTACTTGTTCACCGAGAGGCAGGAGTCACACCCCCTGTTGATTGCTTTGCAGGCTGTGCTGTGAAGATATGAGACAGCACTGCACATAAGTTGATTTTGAGCTCTCCAGCAGAAAGGGACAGTGTAAATACAAAATATGTGCGCTCTGATTGTTCAGGAGCTGTGATCCATTCCACAAGCCCAGACAGCCAGGCTTCGTTTGGCAGCACTGTTCTGGTTAGGCCAGAACACTCTCCTCTGAGAAGGCCTTGCTGTTTTCTGTTCTGGAAAGAGACAGGAACGCGTCTCCAGAGTAGCCCTGGAAAGAGCTGCAACTGTTTTGACATAGGTGCCAGTGAGTGAATTAACACACATTGTGAAAGGGTGAAGCAGCACTCAGCCCACCAGGTCTTGGCTAAAAGGCCATTTTCCCCACACAGTGTTGAAATGTAGTACACATGAGACAGAGGGAAGGATCCTCGTGATTTTCCGCTCCTCCCTAGGCCAGATCAGGCTTCTCTGCATTTTGGATGTCAATGATCGTGACAGCTAGCTCTGACTGTTCACTGTGCACCGGACTCCAAGAGGTTTACACGTAACATATCAACGGAGGCTCACAGCAGCCCTGTGTGCCAGATGTTGGCACCATGACCGTTACCAATGAGCAAATCAAGGCACAGAGAAGCGAAATCACTTACGGAAGCCCAAACAACTGCCAAGCAGCCGAGCTGGTGCATGAACCCCACCTCCTGGCTGAGGAGGAGCAGCTTCCATCTCTCTGACTGCTGTCAGGTTCTGTCGCCTTTGCTCACACAGCAAAAAATTCAGTGCACTGAATGCTGTTTTGTAGGAAGAGAACAGAGACTACACCTATGTGGAAAGAGTGAAAATACCCTTGGATCACGGGGCCCTGTTGGTCATGGAAGGAGCGACACAAGCTGACTGGCAGGTGAGGGTGCGTAAGGAGCCTTCTCGAATGGCTGAGGGGGACTCATTTCCATGTAAACATGTGGTCAGAAGCAAGTCGCCATGAGGGGGCCAGAGCCAGTCGATGGACATCGTTTCCAAGGTGGGTGCTTCAATGCCGCTGAGAACCCAAGCGGGCCCCGAGGCAGCGGTTCTCAGTGAGCTTTCTGCGCTGCCCGCTGTCGTAGCCGCTAGCCCCACGCAACTGTTGGTCACTTAAAATGTTACAAGAGTGCCAAACCACTGCATTTTAAACATCATGACTTTAAATCTCAGTAACTGCCAGTAGCCAGAGGCTGCCATGGTGGGCTGCGCAGCCCCACAGCTAAGCCAGGCCAGGCCATTTTTAAGTTATGTTTGTTACCATACCGAAGCTTAGCAAGAGAGTGGAATCTCGTGACTCTCTTTGACCTTCTCCAGTTATATGTTGTTGTTGTTTTATGAGATTTGGAAAATGGCAGGAATCTGAGAAGAGGAGCAACAATTAGAAAAGATGAAAGTGTCTCACTGTAAGGCTGCTAGCTTAGTGGGGTTGCCTGGAAACTGGAGAGAAGGGTAACATTTTTCACAAAACTTTAAAGAGCTTGAGACCAGGATAAAATGGAAATATTTCTATACCCTTGTAAGTAAGTTGTAAATTGCTTTGAATTTAAAATGTGTGTGTATTTATACCCAGGAGTTATTTATATTTCCATTTAGCATCGAGTGCCTAAAGAATACCACTCCAGGGAACTGAGAGTAAACCTGACCTTTCGCACTGTGTATCCAGACCCCGGTGAGGCGCCCAGGTGACCACGCTTTGTGGAGAAACGTTTGTGTGCAGTGGCCCTCCGGCAGAAGACACTTCAGGAGGCTGCTCCAGCCTACCCGAGATGCAGCTATTTGGAAGATCGTGGCAGTTGTTTCCCAGCTCCCTGTCCCATTAAACGAGAGCCCCTAGCAATTCAATTGATAATATGCCCACTGGGGAACAATTTTTCCGAAGCACATCTCAAACCATGCATTATCTTTAGGCAAATTAAAAACTGCTGCGGCTGTGCTTGCACATGATTTGGGCCATAATCTGTTTTTCTCCTGTCCTCCCCCTATAATCTGAAGAAATGTGAATGGCCTTGTGTATCTGGGGAAAATCTGCACGTGTTTTTTCCTTATGACGTCCGTGGAGCAGAGATATAAATACATGTCAGCAGCTCTGGAGTCTTCTGTGGGCAGACAGCTGCAGAAACCCAAACAGAGGTGGCTTCAGGAGCCTTGCTGTAGTCTGTCTTGGCACTGTCACATCCCGGCCTGTATGTTACTATAATGGGGAGCTGTACATTCAGGGGACACTGTTTCTAACTGTCTTCCTGGACACTCTTGGGAGTAGTCCTCCAGATGAAGGGAGGAGGCAGGGTCTCTAGCCCTCACCTTAGGCAGTCACCGGATACCTATACTACCAGAAAATACAGTCCCCTTAGGTAAGGAAGAAGAGCTGAGGATTCATGAGAAGTAGGCTGAGATGTTGGCAGAAGAGCAGCAAATGCCGTTAGTGACAGCTGTTCCACATAGATTAGGTTCCCTTGGAGAATCACGTGAGTCATTTAAAGCCAGCCAGGTAGAGGCAAGAGCAGACCTACAGGGAATAGACCGAGTAAACTCATGGTCCTCCCCCCACCTTCGATTTCAGCAGCCCCATGACTGAGGCTGTCTGTGACTCAGTGTTCCCTTGCACAGTTTCTGAGGTTCAGAGGTTAGTCTGTGATGTCACCAAGGTTCCCAAAGCAGACCAGAGTGGCTGCCCCTTCTTGCATCATAAAAGCATGTGTTTCCTTGACCTGTTGACTCAGGAGCAGTGTGCCAGGTAAAACCCGAACGAGACATGGAAAACCCAAGAGAAGGACAATGCACTTAAATAGATGAAAGTAGGGCAGAGGAGTTAGTTTCTCTCTCTACCTCTGGGGAGATTTACAGCACCCTCTTGCTTTTTATCCTCTTTCCTTCCGTCCTGTAAGGTCAGTGATCCCCATGATCGTGGTAAAGTGCCAGCCATGGGGCAAACTTAGAGCCAGAGCTGGGCTGTAGCACCATGCTTGGCCAGGCTGTGTGTCTGTCTTGTCTGTCTGTCAACATGTAAAGCTTTTATCTGTGAGGCATACTAAATGCTTTTCACACTTTGAGCATCATACCGAACCTTCCAGGGAAGAAGGTATAAATCTCCATAAACATAAAATCAACTTTGTTGAATTCCTAGCTGTTTTCCTATTAAAGCAAATAAAGCCTGGCCAGGGTGGGACAGCCAGCTCTGGTTTTGGGCCTGTTGCGTGACATTGGGAAATTTCCCTTCCATTCTTTACGAACTTAGAAGAAGTGCCAGATGGCTCTACGTCTTCCAGCATCCCCCCTCCTAATGGAGGGTCACAGAGTCCCCCTGCTGCAGCTGGGCATTTGATCTCTTCACTTGTCACATGCCTCTGCCTATCAGGGAAACAAATTCCTCCTCTCCAGCAAACAGGTTGGGCCCCCACACACACCAGGTTTCCTGGTCAGAGAGCAGCACATCTTAGCCTTTATTTCTTGCTGTCACTGTAGACTGCCATTTATTTCCACCACCGAGATAAGGTCCCATCTGAAATGAAATGTCAGGTAGGTAGTTGCCACAGAACAAAAGTGCTGAGTTTAGCAATAGGCAGGGACTCCGGGTGGTGGCGAAGGACAGCCATGCTCAGCAGATCACCCCAGCCTGTTGCCATGTTTACTGGAAATCCATGCTACCTTGGAATTGGGGTGAAGCTGTACCTGTAAAGCAGAGGAAGCCAGCACAGATTGTAGCCTGAAGAAAAACATTCAGGGTTTTCAGCTGCCATTTTTCTTTTCTTTGTAAGCACTGTCCTGGGAGCTTGTATACATGATCCCTAAACCTCTCCACAGCAGGACAAGAAAGAGACCTGTTCCCATTGTAGAAATGAGGAAAAGTCTCTGAGAGGTTAAACAGTTCAGCACGACTTGCAGTGGCAGGGCCAGAATTCAGACAACAGGTGAATTCCCAAACGCGTGTACTTTCCAGGTCTGGCTCCGGCAGTCCTGACCACCGCTAACTCCATGCCACTTGTGTGTTGCCTGCTTGCTTGTGTTTCAGGGCAGGTTTCTGCGTCTCATCTCTGCTTAATCAACATTAGCATCTTCTGGTCAAAAACTGCTGCCAGCTGGGCAGCAATTGGTCATTTAATTGAAGAAACTCATTTTGGTGAAATCTGGTGCATTGAGAAAAATCTTCAGCCAACTTTTCTGACAGGTGTTTCCTACCACATACCTGGAAACCTTCCCAGGTAGGTAAAGGTTCCCCGGTGGTTCCATCGTCCCTCATCATCTGAGTATGTATCTGGGGACCTTGAATGGTGTCCAGACTCAGTATGAGGCTCCTTACAGTACTTGCCATCACCACTGCTCCAGCCCAGAGAAACAGGTCAGGCTGCAGCTGGGAATGCCTCTGCATGCTCAGAACAGCGAGACAGCACCAGATTGTAACCCTAAACTGAAATCGGGTCCCACTTTGATCCATGAAGACTAAACCAGTAGCTCTGCCAGTGATTTCCCAGAGGTTGGGGTCACAGCTGATGAACCTCGGGGCACCCATGTCACTCCCTGCTGCCTGTGTGCTGCTGTGACCCTAGCTGGATTCTAATGGATCTGTCTGAGCCCAGTCACCGGCACAGGCTCCCCACTGTGTGGCAGGCACCTCGAAGGAGTTGAGGGGGCCCCAAGTGAGTGGAATGCTCCCACTGGGGCCTTGCAGAGAAAGTCATGACAAGTGATGGGTTCCTGCTCTGTTGGGAATATTTCTTCCTTGGGTTCTGGCAGCTTTCTCTTGGCTGCAGAATATCTAAGACCCACTTTGCCTTTTCTGGTCATAAACACTTGTAGTGTTGAATCTGAAGTCTTGATTATTTTATTTTTCTTAATGGCGTCTTTGGAAAAGCGGAACATTTCCATAGTGATGCAGTCTGTTTAAATCTTTACTTATACATGATTCCACCTACATGTTCCCTTCCCAGGGACTAGTTTACGACTACCTTTTCCCCTGCCTCCCATTGACTCTGGGAAGAAACCCCCTTGTGAGACCCCTGTCACATTTGTGCAGCTGGAATCTGTGCTTGGATTCAAGTCCTGTCTGGGGATCAGTAGGGAAGTGGCTTTGATGTTTATCTATTAGAGTGGGACACTAATGGTGCTTTTCCCAGCTGGTTTAGTAGTCAGGCGCCTTGTGTTCTAAAAGCCTTCCCCAGCCTGTGACCAGAGCCCGGTGCTGAGCTGGGTATTTGTTAAGTGTTAAAGACCGGGGCGGGGGGGTGGGGTGGCATGTCAGAAGTGTGTGTGTGTGACATTGTGGTGGGGAGGACTCTGTCACTGCCCCTCCTGGGAACTCCGATGTCACATCCCTCAGCCCTGGATGTGTCACTGCCCAGGCAGGGCCCTGGCCAGGACCCCACTTTGGCTCTGGACAAACATCCTCACGTTCAAGACGGCATGGAGGGTGAAGGAAGGGAAGTTGAAAGGGGCTGGTTTGGGTACCTTGCCTCCCGACCTGCGTCATTCCTCAAAGCCATCCCATGGATTATTTTCCTAGACGCATGAGGAAATTGAGGCACCTAGAGGGTTTATAGGGTTCTGGGATCCATTGACGGTGCCCATGGGTTTCACTGTGGTCGGCAGCCTCTCTCCCTCCGAGGCCCTGGGCTGACAGCAGCAGTGGCTGCTGCGGAGCCTCCTGGAGTGGAAGCGCTGAGCTTTCTGGGGAAGAGGGGCCCCAGAGGGCTCTGGAGGGCCTCGTGACCGTTGTGCAATTAGCCGCCCACCACAGGAAGGTTGTGGGCGGGCGCTGTGACGACTGAGCGCCCGCAGTGCCCGAGGGTCCCCTGCCGGTGTCCCGAACCCAGCGCGCAGCAAGGACTGCCTCGCCCTTCCAAGAGTGGAAGCAGGAAGGCGCCGCCCAGTCCCCAGCCCGTGGCACCCCAGGAGCCCATCTGCAGGCTGTGATGACGACACAGAGCCGCCTTACCCGGGCCACGGCCGGGAGTCCAGCCCCGGCCTGGGAGAATGACGATGGAACCCTGCGGGAAGGGAACCCACCCCTTCCGATCCTGGGTCAAGGGCTAGAACCTCCCTGCCCGAGGAATGTTTGTGGGTGTCTGGATGAAGGGCGCCCTGGGGCTTCCTAACCTGGCCAGGGCTAATCAGGCTGCTGGGACCACCCGGGCAGAGGAGAGGAGGGGCCCCCGCCGAAGGGCTCCTCATGCCCTTGCCTTGGTGGGCTTCTCCACTGACTTGTCCCGGCGGCGCCCCCACACACCTTTAGCCTCAGTTCACCTGGCCTGAGGGAGCAGAGCTAGCACAGGTGACCCCCAGGAGGGTGAGTGGGCAGCGCCTGAGCCCTTTGTCTCCCCAAAGCCCTGACGGTGCGGGCTAGGGGTTCCTCTCCCCACTGAACAAGTGAGAAAATTGGGGTCAAATGTGCAGCATCCAAGGCCACCCAGGGGATGAGGCAGCCCAGGCTGCAGACCCACATCCCGGGCCCAGGCCAGGGTGTTCTTTGTGCCACTCGAATGACTTAACGACCGGGAACTTGGGGCACAGGCAGCCCCAGAAGGTCACAGCGACTATGGGGGTCGGCCTCCAAGGAGTGAAGTAGTCTACACCGCGCCAGCCAGGTGGCTGGGGAACACGGCAGGGACCCCTGCCACAGCTTGAGGTGGTCCCGCCCTGCAGTGCCTCGCACCCTGAGCTCTGCACCAGCGTGAGATGGGCAGCTAGGCCGCTGTGGGATGCCTGGCCCGGCCGCCTGGCTGCCTGCAAGGGGGACTTAGGGAGCTGGGCCGACACCCACCCTCCCCTAGCCGCCAGAAAGCCCCAGTTGCGGGGGAGGAAGGAAGATCCAGAGTCACCCCAGGCAGTCTCGGAGCCTCAGTTCCCTCAGCCATGAGATGGACGTGGACGCGGCCCGCTCTTGGGGCTGTGGGAGGGTTGACGTCATGCGTGCCGTGTGCCCGACAGTAACGTAGTTAGTAACCTAATTATTTGAAGTGCCACGTTTCGCAGGCCCTGCTAACCCCAGGCTTAACCCTGTGCGGGGTGGGCAGTCCCTCGGTGGCCTGGATGGCCGAGACCCTGCCCTTCCCCTGCAGGCTCACCGTGCTCCCTCCTCTGTTGGGGGTGCAGGGAACGGAGGCTTTCAGGAGGAGGGCCAGAGCGAAAACTGCCTGTGAGTGGGGCCGATCATACTAAGATCCAACTGCACTTAAGCCTCTTGTCGGAAGTTCTGTAGCTCGAGCTGAAGAGAGCTCCCAGATGCCGCAGTGGCCATGCTCTGCCTCTCGGCTCAGTCTGGGAGGCCCCACCACATGCGCCCCTGGGTAATTGCCTCCTAATGCACCATGGCTGGATTCCAGGATCCTGCCTCTCCCGGTCTCCTCGCCTTGGGGTCAGTTCCTGACATCTCCCAGCCTGCCAGGCCGTCCCTGGTCCCCCACGGACCAGCCCCAGATGCACCCCCACCCCCACCCGCTGCTCACACGCTTTCGGGCCATTTCTAAACTCCGCACTGAACACTTTGGCCTGGAAGATTAAACATGGCCAAGCTGGAATTCTGTTCAGGACCAGGGTTTTTATGTCCAGAGATTGTATATCAGATGTGATAGGGGCTCTATAAAAGGAAGTCACAATCCCTTCTTTTATAGATAGAAGTAAACCAATACGGCTTTCATTTTCTCTTGCAGAATCGGGTTTTTTTCTCTTTGCCGCAAAAGGAGTATGTGTTCTTTGCAAGAAATTCAAAAAGAAAGATAAAAAAGGAAAGAAAAATCATTGTGTAACTTTATAAGCTAGGGAAGATATGTCTTCACGTTTTGCAAAATATGTTTTCCCATACATTTATGGACTTGAGGAAAGTTACTTCATACTAAATTTATAGTCTTGTAGCCCTTTTCCATTTATGTATATTAATGCACGATATTATTTTGCAACTTTGTTTTGAGTGGCTGCGTAGTGTTGTATATAGTTGTATTGTTATTTAAGCAGGTCCTGTGTTAGGTATGTTGATCATTGTTGATGTTGGTTGTTTTTGCTACTCACGATTGTTCTGATATGGAAACCATGAGAATGGATGGTGGCAGGCTGGCGGTGTAGTTAAGGGACAGACTCGCCTCATTCAGACCTCAGTTCAAGCAGGTAACACTTCTATAGAGCCAGAATATGTGCTGGGAACTGTGTGAAGTGCTTTACATATATTAATGCCTGATTTGCTAATCCCCACAGCGGCGTGGATGAGGCGCTGTTTTTATCCCACTTTACAACTGAGGAAGTGGAGGTACAGCTCGGCTACTTAGCAGCAGCTTGGCCCTGTGCAGCAGTCCTATGGCTAAGTCTTTGAGCACAGGGATGATTGTTTCACAGGATGAATTCCTGAAAGTGGGCTCGCTGGCTCAGCTCCCGGAGCCTATGCATATTTTTAAAGCTTTGAATATTTTAATAAACCAAATGGCTTTCCGGAAAGGTGCACCAGGGCATTTGAGCTCACCTGAGAAACTGCTTCAGGTGCTGAGCACCCGCCGTGTGGCAGGCTGACGCTCAGTATTCTAGAAAGCTTCTCTCCTTGAAGAAGAAGCCTTCCTGGGCCTGGCTCAGCGAAATCGAGACCTCAGTACATCGAAGCCAGTGTTAGCATTATTTTTGGCATTGTATTTGGGAGAAGAAGGGACGGGGTTGAGGAACATCAGCAAGGTTAAAGTGAGATAAGAGGTGCTGGCAGCGAGCACTGTGAGGTTGGCAGAAAGTAAAAGGTATTGCAGGGTGGTGGCCAGGGAAGGCTTCCTGGCGGAGGCAGCACCTGCAGAGTGACAGCTGCAGGGCTCAAGAGCAGGGAGGTGCCCAGGGGCCGAAGGGGGGATGGCGAGAAAGGAAAACTGGCCAGGAGTCTGCGCAGACCGCGGGCCTAGCCAGAGAGAGCCACTGGGTGAGGCGAATGTAGTCATGGGGCGCAGTGAGGGATGGGACCACCCGCAGACAAGGACACCTGGGACAGCAGAGCAGGAGCCGCAGAGCCAGGTCTGCAGCGTGGCCTGCTGGGCTTCTCTGGGAATGGTCAGGGAGATGCTGGGTTTTCTGGCACCAGCAACACCCTCTTCCCACGTGTGGTAAAGCAGGAGAAAAACAGGCAGCGCCGAGTTCGAGGTCAGATGATCAGAGAAGCTGCATGGGAGGCTTGGGCTTGCGTTCCTCCTCCCTCACCAAGGTGAGGTCTGCACAGTGGGTGACCCTGCCAGCTGCCAAGAGAATCGCTGCCTCCCCACGCAGCTGGTGGTGGACACTGGCCGCCCCCAGGCATCCCTCCCACACCGGGGACACAGGAGCAGATCTGTGGGCAGACAGGCAGGTAGGAAGTGGACAAGAGAGGCCAGATTCCCCAGCCCCCCATCCAGCTCCTTCTCCCAAGCTCCGCATCAGAAAAGCGCTTCCCCCTCTGGAGAGAGAGCAAGGGAGGCTGGGAGAAGGGTGGACGTGGCCTTTCCAACATGCTTCCCTCTTGAGAGCGGAGTGTGCCTTTCTTCATTCCCACGTGAGCAGCAGATACGTCCCCAGCCCCAGCCCATCACCCCTCCACCGGCCCAATCCAAGGTGCTTTGGAGGAAAGGCTGCCAGCAACCTGTCCGTGCAGTGCTCTGGGGAAATGGTGTCCAGTAGACCTGGTTTTAGTCCCAGCTCCTCCACTTACTGCTGTGTGGCCTTTGGCAAATTTCTTAGCCGGAGTTTCTCCACCTATAAAACAGGGTTGTAAGAATTGAGTAAGACGATGTCTGTCTGACTTCATACTGGTAGTCAGGGGAAAGTGTATGGGCAGGAAGGAACAACCCCCACACATGCGCACATCTAGGGCAGGCTGGGGTGGGGGCTGCAGGCAGATCCCCCTGCTACAGAACAACTATGGTGTCCACAGGTCTCAGACAAGGACTTGGGGGACCAAGGACCTGCTCTTCTGCAAAGAGATGGGGTGGCGTCTGCAGGGGACCATTGGGGAGGCAGGTGGGAGAGAGGGTGGACGGGGACCTGAATCTGGGGCGGGAGGGCAGTGGCAGAGGCAGGGAGGGAACGGCTGGAGAGGAAGAAGATCCCAAGAATGGTTATGTTACATCACAGCAGCAAGATGCAGTGAGAGTGACGGATGCCTACCTCGTCCTCACTTCCCATTCCAGGGACTGCTCTGAGATCTTCCCGCCCTGGCTGGGGACAACAGCTGTGGATGCAGGTGGTGTCTGGAGGCGAAAGACCTGGTGAAACCAGACCTGGGTCCAGCAGCAGGATGGGCAGAGCCTCACCCCGCCCCTTTCCTCAGGTTCCCCACCTATGGAATACAGGGCTTGAGCCAGTTTACTGTTGGTTTTTTATTTGGCTACAACTCACAGTTTAAAGCACAAATAAGCTTACACATCCATGTAAACACACAACAAAAAAGCTTCTGAAACGTGAAAACAAGTATTTTATGACACATGTTTACTCGGATATTTTATGTTCTGTTGTATATGATGAAAACAAAATGGTGACCATTGCCCTCTAAACTACCATGTGGCCCATTGATGAGCCATACTACAAGGTCTGAAAGCACCTTCCTAGCCCATCCAGGAGACTCCTTCCTGCTCTGGAGTCTGAGTACTGGGCATCCATGAGTTGAGTCCCTGTGCCTTCTGCTGTCACCATGGATGTGTCCATGAAGCATCACAAGGTCTGCCACCAGCGTGATGGTAGTAGCCACCAGTAGCCAGGCCCCCTTGGACTACAGCTGCAGTGGCCTCAAAGTGCCTAGATGGCTGAACACAGGGAAGCACTTGCTTGGGTGGCCCGGGGTGGGTGACCACAGTCTTTCAGACAACTCTACGCTTTTACACACTTGATCCTGCAGTGAGTGGGGTTGTACTTGGCTTCTTTTCAGTGGTACTAATCTCTTCAGCAGCGCCTTCCCTGGCCCCAACTTCAGATGCACTTCTTTTGTGGCCAGACTGCAAGTTTTTAAATCTTTCTGCCCCGCCTTTTACTTTCAGTTCTCACTATAAATCTGGCCAAAAACAGCTACCCATGCCACAGCCTGAGTATTGTGCTGCTTTGAAATTTCCTCTGCCAGATAAACTAGCCCATCACCTTCTAATTCAGCCTCACAGTCAGTCTTCAGACATGGTTAAAATGTAGACAGTTCTTTGCTGCAATGTAACATGAATGACCTCTCATCCAGTTCCCAAGAGAGTCCTCATTTCCATCAGAAACCTCATGAACACAAACTTTACCATTCACATTTCTATCAGCATTCTGGTCTTCTGACTTCCACCAAAATTTCTCATCCAGCTCTGCTTACAGCATTCTGGGGCTTCTCTAGCCCCACATCTCCAAACCTTTCCAAACTTCTTCCATAAACCAGTTCCAAAGGCTTCTGAACCATGTGGTCAGGTATAGTTCACCCTGATGTCCCCACTTCTCAGTGCTAATTTTATACGTTGGTCAGCTTTCTAACACTGTGACCAAATACCTGAGAAACTTAGAGGAGGAAATATGTATTTTGGCTCATGATTTTGGGGATTTCAGTCCATGGTTGGCTCCAAGGCAGAAACATCATGGTGGAACGGCATGGCAGAAGGGCGTGGTGGAGGAAAACCATTTACCTCCTGGCAGCTGGGAACCAGAATATGGGAGGAAAAGCCAGAGAGAAAGGGGCCGGGGACAAGAATGTACCCTCCCAGGTCACGTCCCCGGTGACCTACTTACTCCAGCCAGCTCCATCTGCTAACAGCACTTTCAGCTCTGCACTGGTGAATGATTAACCCACGATGAGGTGAGTGCCCCATGATCCAGTCACCTCTGTGGCCATGACTCTGGACAGTGCTGTATTAGGGAGTAAGCCCTCCATGCATGAATCTTTGGGGGACACTTCATATTTAAACTGTAATAATAAGAAAGGGGTGGGTCTGGATGTCATCCACACTTCTCTCCTCCCCGAAGACTCTGCTGACTGGGGCAGAGGATGATTCTCTGCCTCTGGGAGGGCTGGTGGGAAGTGGAGCTGGGCTGCGAGTTAGAATTCCAGAGCCTCCCCGAGCCCAGCCAGTTCCTTCACCGTCTTCCCACCGAATCCCTCCCTGGGCAGGTCCAAGAGGCATCATGTGGGAAGTCCAGATAAGTAAGAAGAGCTTTGGCAATTGTCAGCCCTGGGTCCGAATCCCAGCTCCACCACTGCCCAGCCGTGTGGCCTCAGGAAAGTTCCCTCCATATCTGAGTCCATCTCAACCAAAGTCTGGGGCTAAGAGCACTTGTCTCAGAAGAGAGCCTTAAGGGGGAGATGATAAGTGCGGAGGACTTCGAACTGGTGCTGGGCCGGAGGCAGGTGCTCAGGAAAACCCATCCCTTTCATTCCCGTCCCCCGTGGGTCCCTTTAAGGAGCAATGGCTGGTGTTGCTCCTTGAAGAAAGGAAAGGGAGAGGCCTTCCACAGGGGATGGTGTCAGAGGCCCCCACCCACCCTGAATGTGTCTTAAAAGTGCAGCAGCCACCTGTCATGTCCCTGGGCAGCTGAAAAGGAGCACTCTGGGTCCCCAAAGTGGGCAGGTAGCTATTCCCAAGGCCGACTGTGTCCCCTGTCCCTGGCCAGGCTCAGAACATCACGTGACAGGGCATGGTTTCAACTCAATTCCAATAAAATATTTACCCCCAAAAGGACCTACAGTTTACCCTCTTATCTTCTCATAAATCATCTACTTTGAGCCTCATAGCCCACCTCACCTTCCCCCGGGTGGGCCAGGCGACCTAGGGTAGGGAAAACTTCCTAGCAGGCACCAGAGCCTGCATGCAGCTGGCAGTCCAGCACCCTGGGGCTTATTCTGCTGTCACTGGGGACCAAGGTGGCTGAAAGGCGCCTTTGTGGTTGTCTGCGTGCCCACAGCCCTTCTTCGTGGTGCCCCCATGGTAAATTAGTGAAAGGTGGGTTTGAGCCAAGCCAGAGACAGGTGTGGGAGGAGGCGAATCCGTTGTCAGGAACTCCTGGCTCTGGCCCCTGCCTGGAACTTGGAGGACAGTTCCTTCCTGGGCCCCTGACTGAGAGCCCAAGGCCACACAGCACTGACGGTAGAGTGGGAGACCCCGTGCAAGGCCTAGCGGGGGCCGGGTTCTGCCTGGGAAAGCGTGCGGCCCTCTGCCTCTGCCCTCGGACCCTAGGGGCCCTCGGCTCCATTTGCTGATAGCCAGAAGACTCTCCTTCCTAGGTGGAAACTTACCTTCCTCCCTTCCTTCCTTCATCCCTCTCTTTCTTTTTTCCCCTTTCTTCTTTTCATCTTCCTCCTCCTTTCTCTTTAGAGATGGGGGTCTCACTGTGCTGCTCAGGCTGAGCCTCAAATTCCTGAGCTTGAGTGATTCTCCTGCCTCAGCCTCCCAAATAGAGACTTGTACTTTCACCTTGGAATATAAGCAAGGCCCTGCCCTGGAGCTTGCTGCTGTTTCCCCCCCAGGTTCTGGGGATTGAACTCAGGGCCTTCACACTGAGTTATATCCCCAGCCCTATTTTATTTTGAGACAGAGTCTCGCTAAGTCACTAAGTTGCCCAGCTTGGGCTTGAATTTGGCGTCCTCCTGCCTCGGTTTCCCAGGTGTGCACCACCACGCCTAGCTCCGTGGGGCTTGCTTTGTGAAAACTGTGGTCCTGCCTCATAGTTCAGTAGAGGCAGAGAAACTTCACAGGACTGATGGCTACAAGCCAGGTTACTAGCTGGGAATGTCCTGGGCCTCAGTTTCCCTGTCCACATATGAGGGAGAGTCAGATAGACCTGCTCCAGAGAACCTGGCCTGCCAGGAGGTGAAGTGTTGGACTAGGTTCCATCCTGACTCTGCCCTGCCTTGCTGCTTGCTGTGGGGCCTTAGTCTAGTCCCTTCCCCTCTCTGGGATGCTGTCTTCTTAAAAAACAGCAAAGATATACTTGCTTGGCAGAGATTCCAGAGGGGAAACTACTTTGCAAAGCTCAAGGGCCCATGTATGGGATTCTGACACTGAGACCTCGAGAAGGCCTTCAGGAAGGATCGAGCTGTGGCTGCTGGGTGGGGGACTGGGCCAGGAAGTGGGCCCTTTTTCGGGGAAACGGCCATGCCCAGGGATTTTCAGAGGTGCCCCAGGCCCCGCTGGTGTTCCCTGGGCCTCAGCCTGGGGGGGAGGGCTGCCAAGCCCCCCTGCCACCTGGGTGGGAGCAGCCCTGCCCTGCCAGCCCGGGCCGCCTGCCAGCAGCTGCTGTGCCATCACACTGGGGACAGTGGCCCCAGAGCAGACAGTGAGCTTGTGCCAGTGTGAACGGGGCCACCACACAGGGACACGGGATGTGAGTCTGACTCGGGGTGCCTCTTGCTGGCACCTCTCCTCCCTCCCTTTCTGTGCCTCTCTGTCTCCCTCCCCCTCTCCCGCTCCTGCACACAGACACCCCCTCTTGGAGCTTGCTGGGGATCGTCATGGCAACCCTCCAGCAGAATCATCAAAACACTTTTCATGCTCACAATTGTACCAGACGAAGTGCTAATTCTGAGCGAGGCAGCAGCAGTTGGTAGGACGCTGAAGTCACAGGCTCCCTGCCCAGGGCCCGCTGGGGGCTGGGTGGGCTCCGGCGGAAGCTGAGGGTGCGGCTAGAGGCAGGGCCACCCTGAAGAGGCCCTGTGCTCACCTGCCAGAGACTTTGTGTTTGTTGTTGTCCCTTCCCTGCTTTTTATGCCACATGTGCATCACACACACACACACACACACACACACACACACACACACTCTCTCACACCCTGTCTTGAATAATCATTCAGTGCCTGAGCCCTGCAACCCACGCTGGGGAGACTTCCGGGTGAGGTGGGGTGGGGGACACCCTGACCAAGGCTTCTGCAGCAAGAGGCCTGGCCCAGGGTAGCAGAGCAGCTGCAGGAAGGGTCCAGACCCTCTTACCCACCCTGGGAAGAGCAGAAGGGGACTTATGAGCCTCCCTGATCGAGTGCTTCCTGCCTGGACCTTCATCCTCCAGGCCTCCAGGAAGCATGTGCCTCCTGTGAATAGGTCCCCTCACCCTGCATCCTCCCGAGGATCGGAGGGGCCCAGCCAATCCGAGTTGGGCCTCCTCCTGCCACCCTATGGCTCAATGGGAAGCACTGGTTCAAGGCCACTGAGAGCAGGGCTGTGGGACAGACAGCACAGCCCAGGTGGGCGTCTGAGGTGAACAGGACTTTCTGAGTCAGGCAGACTGGCTGGGACTGCCAGCTTCAGCCCTCAGACTTGAGGTGACCCTGGTAAACCACCACCACCGAGGCTTGTCTGTAAGGTAGGATGACACTAGGATCCCCTACCAGGACTCAAGAAGTTTGCTTTGGATGAGCTGGTGTAGCCAGAGCACATGGCACAGAGCCAGGCATGGGGTAGGTGTTCAGCATGACATTTCTGTGTCCTCCATAGACCCAGGGTTGCAGCCCACTGAGGAGGACTAGTTTGCACCCCCTTTAAGGAACATCTCCCACCTGGGAGTGGCCAGGTGAGGCGTGTGCTACAAAAGCAGACACTGAGCTCTCCCAGAGCCTCTGCAAACTCAGCCAGGACCCAAAACCCCAGGTCTTCCCCCATTCCCACCCCCTGCTTGCTGCAGAGCAGAAGGGCACTGAGGAGGATGAATTGCAGGGGTCTGCGGAAAGCATGATTGACACTCCTGAGTCCCCAGGGCCACCTCTGGGCATTGGTAGCAACACCCCAGAGAGGCTGGAGTCCTGGAGACAGGACTTTGAGCTCACCGTGGCCATTCAGCTTCCTGTTTTAAATTGTGAGTCAGGCAGGGAGGCATAAGCCACTGAAGCCCCCAGATGGCCTGTGCAGCAGTTCACTGGAGCCTTTCCCTGCCATCTTGTCACCAGGGAGGGTGCTGGGAAGGCGGAGTGTGAGATCATGAGTGCAGAAGGAACTTCCATGTCATGGTTCAGACATGCTGGGCACTGTGCAAGGTGCCTCCGTGCTTTGCCACTGGCTTCCGGGGCACAGCTGACGCTGTCCAGGTGTGAAGATGATGGGAGTGGAAGAAGTCCGTGGCTGGGCTCGGGATAGACTCCAGGTGTGTGTTCTCCTAACCTGACAGTGGCACTTGGCTGGCTCCTTCGCGTAGTGAGGTACAGAAGGCAGCAGGACAGGGGACTCTGGGCAGCATGGGAGACCAGACCCCATCCTCCATCACCGCCTGGGGTTGGGGCTGAGCCTGGGCTCATAGCCTTGTGCTGCTAGGCAAGTGCCCCAGTAACCTGCATCCCCAGCCCTCATAGCCATCTTTCAGGGGTGGTTTCAATCTCTCCCAGCACCCAGCTCCCTCCCCTCTTCCTAGAGGCCCCTGGCAGCAGGGCCCCAGGCCAAGGATGATCTTATGGCTAATTTAGGATGCTTGCTGTGAAGCATGGATCTCTTTTTTCTATTTTCACCACCCTGGGCGAGGACTGGGGGCCCCCGCCTCCAGGGGACCAGAGAGGGGTGACTTAAGGTGCCTGTCTCCCTGGCCTGGGAATTTGGAGCCTGGCGGAGCTGTGTGTGCTGCAAAAGATCCTTGACAGAGATGTTGTAGCCCCCTTGCTGGCCTGTTAGGGGCCATGGGGCAGGACAAGCCCCTCTGCGTGCCAGGTGCATCCAAGGTGCCAGGAGAGGCAGTGGCCAATGCTCACAGTCCAGCAGGGGAGGCAGGCAATGCGGAAACCAACAAACAAACGTGAGGACCATTTAGATAGTGATAAATACGCTACACAGAAAAGGGGGACAGAGTGGCTGAGTGGCCAGGGAAGCCTGCAGATGCCATGGGGGTGGGGTTGGGGGCGTTGTCGAGCTGAGACCTCTGCAGGCAGAAGGGCAAGTGGCTCGTCCAGGCAGGGCCAAGCAGTAAGTTCTGGTGCAGCCAGCCAGGACCTCACTGGATTCACATTCTAATGTTCTCCCTCCTCCTACAACCCTCCCTCTCTAGGATCCTGACATGGTCTCTGCGTTACCCTCCCACCTGTGGGACCCTGCTGCTCTGGGTGCCTGACTAGCTTGTCCTCCTGCTGCTGTAGGCCTTTCCCTGTCCTCTTTGTGGGAGGTGAGTCTTCACCCAGCCCTGCATTTCGGACACTGTCTACACCCTGATGGCTCCATAACTTCTCCTCCATCCCGAAGCTCTCCGGAGTTCCCATGGCTCTTGTCCACCTGGATGTCTCATGGTGCTCCTAGGACAAGGCTAAGGTGTTATAATTAAAAGGGCCCAGATCACAGTAGTCTTAAAACATTTAGCTAATTATTCTCTCATCGTTCCAAAGAAAGAGTTTCAAAATGGTAGATGGCTCGGCTCTGCATGCCCTCGTTAATGGCAGCACTTCTGTCTTTAACATGAAACTTCCGAGGTCTCTTCATTATCCTTCTTTTAGCCACAGATGAGGGAAATGTGGGTGTCTTCAGCAAGAACTTCCACTTGAGATTGTGCCTGTGAGGGTGTTTCCAGAGACAATTGGCATGTGGCACAGAAAACTGAGGAGGGAACCACCCCTGAATTTGGGCAGCACCACTCAATAGGCCCGGGCCCCAGATGGAACAGAAGAGGAAGGAGGAAGCCTATCTGCACATGCTCTTTACCTCCCTCTCTGCCTCCCAGCTGCCTTGAGGTAAGCAGCTTTCCTCTGCCACGCCCTTTCACCGTGATGCTTCTGACTCACCACAGGCCTAAAAACAATGGATCTAGCTTACCATGGACTGACATCTCTGAAACCATGAGCCAAAATAAACCTGCTTCCTTTAAGTTCATTTTCTCAGGTATTCTGTAACAGCAACAGAAGCTGAGTAACACAATATGATCTGTTTTCCAAATCATCACACATAATGTTTGCAGTAAATATTTTCTCCCAGCACAAGAGTCACCAGCTTTCTGTCCTCCAGTATCTGTTTCTCTAGCTCACCCTCAGTGAGGCGCTATAACCATGGCAGTTTCGCACTCCTGGGACCAATTTCAGTATTAGAGTTTTGCTAAGCTGCTGTTACAAGGAACTCCAAAGTACAGTGGGTTTTAAATTATGGAAACTAAGGCCCAGGGATGTAGCTTAGCAGCACTGCCTGGCAAGTGCAAGGTCCTGAGTTCAATCCCCAGTACTGGAAAAAGCAAAAAACAAAAGACTATGGAAATGGAATCGTCTCTCGTCAATATAAAATTCGGATGTATTTCAGGCTTCATCCAGGTGGGCAGTGGGTTTTGATAGACACCCAGCAGATGCCACAGAGGACCCCTCCCCAGCCTTCTCTCCCCTGAAATGTCCCCCATTAGTCAGTCTAACACCTGCTCAAGCACAGACACAGAAATCAGCCTTGAATCTTTCCCCAGCCTCATGCTTTACTTTCAGGCAGACCCCAAATCTGGCCTTTCCTTGTATCTCCATGGCCGCCACCCTATTGTCTCCAGAATCCTGAATCTGACCCAGGTGCTCTTGTTTGTGTCTTTACAGCCTGACCCTATCCCACTAGAATGCCCCTTTCAGGAGGAGGGGACTTTCTCTTCCTCCTCCACTCCCATTTCCTTCCTGAGCCAGTTCACAGTGGCTTTTGCACAAACCTTTGTTGAATGGATTCGCAGGGAATGGAGACCACATCCCGTGATTTCCTTCACAGCCCGTGGCCCTGTGGGCTGTGGTCAAGGCAGAGCCCGGGCATGCAAGGGGGGGAGGGGGGGGGCTGAGCTGGGGCTTTGACAGCATGGTCTCTCTGTCCAACTCACCCGGTTCCCTGCATTGCTAATGGCCTGGTACTCACCCATCAGGGCCTCCCTTTTCCACATGGAAAATTGAGAGAATACTAATTGCCTGACAGGGCAATTATGAGGATGAAGCAGGATAATGTATGTAAAGTGGTGCTCACTGCCTGGCTGGGAGTGAAGCACTCCAGATGGTAGCTATTATTATTGTTGTTGTTAGTGCCGTAGCCAAAGTGTCATTCTTCAGTGGAGAATGGGGGTTCCTGGGGGGCTTAGGAGGGTAGTGAGGAGACAGAGAAGACATCCAGAAAAGAAAAGAACCGGTGTGTGTGTGTGTGTGTGTGTGTCTGTGTGTCTGTGTGTGTGTGTGAGAGAGAGAGCGCGCGCGTGCTCCTTGGAAGAGGTGGTCAGGATTCAGAGAAGCCCGCCCCTTTTTCAGCTCCGGGGAGCTGGGTGCCCTGGCTCTGCCTGCTGCTAGGAGAACCCCGAGTAGGAGAACCCCGAGCCGAGCTGCAGCAGAGTAACCAGCGCCTGGACTGTGAGCCCCTGGTATTAGGGGGCAGGGGAGAGGACCACTCGGGTTGGTGCAGACTCAGTGACTCCCTGAACCTAGTGCCGGCGCGACACTGCTGATCCGAGGACCCCAGTGGTCTCCAGCCTCGGATGCTCCCGGAACCGCGCGGGCGTGACCCCCCTTCCGGGGCCGGGTTGCGGGGAGGGGGGTGAGGGAGGAAGGGGCCGTTACTTTCCCAGAGCGGCGGGGCGACGTCAGGCGGAAGGGCGCGGGGCGCGCACGCTTTAAATGGCATTCGCTGTCATCCGAGCTCGCGGCGTGTGGGCAGGAGCGGGCTATATAAGCGGCGAGCCGGGCCCCCGCGGGGCAGACAGCGACAGCAGCGGTGGCGAGCGTGTCGGAGCGCAGCGGAGCAGTGCGCCCGGAGCCCCGCGCCCCCGACGGATCCGCCCTCTCGAGGAGCCCCGGCCCGGGCCCGCGAGGGCCGCCGCCACCCGGCAGCAGATTTGGATCCCCCGCCTGGCGAGCCCCAGGCTGCTGCCTCCCGGGAGGCCCCGGCGCAGCGGCCGCCCCCAGAGAGCCCCGCCGCCCCGCCGCCCGGGCCCTCGGACGCCGGGGACACCGGGGACGCCATGGCGGCCGCCAAGCCCGGCGAGCTCGCAGGCGTCTGCTCCAGCTACCAGGCGGTGATGCCGCACTTCGTGTGCCTGGCCGACGCGTTCCCGCAGCCCGTGCGGCCCGCCAAGCTGACCAAGGGCAAGGGCCGGCTGCGGCGGCCGCGCCAGTCCCGCTTCAAGACGCAGCCGGTGACCTTCGACGAGATCCAGGAGGTGGAGGAAGAGGGGGTGTCCCCCATGGAGGAGGAGAAGGCGAAGAAGTCGTTCCTGCAGAGCCTGGAGTGCCTGCGCCGCAGCACGCAGAGCCTGTCGCTGCAGAGGGAGCAGCTCAGCAGCTGCAAACTGAGGAACAGCCTGGACTCCAGCGACTCCGACTCAGCCCTGTGAGCGGCGCCACCCTCCGGGGACCGGCGGGCGCACCCGGAGAGACCCGCGCCCGGAGACCCCTTGGCGGCGCTCTCCCCAGCCAGGAGCACGCTCGGGGACGCCGGGGAGGGAGCCACTTTCTTTGCCCTTGTAAATGTTTATTTTTTAACTCTTTCCAGTGCGAACTCTGCGGTGAGTGTGTGCGGGAGGCGGCCCGTGCCGAGTCTGCCCGGTGTCGCCAGGGTCGCCGCTCCACGCCCTGTAGCCCTCTGATGGTTTGCAATTCCGATTTTGCACACCGCTCCACCGTGCCCCCCAGCGCACACCCGTCACACTCACCCCAACACACTCGCTGAACACTTTTATAATCGTTAAACGGGCGGATGGGACCTGGGGCACAGCGCGGCTGCTACCGCGGCCAGAGGATTGATATTTATTTTTGCATTGCAATTGCTGAAGGCGTTTATTTAATGATCTTTTTACTTGGATATGTCTGTGAGGCTCCCGAGTGGAGATAAATAAAGTCAATATATTTACACAGTGCATTTCTCCGGGGTCTTAACTTCTTGAACCTTTGGGGCCCAAACTCCTAAGACGGGGAGGTAAGGGACGCTTCGGCGAGGACGAGGAGCCGGGGAGGCCCTAGCGGAGGCGACTCCACCAGCGTCAGTCCCGGGGCACCAGGTCGCGCCCGGGTGGGCGGTCCATGACCTGCGCCCCCAAGTGGGTCCACACCTCGTCCAGGGCGCGCCTGCCACCGGGCCTGTTCTCCCCGGCCAGCGATGGGGACCGGGTGAAGCCTCTGGCAGGGCAGAGGCGGCGCCGAGATCGAGGATGGAGAGCGCCCTCCGCGGCGCAGCTGACCTCTCCGAAGTGCGGGGTCAGGTCCTCGCGCCCCACTCGTCCTGCACCCTGTCCTGGCGGCCAGGGGGAGGGGAAGTTGCCGGAGCCAGCAATGGGGACCCCGGGCCAGGATATCTGGGCGGTGGGACCCGAGGGAGGGCGAAAGTGTGAGAGACCTCGCAACCCGCGCGCTGACTCAGCGCGGTGCCCGGCGCCCCTGAGCCGCCGAAGCAAACCGAGGCTGCTCCTGTCCTTGGGACACTTCTTTCGGACCTTCTGGATGCCCTTCGGGGTTCCGCAAGAAGGGCGGGCTGCGTCTTTGGCCTCAGCATTTGGGATCGAGTCCCCGCCCCCCGCCTCTGTTTACAGTCCGGCAAACTCGCTCGAGCCGATGGCCACGTGGAGAGAAGCCACACGGGGCCCAGTGCTCTTTCCGCCACAGGAGTCTGTCTTTCCAGGGCTTTTCAGCAGCCCCTCCTATCCCTCTCTGCACCCTAAATCATCTGGGTTAGCAGGGTAGCAGTGTCGCCGGGCAGTAGGTATCGATCAGGGTAAAACATGGCACTGGCTGAGGACGGCCTTCCCATACCGAGGTCCCCTCCTGAACCCCGCTTCGCCCTTCTCCCTCTTCAGGTAGTCAGTGCCCTCCTCCCAGTGCATGCCACACACGCACATGTGTGTGTGTCCCCAGCAGAGGGTCCGGTGTGTCCTTCTCTCCTTACACCCCACCTCTTGAAGGCCTGGGCTCAGCAGAAAAAGGGAGCAGAGGAAACAACAAAAGAACAAAAATAGAACCTAGGGCCTGAGAGGATGTCCTCCCCACTGGCTCAGGGACGCCAGGACAGGCCTTGGCCTTGGGTGGCTGGGGTCTTTGGCCCCTGTCCCAGCCCCTGGGAGCAGCCCTATCATTGCAATGGCTCCATTGTGGTGCGGAGCTGACAGGAAGAGCTGCCAGGAGGCCCTTCGCTGCCAGGGGCGCACTCCCTGAGGCAGCTGTGGGTCCCTGTTCTCTATTTCATCGCTGCAGCTGCAGCTGCCGGGTGGGGCTGGTTTGAGCTTGGGGTGGGAGGCCGGGGCCAGATTTCCCAACTCCCTCCAGTCCAGCCCTGTTCTCGTCTCTTCTCAGAGTCTAGCCAGGGCCTTCCAGGCCCTCACTTCTGTCTGCCGCCTCTCCTTGTCCCCTCTTCAGCAGGAGCCCTTGCCTTTACTCTCTGAGGCTCCGGAAGACACAGCCCTAACCAGGCTGGCCTGAGGGTCCTCACAGGGGCCATGCAGGGACCCTGTCCCAACCCTCTGATTCCCAGAAATGTTGTGTTCAAGTGAATTAAAAGGCAGGGAGGGAGCTCAGCGCCCAGTTTACCTACTTCTTGGTTTGTTTTAAAGTGCCAAAGAAGTCATTTGTACACCCAGCACCCAGAGATAAACAGGTGAAGATTTTGAAGCCATATATGTGTTTGTTTTCTTTTTTATATTTATTAATACTAGTTTGTGGCTCATGATTACATTCGTCATCATGGGGAACTGGTACACGCACATGACACATCTTAGTTCCCTTTTCATCCCCTACCCCTCATTCTGCCCAGCTCCTTCCAACTTCTGCCTCCCTTTTCATTCTCAAAAGCTCTATTTCCATTTTTTCTTCAATTCTTGTTTTCTCATCTCCTTTCTCTCCATCTTTCCCCCTCTCCATCTCGTTCCCCCTCTTATTTGAAAAAGGTCTCCCTACTTCTTATTATCTATCATAGATACATATGTACCATATATCCCCACACTTTGGGGGGGTTCTCGTATAAGAGAAACCATACGATATTTAAACTTGTGAGTCTGATTTCACTTCATATTACGTTCTCCAGGTGCATCCACTTACCTACGAATGCCTCAGGTTTATCTTTCCTTGTGGCAGAGGACAAAGTGGGTTTATACACTGTGTGTGCTATTTTTCAACCTGCTTTGAAACTTAATTGGATTTTTGATAATACCAGTATGCGTGGATCATTGCGGTTTTTATAAAATCCCATTGAACAGACACTCTACATTTCATTAAGCGAATGCCTTGCTCTTGAGTGTAAGAGTGAGGTCCTCTTGTCCCAGCTTCTTAGTTTGACTCTAGTGGGCAGCTCTGAGGGCTGATGTAGGAAGACATCTGACAGAAGCACAGAGCAAGAGAGGGGCTGGGTGAGAGAAGAGAGCCAGAGAGCTGGTGAGGAAGGAGGGTGCTTAGGCAGACAGGGAAACTCAGACGCACAGAGAAGGTAATGGAAAGAGATGGAGCTACACGGAAAGATGGAGTCCAGAGCCAGAAACTGTCATGAGCTGGGGAAGAATAAGGGTCGCCCTGGGAGAGAGAAAGGCAAGGGAAGGATAGAGGAGTGGAGGGAGGAAGAGCAAGAGCTTCACAGGAAGTGGGAAAGGGGGAAGAGAGTGGAAGGAAGGAGGCTAGCGAGAGGAAGTAGGAGCCAGGGTGCATGTGAAGGAGCGGGGCAGGCAGGCAGGCGTGTGCCTGGGCGGCGGAAGCCTGCCCGGCCATCTGGATTTACAGCCCCGTCCAAGGAGATGAGTGCTTCCTTCCCTTCCCGACCTGGGCCCCGGCCCAAGATCCTCGGCTGGGTGATGAGTTTTCAAAACAGGCTGGAGCAGACTAACAAGTGGCCGTCTCTGCCCCGCCTGGCAGCCTCTCCTACATATTTCTCTTTGGCCCCAGGAGAGATTTTATCAGGGTATTTCTCTTCTCGGACTGATTGAAAATCGAGCTTGGCCTTTGCAGCCCACTGAGTACCAATTCTGGGCCCAGCGCTGCCTGAGATCCCTGTAGAATTGAGATCAGCTGTGAACTTTGGAGTCCTCCCCCGGGAAGCATCGTGGGGTATAAATGCTGCCATTTGGTGGACACTTCCTGTAGGAGCTCCACTTTTATCCTGGAAATGTTTTTCAGATGAGAAAACTAAGGGTCCGAGGGGTGAAGTTTCTTGACCAATGACGCACAGCTCGTCAATGCTGAGCTGAGTTGCAACTCCTGCACCTGCTACTGGAAGTGTAACTGACCAGGAACTACCCTGGCTTTGAAATCCATCAGCTTCTTAGGCTGCTGCCCCCCGTGATATTCAGGCTGGGGTACTGAAGCAAAGCCATTCCCGGAAACACAAAGATTTCTTGGTTGGTAGGCTTGGCCCAAGACTTTCCTAGTGGCTCTGCCGTCGCTTTCGAGGCCTGTGGCGCCATCCATGGGACACCTTCCCTCCCTCTCTCCATCACTGAGGGCCTCACTCATACCCTATCTCACGCCACACAAGCGTCTCCTCAGGTGAACTGGGCACATCCAATCCCATCTTGGCATCTGCTTCTTGGAGACCCTGTGCGAGCCGCCCCTCTAACTCCCAGCAGGTGCCTGGTGCTCCCAAGCCTGTCCTTTGCCCTCACTCACCACGGGGGAGGACAGCGGGCATCACTTTAGGGATGACTATTGGGAGATGGCAACATTTACCAGATTAATAATACCGTGTGGTCTGCTGCCCTGTGTTTCTGAATGGGAGTGCCTTTTCGGGGTGACCTGTGTATACACATGGGGTGAGGGGCTTCCATGCCTATCTGTTCCCAAGGCCATATTGATTTGTAATGATGACGTCCTGTTCAGCTCCAGGCTCTTGGTGGAGACTGCTATGTATCCACCAACATCAAGACCTCCCTTCCCCAGGACACACAGCCAATCTACAGGACTTCCTATGTGGCCTTAAGGTTGTGGGTGCATCCCCTTCCCTTGTGTCTTTGCCCCTTTCCACAAATGGGAAATATATGTGCCAGCAACCCAGTGGTGATCAAGCCAATATCCTTGGAGATGGCAGAGGAACAAGGTGGAAGCACCCCTGTGTGACCTCGTGAACCTCAAACAGCCTGTCACTCGGGAATCATCACCGTGCACTATTATACATGACAGCGTACACTTATATCTCACTTGAGCCACTGAACCATTATTGAATGTCTTTATTATGGCACCCTTCCCTCACCATAAATAAATAGAAATTAACACTGGCAATGGTATCCCAGCCTAAGAAAAACTGTAAAGTAAAGGTACCCTAGAATACTCAGTAGTTTTGGTGCATACAGGGAGGGTTCACATATTGTGGGCTGGAAAGTGGGCAACCCTTGTGGTCCCATGGCAAAGCATTTGGAGAAACCATTTTTATGACAATCTGGAAACCATCATACAATAACCAAGCCCATAGCTCTGAAAGAAGTGGATGGGAAGAGAGAATATCTGTACACCCTGCCTACTCTGTGTCTTTTAGCAAACTATTCTATGAAAGACAGACAGAGAAGGTATGTAGAACATGGGTCTTCCAGGGGTGAAAGCCACCCAGCTTTGGAACCCAGGCAGCAGGAGTTCAGACTGTGGTTGCTTAGAATCTTTCTCAAAGACCACCCAAGAAGGATGGAGGCCCTGGGAAAAGTCCAGTTGAAGCTTTTATCTTCCCACTCAATCATGCTATTTTAGAATCATGCCAAGGTAGCCAAAATGAGATCAAGAGGGCTGGGCCAGAGCAGAAAAGATACTAATCAATGAGGCTTCAGCACTGAGTGAGAAAACATGGGGATGGTTACTGGCACCTGGGACTGTCTGGAAGCACATTGTCCAGAATTCTTTTAAGCATTTAAGGGGATTTCACTGCCAAGGAAATTGGGAATAGGAAGTGGTGATTAGGATTATTTGACCCCTAAACAACTCCCAAGGTGACCAGAACTTTCAACGAACTCTTTGCTGTAGATCTAGCCACAGAGGGTGACGGGAAAAGGAGAATTTCCCAGAATGGGGTTGGCCAGATCAGCCAACTGAGGAATATCCTCCTCTCCCAAGATTTGTCTGTGGCTGTGCACCAGTGACGTCTGGATTTTCCACTCTTGCCTTTACCCAGTGGAAGTGTGTGTGTATGTGCGTGAGTGTTTTCCCTATTCCTGTTCGCTGCTGTAATTGGAGGTTTATTGGGTGCAGTGGTGGTGGTTACAGACGGCTTGTCTTGCAGTTGATGTGTCACTAGACCATGACAAAAACCACATGTGGCTCTGGAGAGGACTTCTTCTCCCTGCCATGTTCCGGCACTTTGGTCAGGAATTGCAGCTTGGTGGGATTTGGGGTTTACTTCCTTGGAAAGAGGGTGAGTGTGGGAAGAAGGACCCCAGGGACATCTGATAGCCAGTGGGGCCAAGCACAATGGACACTGCTAACAGTGCACTGAAGTCCACTGTGTGCATCTTCCCTGGCGCAAGGCCAGGCTGATCCCCAGCCTCCTGAGCATCGGGCATGGTCACAAGCTTCTCCCCACTGGGAAGGGCAAGAGGTGTGTGTTCTGTGCTGGACCTAGGCCTCAAGACCACACGTGTGTCACTCCTGTGCTCTTTTGCTTCCCCCCAAAGCAGAACATGGGCTTATCTGTGGCCTGCCATTGGCCTACCAAGAGGGCAAGGCCTTGGATGCCTTGTGACATTGAACTCCCTGTGGTTGTGGAGTCAGACTCAACCTGGGCCATCCGCTGAGAGAGAAAGAAACTTCTGTCTGCCTTCTAAACCACGACATTCCTACTGGGTCTCTTGATTACAGCACCTGATGGAAGCCTGACTAATACAAAGCCCTTTCCTCCATCTGTGCCTAACTTGTGTCCACCAGTCTGACCCAGAGCAGGTTTTCCCAGGACAGGAAAGTGGCCCATTCTGGGGTGGGGACATCAGATGTGCTCCAGTGCTGGGGGGAAGGAGGAGAAAAAAGTGGCACTGTAAGAGTCCTAGATTGGGACCAGGCTGTGCCAGGCCCCAGCCCTCCTCTGCTCTTCTCTGGTGTGCATCCTGGAGCAAATTATTTCCCTCTTTGTCCCTGGGGGCCTCCAAGCCATAAGTCTTGAAGCTGACTTAAAGTCGTGGACCTCTGGTCCTGGGGGCATCAGTCAGGCAGGCAGGGTGCACAGAGACCAAGCATTCTGCCCCCTCTTGGACAGAGGGGAGATGGAGGCACGAAGCTTTCTCTGAGCTAGCAGCATCTCTACTTTTTTTGTATTGATATAGATATCTAAGGCCGTGTATTTTCTGCCAAGTACTCCTTTAATTATACTTGATTTTCACTGTAGTTTATTTTGATTTTCAATGTTTTACAGGTCCACTACAGTTTTAGTTTGTATTTCCTCTTTAACCTAAGAGTTGTTTAAATGGAGTTGTAAATTTTTCCAGTTGGAGGAATATACTACTTTTCTCATTTAGCTATTTATTTTATTTTATTTATTATTTATTATTTCATTGAGGCCAGGCAGTATTTTTTATAATAGTTATCATTTTTGGGCAGTGGTTGAGATTATTCTTTATGACCTAGTGAGAATTCCATGGTCACATGAATGGATGATGTATTTACTGTTTTCATGTCAGATTTTCCTAACAAATTATATTTTTGATATCCTCTATATCTATGGTCCCAGCTATGTTGGCCAGATTGCATGTGGCTGAGATAAAATACACAACTTAAAGATGGAAAAGTTTAATTTGGCTCATGGTTTCAGGGTTTCAGTCCATGGTCAGCTGACTCTAAGGCAGAAATATCATGGTGGCATAGTGTGTCAGAAAAAAAGCTTCTCAATTTACAGCCTCTGGGGGAAACACAGATCAGGAGGAGACAGGGTGTAAAGGGCTAGGAATCAGATATAGAAATCAAAGTCATGTCTCCAGGACCCACCCAGACACACCCAGAAATGTGTTCCACTAGTCTCTTAGGTGTCTCTGGAGCCCGTCAAGTTGACAGCCAAGATTAACTGTCACAGATCAGTGGCTGTTCACCATAGCTGTTTTCCTGTTCTTTCTGGAGATAGAATTATACTACATTTACCAGCTCTTCTTATAGATGGGTGGCCCACAAAACTAAGTTCTATCCAATGGAGTATGAGTAGAAATATGGTCTCTTCTTTTAGATGTAGGCCTTATGGCTATAAATATGCCTCTTCCATGCTTTATACCTTCTTTATGCCACTTGAGACTGAGATATGATAGTGGTTCATAGTCCTGGAGATGGTGGACTGAACATTAAGCAGATACCTGCCATCCTGGACCACTGACCTCTTTCTACTACCTAAGAATGAAATTTGTTCTTTAAAAGGTCTTTGCTTTGTTGCCTCTTAACCTCTTGCTCTCTCACCATTAAAAATCCTTACCATTGCAAATATAAAAATTCATACAGGTGGTGTGTCTGAAACCCAGCAGTCAAGCAGTAGGAACACAGATGTAGGCTGGAAGTCTGGATGCTCTTGGCTAAATTACAAGGGAAATCCTTCCTGAAGTACCCTGAAAGGCAGATCTGGGCCTTCTAGGCTGTGACTCGAAGGAGTTGGGAAGAGCAAGGAGGTTAGTGAGTACTGGCTACTCCTTGTTACTTTTAGCAAGTTTTGCAAAGAAGAGAGACAACTTCTGCAAGTATTTGCCAGACTTGAAGCGGAGATGAAAGGGAACAGCAAGCATCTAGAAAGGCAGAGGTTTCTTGAGGTTGAAAAGGCCAACTGATTCTGTAACGCAAAGAGCAGGAGTTATCGCTAAGAGTCTTTCTCAAACACAATCCAGCGAGCAAAAATATACAAGGGATCCAGCCTCAAGGCAAGGATTGATCTAGGAGTGTTGCTTCTCACTTAAGCCTATTATTCTAGTGGTGTCAAAATAGCTGTTATTAACGTGAGACATAAAGGTGTGGCTAGAGCCAGGCAGCAAAGAAATGAAGGAGGCCGGAGGACTGTTCCAGAAAATAGCATACCGTGTGATTCCTGGCTTGAAATGCCTGGACGCAGATAGGCTTGAACCCTCACCCATCTTCCAAGAAACTGTGAAAGCCCATGATTGTTTAGGCCCTCAGGCAGCCTTCAAGGAAGATATATTTTCTGATGCCCACTGCCTATAAGAATAATAAATAGGCAGCGGAGGATCTTCCAGAGGGCAAAACCAGGGCAGCCAGAACATTTTCCACTCTCAAGATGGCGTCGCGCAATTCATGCCCAGGGAAGGAAGGCTGCGTATCGCTCCTGCTCTCTCTTCTGGACTCGGGTACTTATTGTGACTTTCCCTGTTCCCCATTGTCTATTGGGCAGGTGGGCAGCACAAATGAATGGTCCTTTAGCATATAGGTCATCGGTCCACAAGGAGCTACGTCTGAATCCATGGAGAGGTCATGGGTGCGGTAACTGGAGGGACTCTGACTTGGTCCCCACGGAGAAGGGTTGAGTGTGTCCTTCTCATGGGGGGGTGACACATGCGGGTGGGCAGTGGTCAGAGGGATGGGCTGTGGCACGCATCGGTAGTGATCCCCTAAAATCAGGTCCATTCTTAGTTCTGATGCTAGAAAGCTCCCAACCTGCCCTACCCTTGGCTTTGGGTTTATCCAGTGAGAAGTCTTCTCCCAGAGAATATGAGTGCAGGTCGTATTTGTCACTCTGGATCCAGGGTCAAGATCACAGACATGCCAGCTACACGATGTCACTACCTTCTTCCAGGAACAACCTGGACATGGTGGTAACTGGGCTTCTATCAAGGAGATGACGATGCCACCTCAGGTCCTCATGGGTCCACAACTTGGAAAGAACCTGGGTCCCTGATTTACTGAGTGGAACAAAGTTGTCATCATTCAGGGCTCTTACAGGAAAGAAAATAAAGTCATTTCACTGTGCTAGTTCTCTCGTGTATAGCAGAGCTGCATTACCTTAAATGCACATCATTTTTGCTTTTCTGTTCCTGTGATCCACTATGAGAAGGTGAATTCAAG
>NW_004624767.1:4062310-4076593 GCF_000247695.1 Heterocephalus glaber | reverse complement strand
AAAAAAAACAAGTTCATTGTAAACCTATAACAAGTAAAGAGAAGTAAAGAATGCACCCCCAAAAGAAGTAAAAAAGATAAAAGTCAAAGTCAAGGGCTAGATTGCTTCACTGGTGAATTTTACCGAACACTTAAAGAATTAACTTCTCAAAAAGTATCCAAGATATAGAATAACAGGGATACTTCCTACCATATTTTATGAAGTTAGCATTACCCTGATACCAAAACCAGAGATACTGCAAGAAAACTACAGACCAATATCCCTTTCGAGTCTAGGTGCTACAAAAATTGCCATCAAAATACTAGCAAACCGAGTCCAATGACATACTAAAGGGATTACACTATGACTGATTGCATTTGTACCGGGAATGCAAAAAAAGTATAAACTCAAAGATGTAATATCCTAAGAATAGTTCAATATAAAACAGAACAATCAATGTGTTACATTGCATTAATAGGACAAAGAAAAAAAACCCCACATGATCATCTCAATTGATGCAGAAAAATCATTTGACACAAGTCAGCAGCTTTTTGAGACAAAAAACATTCAGAAAACTAGGAATTGAAGGAAACTTCCTCAACGTGATAATGGACATTTCTGAAAAACCTGCAGTTATATCAAACTCAGTGATGAGTGACTGAAAACTTTCCCCCTAAGATTAGAAAGAGGACAAAGATGTTTGTTTTTGTCACCTCTATTCATCATTATACTGGAAGTTTTAGCCAGAACTGTTAAGCAAGAAAAGAAACAGAGGGCATCCAAATTGGAAAGGAAGAAGTAAATCTACTTCTGTTCATAGATGACATGACCTTATATATAGAAAACCCTAGAGAAGCAACAACACAACTACTAGAGCTAATAAATAAATTAAGAAAATTTTCAAGGTACACTTTTTTTTTTTTTTTGAGACAGGGTCTCACTATGTAGCTCAGGGTGGCCTCAAGCTCACAGCAATACTCCTGCCTCAGCCTCCTGAGTGCTGGGATTATAAGCATACTTTCAACCTACAAAAATCAGTTTTATTGTTTTTTTCTATCAGTGAACAATCTGAAAAGAAAATTAAGAAAATAATTACACTTATGATATCATCAAAAAGAATAAAATACTTAGGAATAAATTTAACTAAGGAGGCATAACTATAAAACACTACTGAAAGAATAGGGAAGACCTAAGTAAATAGATATCCTATGTTCCTGAATTGGAAAACTTAATATTGTTAAAATGGAATATTTGACAAACTGATCTGCAGATTCAATGCAATCCTGTAGAAATTCCAGGCCTTTTTTTCAGAAACAGAAAAGCTGATTTCTATGACTTTTATGGAATTCCAAGGGACCTTGAATGACAAAACCATCTTGAAAAACAAGAACAAAGTTGGAAGATGCTTCTTAATTTCAGAATTTACTACAAAGCAACAAAAATCAAACAGTGTCATACTACGTTAAATGTGTAGATCATGAAATGGAATTGAGCATTCAGAAATAAATAAAACTATGATAAATTGCTGCTTTTTTTTTTTTATACCGGGGATCGAACTCGGGACCTTGCACTTGTGAGGCAGGTGCTGGAACCACTGAGCTAAATCCCTGGCCCGATAAATTGCTTTTTGACTAGCATGCCAAGACCATTCAATGGGTAAGGAAATTTCTTCAACAAATGATGCTGGAACAATTGGCTATCCCAGGAAAAATATTAAAGTTGGGCCCTTTTCTCAGGCCATGTACCAAAATTAACTCAAAATGGATCAAAAATCTAAATAGGAGTTAACACCATAAAATCCTTAGAAGAAAGCTTCGCTAGGGTAAACCTCCAATACATTGGATTTGGGAATAATAATCAGGCATAACACTAAATCACAGCAACTAAAGAAAAAAACTAGGTAAGTTGGTCTTCATCAACATTAAAAGAATTCATGCCTCAAAAAAACTCCACCAAGAAAATGAATAGACAACCCACAGAATGGGAAGAAATATGTGCAAATCACATATTTAACAAGAGATTGTATCCAGAATTTATAAGAAATTCTTACAACTCAACAAAAGACAACCTGTTACTGTTGGGGTCGAAAATGTCACTCCAAAGCCTCATTATGTTTGAAGGCTTGGTTCCAGCTAACAGGATTTGAAGAACTAAATCAGTGGTGGGGAACCTATGGTATGTGTGCTACAGTGGGCTGTTTGTATCACTGAAAGCTCTAAAAGGTTCACCATCACTGAACTAAATGGATCATGATGGTTCCAATTTTACCATGTGGATTAATTTACTAATGAGTTCATAGGTTAATGGGCTTATTGGGTGATGGAGCCTAAATAGATAAAGCAGGTCACGAGAGATGTAACTCTGAAAGTCATATCTTTTCAGGCTCTTTCCCTCTCTGTTTCCCTGCTGCCATGAAGTGAGCAGCTCTGCTTTGCCAGCCCTTCTGTCATGATGTTTCTGCCTCTCTAAAGGCCCACAGCCATGGAACCAGACAAGCATGGACTGAAGCCCCTGAAACCGTGAGCCAAAAGAAACCTTTCCTCTCTAAATTATATATGTCAGGTATTTTGTCCCAGCAATGAAAAGTGACTAACATGACTCAATTGAAAAATGGGCAAAGGATTTAAATGGACATTTATGCAAAGAAATGTGCTTCCTTCACCAGCACATATACTAAAATTGGAACAAAGAAGATGTGCCAGTGGTTAAATTTCCTGTGAGTATTGTGCTCTGTTTGGCACTGAATATTCCGGGAAATAGACTAGTTTTATCCCTTTATGAGTGACTTGATTTTGGTGGGGGGTGGGGATCTTGGCTGCTCAAAGGATTTTTTAAATCTTTATGTATGATAATTTTATTAGGAGAGTCTTGAAATTGACTGTTTTAGGTCAACTTTCCCTGGTACACATAGTACCTTTTAGGTAGATTTGCATCTTTGATTTAAAGAAAATTTCCTTCAATCTGTTTTTAAGTATTTTTAAAGTCTTTATATTTTACTGTTTGTTTCTCTTCTTTATAGATGCCAATTATGTATATGTTGGCTCTCTTTTGTCCTTTTTTCTATATTTATCATTTTTTCCCTAACTGAAAAACTCACTTTGTGCTGTCTCATTTGATTTGCATTTCTATTTCTGTCCTTCATTTTCATTATTGTGCTGTGCCTAGGTTGCCCTTCCAAATGCACTTTCATCTCTGGCGCCATTTTGTTTCTTGACCATGTTTTCCAGTCCTCACTCAGTCATCTGCCCTCAGTGTCTTGCCATGGTTTCCTTCACTTGTTGTATTTTTGCCTTGTGGTCCTCTTCCACAGAGGCAATTGTTTTTATTAAAAATTATTACTTCATGAAACACTATTTGGTCAGCTTCTTCATCTGTTCCACAGTAACAATTCTTTTTTTCAATGTTCTCTGTCTGGTGGACTCGACTGACCTTTCCCACCCTTTTCTTTTAGCATCTTTATGTTTATTTTGTGCTAATTCACTTTAAAAATCCCATGCCTTGGCATGAGTTGGATTTTCAGCTCCAGCAATCTGTAGAAGGCTCTTTCAGGGAGTGGAAGTTTGTTGGAATCACCTGATGTCTGCCACTGGGCTGCTGTGCTGTTTTCTTTGCTCATGTCTGGTCTCATCTCACCTCCTCCTACCCATAATGAGCTTCCCCAGGCCTCCTCTGTGGGCCTCAGGTCTGTACATATGTTATATCCAAGGCACCCAACTGCATGATTTTAGAGCAGAGATTCTCATCCCCTCAGGCAATACTTAGCACTGTCTGGAGACGTTCTTGGTTGCCACCATTCGGGGTGGAGGTTGATGCTACTGGCATCTAGTGGGTAGAATCCAGCCATCCTGCTAAACTTCCTGCCATGTATAGTACAACCCCACAGCAAGGATTATGATGTCCCACAGGTCAATTGTGCCAAATCTAAGAAACTGCTTTTCCAGTGAGCCCTCTGCTACAGGTAAGATCATTTTGCTGGGGTTTTTTGAAAATGGCCACTCTTGGGCTGGCTTCTGAATCAGCAAATCCTCCCTAACCTTTGCTCCCTCACCCAAGTAATTTCTGCAGGTACAGTAATTTCACCTTTGTGGCTTTTATGTACAATCTTTGCTTTTGCCAATCTTCATGTGTTTCTGAGCCTGTGGTTTCTATAATGGAGTCTGCATTATTTTCCTGTTTCCCTTTTCTATTACTGAGCTTCCAGGAAAAGAAGAGGGAATTTGCTGTCCCTCCTTCTGCTCCCCCTGCTTCCACCTTCTTACCCAAATCTCTGGAGGGACGCTTTCAAACTTTAGCTTCAAATATTTCCGTTTAACCAGGGATTAAGCATTCAGGCCTTAGAGCCACTGAGAGCCCATTTGGAATTAGGAATTCTCAAGGAAAATGCTTTCACTCGCAGCTCAGTACTAAGGTCTCCTGCTAGGTTTCCAGTGTGTATCGTGAGGGGTGGTGAGTTTGGCACTGAGTATCCAGGGAAGCCCTGACCTGCAGATCCAGCTCTGTGCAGGATAGGCCTAGGGAGAGGACACCTGATCATCCCCCGCTTTGGGTGGCTCTGGAGTCAACTCCAGGGTCTCCATCACTGTCAGTCAATGAGAAGTAGAGCTAAGGTGCACATGATACAGCGACCCCCGGAAGGTGAAAGGCCGCCTCCTGTCCTGCCCACCTCTCTGGGTTCCTGTTTTCACTTAGTTTTTGGCTTCTGAGTGTTTCACATTTTCTTGCCAAATCACTGATTTTTTAAAAAATTCCTACTTCAACCAGCAATGTTTGTTGTTTTCAGAGAGTCAGTGAGCATTGGTTCCACTACACTGTCCTTACCTCCCTACGCCTTTGTTTCATCTTCTCTAGAATGGAACTAGCCAGCTGTTGGCGCAGGCCTGTAATCCCAGCACTCTGGGAGGCCGAGGTAGGAGGGTCGCCAGCTTAGGCCCAGGCTGGGCAATTTAGCGAGACTGTCTCAAAATAAAAAAATTAGAAAGGGTTGTGGATTGTAGCTCAATGTGAAGGCTTCAATCCCTAGTGCCGGCGGCAGGGGGGGGGGGGTATAATAATAGAAGTTATCTCAGAAAAATCTCTGAAGAGGACTGGGGTCATATATGCAAATCACCAAAACAGTGCTCGGCAGATCCAGATCGTGGATTAGCAGAAACTAACCACACGGTCAACCGCTAGCTGCTCCCCACCCTCCTTCCCGCCTCTTCTCTCCTCCCTTTCCGGCTGGTAGGAGAGTCTGAGGCAGTGAGAAAGTGGGCGGAGGAGCCGCAGGGACCCCTTCCTGCTCTCGCCCGCTTCCCACTGCCCTGGCGCGGGCCCAGCTGCCACCCTCCGCCTCACAGACCTTTCACTGTTTCCCTTTGCTGTTTCCTCCCTCCCTGGAAGGGGCCCAGAACAAATGTTTCCCACTGCCAGCGCCGCCCCCAGCAGCTGGAAGCCGCTCTGCCCATGGAGAGGCGCCCCCCCGCCAGGGGAGTCTCTGTCTCCCCAGGTCCCTCAGCGCTCCCCACCACAGGCATGAGGGGAGGGTCGGGGTTTGATACTTTCGGTAGCTTTTTCAGATTTAGAGGAAAAAAAGATGCAAAAATACTATAAAGAACTTTCATATGTTCTTAAATCAGTCCCCAAATGTGCACATTTTACTTTATTTGCTTTGTCACCTTTATCAATCTATCCATCCATATGTACATATGCACACAAATGTTATTATTATTATATTGCTGTTGTTTTGTGGGCCATTTGAGAGATAGTAGCAAATATAAAGCTTTCCTACCCTTCAGTATCCCTTAGGGTAAGAGGTGTGAATATTTAAATTTTTAAAAATTATTACAGTAAGAGACACGTTGCCATTAATTTCCCCTCAGAATACGCCCTCTCACTTTGAACAGACTTATCCCATGATTCATGCCATTTTCTGAAAAAGTCCTGAAAGTCCCTTTTTTGAGTGCCTTTAGTCACACTATCTTGGCTGCTTCGATGTCCTGAATGGATTCAAAACCTTTAACTTTCATGGTCATTTGACTTTGAGGAAGAGCCACAAGTCACACGGTACCAGATCTAGCAAATAAGATGGATGAGGACACAGCGTCATGTTTTTACCAGCCTCCCTTTCTGTTGGACGGCACTCAGCAGCGGCATTCGCTGTATTTTTGATCACACTTTGTAAAGACCCTCATGAAAGAGGACTCCAGAACTGCTTCAGAAAGTGGTGAGAACAATGGGCTGAACGTGTTCAAAGAGAAGGGCAGTGTTGTGAAGGAGATTTGTGGCAAGGTGTCTTTAATGTAATAAATTTTAAAAATATAAACATTTACCATGTGTTTGACCACACCTCATATATTCCTGGACACAAGGAAATTTCCTTTCATACACAATATAATTATCAAATGCAGGAAATTAAATGCATACAATACTCTGAGATACCCTAAAGACATTCATAATTTCCTAGCTGTCCCAATCATGTTCCACTATAGAAAAAAGAAGAAAAGCCTTTCAAGTCAGGCCTCTAATCTAGAATAGTCCCTTGGTCCACCTTCCCATTTCATGGTCTTAGCATCTTTGAGGTTATGAACCAGTCATCTGTAGAATGTCTCTGACTGACTTTGCCTGACGTTTCTTCCTGTTCAGATTCAGGCAGGAACAGTGCAGAAGTGACACTGCTCCTCCTATTGTGCTGAAGTAAGAGGCACGTGACAGCGATTTATCCCATTGCCCACAAAGTTAGCCTTAATCACTGGATGAAGGTGGCGTCCATCAGATTGTACTGCTCAAAAGTCATGATTTTCCCTATTATAATTAATCAGTATTTCAGGAATATCTCACTATCCTGTTCCTTATCAAACTTTCACCCTATGGTTTTAGCACCCATCCACATGAATCAGTTATTGCTACAGTATTTACCAATCTGTGACTTTTTAAAAGCTCTACATCACTTTATATTTATTAATTGGCATTGGCATTCTAATGGCATCTAATTGACAGAGTGAAGAGCTTTCCTCCCCCCACCCTATTTAGTTGTATTTTAGTTTACTTATGCAAAATGGACTCCCATTTTCTTCTTTTATTTAATAACTTATTATTGTCACTATAGTTACTTATCTCTTTAATTTTATTGGTACATTTTAGAGATACATAATGATGACATTCATCATATGGAATTTTTACCTATACATGATATATCTTGATTCTTTTTTCCCCTTTTCCTCCTTTTCCTTCAATTCCTCTTCCCCTCCTTATTTACAAAAGCTTTGTTTTGATTTTTCCTTCTACTCTCTTTTTATAGTTATTTATCTTGAAGTTTAAGTTGTCTGGACTTGGTCAATGGGAGTCCAGTAGCATTTTTTTTTTTTTTGGTACTGGGGATTGAACTTGGGTCTTTGCTCTTGCGCAGCAGGCAGCGAAACCACTGAGCTAAATCCCCGGCCCCCCAGTAGCATTTTAACTATATCATTCCCTTATTTAAATTAGGGCTGTATTGTTTTCCTCCATTCGTAGCAGAGTACCTAATATTTTCTAAATGAGTGAATGAACCTATAAAGTGGGGGTAATAATAATAATGGTCACAGAGTTTTGCAAGAACTAAATGAGCTATTACATATCAAGTTCTTGGGAAACCGATAATATCAACAGATGATGTTTATCTCTCACTATGTGCCAGCTGCTGTTTTAAAAGCCTTCATACTCCGTAATTCATCATATCGATCCCATGAAGCAAGTAACATCGTTTCCTTCTTTCACAGAGAGGAAACTGAGGTTGAGAGTGTGAAGTGTCTCATCCAGGGACACACGGGCAGTAAGCCAAGGTTTGCACCCAGCTCTGTTTGCTCCCTGGCCTGCGTCTGACCACTGAACCATACTGGCGCCACACACGAGATGGAAAGTGAGACAGAATAAAAGAGGAAGGGAGCTGGTGGAATAGGGATGCAGAGACATCCATCCTCACTCAGGCACAGCTTCCCTCTGCCAACAGCGTGAGGTGCAGTCCTCCCACTGCCCCTGACAGTTCCTGACCACGGTCATGACCTTGACTCTCACCCTCTTCTAGCACTTCCCGCTGTTGCAGTTCCACGTTATTCACTTGCTTAGTCCGTGCATGTCTGTCTCTGACGTCCATGAAAACAGATCTGCCTTTGTTGCCACTGTAGCCCCTGGATCTACCTGACTTGCAGTAGGAGCTCACTAAACTCATTGAATACATGAATCAACAGTGCTTTCCTTTCTCATTCATTCCTCCTCGGAAGCTGCCCAAGGTCTTATATAATCACCAGGTGTAAAGAAGGAGGGCATGGTGATAACCAGAGAAGGGAAAGCCTGTACCCCAAGTCCCACACCAGGCAGGAGCAGAGCTGGAGCCCAGAGCAGTGCCCAGTCCACCTACAGACACCTGTGCCCCCTCTGTCCTTAACGCAGCATTCAGTTCCATGGAAATATCCCTGGTTGTCTGAAGATCCACAGGGAAATAGCATTGTTTATATTCACAGGGATTGTTTATAGTTCACAGGGAAATGAAATTATTTATATTCCTAATACTTCATTTTGAGATTCCTGTGGTTAAGTTGTTGGTGGTGAGTCACACTAATAATAGTGGCCTTAGAACCATCGCAAACTGATACCTGTGCTTGCCTGCTCCACCGCTTTGGTAACCAGAGGAGACGTTTCTGGGAAGACGCCTTCACACCCCCCAGTTTGGACCCACCTATAGCCACAGGTGTCGGGGCTAAACCCAGTAGATTAGGAGGTACACCCTAGGGGACAGGTGATCTGCTGACATTAATTGACATAGGAAGGGAGTTTCTCTATCAGGTTTACCAATAAATAGGGCCAAATAGAGGGTGAATATCAATTCAAAGCAAAAGGTCACTGAAAATCCAGCAGCAGCCCAAGGCCAGGTGGGAAAACCCAGGAGCGGTTTATCTGTGTCAGAGTCACTGAAGCAGCTGGTTAGATGCAACTTACATCAGTGGCAAACTGATGGAGGTAGATGAACAGGACCTAGATAATGTTAGATCAAAAATTCTATGAGGAATGCTCATCTTTCATAAGCATGCATCCACCCAAAGCAATACTGACATATTCTGGACCTTGAGATCCAATGTCTTAGAGAAAGAAAGGCAAAATACAACCTGGGCTTAGACATAACCAGTGTCAAATATTCAGGCAGAATCCCAATGATGAATGTAACTGCACTGCATACCTACAATGTACCAATAAACTTAATGTAGAAAAAAGATATACAAGCAGAGACACAGGCTTTCTGAAATAATCTAATGCTGTTTATCCCAAGCAGCCAAGTAACTGTTGGGTAATACGTCTTGTGCACAAAATGAATCTGAGTAGCAGTTTTAATGTGAGAGTGTTCCACATGTGGATTCCAGATGCATAAACACCATGCATTTTTGGTTGAATTTTATATAGAGACTGAAAAAGAAGCCCCCATACATGTAATAATACTTTGCAAGTAATAATGCTTAATCAAACACCATCACCATGTTCTCAATAGTCTTAAAAATGACTTGAGTAATTTTCCTCAACCCCTGCGGTGGGCCAGGGTAGGACAATTTGATTGCACTTGATATGAAAAGGAGCTCCCAGTGAAATGGAAAAGGAGGAGGAGCCTGAGGTGGTTTCCGTGGACACTGAGGAAACTGTTCTTGCATCCCCACTTAGAAAACGAGGTCTCCCGGAGAAATGGCTGAAGGATCATCCACTCCCCCATGTTTCTGTTGAATTAGTCAATGTCACAGAATTTTGTAATTCTTCATTCATTAAGTACATCCTCCCACCCTGGGATTCATCTGTTTTTCTCCAGTGAATATATAGGTCAGTGTCCAGAGGGAATTCAAAGGAGCCAAAGTACCAAGATATTGCACTGGAATTCACTAGAATGAGTGCCCTGTGAAGGTAGGGATTTGTCTCTTCTGCTCACCATGGTGTCCCTAGCCCTGAACACAGTGTCTGGAAGATGGTAGGTGTTCTGCAAATATTTGTCTGTCTCATGTCTGTCATGAGATTCCATAAGGCAAAGATGGATGGAGACCCCAGTCTCAAGACATACACATCAGAATGGAGGATGAGTCACGTTACAGGTTGGTTGTGGCTGCCATATTGATATACTATGGCTGCCTCAGTCCATCAAAGTGTTGCCCAGGGTGATTCCTTCCAGTGGCTCTGAGGGAAATTTAGCCCATCCTGTACCTCTTTCCTAGCTTCCAGTGGTGCCCAGCAATCCTTGGCTGGTAGACACATCATTCTTACCTCTGCCTCCAATTTCCATACCGTCTTCTTCTGTCTGTATCCTCTCTTCTCATAGGACATTACCACTGGATTTAGGGTTCATCCAGATAATCCAGAGGGAGCTACTCTTGAGATCTCAATTACACCTACAAAGACCCCTTTCCCAATGATAGAGAGGGTATACTTTTTTGCCACAACCCGCACAGCGTAGGGTCGGAAGCCGGGGAGAGCTCATAACTGGGACCAGGTGGAACCATAGCTTGTCAGGAGCTAAGGGCCACCTGGAGCGCCACACTCTTTATTTATAGTGGAAGGCAAACAGGAAGAGAAGGCAGGGCAAATAGTGCTAAATGGCTTAAGTGGGCTCGCCAGAAGGTAGCATGATTGTTTCGTGATCTGGGCATGCGCAGGAAGGGAACGGGGAAGGATACAAGGTAACTGTCTTCCAGGGCTGTGCCATACAGGGTCTACAATATGGGTCTCTAATCTATGGAGGAGAAAGGGAGTAGGGAGGACAAAGGGAGCAGGAAGGAGACAAAGGGCCATCCTCAGGCTTGGGCTGCAGCACTTTTTTTCTTTTTGTAGAGCTAGGTATTGAAGCCAGGTCCTTCTGCATTTTAGGCAAACGTTCTACCAGTGAGCCAAATCCCCAGCCTTGATGTACCTAGTTTTATGAGGGGACACCCATCTAACCCCAACATTAGCCACCAATATGGCCCCAAGGATCTGTCTCCAGGCATCCAAACCCTTATGGATTTAGGTTGATCTGGGCGGCCAGTAGAATGCAGCCAGCCGCCATGTCCTATGCAGCTATGGGGAGAGGCTCATCATGGCAACTCTATGGGTGAACTTAATAAAAATCGATGGGCTAACTAGTCAAAAAGCAAGGATGGTCAAACTGGATTTAAAACATCAAAACATATGCTATTTACAAGAGCATATATCTAGGGCTGGAGATACGGCTCAGTGGTAGGGCATTTGCTCGGCATGTGCTGGCCCTGGGTTCAATTCTGAGAATGGGGGGGAGGGGTCAGTCTAAAATGTAGCTACATTGGAAGAATGAAAAAAAATGATGCCATGTAAATGAAAAATACTTGTGCAATTATAATATCAGACAAAACAGATTTTAAGACTACACACTGATAGAAATAAAGAGATATTAAAGCGCGAGAAGCACAGTCCTTCCTTGGGGGGTGGAGCTGAGAGGAGAGGGGCTGTAACCCCGAGGAGCCAGGTGGGGCTTACGGCTGCCAACAGTGGTCAGTTTCCTTACTGGGTAGCGATTATATGGCCCATGGGTGTCTGCTTTATAATTACTGGGTATAGGATTTACCTTACCTTTGCTTTGAGTGCCTTCTGGGTGGAATTTCACAACCAAGACGTTTTTGTTGTTCTCCTTGTTTTAATGGATGAATGACGAAGGCAGTTCTATGCCAGGCAGCCTGATATCAGCACATAAGCCCTTAATCACGTTAGTTCTGTGCTTACAAATTACCTAATAATAAGTAAAGTGCTTTGTATGTGTTAATGCATTACCCTTCTGCATGATCCTATGAAGTAGATTCTATTTTTAAAGCCCCATTTTAAGATAATATAGCAACTGGGACATAAGTTAAATTTATGGGTCAGAGAGCTGGAAAGGGGCAGAGCCAGGCACTGAACCCTGGAATCCACTTCCACAGCCTCCTGCTGAAGACCATGCATCTTCATCGCACTCAGCATGTATAAAAAAGCGGCTTTGGTGATCTGCTGACGGTAAGTTTTATTTCTAAATAAATCTCTGCTATCAGATTGGAGAAAAATTCTTATTGAAGGGGAGTTAACCTGGAAGATCAAAGTTAATTCTGAAAACAAACAAACAAACAGAGGAGAAATCATCCTGTAAGATATCAGCGTTCACTAAAGGAATATTTACCATGGTTTTTTAGGGGGCGAGGCACGCGGGGATAGACAGACCAGTGGGATGGAACTGACAACCCAGAAACAGACTCACAGAAGTTTGAGAGTATAACTGTTGGGCCTGGTGGTACACTCCTGTAATTCCAGCACTCAGGAGGCTGAGGCAGGAGGACTGCCACGAGTTTGAGGCCAGCCTGGACTACAGTGAGTTCAAGGCCAGTACACAGTGAGACCCTGTCTCAAAAAAGTTTGGAAGTATAGCCTAGACACAGAAGTGTTACAAATCAGTGAGGAAAATATGGATAATTTCATATTTCCTGCTGGAAGAATGGCTTTCCGTATGGAGAAACATAAACCTAAACTGCTACCTGCCTCACATCACATGTTGTTATAAATTCTAGACCTATTTAAAGCCTTTTTAGGACACATACGATAAATGTCTTTACATCATGACTAGATCACATAGAAATAAAACAAACAAGAAGCCCCTCTATATGATAAAACATCATACACCAAGTAAAAGGATATGTCACAGATGAGGTAGAAATATTTGGAACTCATATAAGTAAACAATTACGTCCAGACGTAAGCCCATCTCCTAGTTAAGAATAATTTAAAAAGTCAATAGAAAAATGAGCAAAGGCCAGGGCATGGTGGCGCATGCCTATAATCCCAGCACTTGGGAGGCTAAGGCAAGAGGATCACTGCAAGTTCGAGGCCAGCCTGGGCTACAGTGAGTTAAAGGCCAGCCTGAACTACATAGTGAGACACTTTCTCAAAAAAAAAAAAAGGGAAAAAGAAAGAAAGAAAAATGAGCAAAGTATTTGAACTGGTAACTCAGAAAATTTAAGAAATAAAAATACAGGCTATATAAATAACACATAACTTTTGAATATAAGTATGTCCTATATACCCCACACTCCTAGTGTACATGTGTGGGCTTCCTTGATTTTATCTGGCAGCCTCACTGATGAGAAGCATTATCTCACCAGTACAACAGCATAGAAATCATAACAGGGCCGGGGATTTAGCTCAGTGGCACCATTCCTGCCTTGGAAGCGCAAGGTCCTGAGTTTGATCCCCGGTACTAAAAAAAAAAAGAAAAGGAAAAAAGAAATCATAACAACAATAATATTTTACACCCATCAACATAGCAAAGCTGATTAAGTCTAATCATACTTGCTGATGGGCATGTAGATGAGCACAACCTTATTAGGGAACATTTCATGAAAGCTGCTAAAATTGGAAATGTTCTGTACATGAGGACCAAACAATTCTACCTCCCTAGGATGTAGTGAGAAACATTGCTGTTGGTGCATAAAGAACATATACAGGTATATTAACTGCACATAATAGAAGAAAATAAAAAGGTACAGCCAGTCCTCCTGTCCCTCAGTAGGTCAGAGCTGTACAGGGCAATCCTGTGATCATATTGTCATAGTTGATGCACAGAAAGCTAAGCAGTAGTTATAAAGTGAGTGAACCAGAGCTGGACAGTTTGATATGTCTGACACAGATGGATACGTTATACTGAGTGACTAAGGCAGATTTCAAATAGATGCTTAGGGTGAAATTTAGACACAGCACCCGAAATTATAGAATAAAAATATCATAGAAAAAGCTGCTTATTAATATAAATGCTGGAATTGATTACATCATGCACGTGTGTTATGGGGGTTACAGTGAATGAAGGTGCTTGAGCTAAAGGATAGATGAATATTTCTACTGCTTTCTTCCATGAAAGAAGAAAAAGAAATAGGAGCAAACATGATGAAATACAAACCTCTTTCATATGGGTGATGGGTATGGGGTGACTGTTGTGGCATTTTCTATATGTCTTAATGATTCCAAATTAAGAGTCAGAATTTTAAGGAGGTGAATGATCCCTGGGCTCAGGGCCCTTCCAGCTTGGAGTGCTGCTTGGTTGGGGTCACCTCTGACTCAGGCGATGGATCTTGTGGCTGTCCTTGGGTCACTTCTGAAGAGCCCTGGCCTCTCCTACCTGCCTGGAAAAACGCTAGAGCCCTCCCCTGGCCAGCAGCTGCTGTCAGGTAGGCAGGTGTGAGCCAGGTGGGGAGGTAGTAGGGCTGCCAGGACAGCTCAGAGAGGCCTTTGCAGGGCATCAGCCCTGCCTGGGCTGAAGGTGCCAGAGGACATTTGGAGGTCCCTTGATCGTGC
>NW_004624767.1:3770262-4062125 GCF_000247695.1 Heterocephalus glaber | reverse complement strand
TCTCTCCCTCTCTCCTTCCCTCCCTCCCTCCCTTCCTCCCAAGGAGGTGCCAGGGCACTCTGGAGGTGACCCAAGAAGAGCCACAGAGGAATCACTAGAGTCAGAGATATTGCTACACAGTACCCCAAAACTGGAAAGGCATCCAGGCCTCTGGGGCCTTCCTGATTATTCACGCAGGCACCTTAAACATGTTCCTATTGTTGTTCTGCCATCACCACCATCCATCTCCAGAATTTCCATCTTGCAAAACTGAAACTCTGTGCCCATGAAACAATGGCTCCTTATTTCGGCCACCCACCAGCCCCTGGTGGCCTCCATTCTACTCTCTGTCTATACGAGTTTGACTATTCTAGGAACCCTAGACAAGAGGAGTCATACAATATTTGTCTTTTTTGTGGCCGGCTGATTTCATGTGGCATAATGCCCTGAAGGTTCATCCATCTTGTGGCAGGTGTCAGAATTTCCTTCCTTTTTAAGGCAGAATAATGTCCCACTGGATGGCTACACCACATTTTGTTTGTCATTCGTCATCTGTAGGTGGACATTTGTGTTGCTTGTGTTAGCCTTTCAGTGTGTAAGAGACTAGAGTGGAGCCTGCACAGTGTAGGTCATATCAGTCTTCTGGGGTCACAAAGACAGTCCCCTGGAGCTTGAGGACAGAACATGAGCAGCACCCCCCAGAAGGAAACAAGGGAAATCCAAGGTAAATTGGGCAAGAACAACTTTCTAGCTGGGCCCACTGCTTCTACCCCTGGCTCTGTGATCCATTTCTCACATGACCATGTCGATCCATTTTCCCAAATCTCATGGCTCCCTAATACCCACCCATAGGATAAAGCTCAAGAGGTCCCCAAAACCCTTCGTGCCAGCCCCATCTCCTTCCACCTCCTTGCACCAACCCAATCCAGCTTCTTCCAAGTCCCAAAGCACATCCTGAGCAGGTGCACGCAATTCTCTCCACCAAAATCACTTCTTGTGGTTGACTCCTATCCATCCTTCAAAGGCAAAGTCTGTGGTTTGAACCCTCACCTCACAGAAGACTCCTTACGAAGTGGTTAGTCAGGAAAGAATGTCTATCATCTCACATCGAAAGAGGTGTAGGGCTGGGTGGGTTGAGGGTTTGTTAATCCAGAGGCTCAAACATGTCATTCGGGATCTAGAAAGCCTCCATCTTTCCTCTCCACCATCCTCAGGAATTTGGCTCGTCCTTTGGGCCTGGATCCCCTCAGGCAGCAGCTCTGGGTAGGGTCCTGCCTTGTGTCTCCTTCTAGGCACAGAGAAAAGCTTCCCAGCATTCTCCTATCAGATCTTCCCATTGGCTGGACTTAGGTCACATGCCCATGCCCCAGTGGTCCCACAGTCACGTGGGCTAATGGAGCCAATCAAGGAGCAACCTATCCTCTGGGTAGGATCAAAGTGAACAAAATCGTGATCTTTTATCAAGGAGGTGGGTAAGGAAGGACTGTCCCATGGTCTCCTCCCATGCCCGGTGCTTAGCCAAAGCTTGTTACATAGCAGCCATTTAGTGATTACTTCTAAAATGATGCCATAAGCCCAACAGGCAGTATATGGCCTTCCTTACCCTTTCTAAGCAAGAGAGACAGACTCAGTTCTGGAAACTGTGAACATGTCATTATGTGGGTTCCATGGTGGGTCAGATACAGTCTTTGCATGGGGAGTTACAGCATGGCCGACCCTCAGAACCACCCCATTCCCCAATCTGCAATTCCCTCTCTGCTTATCAAAATAATTAATGATGAAAAAAGAAATACAACCTACCAATCCACACCATTAAAAGTGAAGGAATGTCAAAGAAAGTGAGCTATTGCTTCTTTTCTATTGAGTTAGTGGAGACCACATAGCTTGTTGGTATTAGTATTGGCAAAGGTTTGGGAAAATAGGAACTTTCATCCACAGTTAGCACGGGTACAGACAGGACACCTATGGCAGCATCATCCACCATATTAGAAAACAGGAATCACTTAAAATATCCATAAAGAGGCTGACTACCAAGGTTACATGGTAAAACTTGATGTTCTTAAAAAATTAAGCAGATCTACATATATTGTAATATGCTGGTGGGCTACTGCTAGGAGAAAATAAGTTGCAAAATAGCATTTATATCAAGGTACAATTTCTACTTCTTTCAAGCTTTCCTGAGGTGTAATGACAAATAAAAACTGTATATTTCAGGGATCCAGGGTGATGATTGACAGATGTGTACCCTGTGAAGTGATCGCCATGATCAAACTAATGATCGCATCCATCTCCTCGCCTAGCTGCCACGCTCGCATGTGTGAGAGCTTCAGATCTCTTTTGTGAATGTGACCAGGGTACAGTCCTGACTGTGGTCACCATGCTGTGCATTAGAGCCTCAGAACTTAACTCGTGGCATAATCGGAAGTTTACACCCTTTGACCAAGAAGATACATTTTCTATTGGTGTTGTAAGTATATGCCTCATACGTATGTGATGTAAAGCATCCTGAGAGATTTAACAAAATTTAAATGACTAAGTGTTTGTTAAAGTGATGAGAGCTGGTGTAACAAACAGCCAGAGCTCCCTGATGGACGAAATGGGATTTTATTTCTGGTTCATAAAGTTAAAAAGAGGTGCCAGTGCCTCTTTCCTTTAGCAGTGACCCCGAGTTCCAGTTCCAGCCTGAAGCTCTGCTATTTCGTGTTTCGCGGATTTCCGGTTCTCCACGGAAGGAGAAGGTGCAGGTAGGAGGGTCTGTAGATGGGTTCTTATGTGCATGCACATTGGTTGGCCCGCGTCATGTGGTGCTGTGGTTTGGCTCTGATTTCAGTGTCCTGCGGGGGTTCCTGTGTTGGAAGCTTAGTCCCCAGAGTGATGGTGTAAAGAGGTGGAGCCTAACGGGGTGTCCTTACTGTAGCTCTGGCTGGGGGTGCTGCCCTCGGAAGGGATGAAGGGAGTTCTTGTGGGGCCCTGAGCTGATTCGTTAGTGAGGGTTGTTATGAAGAGAGATGTACTGACACCCCCCCACACCCCCGCTTCCTGTGTTGCCCTGTGGTCTGTCACACGGACTCCTGCCCTTCCCTGCTGTCCTCAGGGGCCCCCTCAAGGGCTCCCCCAAGGAGCTGAGCAGAAGCCAGCATCCAACTCCTGGACCCCCAGAGTGTGAACTGTTTAGACTTCATTTCTTTCTAAGTTACCCAGCCTCAGGGATTTCATTATGGAGATGGAAAACAGACTAATGTGAGGCCAGGTGACAAGGAAAGAGGGGGTAGGGATGCCCAGGAGAGCAGCAGGCGGGTTGTGGTGAGCACATTATAGTGTCTTACTGTTGCTTCTGTAGGGTTTGAATATCGTACTTGAGCAGGTATTTCTTTTGTAAGAGGGCACTTGAATGAGATTGGGTAGATAATCCTCATACTGGGTCTTTCTGGCCCCAGCAGGGACAGGATAGTGGTTCTTGAGTGGAAATTGTCCCTGGGAAGGTCTATCCTCCCATTGTGATGGACCAGCCCTCCCTGGACTTCCATCTCCTGGATGTTTTGGTCAGGGTAAGTTCCTCAGTCCCCATGGGAAGGTAGAAGCCAGACCTGGGGCTTTGGTGACTTCATGAACTTGCTGCTTCTCTGAGTATGGTAGGCAGAACTATGATCCCCCAAAGATGTCCCCTTCATGATCCTTGGAAACTGTAAATAATATGTCATGTTACAAAACAAGGGGAGATTAAGGTTGCAGATGGAATTAAGGCTGCTAATCTGCTGACCTTAAAATAAGATTATCTGGAATCATCTGGATTATTTGGGTGCCCAGGGTAGTCACAATGGCCTTTCCATAGGGACAAGGACAGATGAATGAGAAGCAAAGATAGGACAGGGTGAGAAAGACTCAGGCCATCTCGGCTGTGAAGGTGGTGGGAGGGGCCACGTGCCAAGGGTTACAGGCAGCCTCTGGGAGGACAGAGAAAGAGCCTGCCCAGAGCCCCAGAACACCCTGAGTTAGCCTGGCAAGAACTGTTTCGAACTTGTGCCCGCCTTTGGAACCCTAAAATAATGAATCTGAGGTAATTTGTTACAACAGCAATACGATGGTACTAAGCATTTTAGGAGCCTGCTCGGGCCATTTGGAGAGCGTCTCTCTCCCTCTCTCTCTCTCTCTTTCTCCCCCTCCCTCTCCCTCTCCCTCTCCCCTCCCCCTCTTCCTCCCACTCCCCCTTCCCATCTCTCTGGTTCTCTGGTTCTCTCATTGTGGAGTCCAGGTGACCTGGGTTTGACTCTGATGTCACTACTACCAGCTGCATGACTTGAGCAAGTGTTCTCTGAGCCTCAGTGTCCTTGTCTTCAAGACAAGAATAATAATGGTTAGGGCTCTGTGGGCATCAGATGGCACACACTCCACCCCACTGACAGCTCACCAAGGACACTATGTCACTGGGTGGGAACCATCCTTCTTTCGCTTGTCTCTAGGAGGCCTACTTCAAAGTGGTCAAGGCCCATCTGAGGACTCCTGTTTTGTCTATTTTTTAAAGATAAGAATGTTAATTTTTATTGATAAATCATGATTTTTTTAAATCGAGTACATAATTAACAGTAACATTCCAACATTTAAAATAAAAACTTTCAGAATCATCTTGATCAGTATATAAAACTTTAGTTCCTGGAAAAGTAATATTTATTTCAACAATACTCTTCCCATATATAAAAGCTTCTCAATATAGGGGATTTATAAATGAAACTTTACAAAGTTTCCTTGTGTACAGAAGAGATCTCCAACACCATATTAACTGCACCCTATTAAAAGTCCAAAGCATAAAGTCAAAATCAAGTCACATTCTATGGAAGCTATCAAAGATAAATTTTAAAAATCTACAAATGGAGCTGGATATGGTGGTGCACGCCTGTAATCCCAGCACTCTGGGGAGGCTGAAGCAAAAGGATCACAAGTTTGAGTCCAGCCTGGGAAACTTAGTGACTCAGAGAGACCCTGTCTCAAAAATAAAAACATACGAAAGGGCTGGATAAGTAGCTCAGTGAAAAAACCCTAGGTTCAATCCCCAGTACTGCAAAAAGAAAAAAAAAAAATCTACAAATGGAACTACTCTCACTCACTAATTTAATAGAGTGGTAAATCCTGGCCTCATGACAACATGAGTTAGAAAGGTTTGTAAATATAACCATACATACGTCACCCTCATCCCCATTACATACCAATGTATTCGTGTCCTTTAAAGTGAGAAAATCAGATATCATCTAGGAAGTGTTTATTTTCCTGTATTACAATTGAAATGAACACAACAATGTATTTTGTGGAATGATGCAATGAGAGACAATGTTGGCCAGATATTCATCTGACCATCTGAGAATTAGTATCCAGAATATATAAAGAACTCAAAAAATTGAACAATTAAAGAACAAATACTCTGATCAATAAATGGGCAAATGATCTGAAAAGACAATTCTCAAAAGAAAAAGCACAAATGGCCAATAATGTATGGAAAAACAACATCTTTAGCCATCAAGGAAGTGCAAGTCAAAACTTCATTGAGATTCAACCTCACTCCCATCGGAATGGCTATTATTTAAATACGGCAGTACTTCAGTTCATGAACCTAATTCGTTTGTTGCATGATTCTGTGGAAGATGGCTGCCGCATTCATGTTCATGCAGGGAAGATGGCTGCAGTTCTGTTCATCACCCGATGTGGAGTTTGTGACTAGAAGCAAAATTTTGGTGAGCACTTCTGTCCAGAAGCTAAATTGTTCAAGAACAGAAGCTTTCACGAACCAAAGTATTACTAAAAACAAACAAACAAATCAAATACCAAATCATATTAAATGCTGACAGGGTGGCGGGGCGGTGGGGGATGAACCTTTATACACTGTTGGTGGGAACGTAAATTAGTACAGCCACTGTGGAAATCAGTATGGAAGTTCCTCAAACAATGGAAAATAGAACATCTATGTGATCCATCTACACTACCCTTGGGTATATACCCGAAGGAAATGAAGTCAGTATACAAAAGAGATACCTGTATATCCATGCTTGTTGTGGTACTATTTACATAGCCAAGTCATGGAACCAGTGCCCACCGACAGATGAATGGATGAAAAAAAAAGGTGGTATATATGCACACAATGGAATATTATTCAGCCGTGAAGAAGAATGAAATCAGATCATTTGCAGGAAAATAGATAGGACTGGAGGTCATCATGTTAAACAAAATAAGTCAGACACAGTTACAAGTATCACACATTTTCTCTCACATGTGAAAATTAAGAAGAAAGAACCACCTGAAAGTAGAAAAGGAATTTATTAGGGAAGGGAAACAGGACCAAGAGGAAGGAAGACAGAGGAGGAGAAGAGGAAGGTATGAGTGTGAATACAATCAAAGCACAATATATATAATATGCTGCATGTGTGTGTGTAAATGTCCAGTCAAACACATTCATTTGTGCAATTAATATATAATACATATAATTTAAAGCTATTTCTAGGCAGTGAGTTCTGTTTTCACGTGGCTCATGAAAAGACAACACCATATTGCATCATTCCATAAAATACACTAATGGTTTTGCAAGGTACTCTTGAAATACAGCCTGAAGTCAGAAGAGTTCTTCGTGTCCTGTGAGTGCTTTGTGGATCGCTGTGACCTGGCCAGGCGGAGGGGTGGAGGGGCCAGAAGCTCTCTCCTCAGCCTCCCCACTGCCAGGACCACTTCTGCCCACATTCTTCAGGGGAAGGTGGCATCCTCTCCTATCACTCCATCCTTTCCAAGCCCAGGAGCTCACTGGGGTCGATGAAACACCTCATCTACTTGATGCTTCTAAAGCCCACATGAAATGGGTGAAATCTCTTGACAGAGAGGGTGGGGTTTTAGCCAATAAAAGGGAAGACTGTTCCTTCTGAGGTCTGTGTCCTTTGTGTTCTCCAGGGCCAAGTGGTGATGGTGGTGGGGGATTGTCATTCCTTTCATTCTCAACTCTTGAATAGGAGAGAGTGAGATGTGGGATTTAATGGGGAAGCTTTTTGGTACTAATTGTTCCTGTTGTTATTATTTCTGGGTAAGGAACACTTCCAGCTGTTTCCCCTTAAGTCTGGGGAAGGGGCCAGGGAGGGGCCCTCAAAAACAGGCCAGAGTGGTTTATGTCAGGCCAAAGTAAAATTGCTCAAGGCTTTTATTTCACCAAACATGGATCCAGACTAAAGCTTGACGGGACCCGATGCCATCTGTGTGGGGGGTGGAGATGAGGTCCCGTTGTCTGCAGACATCCTGACCTTTTGCCGTCACCACTCGGAGGGGCTTTAGCGCACCTGAGGTGCTGCCATCTGCAAATCGATAGGAAGTGGACAGGTTCCAGAACATTCTCCCTTGCTGTCTTAAAAGATGAGTTGTGGCAGGCTGAGAACACCCCATGGATGTCATTTCCTCAAAATACCTCAAAATGAGGATTTGCTTATTGTAGGGAGCATGAGAAATACCAAAATTTTTTTTTTTAAAGGAAGGGGCCAGGAATTTAGCTCAGTGGCTCTGTGCCTGCCTTGCAAGCACAAGGTCCTGAGTTCAATCTCTGGTACCAAGAGAGAAAAAAAAAAAAAAAAAGGAAAAATCATAGCAGATCCTGGTTTCAAGTCCCTGTTCAGGCACCAACTGTAGCCGACCCAGACCCTGAGTCCCTGCTCGGGTGCCAACTGTGGGCAATGCATCCATGGCCGACTTTTGGGCTGGGGATTTAGCACAGTGGTTCCGGCGCCTGCCTTGCAAGCACAAGGTCCCAAGTTCAATCCCAGGTACCAAAAAAAAAAAAAAAATGGCCGACTTCCACTGCGGCTCTCAGGTCCCTCCTGCCCCAGGCGTGACCCATGGGGAGCCAGCCCACTCCTCCAGGCTTTCCACACCCAGGCGACACTTGTTGGGCCTGGACCCACTACTTTGTTCTCCCTGACCCTGAGAGAGACATGGAGTCAGTTTAACAAGCGGGCAGCCAGGGCATTCTCACCTCTAATAGACAGAGGATCTCCCAGTGTCTGTCTTATCTTGCCTTTATTCACCCAAACATGGGCATAAGCAATCAGGTAACACAAAGTTCACCTGCTTTCCAACAGCCATCAGTACATGCTCAGGTAAAGAACTTAACCTCAGCTGCCTCAACTTTTCCTCAGACCCTGCAATAGGCTGTCACCCCTGAGTGCAGCCTTTCTCCTGTGGGCTCACAGAGGAGGCCGATTAGGCCTTAATTCTCCTCTGCTCTCCCACAAGAATCACCAATTTATCTCTCCTGTGAGTACTTTGCTATTTTTCTCCTTCTAGTTTTTTCTTTTTAAAATTTTTATTAGTACATATGGGCAGCACATAATAGTTTTTTTCCCTTGGTGTAAATAATCTCACATTATCACCTTGTGGTACTTGTATCATTTTATGAGATTTTTTTCCACTTACAATTACTGTTATTGGGTGCATCCCTGCTTTTGGGGCCTAAAAGGACACAGCCTGTGTCCAGGGACTTGGAGGTGGGTGGTGACACCCACACGGAATCTACACAGGGTCCTTGTGCCTCCAGAGACGTGAGGGGGGAGTAACTGGGGTTGATGTGGTTTCTGATTGTGTGCCTGTTTCAAAATCTCAAACATAGATGTGTGAAACATAGATGTAGAATCTTTGTGTAATCCCAAGCCTCAGAAATAACTACCCCTACTTGGTATATCATTTCCAGCTTTATCTACGCAGTCACAAAAATTTACAAGGCTATATACAGGTATCATTTAATCAGAAATAGAATTTTGCTGTCTAGAGTTGTGCAACTTTTTTCTACTTTACAGTAAGTCCCAGTGATCTCTCCCCAGCAGTGCATATAAATTCTCATTCTTTTTTTTTTGTACCAGGAATCAAACTCAGGACCTTGAGCTTGGAAGGCAGGCGCGGTGCCCCCTGAGCTAAATCCCCGGCCCTCGTTCTTTTTAATGGATGCCTAGAATTCTGTTGTTTAGCTATACCATAATTTATTAATTTAACCCCCTATCCACCATCATTTGGGTTGTTTTAAATTTCTCTTCTTGCAAATGAGTCACCGTACACAAGCCTGGAACTTCTGTAGTAGAAATTCTCTCCTACAAGATGAACTTCAAAGCTTCCACACAGGAATGAGAATGAGAACGTGCAGTATGTCTATCTTCCCATGCATAATATCTTTCAAAGATAACATCCTGTGTGATAAGGGAACAGCAAAAAGTGATTTGTAGCTTTGAATGAATAAGAGCCACAAAACTGCTCTGTAGAAGGATTGGAACAATTTATGTTTTCATCAGCTGCCTGTTTTTGCTGTACCCTTATCACACAGGATGTTATCAATCTTTGAAAGATACTGCACACAGACAGATGTAGTGCATGTTCTCATTCATGTGTGCAAGCTAAGAAGTTGATCTTGTGGAAGGAGAGTCTGGAAGAGTGGTCAGCAGAGCGAGGGAAGTTTGGAGGTGATGGAGGGGTGGAGAGATGATGGTTAAACGGTGAGAGGGAGCAGCTGGATTGCAGGAATGAGTTCTTGTGTTCTATATAGAATGCTACAGCAACTACAGTTAGCAACAATTAATTGAATATTTCAAAATAGCTAGTGGAGAGGATTTTGCTTGTTCCTAACCACCCCCCAAAAATCAGAGATGAAAGACGTGTCAGTGAATGAATCTGATCATTACACCTTGTGTACATGTATTGAAATGGTCATACTGCACTCCATAAATATGTAGAATTACTGTGTCAGTTAAGGATAACAATATACTTTAAAAATTTTAAAAATTGCCAAGCAGACAATTTTATGTGATTGAATTGTGGTTTTTTTATTTTTTAAGCATTTCTTTCATGCTTAGTGGAGTTAGCTTAAATATCTTTTATTACATTTATCGGGTATTTTCATTTTTCCTTCTGTGAGCTATCTATTCGTGCCCTTTGCTGCTATTCATTAACATAGTTTCATCTTTCTCTTAATGGTGTATAGGAGTTCTTTGGTTATTAGGAATACTAACCCTTTGTTTGTCATTTGTTCTAAACAGTGTTCCCAAGGTGCATTTAGTCATTTGTCGTTTAGTTCTCTGTTTGATGGCCATTTGTTAATTATATGGTAGTTGCTGAATGTTTGCCAAGTCCCAGGTACTGTGAAAATGGCTATCAATCGCCTCATCCAGTCCTTCACACAAACTACTGACACATACTGTTATTATCATCCTCATGTAACAGGTCAGGAAGCTGAGGCTCAGAAGTTTAATTCACCTGGACAGCAGCGGGATTTGGAGATAGGTGTCACTGACCCTGTCACCCAACATTGTATCTCAGGTTGTTTTCAGTACCCTCAGAAGCAAGCCTGAGGCAGGAACCTGAACTGTCTGGGAGGTGAATTCAGAAAGTGGCAAAGGGGTGGAGAAATGAGATGGGACAGGAAGGAAAGCAACATAGCTTTTGTACTAATGAGCAGGTCACCCATGTGAGCAGCTGCGTCAGTCCATTTGGGGACCCCCGGAGCAAATGCCTTGCCAGTGTCCCAGATGAGGGGCAAGAGCGATGGCATTTATCCTTGTGCTGCCCGAACTGCTGGTTGAGATCAGCTCCAAGGAGTCCTTCACTCCCACATTTGTGACCTACCCCAGCTCCGGACAAGCCTGTCCTTGTGGGTGGAGGAAAGCCCCGGGCAGAGAGCCACAGATGTGTATGGCATGAAGCTTTGAGTCAGGGTGGGTATGGGCAGGATCTGCTATATTAGCCATGTTTGTCTTGAAGATAAAATTTCAAAGAACAACAATGGGCATTTTTGGTCAGTGCTTATACATTAAAGGGAAACTTTCTCTCAATGCAACATTATATAGGCCCCTCCCAATTTTCCGCAATCCTCCTTCCTGCTACCTCAGGTCCGTGAGCGTTAGACGGATGAAAGCTCTTTCTCTGGGAGTGTTGCCTCTGGAGACCAGGGAGCCCAGCCTGAAGCTGAGCTCTGGGGACCTTTGCTCGGGAGACCCCTCCTTCACTGTCCTGGCAGGACGCCCAGCTGGGCAGGGCGTGGCCTTGGCACCTGTCCCCAAGACCAGCTGTGGTCAAAGTTGAGGGAAGCCAGCTGGCTCTGCAGGGCCCAGGCCCTCCCTCTGCCCCCGCTCCCTGCCTGGGGTGCCTTCACCCTCTCCTTTTCTCTTCCTACCTCCCTTCAAAAGATTCTCGCTGAAAGCCAAGCAGGTCTCCACTTGGTCTGTTTGTGACTTTGAAGGTGTTGAGTTGCCCAAGTCCATTTTCGAAGAAACCTTTGATAAATGTCAATGACACACTCTGTTATCCTGGAGTAGAGGGAAAGCTATCAGTGGGCCCAAAGGGGCTCCAACGACCCCTTCCTAATTCACTGGCTCATAGGGCTACAGAGCCTGAGTCCTGCCCTGTCCTCTGGAGCCTGGAGAGGAAGTGTGGCAGGATCCCCAGTTCCTCCTCGTCAGGACGCCCATTCAAATGCCCTCTCCCACCAAGGTGCTCTCACCGGTTCCCTGTTTCTAAACTCTCCTAAATACAATGTACTGTCACTGTCCCTGTGCTCGGGGTTGGCCTCTGTGTGTGTGTGTGGTGTGTGTGAGACTCTGGCCATCTGCTGCACATCTGGCCAAGTTCCCAGTACCCAGACCTGGCACGCAGCAGCCTAAACGCTGTAACAGGGGCCAGAGGGCTTGTCCCCACAGGGCCATGGAGTGGCTAGAGTGTGTGGAGGGGATGGGATTCCTCCTGTGGAGGGTCAGATCCCCAACACAGACTCCGCCTAGGAGAGCTATGTGAGGCCAGAGCAGTATCCAGGGGGCCAGCGCCCAAGTCACTCCAAGCTCGGAGGCCTCAGAGTGCTGTCCCAAGAGGGAACCAAGGGACCCCACACCCTGGCCGTCAGCCCAGGACTCACTCGTAATCAGGAAGGGGCACACGCTGAGGAGGAAGCGGTCTTCAGCTAAGGCACCCCCAGAGATGACAGTGGCTGAGACTGAAGTCAGGCCCCTGAGCCTTGGGGGCATCTGAGTGGGCCCCACCCACAGACCTGCTCTTCCATTTGGCTCATCTCTCAGTGGCCACGGGGGTGCCTCCTTCTCCCGAGCTTGCAAGGAACTGACAGAGCAAAAAGGATAAGAATGTAGGTAAAGGAAACACACAGTTACTTGGAATTAATTAGAAACAGGAGACCAGGTTTGAATCAGAGATTATTTATAAGGAAAAAGAAGTGTATTGCTTTCATGTTCATAACCATCCAGAAACATTTATTGAGCACCTACTATGCACCTGGAACTGGGGATGTGGTCCTGGCCTCCATGAGAGATGGGCAGTCACAGTGGTGAACATGCAAGATGAGTTTGGGTGTGGGTCAATTCGGGAGGAGCAGTAGGGAAGGACAGAGCGGGGTGACAGGGGCTGGGGCAGCTCCTTCAGGTGGTGAGGGGCAGCCTCTCCCGGAGGCTTGGACGGAGATGATGAGGGGGCATGGTCACTTTCTGAGCCCTGTGTCAGGCTAGCGAATCGCTTGTTCAGTATCATCCTTCAGAATAATTATGAGGGGTGTTTGTGTAGCATACACAAGGCCTTAGGTTAGATCCCCAGCACTGCAAAAAATAAAAAGTAAACAACAAAAACAAAACAAAATAATCATGAGATACTCATGAGGGACTGGGTGGGGGGCAGGGGAGAATCAGACAGGATCGGTTGGGGCCACCTTTTCAGTCCACTGACTGGCTCTGGGTGATTGCCATGACCCTCAGAGTCTTGCTTCCCTTGCTTGTGAAACTAATAAGAAAATGGACGTTGTAGAGCTGCAGCGAGATGGGGAGCAGCGTGAATCATATTCCCAGCCCTGTTTCTGGCAGTTAGTAGGTGTCTAATACGCATAGCCATTATTATACACTTATTCCAAACAAGGATGCAACTATTTCATCATCTTTAGAACCACCTTTTAGATTAAAAGAAAAACATGCTGTGTAGCTACATGATCTTATCTCTCCCCAATCTCTGTCCCATCATCTGCCTTACTTATTGAACTTGAAAAGCAACTTTCACTCCTTACAGAAGGAGGCTCCTGCTGGGCAAGAAAAGAAGCCAGTAAGTGTACCACAGGCTCATGCTACCTCTAGGAACCAATAGGGTCGGGTGTGGATTCTACACGGACCCTTGACCATGATGACCCAGCAAGGCTCCGTCTCCAAGGATGCCAGGACAGGACAGGATGCGGCAGCCAGACTGAATAAATTAGCAGCACACAAGAGCTAGTGACGTCCAAAAGGACATTTCTCGGTAGGTCTTGCCAAGACATTCATTTCAAAGAAAGCTCTGGCTCCTTCCGGTGGCCTTTCCCGGCGGCCTCGTGCCTCCCTCCCCAGGACGGAGTTGCACAATTGGTTTTCCAAGCAGAGGTAGATCCTGTCCCCTTCCTGCTCAGCCTTGCCTAACTCAGAGAGCTGCTCCAATCCTGGAGCCTGGACCTAGACAGTGGACAGCAGGTGGTCCACGTCTGCTGGAAATTGACGGAGTGCTCCTGTGGGCCTCCTGGCTCCAGGCCACCAGAAGGGCAGCCCTGGGAAGCTGTGGTGTAGGAGGGTGGTGGGGAGCCTTCATGTCCCAGTCTTCAGTTCAGTGTTGGAGCCAGGGATCTTGGAATCAGAGGGAGACTCAGAGCATGCAGGGCAGACAGGCACCTGCCACGTTGCCTGAGTGTCGGGGGAGGAAACTGAGGCCCCGGAGTTGGCCAAGGTGGTGCAGCGAGTCCTCTGGCTCTAGTGGGAGTGGTGAGGGAGGGCGAGCCCAGAACATGGACCAGCGGAACCCAGAAGGCTCAGGGGGGAGCGGCTCTCCAGGGAATCCTACTCTAAGGTGGGCACAGGCCGTGCGGCGGGGTTGGCCCCTATGTGTGGAGCCTCCTTTCTCGGCCACATGCCTGCAATGCCACCATGAAGGGTCTACTGCTGTCTATCTGCACCCCTCCAAGCTTACATGTGGCCCCTTGTTCCCAGGTGAGGGTGCTGGGGAGCAGGGCTGTGGGAGCTGATTAGGTCCCGACGGTGAGCCCGGGAGGGGCGTTAGTGCCTCCCTAAGGAGCTGAAGAGGCCATTGCAAGGGCGCGGTGAGAGGGGCCCTGGCCAGACCCAGCATCTGCTGGTGCCTCGACTCAGCCATCCCAGCCTGCAGAGCTGTGAGAGATCATTTCTGCTGCTCAGGAGCCACCTGCCTCACAGCACTTCATTTTAGCAGCTCGAATGGATGACACCAGGGCCCTCCTTCTCTGTGTGTTCAACACAATGTCCTTAGGAAGCGGGGGGCTGTCAGGCTCCCAGGGCGTCCTGTGAAGCTGGGCCAGGGGAGCCTGTGTTCCCTCCTGGCTGCACCAGTACTGCCCAGAGCAGGGGACCGAAGTCAGCCCGCCACCCTAGTCCTGTCAAGGGTCCTTCAAAGTAATGGAAGGTGGAGTGCTTTGAGAACGGAAGTAGTTCCCTGGTGGAAGAGGTGATTGTAGTTAATGATTTATGCCTGGGGGCCATGTTTCCTGGCAGGAAGCTGGCAGGCAGGGAGGGCAGGAGCCCAACCAGCCAGATGGGAAAGCTGGGGCCAAGACAGAGGTTCCCAGGGGAGCAGCCTGGCCCATTTTCTGGGGCGGAGCCCTCGCTGGTTGTAGATAGAGCTGTCTTCTGGCTCTGTCCATTTGCTTGTTGATTTGACAAATACTTACCGAGTGCTCCTGCCCAGTGCCCAGTGGCAGGGTGGCTGCACCAAAAGCTCTAAATAAAGTCCCTGCCCTGGCGGGGGGGGCTCAGCTTGATTGGGTGGGGAGGGAGATGCCAACAGGAAAATAGAAGCATGAATAATATAATGGTCATGATTATCGTCGGCACTGGAAATATCCTCCTGCTTCCTGGGGAAAATACAGTCTGAAAACATCACCCTGTCCTGTTCCTTACATCCAGCGCTTCACTGGCTTCTTAGGGTTTCCAAGCTCGTCACCCTGGTCACAAAGCCCTCTCTTGGGAACTCCTCTTGCCCCTTTCTGTTCTCCAGCCTCCCATGGTGGCCTTTCTTTGATGCCAATGCTGAATGCTCACCACAGGGCCTTTGCACCTGCTGCGGCTTCTGCTGCCCGGAAAAGCTCTTTCCCTAGTACTTTACTGGGCTCAGTCTTCCTCATCATCGCAGCCTCAGAGAGGCAATGAAGATGCCTCCACCCACCCATTCATTCATTTATTCATCAGATTCCTGCTGGACTTCCTGAGCACCTGGCATCAGCAGACCTTCGACAGATGCATGTGACTTGTGCCACCCCCACTGGTGGCTTCGGGCAGGTCTCTGCTTCAGTATGGACCTCATTTTGTACATCTATAAAACAGGATGGGAGCTGGACCTGGTGGACCGATTTCCAGCAGCAAGTGCTCGTCTCTGTGGCCCAGCAGGGAGCATGTGGCATCAGGAAAGGCTGCAGGTGGCTGGCCTGGAGCTCGAGTCACTGATCCTAGGAAGAGCCAGTGTATGGTTCCCCAGCTCAGTGTCCTGCCGCAGCCAAGGCGGGGAACAGAGGGGCACAGGACAGGAAGTGAAATCTGGGTCACCAGCCCCCAAGGCCCCTCCCTCACTCTACCTCTGTCTGAGCCAGGAAGGTCACCAGGCCAGGACCAGTCAGAGTTCCTCTCTGGGCCAAGGACAAGGAGGTGGCATGGGGCTGGAGACCTGGCCACCTTCCCAAAATAGGTGCTGCTGTCTTCCCAAGAGAATGGAATCACGATAACTCAGCGGGCGCAGGTTCAAAGCTCCAGCTGGGTGGAATCCTGGCAGAAGTTGGTCTGAGGCTGGGATGCGGTGGGAACAATAATGTGCTTTTGGCAGGCAGAGAGTTTTCCTTTCAGGCACTTGAAATGGATGCTTCTTCCTCCACCTCCTGCAGGGAATTTCCAGAATCGGAAAGAATCTTCCCGGAAACTGGTTTTCCCGGTTTCCATCTCAAGGGTCAGTTCTGCAGCCCCACCCACCACCCAACAAAATGAGATGGTTGAATTCCCCTGGTACCCTGGCCTGAGGCAACAATAGTTCCCCAGGGTGTGGAATCTTTTCCATCTGGACTTGGTCCTCTCACAGAGAAGTCTCCTCCTTGCTTTTAAATTTACAAGATTAATTCATACTAAAGTGTGACCAGCTCCCTTTTGGCTGATCTGAGCATTTGACTGAATGGGAATCACAGAAGTTCTGTTTTATTCCTCTTATGATTACAGTGTCAAGCACAGGGCCTGGAGCTAGGTCATGTCGTGTGGACAATAACACAGATGACAGCAGTATTGGTAATAAAAAACAACAGCTAACAATGACAGAGTGTTTCCTAATGCTACCTATGCTGCTAAGTGCTTCAAGACATAGGCCCATTTATTCCTCACTCTAAGTGATGGGTACCATTCTGACTCCCATTATATGGACGGACGAGGGAACCAAGGCTCACAGAAGTTAACTAACAGGGGTGGAGTCAATACCCAAAGCAAGGTGGTCTGATTTCAAAATCCGCACCACATCCGGCAGGCTCAGAGTGTGAACCTCTGCGGTGGGATTTCAGCCGTGTTCATGGGTTTCCCTGAGTGAGTGGGCGGGGGTTCCTCCATAGCACCCCCAAGTCCCCTCTGTGACTCAATGCATTTTTCCTCCCCAGCTTTCTTTTTGCTCCCACCTGACTGCTGACAACTTCCGGAGCCCCTGGGGTGCCCAGCTTCATGGTGGGTCCCTGATGAAACCCAGCTTTGCTGGAGGACAGGGAGCCCCACTTTAGTTGTGTGCTCATTTTTAGGAAGTCCCCCATTTTCCCTTTGCCCTAAGGCCTGGCCTTTTCCTTGGGATCCCAGCCCAGGGCGTCCAGTCCTGTCCTCCCCAGTTCCGTGTCCCTCCCCATGATACAGGGGGAAGAGATGCAACTCCCAAACCTGCTAGATATCGGAAACTCGAGTTCACGTTCTCTGAAATCGAAGAATGAATTCCAGGGGCAATGGAGGTTAAGAGAGGGAAAATTTTATTGAGAGAAAGAAAGCTTCTGTCTAGGAGAGACAGGAAGTAGGGAACCAGAAAGTAGGGGGACTGAAAAGTGGGTTGCCTGGGACTCTATTTCTCGGGGGGTTTTCATGGAGCAAAGCCATGAGGTGAGGCCGGTTCAAGGTGGGACAAAACTATAAGACCCAATGGAAATTACAAGGTGGGCATGAGGTGGGGCAAAATGATGACCAACCAATAAGATTACAAGTACAGTCACCCAGGTAATACTGATTAAATGGGGATCAAATGGTAAATTGAGTCACATACAAGGAATTTCCCATTTAGAATATCCATCACTGCTATCTATCTCTAGGGGAAGTAGTATCTCTTTTCTTTTTTGTAATGCTAACCAATGAATGTGCCTTAATCATTCTCCATGTTGGCTCCTCACTGTGTTGGCTCCTTGAGGACTGGCACCTAGAGGGCAGCCCTGCCTAACTGCCTGCAAGACATCTAATTAACTCACCTATCTGCAATACCCACACCAGCTCACTCTGGGAAACCAGGGAGGCTCTGGGCCGTGTGTCTCAGCCAAGGGTAAAGCAGGTCCTGAGAAAGAGCCCTGCTGTCCCTAGCCCTCTCTGGGCCCCATGAGGTCTTGGAAGAGGAGCTGCTTGGGCAAAGCCCACAGAGAAGCAGTTGCAGGGCACTTGAGGGGCAGAGGCTGCCCGGCCCCATCTCCATGCCCAGCCCTGGATCCACTTCCAGAAATCTCCCCTGCTTGGCTGGCCCTGGAGCACCACTTCCACTTGGGGGTCCCCTGGCCTCACTGAGGTCCCCTCCTGCTTTGGCTACTGGCTAGGGAGACCCGGTCTTGTCTGGACTTAGGACTGGGCTGCTGGGGAATGGCCGGTCCCAGGGTGAGATGGGGCTGAGTTGGGACCCAGCTTTGGGTGGAAGATGGTGCTGGAGTCTGCAGAGTTCATACTGGGGTCACCTCATCTTCCAAGCAGAGCCCTGGCTGGTCACCCTGAAGTACCCAAACCCTCTTCCCTAGCTTTTGTCATTCATGTAGCTTTGTGCTGCCACAGCCCTCACAGGCAGCCCCAAGGCAGTGTGACTCCACCAACCTGGTCCTCTGTGATGAGCTGGTCTGAGGTTAGATTCAGCCCCGAGGTGGGCACTAGCAGTGGGGGCCAGGGGATGTACAGGCTGCAGGCCTCAAGCTGCTGTGGGGGCTGCTTAGCGCCCAACTCATGTCATCTCAGGCCTGCCCAGCGTGTGGCCTTGGACAAGTCACTGTACCCCTCTGAGCCCCAGCTTCCTCGTAGGTCAGATGACCCTGATCCTGTCTGAACTCAAAGCCCTGCAGGGAAGGTGCTGGGTGAATGTGGGCGGCCAGCTTGGCTTCCGTTCCGCAGACAGCAGGAGCCCATCCACATGTGGGCCATCCCCTCCCCCACCTCTCTTCGGGCCCAGGCTGGCCAGATGGCGGGAGCTGGGAAACACAGCCGAGCTGCATGCTCCTGGTCTATTTTGAGAAGTCGCCTGTTTCCTTTCCTGCCTGGGGCCATGAGTGGCTTCAGGTCCCTGCTCAAGGGATGGGCTCGTAGAGCCGATCTGGCCCTTCCTCCACCTCTCACTGCCAGCTCTTCCCTTCTTTATGGCCTGGGCCCTGTGAGCCCCACATCCTGGCATTACAGCTCACACCCAGCAGAGGTGGAGTTAGGCACGCAAAAGGGATTTGGGGTAGAGGGCTGATCACCACGTGCAATATGGACAACAGGGAGCTGGCACTGCCCCCTGGTTGCCCCGGACTCTCTTCTGCAGAGCTGACTTTCCGTGGCTGCTGTGTCCCCAGTCACCAGGCAGCAGTGATCCATGCAGGAGTAGAGGTGCATGGATGGAGCCATCTGCCTTCCACAGTTTCCTTCAGAGCCATGTTGGGTCCCACAGAGAGACATAGCCAACCCAGAATGCTGGCCTAGCCAGGAGGATGGGCAGTCCTCTGGCCTTCAGCCTGGCTTGTCTGAGTTCCAGGACATCGGGGGGAAGCAGAGGCCACACAAGTTCTCAGTCACCATGCCAGAAACTGGAAGCCACCCTCAGCTGCTCCGTTCCCTTATTCTTTTCCCCAAGAGCTCTGACCTCAGCATGCCAGGCTTTGAGTTCCATCTCTGTCCTCACTAAATCTGTGACCTTTTATATCTCTGTGCCTCAGTGTAATTTGTTATGGCTTAGATGAAAAATGTCACCCAAAGGCCTCATGCACTCATAGGTGGGGATTTTGGAAGGTGATTGAACCACAAGGCCATATAACTGACTTGCTGTTAGGAGGTGGGGCGTGGTAAGAAAAGGTGGATCACTTGAGGGTGTGACCTAGAAGAGTAGATCTCCCTCCCTGACTCCTCACTTTTCTCTCTGTTACCTGACTGCCATGACTTGAGCAGCTTTCCTCAACCCAGGCCCTTCTACCATGCCACTTCTACCTGGAGCCAGCTGACCATGCAAGGACTGAGACTTCTGGAACTGTGAGTCAAAATAAACCTCTCCTCCCTTAAGTAGTGGGTGTTGGGTGTTTTTCACAGTAACAAAGAAAGTGACTGTCATAGTTACTTTTCTCATTGCTGAGACAAAATACCCAACACTCACAAGTTAAGGGAGGAAAGGTTTATTTAGCTCACAGTTTGGAGAGGTTTCAGTCCATAATCAGCTAGCTCCAAGGCAGGGTGGCATGGCAGACAGATATCACAGAGAAGAAATAGTTTATGGTGGGAAGAAGGTAGCAAAACAAGCAAGGGGTCGACCATGTCTCTTTCTATCCCTTATATCTTATTCAGGCTACTTAGGGAGGGGAGCACTCACACCCTTAATCCTAGTGCCCTTGAGCCTAGCATTGCACCATGAATCAATCCCAGCATCACACATTCTAGAACCAGCCAGCTCAGAAAAAGCCCCACCTATGACTGCATGAGGCTTTAGGGGGACATCTAAACACAAGCCATAGCAGTGACCAAGACAGATTTTGGTGCCAGGAATAGGGTGGTTGCTAAACTACATGACCATGTGGTTTAGAAGCCTTTGGAAGTGGTTTGGTGGAGTTTGGAAAAGTTTGGAGATGCCAGATAAGGAAACTCAAGAAGGCTGCTATCTGAGCTTCTGGTCAGAACTCAGAAGACCAGAATACTGATAAAAATGCAGATGGTAAAGACCAGGCAGGCTTGAGAGATTTCAGTTGGGAAGAAGTATTCCACTGGCAGCTGGACTCAAGATCATATGTGTTATGCTCTGGTAGAGAATTTATCTACATTTTATTCAAGTCCTGAGACCATGGGAAAGAGATTAAGGGTAATGGACTAATTAATATGGCAGAGGAAATTTCAAGGGAGCCTAATGTTCAGAGTGTGGCATGGGTACTGCTCACTGCTTTTTACTGAGAAGCCATAGCAAACAGTACAACTAAATGATTTTTTAAACTATACAGAAGGGAAAAAAGGACTAAGATTCCCTCTTTAACCTTTTATGTAATGTTACTAATCCCATTTATAAGGGTTGAGCCATCATACCTTAACCCCCTCTATAATACTCACCTCTTAATGTATCATGTTGGTAATGAAGTTTCACCATGTATGCTAAGTGTGTGCAGAGATCCCCATGCTATGATACTTACTCTCAATTTACTCAAATTAAAGGTAGGATCAGTATTAAAGATTCATACTCCACTGGAAGAGAGAGGCTCTGGTCAGTGCCATCCCCACTTACAACAGCAACAGATATGACCCAAATGTCACTATATGCTAGTGTCATAGAAGGTATCGGCCTCAGAGACCATTACAAACAGACCACAGAATGTGTAAGGGTTCCAAAACAACAGAAGTTTGAACTTCTATAGAAATTCACCACAGAAGCTTGTTTCTTCTATCGTTTCTCCTATTTCATTGACTCATTCAGATTGTACCAGGGAGTGGACCTGGGGCTTTGCACTGAGATAATGTCCCCAGCCCTTTTAAAATTTTTATATTTTAAGACAAATTCTCCTGAAGTTGCTGACTTGCCAAGGCTGGGCTTGAATTTATGATCTTCCTGCCTCGGCCTCCCAGACGGCTGGGGTTATAGGCATGGGCTACCATGCCTGGTTTAACATTTCTTCTGATAGTGCTAGTCTGGCACCGTACATGCAAGTCTGAGTGGCCGGATCTGCATGTGGCTGTCCTCCGGGCAGTCGTCGGGAGATCCTGGCTCTCTGTGTCCTGTGGCTTCACCATTACTTTGGCCCTTGTCCGTCTTTGGCCCTGACCATCTCTGCATCCAGTGTGTGGAGACAGGAGGGTGAGCCCCCAGGCCACCGTGAAGGGTGCCGGGCTGCTGGCTTGGCTGTCCCGTTTGACAGGCTCTACTGGGCTGAAACAACCTGAGCATTCACAGCTTGTGGTCCCTCCTAGACTGCTGGGCAAGGAGAGACAGACAGAAAGAGTCCAGCCATGATCAGGCCAAGATGGGGTGCTCAGGGTGGCCTCTGGGGTCAGCATGCTAAGCAGGCACTCTTCTCCAGGGCCTGCAGACTCTTGAGGTTCTGGCATGGGGTTTCGACTTCTCAGGAGTGCAGACCTGGGCAGGGTGAAGCTCCTATTCCTTTGCCAGGATGGCTGCACTGTCTCCAGTAAGGTTCTGGCCTCTCAGATGGTCGTAGCTGCTTAGCGGAGAAATTTGGGTGGCCTCAGCACCATCTTGAGGCTGTGACTCTGCCTATTTCCCCAGTCAAGTACTCTCAGCGACCCTGGCTGGGGTGAGCAATGTGGCTCAGCCAGAACAGTGGGCACCTGGGGCAGCTCCTCAGCTGCCTGTCCTCCTCTGTGTGCAAGAAGCAGGCCAGGAAAGCCGAGTAGGAAGTATCCTTACTAACCATCTACTCCGGGGGTCCTCAGCAGGGCTGGCATTCTGTGGGCAGAAGCCAAGGCTGATGCAGACCCTAGAGTGTGCAAGAACAGCTCTGCCTCTGTCTGGTTTTGGATTCCTGCAGGGCAGGGCTTCTCAAACCGGAGCTGGGCTCTGCCCTAGGGCTCCCCATACATCAGGTCTTCAGGGCGCTCAAGAAACTGCATTTCTAACAGTGCCCAGATGATTCTTGTGCTGCTGGTCTGCAGACCAAGCTTTGAGAACCCCTGCTGTTGGAGGGAAAGATGATTTTTAAATATCTAAGCCTAGAATATGATTCATTTTATATCTAAATGACAAGTGGCTTTTTTGCATATTTATTTTAGCTTCATTTCCTGGGTTGCCACTATTGTATAGATCAATCTGTTTTGTCCTGTTTGGAACTTTACCTGGTGCTGTTCACCATCTCAAAAACATAGTCCTCTGGGGTCGGGCCACTGGAGACGCACAAGTCATCAGTTTACTACTCTGCGCAGGGCTGTGAGCTTCTAAGTGAGTCTTCAAATCCAGACCAGCGTCTGATTAGCTCAGGTCTTCAAGGCAGTCACACCATTATTTAGACAGTGTTGAAATGCTTGTGACTTTAGAAGATTATTTTCCTTCTGTTTCTCCTTTAGAAGAGTATAGTTGTAGCATTGTGTCTGGGCGTCTGTTGCCGTTCAGTGAGTGGGTACAAATTTCGTTTTAGAGGGCTAAGGGGTGTCACTAAATATTTATTATAAAAACAGTGGGTTGCATTTGTCAGGGCTGAGACCCCTGGTGTAGTCCCACCTCTGCACCCAGACAGCCCCAGACTTGTGATGGCGCGGCTTACAATTTTTCAAATTAACAGTGACCTGAAAGCCATATTCGTTCAGTAGAAACTGTACTCCGAAGTTTGGATTTTGGTTTTCCCCCAGGGTAGTGAGATATAGTACGATTCTCTTCCAGTGCTGGGCACTGGCAGCAAGCTACAGCTGCCAGCCATCCTGGTCACAAGGGTGATCACTGAAATGCTGCAGTGCACCAAGTTGCTACCCTGTAATGTTTGGTAGGTTAGGTGGATTGAGTGAGTTTCCCACTTAATGCTATTTTCAACTTATGATGGGTTTATCAGGATGTAACCCCATTGTAAGTTGAGGAGCATCTGCAGGGTAAAATGCTCTCTCAGACAGGGAGAACGACTTGTGCAGAGCCCATGGGAAGTCCTGGCCCATGCTCTGCCTCCTAGTCCACTGCTCTTTCTAGGCAGAGAAGTAACCCCTACTGAGAGCCTGCTGCATGCGGGGCAGCTGAGCTGGGTGTGACAGAGGACCAAGGAGGCTATCTTTAGGCTCATCTTCCAATGCAAACTCCATGCTAGGAAAAGTTGGGTGACTTGCCCAGTAGGCACAGAGCAGGTAAATTCTGAGATTCCAACCCAAGATTCAGAGTCTGAAGCTATAAGAAAGCTGCTCTGTCAAAGAAACATATGAAAAAATGTTCAACATCTTTGGTCATTCAAGAGATGCAGATTAAAACAACACTGAGATTCCACCTCACTCCAGAAAGAGTGGCTGCTATCAAGAAGTCATCCAATAACAAATGCTGGCTGGGGAGTGGAGAGAAAGGAACCCTTCTCCATTGTTGGTGGAGGATGCACACTGGTGCAACCACTATGGAAATCAGTGTGGAGGTACCTCAAAGAACTAGGGGTGGAGGTCCCATTTGACCCAGTTATTCCCCTGCTGGGTATCTTCCCCAAAGAATTAAAAGCATCATACCACAGAGATATATGTGCACCCATGTTTATAGTGACACAGTTTGTAATAGCTAAAGCTTGGAAACAGCCCAAGTGCCCATCAACTGGAAACTGGATAAAGAAGATGTGGGTTTTTTTTTTTTATAAAACAGAGTACTACTCAGCCATAAAGAATGAGAAACTAGATTCATTTATAGCTAAATGGATGCATATTGAGACCATATAGGACACACATGTGTGAATACCTAATAGTTTCTCTAGTGTGAGAAACTGAGAGTGTAAATAAGGATTAAAAGGTTTAATAACTAATAATTGATACTTTGAAATAGGAAAAGGTCCAAAGGGGTAAAGGTGGTGGGAGGAGATGGGGAAAGGGAAGAATGGAAAGGAAAAATTATGAGAAAAGGAAAAAAATGGAAATGATGTCTATGTAAATAGGGAAGGGTGGAGGGGGTGAAGGGCACACAAGTGAATGGGGAAAAAATAAGAACCAAGATACATCATGGACAGGTACAAGCACACAATGATAAATGTAAATGTATTGTATACCTAAAATGTACCAATAAAAGAATTTAAGAGAAAAAAAAAAAAAGAAAGCTGCTCTGACTCCATGTTGAAGGGGGCCACCTTCAATGGTTGCTGTTTTCACCAAGGAGCTGGCAGGCAACACATACTGAAGGAGGGCCGTGTCAACACAGTCGACTGTCTGAATGCAGCCTGCAGAGTAGTACAGAATTAATTGTAATGATGATGTTCTACCATGAAGGAGAGGACAAGGAACGTGTCCAGATTGGCCTGGGCCTGGGGTTCCCATGACCCTGAGTTCTGCCCCCTCCCAGATTAGCAGTGGTATTAGCAGTATGAACCCTACAGCGAACTGTGCATGTGAGGGTCCAGGGTGTGAGCTCCTTTGAATTATCTGGAAACCACATCCAGGGTTACCTCACCTCGTCTGTGGAAAAATTACCTTCCATGAAACTGGTCCCTGGAGCCAGAAAGCTTCTAGGGAACCTGGCATGATTTGGCATTGAGGGCAGGAAGGCTAGTATGGAGGTAGGGATTGGGAGGCACATGGGAGTTGGTTCATGAGGAGCCAGCAAGAAGTTCTACATGCAAGGAAACAGTAGAAGGTGAGCTGGAAGTAGCAGCCCAGTGCATCTAATTTATTTGCTTGCTTTTTCTTGTGGGACTAGGGATCAAACCTAGGGCTTGAGAGTAGTCCAATGTATTCAAGAGGAAGAAAGATGCCAGTGAGTGTGGAGCCAGAGAGTAAGAGAAAAGAAGCAAGAGAGGTGGCAGGGTTAGGATACATAGGTCCATGATGTCATGGGAAGAGTCTGATTTTTCTTCTAAAAATTATGAGAAGTCACATGTTATGTGTTGATTCCAAAAGATGTTGAAGCCCTAACATCCAGAGCCTGTGATTGTTACCTTGGAAGTAGGATCTTTGCAGAGGACCAGGTTAGGATGAAATCACTACAGTGGGCTCTCATCAAATGACTGGTGCCCTTAATGGAAAGGGGAAATTTGGACACACACAGACCCAGGGAAGACCGTGCAAGGAAAATGCCATCTATAAGAAGGAATGCCGAGGCCACCAGAAGCTAGGGGAGGGCAACAGATTCTCCCTCCTGGTCTTCAGAGGGAACCAAGTCTGATGACACCTTGACCCCAGACTCCCACCGTCAGGACTGTGGGAGAACACTTTTCTGTTAAGTCACCCAATTGGCGGTCCTTTCTTTTAGCAGTCTCAGGAGGTCAGTCCGGCTAGAATGGCTTTGAGCAGGGCCAATGGCATGGTCAGATTCGGTGTTCTGAAATGGTCTTGCTGATGTGGTGTGGAGAATGGGCTGGACAGATGCAGGAGGGAGACCTGTTAGGAGGAGGAGGAGGTCATGTCCTGGTGACAGCTGATGGTGGCTTGGTGAGGATGGGCCAGATGGTGCTGGAGGAGAGTGGACAGGCATGGACAATGCTTAGAAAATAGAGTTTACAGATTGTGTTGAGATGGCTCCAAGGATGCTGGCTTTTGCCAAGGAGTGAATGGCAGGGCCAGTCTGGAGATGACTGGGCCAAGTTTGAAGGGAAAAGTCATGAGTTTGTGTCTGAATCTGGGATGATTTTAAGATATCCATTGGCACTGGAGATTCTGTCCCCCAGAAGACAGTTTGGACTGGATGTGTGACCCTGCAGAGCTGATTGTATGTGTGCCTGTTTTTATGTGCATGTACAGCTTTTCCTGCAGGGCCATGTTCTGGAGTGGACTACCTAGAATGATTTTCAAACACCCAGCCCCTACCCCATGTCCATTTCTTCTTTCCGTTTCCTCCCAACTTCTGCTAAGGTGGGGTTGAGTGGGACATGCAGGGCTGAAGGGAGACAGAGCAGCTGAAAGGAACTGGAAAGTGGAACTGAGGATCTAACTGCCTGTCTGAAACCTCTCCACCAGGCCTTTTGTTCTGGTTCATCCATGCCTTAACCCCTCACTCCCACATCCAGATATCCTTGGGATTCCCCATCCTCTGGGGGACCCTACAGTGTAAACATGGTGAATTCTCAGTGCTTCCTGAGCACTCACTTATGATTCAGCTCTCTGAGGTCTGTAAGTCAGCTGCGACCTGTTCAGCTGCTTACCAGGTGCACAGTTTTTCAAGCCATTTCTTCCTCTCCTTGTCTCCATATCTTTGTCTCAAAATGCATCTAGCTGTTGTTTCAGTGTGGCTTGGGGAGGAATCAAAAGTAGATGTGTAAATTCTAGCTTCACCCAGCCAAGATGCCTGTGGGAAACGCCTTGGGATACAGATTCCCTGTTGCTGGTACCTCATCAGGAAGGATTTTGGCTGTGTGTAATAGAAACCTGAGCCAATGGTACCTACAATGCATATGGCTTTCTTTATCCTGCACAAGGCTGCAGAGGAGAGACGAGGGGCTCACAGTGCTCGTGGCTGCAGCTCTATGGTTCTGTTGACCCTGCCTTTGGCAAAGGACATCACCCTTCTCCAGCTTCCCTGAGGAAATAAGGAAGGGATTGGGGGAGGGGGGTGTGAGCCATCCAACAGTGTCCGTCTCAGTTACCAAATCGCCAGCACCACCACATAGTGCTTTAAAAGCATGGCATTTTGGAGCAAGGCAAACCTTGGTTCAAATCCCGGCTCTGCCATTTTCTGGCTGAGTGTCTTTGGAAGACTTTCTTAGCTATGTTGAGTCTCACCTTTTCTATTTGTGAAAAGGAGAGTACAACAGACCTTTGAGGAGGGTGTTGTTGGGATGGTTGAGTGAGACAAAGTGTATAAAGGCTTTAGCCAGGGTCTGACTTAGTAAGGACTCACGAAACATGAGTCTCCCACATCCCCAAGGTCTTAGCCTTGGGGCTCCAGTCCTTTGGGCCCTGGTGGCCACTGATTCAGCAGGCTCCTTGGGTCAGGAGTCAACTGGACCCCTAATACCCACTGCTGCTTTCATTGGGTCTGGCAAAGCAAGAGTTAGCGATTTTCATGAGTGTTTATTAAGCCTCAATACTTTCTCATTCATTTATTCATTCACTCACTTCTTCATGGAATCATTTATCATTTATTCATTAATTATTAATTCATTAATCAGTGGATGCCTTTTACCTTGATATCTATGGCTTTGGAGTCATACAGACCTGGATTTAAATCCTGGTTTTACCACTAGGTGTAGTTTCCTCATCTTCCCACTGTGGCTAATGACAACCTAGCATGGCTGTCAGCATGAAGTGAGTATGGTATGGTACGTTAAATGGTGACAGCACAATGCTGGCCTGCAGCATGTGCTCTGCAGTGAAAGCTAACTTTTACTGAAGGTTCACAGTGTACTGAGCTGCTCTGGGAGCATCATATGTACCAGACATTGCGTCTATCCTTTATTGCTGGGTAACAATGACCGGCAACTGTCTTAGTCACTTCCCTCGTGGCCTCATAGCTGGGGCAAAATCCTTGACTCTCATAACTTAAAGGAGGAGGAGAGGTTTATTTTGGCTCACATTTTAGAAGTTTCAGTCCATGTTTGGCACACTCAAACATAGAAACCACACAGTGGAAGGGCCCAGGCAGAGCAAAGCTGCAGTTGTCATGACAGCAGGAAGCAGAGTGAGAAGGGAGGAGCTGAAAAGGGAGATAAACCCTCCCAGGTCAGCCCCCAGTGACTGCCTCTTCTGACCAGACTCTTTCCTGACAGCAAGTCAATATAGGGCCCCATAATCCAACCACTTTCTAAAGACCTGGGGCTTTGGGGGCCGTTTGAGATCTAAGTCATAACATTGCACCCCTGATCCCCAAAAGACTTATACATATCTCTATGAAGGATGCATTTAATCCATCTCTAATAGGCACTAAAGTTTTCATAGTTCCAGCATTGCTGTGAAGTTCAAGTCCAAAGTTTCTGAGACACAGGGCAAACTCTTAGCTGTGAGCCCCTGTAAAAATCAAAAAGAAAGTTAAGCACTTCCAATATACAACAGCACAGGGCAAACATTCCCATTTCAAAAGGGTGGAATGGGGGGATAGAAACCAATGGGACCAAAGCAAGACTGAAACTCAGCAGGGCAAACATTGAATCATTTAGCTCCATGTCCAGGGCAGGGAAGCCCTGCCCCTGCGGCATTGTAAATTGTAGCCTGCATGGCTTCTCTCTTGAGTGGCTTTGCTCACTGCCTGTGGCCTTTCTCAGTAAACAGATCATGTTCCTGGCTTTTCCAACTTCCTGGGGTTTCCACTGCACTTTCAATTTCACTCTCACAGCTTCACACACTGTCCTCTCAGGAGCACACAGCTTGGCCTCCCAGGCCTTCTCCTGAAAAATGGGTAGAAGGCTCCCTGACCTCACAACTTTTGCATTCTGTATGCCTGTAAAACCAGCACTAGATGGATAATGCCTAGGTCTGCCACCAACTTGAGCAGCAGCTGGGCTCTCTTGATCATGCCCACAGTAGCTTCGGAGTCCTGGATGGGTGAGCACTGTAAACTGAATTCCAGGGAATCAATACCCTAGGCAACCCTTCTGGAGCAGGATGCCCTGGGACTGTCTTCTCAAATAATAGTGTTTGCACCCTTGAGCCCATGAAGGGAGGAATATTGCTGATTCCTTTCAAGCGATCAAGACATCTTTATTATCCTGATATAAAGTACTTGGCTTCTTTTTAATGCTAATCTTTTCAGCAACCAACCTATCCTGGGCCAAAACTTTACAGGTCCCAACTTTACAGGTGCTTGCTTTCTGGAAGAACTGAAATGTTTTGAGTCATTTAGTCAAGCTGTTTGTTCTTGATTCTCAATATAAATCTCACTAAAAGCAGGAACCAGTATCCATGCCACAGCCTGAACATTAGGTTGCCTTGAAATTTCCTACACAAGATTGATTAGTCCACCACCTTTAATCTCACCCAATGTCTTAGTTACTTCTCTCATTGCTGAGACAAAATACTTAACACCCAAAGTTAAGGGTGGAAAAGTTTATTCTATTTTGCTCACAGTTTGTAGAGGTTTCAGTCCTTAATCTGGCTCCAAGGAAGAGTGGTATGCAGAGAAGAATGGCAAAGGAGAAACAGTCCATGGCAAGGCAGGCAGAAAGCAGAAGCACTGAGCCTTCTTCCCCCTTATACTCCAACCAGGCTACAAGCCTATTGTGAATGTTCCCCACACCTGGGAGGGGGGCTTCTGTCTTCAGTAAATCCATTCAGTCACACCCAGAACTATGCTAGACTAATTAGTGGACTAATCCAGTATCACACACCCTTAATCCAGCCACCCCCCAAAAGCCCTACCTATGAGTGCATGAGGCTTTGAGGGGACATCTAGATACAAACCATAGCGATCAGTCACCCACAGTCTCAGGACATAAGCAAGATATAAACAAGTTTTCCACCAGAGCATAACACACAGTCTCAAATCCAGCTGTGAATGGAGTTCTTTTTCCCATCTGAAACCTCCTGAGCTTGGTCTTTACCATCTGCATTTCTGTCAGCATTCTGGTCTTCTGATCTCTGACCAGTATTGCACATCGAGCTCAGCTTACAGCATTCTAGGGCTTCCCCAGCCCATATCTCTAAACCTTTCCAAATTCCTTCCACAAACCAGTTCCAAACACTTCAGAATCACATGGTCAGGTAGTCACAACAATAACCCCATTTCTCTGGTACCAAAATCTATCTTAGTCATTTTCCTCACTGCTAGGACAAAATACCCAATACCCACAACTTAAAGGAGAAGTTTATTTTGGCTTGTGTTTTAGAGGGTTCAGACCATGTTCTGTGGGCTCAAACATAGACACCGCATAGTGGAAGGCTCTGGGCTGAGGAAAGCTGCTCATATCATGGTGGCCAGGAAGTAGAGTGAGAAAGAAGGAGCCGGAAAGGGAGACATACCCTTCCAGGTCATGGCCCAATGCCCCACCTCTTTCATCCAGAGCCCACATCCTAACAGCAAGTCAGCTATGATGCCCCCTTAATCCAATCTCCTAAACACATGGAGCTTTAGAGTCAAAGCTCTAGCAACCTAGAAGCTCAAAACAACACACTTAGCTCAGTCTTTGTGGGTTGGGAATATGGGTTTAGCTGGGTCCTCTGCTCCAGGATCACTCAGTGGCTGCATTCAAGGTGTCAGGTGGGTCTCTATGGCCAGGGGGTGGGATCTCTTCCAAAGTTTGGACTGGAGAGGGCTCTGCTCCTAGGGTTGGCAGAATTCAGTTCTGAGGTTCTAAATCAAGGACCTCAGTTCCCGACTGGCTGTTGGCTAGAGGCCACTCTCAGCTACTTGCATGTGACATCTTGCTCCCTCTAAGCTAGTAAGGGGGAGAGTCTTCTATGGAGTATTTCATCACTGAAATCACACTCCTTCATCTTTGCTGTCTTCTATTGGTAGAAGTAGTGACTATATCCCATCTACAAACACAAGGAGAGGAGCCCTCAAGGGCAAGAACACTAGGAGGTGGAGATGGTCAGAGGCCAAGTTAGGGTCGACCACAGTTATTTAATGGTCTACTTGGCCCTAGGGAGGAAGTACTATCAGCCCACTTCATGGATGAAGAAGTGAAGTTGAGCCTGGATTCAAACCCAGGAAGTGTGTTCCTGGAGCTCACTGGTAGCCATTATTATTATTATTATCATTATTCAAATACTCACTAAGCACCCGTTTTTGTGCTGAGCCCTGTCCTGGGTACGAGGTCACAGAGATATATAAGGAAAAGTCCCTACTGTTAAGGAGCTCATGGTCTTGGGAGAGACCCAGAAACATAACCAGATGCATGATACCAAGCAATGTGCAAGCCAGCAACAGAATCTTACCAGCATGAAAAGAGGATTTGTTCTTAAAATGAAATCACACCCAAAAGGCATGCTCACCTGCAGAGCACATGAACTGCCCAGCTCTGGGGGTGGCTTATTCCAGGTTCCCCCACAAGTCCTTTCTGGCTCTTTCTCAGTTTTGTTTTGTTTTTCCACAGCACTGAAGATTGAACCCAGGCCCTTTGCACTGAGCTATGTCCCCACCCTTTTCTACTTTGTAATTTTGAGGCAGGGTCTTGCTAAGGTGTCCGGGTGAGACACAAAGTTCTGGTCCTCCTGCCTCAGCCTCCCATAGCGCTCGGATGCCTGGCTGGTTTCTCAGTCTGTGGTTATAAGACAGCCACAGACACCCATGCTTAGGAAAAATAGGGGAGATTAATTCAACCTGGGAAATGTCCTAAGATTCTGGGGTAAGACTATCGGGAGGGAAAAGCTCCTCTGCTGGGGACTTGTTGGTACAGCCTCACCTCAGTCTGTCCATCTGCTTAATGGTGACTCATCCACGCTTTCCCAGGTTGATTCAGCCAGAATAAGAGGCCCTGCACCCTTGATTTCAGAGTGGAGTCCCACTGTAATTGGACAGAGGAGGTGAAAGGGCGGTCATGAGTGTTCGTGCATGTGTGATTCTGAGTGTGTGATGGTGTGTTTGTGTACCTGTGATTGCGTGGTTGCATTTGTGAGTTTGTTGTGATTGTGTGTACATGTGATTGTGCATGGGTGTATGATTGTGTCCATGTGGCTGTGTGAGTGATTGCGTGTACATGTGACTGTGTATGAGTGAATGACTGTGTGATTATGTGTATTCGTGACTGTGTATTTGTTTGCGTACACGTGAGTGTGAGTGTGTGTGCCTGAGAGGGTACGTGTATGGAGGGCGACTCAGGCCAAGCCCTGCTCCCCTTGCTCCTCCCCTCGGTGCTGTCTCGGAGCCCCTGTCCCTGTGCGTCCTCCCCGCTGCGCCCTGGTGACAGCTCCCCTCTCAGCTCGTCCCCAGTGGAGGAGGCTGGGTGGCAGCCACGGGGAGGAGGAGATGGCTTTGCCCCAATTATAGCTTTCTTTTGTCAATTTCCTTTCATCTGCGGCCGGGAGGTGGGAGGCGTCCTCGCCCCTTCCTCCCCGAAGAGCAGGTGACAGCCTCAGACCCTCAGAGCTGCAGAAGGCAGGAGTTAGGGCTCCACGCCCAGCTCTGGCGAGAGCCTGGCCTCACAGGGTTCTTCCCTGCCAGAGCCTCCCCAGACCCCCGGCCCCACCCCGCTGCTCTGTTCGCCCCCAGGAAAAGTGGACGACTGCTCTCCGGGAGAAGCTGCCCAGAAGCGGGCAGATGGTTCCTAGGGGAAGTGCCTCTCTGCCACTCGAGCAGACATCTTTGCCTTCTGTTTGTAACTGGGCCCAACGCAGCAGGGCCACTGTCACCCCTGGGGACTGTCTCCAGGTTTACAGTCACCTTCCTGAGACACTGGACCTCGGGGACTGCCAGTGATCTGCAGGGAGGCCATACAGAGGGGCCGCCCCCTTCCTCAGGGCGGGAGGCCCCACTGCACCTGAACTGGCTCTGTAAGAGGGCATTGTCTTTTGTAATTCTGAATGCTGTGTGACCTCAGGCAAGGTAGTCAACCTCTCTGAGCCTTAGAATCCTTACCGGGTAAAATGGGGACAGTCACCCTACCAGTGGGCAGTGATTCTCACTGAAGGAGTTTAATGAGATACACACAGAAGGCCCTGGCAAGGCACTTGGTGGAGAAGTTACTTCATAAATAAGGATGGCTGGAGCCCTGCTTGGGGGTGGAGGGGTCTGGATGGGGCACGGAAGGTGGCACCTGTGGGAGTGGGGAGGGAGAAGGTACTCTGGGCTGTGGGGGGACCGGGAGGCCGAAGCTGTGGCTTCTCCGCTTAGTCTGGGGTGAGGCTGACACAGGTGGGAGCTTCTTAGGAAATATTGCCTAAAAGGTATTTTTAAATGCAAAATGTTATTCCATTTTGCAGAAAAAATAATTGTGAGAAACCCTGTTTTTAAAAAGAATAAGAGAGAAAGAGAAAAACTAAAGGAGAAAACTTGTAATTAGAAATTGTAGCCCAATGTGCTGAGTTTAAGCCTGGAAGTCACCTTGGGACAGGGACGTGCTCTTCGAACATTGCTGGATCCTCCCTGCCGACCTTTTTTGTTTTTCATTGTGGTAAAATACATGTTGCATGAAAATCATCCTTTAGCCCTACTTAAGAATCCAGGTCAGTGGTTCCTTTTAAATGCATCCCTAACGTAAGTAACCACCCCCCCGCTGTCCAGCCGGCCTCTCTCGCCTTGTAAAGGGGCAGCTGCACCATGGACAGCGGCCCGGTTCGCCCTCTGGGTTTCTACTAGGGTTCAGGTTCCGGCCCCAGGCAGTGGCCCAGAGGTCGCCCGGGCTGCCCAGGGCTGCGGGTCTGGGCTCTGCCGAGGCACCTGACACCCGGGAGTGGCTCAGCCCTGGGCAGCAATGGTGCAGGAAGCTGGTGCCCAGGCCTTGGGAACTGGAGAGTGGGGGAGGCCAAGCGGGAGGGCAAAGTCAGGCCAGGGCCACCGGCACCAGGCCCTGGGACCCTGAGCTAAGAAGTCGGGCAACCTGAAGCCTAAAGGCGGAGGAGTCTGAAGCCAGGGGCTCCCACCAGAGTCGGGGTGGGGCGGGGGGGGGGGGGGGGGCAGTGTCCCAGGCCACTAGAGCCACTGCCCAGAGCGGAGACACCCGATCAGGTCAGTCTGGGGAGTGACACGGAGCAGGTTTCCTGGGCCATTTCTTCCTCTACATGTCTGTCCAGCCCCGTGCCTCTGGAGGAGGGGGGACCCCAAAACAACTCAGGACTCTTCCAAGGGCAAGAGGGGAGAGAAGCAGTTTCACCAGCCTGGTGGGAAATTTGAGCTCAGATCCCCCAACCCCCAACCCCCAAACCTGGGTCAAGCTGAGGTGATCCCTGCACCCCTGAAAGCCATTCTGAGACTCACAGGGCAAGTTCATGGTTGTTTATGGCCCCCCCTTCAGCATCAGGAACAGAAGGCTCCGGGGTGGAGGGGGACTTTGCAAGGTCACACGGCAGGAACCCGACCCCACTGGGATCCCGCTCTGCTCTGCTGTGGTCCGAGGCCACAGCCGGGTCTGAAACTCAGAATTTCAAGGCCCTCCCTGGACTCCTGGATCCGTGGTGCCAGGATCTACATTTAGCAAGGCCCCTGCTAATGTGCTGGCTCTTTCCAGCCGGAGAAGCACTGCTTAGAGAAATTCTTTCCTGTTCAGGGGGTGCAGCTTCCTGGCAGGGAGAGGCTACCCCCACCAGCGATGGCACCGAGGCCCTGCTGGGAGGAGGCACTGCGGATGGGAGGCTGGCCTCTTTTCCAAGCCCTACTGGGACCACCGCCACTTCCCCCACAGCCAAGCCTGATTCCCGGAGGCGCACCACCACGGGCCTCGTGCTCCTGCTGCAGCTGTAGAAGACGGGAACTGTTTCATTCCCCAACCCCCAGTCTTTCCCTGCCCTCAGCCCCCCACCTGGTGAGGCTGATTGTCCCATTCAGCCCCCCTTCCCGGATTGGCTGGCGGGATTTCCGACCCCTTTAGCTGCCTAATTAGGGCTGCACGTGGGTGCTGCTGTGAATAAGTGATTCTGTAATCGCCGCTGGCACCCAGCCCAATGGGGCGGGGGAGGGAACAGTTTCAAGGACAAAGGGGTTCTGCAGTGGGGAGGGGCGCTGAAGGCAGCCCCAGGCTTTGTTCTACTCCTGGCCTAAGGGGCTTTGGGTGGGACCCCCACCACACCCCACCCCGAGATGGCCGAGCAGTGGGTCCTTGAATGCAGTAGCTCACTGTGTGTGTGGAGGATTAACTGTCTGGCTCTGAGCTGTGCAAACCACGTCTCACAGGGCCGCCAATCCGCTAGGTTTCCCCAGGACACTCCCAGATCTTACCACTGAAAGTCCCACATCCCCAGAATCATCCCCTGGCCCCAGGACCTGGCAGAGGAGCTCAGGTGGCCACCTGCGTCTGATTCTCTCCACAACCTGAAGAGATGTAGTCCCCTTATCCCTGTTTTACCAAGGCTTATCGGGGTTGGGGTCAAACAGATGCACAGTGGCAGAAGCTGGATTTGAACCGAGGACTATGAACTCTAAAGAGCCACAGTGCAAGGAATCTGCTCAAACACCAGAGCAAAAGGGAGGGCTGTCTGAGTGCCCAAGTTTAAAGCATGCCCATCCCATCTCTCTGGCCCAGGATCAACCTGGCCACCCTGTTCCTCCACTGCACCCCCACCTGCCCACAGCACTCTCCCTAGAATTGGATCCCAGAACCTGGCCAGGGGCAGGAGAGGGTGGCCATGCGGCCCCTCCTCCAGCAGCCAGGGCCTGGTGAGACCCTTAGTGGCTGTGGACCCAGCGGAAGGACCTTGGAGTCTGGGTGACCTAGACATGGATCTGCCACCGAAGTAGGGCTGAGGGGACCCGGGCACATTTGTGGGGTGGAGGGCTGGGCTTGGGTGCAGGCCCGGTCCTCTCCAGCTGCGGGTGCCAGCTGAGTGGAGCTCGTGAGTGGCCGAGAGCCAGTGTGCCAGCATGACAGCCCCTCACTGACTGTGTACCCCGGCCCCATACCTCATTTCTAGAAGATGCGTGGTGAGGGCGGAAGAGAGGGTGCCCACCTCCTGAAGTCCTTAAGGCAACAATCTATGGAGAGCTCTAGGTTAGCATGATGCCTAGCGGAAAATAACAGCTAGCTGCTGCTGTTGTTGGGGTTTTTATTTTCAGTAATCTCTTCCTCCATCCTGAGGCTGGGGACTCAAGCTAAAGCCCCCTGTCCCTCGCTCCCATGGCTGCACCAAGGCCCCTGGTGTTAGATGATTGCGGAGGGGACAGACTGACCCACACTGTCCCTGGGGCCTAAAATAGAGAGAAAGCTCACTCCGAAGCCAGCTTGGCAGGACATTTTGCCCATACAAGGCCAGAGTTGGTGCCCCCTGGCAGCCCCTTGAGGCAGGGAGCCGCAGGGCAGACTTGGCCTCTGGCCTACGTGGTTTCTGCCAGACCGGCCCAGGGCCGCCCTAGGAGTGTCATGGGCTCCTTCTTCCTCAGATGGATGACTCTCTGGGGACAGAATTTTATTTGAAATCCATTTGAGAGAGAAGCTGCCCCTGGCTCCAGCCCCGCCCCCTCCCAGTCAGACACGCAGATAAGAAAAGCCTGGAGGCTGGAGATTTCCCAGATGCCCCCTGGAAAAAGATCTCCGGGGGCTGTGTGGTGACCGGAAACCCAGGGCCGCTTCTCTGTCCCAGGATAAAACTGGTCCCTCCAAGTTCCTGTTGCCTCCTAGACACAAGACCTCAGGTCAGTCCAAGAAAAGACATGTAAATATCATAGGAAAGTAGCATTTGAAACTTGCCTCGGCCTTGAAGGAGCAGTGTGACTCTGGGATGGGCACCCCACCTCTCCGAGCTTCAGGCTTATGCTCTGAGAAATGAGGATAATAATGCGTGTCCTGCTCATTTCTAGTGAGGAGTCAATGAGACAGCAGGACAAAGTGACCATGTGCGGGGCTGACACGCAGGGTATGTTGTGCAGGCTCATTTTATTCCTTGGTCCTAAGTGTATGTGAGGTCAGGTGGTGCAGGGAGTTTGGTCTCTACTAAGAGCACACACGGGGTGCATCTCTCCTTCAGGGTCTGCTCTGCACAGAAGTGCATGGGGCACTCACCTCGCCTGCTGCGAGGGTATGGTGCCTGGTTCTCTCTTGAGGCATCACCATCAACCTGGTCCTGCCCATATTCCTGAGCTCAAAGGGCATTGTTACAGGCAGGCAAGTTAGGGAGAAGATAGCAGGCAGCTAGAGAGGCCCTGGACCCACAGTAGAGTCAGGATGACCAGGCCTCCATCAGACAAACAGGAGCCTCAGGTCAAGCGTTAACAAGAGCCAGGTGGACAATGAAGTAGCCACTATGACAACTGCTCCTACCTATCTGCAAAATGTTTTTTCCTTCTCATTTTGTTGTTTTAATGAACCACTTGGATAGGGTAGCAGTCAAGAAGCACCTGCAGACACACGCTCGCTACCGGCCTCAACTCCTCCCAGGTCCATTTCCAGTTTAAGTAAGCTTGTTTGGGTCACATAAGTTGACCTTAGTGTGACTTGGAGTGGTCTGAGCCTTGGTCTATTTATTGGTATAAAAACTGCTAGACAAAGAGTCCCCATGTCCACCCACTCTGGGATCCCCTCCTGACTATGGGGAGCTATTCCTCTCTTCTTAATAAACATTCCTCCCGTGTCCTTGACTTCATTCTCTGACTTAGTGACACACAGACCCAGACTGCACCATCACAGCATCTTCCCGGCTGTGTCACCCTCTGAGGCCACCTGTTGCTCCGGCCACAAGCAGATGCACAGGGACTGCTTTTGTGGTGTTGGTGTTGGGGAAGGGACCCTGACCACTGCTAGGATGAGACACTTCCTCCCTGGGAGGAGACCAGATTGCAGTTATCTGAGGGCGATGACACACCAGCCCTGGTGGCATGGTCCAGGGGCTGGCATCTGGACTGCAGGGCTCTGTTCATACTGTGGTCACAGCTACCTCTTGGGGACCTTTGAGAGCTCTGAGGCCACAAAGCATTGTCAGAGAGCTGATGTGCACCATCAGGGACCTGGGGATCATTGGACTCTCCTTTGCCTCACCTGTAAAGGGGACTTATAGAGATCAGCCGTGGGTTTGGGTGGGTTTGAGACCAGCCGCATGAGTGTGAAGTGTCGTCCTTCCATATATAAACAGTGTCAACCGGGACAAGTTATTTTGCTTCCTTGGCCCTCAATTTCCTCATCTGTAGAACGGCCACAATGATAGTATCTGTCACATAAGTTTGGGCTATAATTATGTACTCCAAGGTACCTGGTCACATGTGCTGAACACCTACCAGGGGCAGGCACTGCCCAAGCTTGTTACCTGTGTCTGCTGATGTCATCAGCCTTGTTTCCAAATGAAGTCCACGGTCATAAAACTCGTAAATGTCAGAGCTGGACTCTGAGCCAGACCAATTGGCTCCAGAGTCCACATCCTTCTTGTTTTGGTTTTTGAGACAAGATCTCACTGTATAGGTCAGGCTGACCTTGAACTCACTGTGTAGCCCAGTCTGGGCTCATATTTGTAGCAATCCTCCTGCCTCAGCCTCCTGAGTCCTGGGATTCAGGCATGTCCCACCACACTCAGCTGTAGAGTCTACATTCTTAACAAATGTTAGCTTTCATTGTGGTGGTGGTTGTTATCAAATTTAGTACAGTACCTTCTGCCCCCTTGGTATAAGATACTTTCACTTACTGAACACCAGAAAAAGAGGTTGTGGTATCAGCATTCCCAGGCCTTTGCTTGCTCAGCCGCTGAAGAGGACTCTGGTGAGACTGAGTTTCTCCACCTGCCCTGGAGGGTGGAAGGCAGCTCCTGGGGCCTAGCAGGGCCTGTGGGAAGATTCATGGCACTGGGAGAATAGTGGCAGAGTCTAGGCGGTGAAGCAAAACCAAGGGGCGGGGGGCAGCTGGGAAGCAGTGCCCAGAGCCTCTGAATTGGCTGCTCTCCAGCATCCTCTAAGAACAGTGGGCAAAGTTCTATCAATTCTAATAGCCGAGGGGAGCTCAGGAGCAAAGGCCCTGTCTCGGCAGCCTTCCTGGGCAGTGAGGTGGAGGCCAGGGTTGCTGGGGGATGTGGGGACCCAGCAATGTGTGGGTCAAATGCCCTTGTTCCTGACATTCTAGCGAAGCCAAGTGGGGAGACTAAAGACAAGAAGCAAGAGCAGGGCCCGTGTGGCATAAGGGAGCAGGGTGACGGAGCTGACCCACTAGGGCCACCAGAGCTGCAGCCCCCATGTAGGGCCGGGCGTCTTGTAAGGCTGCTGCAAGAAAATGGATCAAAGGATGAGCAATGGAGCAGTGCATTTAAAATAAATCTACTGTGCCTTTCTACTAACTGTATCACAAACCACTGACTCCATCCTAGCTATCGATTGGAAGGCCCATCCAGATACCCAGACTTTTTACACTGTGAACAAATTGTGCCTCTCCAAATTGAGGAGGTCTGGCAGGCTGCCCACAGATAAGGCGTTGGGTAAGGTCTTCTCTTATTAAATGATGGAGACAAAGATGCATACGTGAGAGAGAAGACATCCTCGCATTCATTCAGCAGATCATTACTGGACTGTATGGGCACTGCCACTGCCCTGGGGACAAGGGACAGATGCCCCAAAACGAGGTGGCAAATGGTTTATGGCTCCAATTAACTCGGGTCTTCAGAGGGTGCCTCTTACAGGATGGGGAAAGTTTGGATCAACCCCTCTTGTGTCTACACAGGTCACCTGAGGAGAAGGAGAAGGTCCCTTCTCCCCTGAGCTCTCTCTGCAGAGTGGTTTTCCTACGTCCGAGTGTATCCACTACCCCAGGTAGTCAGGACTTGTAATCTGCAGGGCGTGGTGCTGATAGCCAGAAGCAACCACTTGACTGTTCTCCAAACTCAAAACCCTTTCCTGAGCCTTCTGGGAAGTCGCCTGGTCTAGAAAACAGCTCGAGAAAATGGAAAAGTGGAACAGGAACAAGAAGTACAGACAACAGGGTAAGGTTTTGCTGGCAGGAGAGCCAGGCTGGAGGAATTTGCACTGTATTTTAGGAAGAATTTGTAAACATAATCATGTAAGCTACCTCTATCCTTAGCAAGAGTGACTCAAGTTAGGCAAATTGCTTGTGATGGAAAAGCTGGGACATCAAAGTCCAAATATGGTGTTGTATTCAGGGGCTGTAACCTGGGGCTTTTCCAATATTTCCACTCTTTAAAAAGGCTGCACCAGGAGCCAGAAAGCTGAGTCCCACACCCTCCTCTCTCACCTCACCCAACAGTGATTCTACTTCCTGAGTGTCTCTCAGATCCATTTCTGTCTCCTGTCTCTCCTATCCCTGTCCCTCCTCTTGGGTCCATTCCCCCTTCACCCCTCTCCTGAACTCAGCCATACATCCAACCTCACTCCACCTCCACTCCCCACCAGGCTGGGCTGCCTGCCCAGGGCTACTCAGGTACTCCATGCATTCTTTACCCTCCTAACTGTGGATTTCTTAGGGAGCTTAAGGTTGCCTCCTCCACTTCATCGCACTGCCCGTGAGTTCAGGGCTAACAGTTGGTTTTGCTCATCTTTCTGCCCCCTGCACTCTGCAGAGTGAAGAAGAGTTTGAAGCATACTTTGACCAGTGCTGTGTAAATCTATCCACACAAGTTAGTGCTATCATTACGTGCACCCTCTGTCTCTCCCTTTCCTGATCCACAGGAAGTGCTCATTATTCAATGAATGCATAAATGAATAGGGACTTTAATTTTGGTTTTTGAGACGGGCTCTTGTCACGTTGGCCAGGCTGACCTCAAATTCATGATCCCCCTGTCTCAGCCTCCCAAATAGCTGAGATTTACAAGCATTGTACCACCAAGCCTGGTTGCATAGAGAGTTTTATGGATTAAAAAGAAGTAAATTTTTGTACATATGAAACCAATTTTTTTCTCCAACAAACAAATGCTAGGAAATATTTCCTGACTGTTGGTTTGGAAGGACATACTGGCTTATTCCAGGCTCACGTGGGTGGTAGAGACCCTGACCCAACTGGGTGCATGTGTGTGCGCACGCGTGCATGTGTGTTTGTGTGTGTGTGTGTGTGTGTGCATATGTGGAGTGAAAAGAACATTCTCTGGTGAGAGTATAAAAAAGAAGATAGGATTCTCTCTGATTACATATTAAATTACAAACACATCCAACTAGAGTCCTGGAATCTTACACTAAGCATTTGTACGACTGATATTGACATAATATACTGTCAGCCCTCCAGGTCTAAGGGTTCCGCATTCACAGATTCTACATTCATAGATTCAACCAACCATGGATTGAAAATATTTCAAAAAAATGTGCCTGTACTGAATAGGTACAGATACGTTTTGGTTTTTCATGTGATTCCCTAGGCAGTAGAGTATAACAACTGTTTACATCACACTTCCACTGTGTTAAGCATTGGAAGTAATCTAGAGGGAATGGAAAGTCTATAGGAAGGTGTCGTAAGTCATTTCATGAAAGTGACTGCAGAGTTTGGTATGAGGAGTCCGGGAATGAACCCCCTCAGATTCATTCTGAGAGCTACATGTTTGCGTGCTCAGGGAAAATGTGAGGGAATCGCAGGGGATGCAGGAGAAGAGATGGGAGCCTCCTCTCCCAGTCTTTTCTCTGTCCATCCTACCAAAGCCTGGGAAGTGGTCTGCAGTGGGCAGTGCCAGGGGCCAGTTCTCAACACACATTCCCATTTCTACCCACTTTGTGCTCGGGCTTCCAAGAGGACCCAGTGCTGCCTAGGTGGGGAGAAACTGGCTCTCTCTTTATGTATTCTTATTAACCATTTGCAGGGCAATTTAGAAATATCTACCAAAGATTTAAAGACATATATCCTCGATGGCGGCAGATTCTTTTTCAGGAATTTGTCTCATGGATATACTTGAAGTTGGGTGCAGAGATGGATGTACGAAGATGTCCATCACAGTATGGTTTATAGAAGCAAAAAATCGGGACGATTAAATGTCTAACACTAGGAAATGGCCTCAGATGGGGTTGTCCATCCACATGACGGAGGAGTATAAAGCTGCCGGATGGCTTTCTCCACTTCACACTCTCTGGGTTTTCTTCCTGACTCAAGAGCAGTTCTTCCCAGTGTCCTCTGCTGGGTCAACTCCTCTGGAAAACAAATAATTATCTGGCCCTAAATATCAGTAGAACTGGGTGGGGTTGGGAAACCACACCCAGCGTAGCACAGTGCCTGGAATATGGTACTCAGTAAATCTGTGATAGATGAGCAGGGACCAGCACATGGTAGTTACTCAATAAATAATTCTTAAATGATTGATGTTAAAAGAAAGAAGTGAGCCTAATGCACCAATAAAGAAAGAAGCCCAAAGTACATTTTAAAAAATAAAAATGTAGCCTGGTATGGTGGCATGCACCTGAAATCCCAGCTGCTTGGGAGGCTGAATCAGGAGGATCATAATTTTGAGGCCAACACAAGCAACTTAGCAAGACTCTGCCCCCAAATTTAAAAAGGGCTGGAGGTGTGGCTCAGTTATTCCGTACATGTGTGCGGCTTTGTGCTCAAACCACAGAAGCAAAAAGAAAAGTGCAAAACAGAGTGTATATTATTATTACTCTAGGGTTAAAATAGACACAAAAATGAATATTTCTTGCCTACGCATAGGACATGTATTTTTATATTAAAATACTTTTTATTGTAGAAAAACATTGAATAGATATACAAGAGAAAGGAAATGCATGCAAAAGAAATTAAGTCTTAATAATAGTTCTATCTGTGAGTGAGGCAGAGTTTGGAGCAAAGAGCTCGGAAAGATCTGGGCTTTTTATGTCATAGGCTTTAGAGCTGTTTTGGTTTTGTAGCATGAGTGTATAATGATTCTAGAACAATCACCACCAAACTCCAAGCCCACAAAACAAAAATCAAGACTTCCTGGTCTGCCTTGGTCGCAGCAAGGCTTGGATATAAAGAATGGCATCGGGAGCCTGGTGGAGTGAGCCTTCCCGGTTGGTAACAGCTGGATGGGGGTTGTCACAGCCTGAGGGCCCCTCCCGGAAGCCACCCCTTATCTCCCAGTTTCCGGAGGCTAGCGTTCAAGGTGTGGCTCAGTGGGCAGTTCCAGGTCTGGTTTCCCATGGGGTTCTCTGACCAGCTGTGGACAGGGTCCGTGGGCAGGTGAAGGCAGAAGGCACTTCCTGGCCCACTCTGTGGTCCTTGGCGAGCCTTCAATTTCTGGTCCCTTGTTAGCCAGAGACCTCAGTCTTCACCATGTAGGCCACAGGCTGCCTGAGTGTCCTCAGAACAGAGCTGCCTTCCTCAGAGTGCCCCACAGTCCTTGACAATCTAATCTCAGAAATGAGATCGATCACTTCTGAATTCTATTGGTCCCACAGACCTGCCCTGGCACAGTGTGGGAGGGGACTGCACAGGGTCTGAGTAACAGGAAGTGAGATCATCAGGCCATGTTGGAGGCCGGTGACACAGTGTATCTTCACAGGGCTGTGCCTTCCTCTGAACGCCTAGGCTCTGTCACTGGCTGGCCCCTGGATGGGAGGACAGGAGGATCCCGTGGATGAGTCCTGCTGTCTAGTGAGAGGGACCCTGGAGAGACACCTGGGAGGGAGGAAAAGGGATGGGCCTGGGTCTCCGAAGAGCTGCCCCAGCTTGGGCTCCTGCTCCAGTTCCAAGAATCATGGGTAAATGATTGTACCTCTTGGGCCTCAGCATCCTCCACCCAGGGCCTATCGTGACTGGACTGCCTTCCCCCTCTCTTCTCTCAGGGATTTGGTGATATACTTGCTGGGCCATCCAGCATCCAGTGGGCCACCGATGCCATCATCCCTGGCCCTGTACTAGCTACCCTGTAAACACTTGTTGCAAGCCAGTGCCTCCTTTTCTGAACCCATGTATTGAATGCTCACTATGTTCCAAGTCCTTCGCAAGGCACAGCTCACACATTATGTCAGTGTTTTCCCCAACACAAGCCTTAAGGTTGGTATTATGGTTTAAATCTAAAATGTCCCCCAAAAGTCTCATGTGTTTGGAGATGGTGGCTGGCTGGAAGAGGTGGGAGCATTACCTGGGTGTTTTTTGGTCCCTGGCTCTTCCTCTGCTCTCTCTCTGCTTCCTGAGCAATTGTCCTATGCCAAGCCCTTCTACCACTGACTGAACTCACTGAAACTGTGACCCAAATAAACCTCTCTTCTTTTAAACTGCCAGTGTCAGACATTCTGTCAAGCAATGGGAAAGCTGTCTAATCAGAAAAGTGTTGTGGGTCACGAGGCTTGGACCCAGGTTTTAGAAGAAGACTTGGGAGGCCAGGCAATGTGCTCTTGAGAGGGCAGTGTGTGAAGCAGTGACAGGGAAGCCAAAAGTGCAGTGGAGACCCCAGGAAGGTGGAGATGCCAGGAATGTGGAGCAGCTGCTGTGAAAACCCCCAGGCAGCAAGGGGAGCCAGCCCCACAGACAGGCTGTGTGGGCTGCAACTGGCAGGGGCCCAGGGGCGGGGCTGCCCAAGGCCTTTGGAGCTCACATCTCACCGCAGCCCGCCCTGGGTGCCGGACAAGGAGCCACAGGACTTAATGTTTGCCCTGCTGGAGTTGGTCTTGCTTTGGTCCGGTTCCTTTCTGTCCCTCTATTCCTTTCTTTTGGAATGGGAACGCTTCCCCAGTGCCAGTGTGTGCTGGAAGTACTTCACTTTCTTTCTGGCTTTCACAGAGGCTCACAGTGTGAGTCTCAGAGGTGAATTTGGACGTGGACCTTTAGCGATGCTGGAACTGTTAAGACTTTGGTGGCTCTTAGAGATGAACTAAGTACACTTTGTATAATGAGATGGGGATGAGCTTTTTGGGGGCCAGGGCAGAATGTTAGGGTTTAGGTCTAAAATGTCCCCCAAAGTCTCATGAGTTTGGAGGTAGGGCCTGGTTGAAAAAGGCAAGCCACGGGGGGCATGACCGGAGTGTATTCTTGTCCCTAGGGTTCTCCCTCTCTCCCCAGGCCCTCGATTCCTGGATGTCATGGGTTGAGCAGCTATCCTCTGCCACACCCTTCTACCATGCAATTTCTGCCTTGGAGCCAACCAACCATGGACTGAATCTATTAGAAACTGTGACCCAAACAAATTTCTTTCAAGTAATGGGAAAGCTGACTACCCCTGTTGATAATAACATCTGCCCTGTTTTACAAATGGGACTGGGCCTGGGTGGGTTAAGTACATTTCCCAAAGCTACACAGGACTTGCACCCAGATCTGCCTGGCTCCAAAGACTACACTCTTGCTCCCAAATCTCATTGCCTCCACTCACTCTCTCCCAGGTGAGACAGGGCCATCCAGCAGGGAGGACACGAGCCTGGGGCCTCCTACACCCCTGAGGAAGTGGAGAGGGTACAGTCCCAAGATGAGAAGCAACTTTATCCTTTGATGGAGGGGCAGAGCCAGACCCAAGCCCTCTAAGAACCTTACTGTGGTCTTTCCCCTCAACCTGGAGGTCAGTGCTCATAGCAGTGCAAGCAAAAACTTGTGCAACAAGAATGAGGCTGGGCTCATTTCAAGGCTGGAGCTAATGCCTTGCAGGGTGGTGCAGTAGGAAGAGCCTGGTGGGTAGCATCAGGCGGCTCTGCAATCCAATCCCATTCCTCTGACTTTGGGCAAGTATTTCATATTCCTCAGCCTCAGCCTCCAGATCTGTAAAATGGAACAATCACATTCCTAAGTTCATTGTGAGGAAGAAATAAAACATAAGAAGTGAAAATGCCCAGCATGCAGCGAGTACCAGATGTTACTCTTCTCTTGCTTTCCTTTAGTTCTTTTTTGATCATTTGCAAAAGCACCAACTCTCGCTTCCTCCCAAAATGTTCCTTGGTCTGAAAAAGGGCCCTTGCCTTTTTCTTTGTTTCTCTGTGTAGCTCTAACTTTCCCCACTTTTTCCAACCCATAAAGACCTTCACAGCACTGATGGAGGCTTACTTTTCTGTGCCGATAAAGCTACATGTGAAGCCCCCAGGGAAAACCAGACCTTGTGACAGGCAGCTTGCTTTGGGCCAGGTGCCGCTAGGGTGGGCCAGCGGAGGGGAGAGCCCGAGTGTCTGGAGTGGAAAAACCCCGGCTCCCTGCTGCAGTGTCCCTGCCAGCTTAGTCACTGAGGGCAGGCCGGGGAGGCAGCTGGATGGTAGCAACGGACGGAGGTCCCTCGGGGAGCAGTTGCTTCTATCCTGGCTGGGCTGGGAGGGAGTAGACAGCAGCGGGTGCTCGGCAGGATTGGATAGGATCCCAGGCCCCCTCCGAGCTGCCCTGATCCAAGGACCTTGGCAGAAATCGGTCCTCTGCAGTTTAATCACTCAAAAATGCTTGTTTTCTTGGACCAGGGAAGGGCAGTCTTGAATAGGCCTGTGCAGGGCAAGGGGCGGGTGGGCCTGGTCAGGCTGTGAAGGTCAACAGGACCCTGTGACTTGGAGCATCCCCCACAGGTCCAGCAGACAAGTCTGAGGTTCCACTGGCAAACCTGCTCTTGTGTTTCTGGGGGAGAAACTGGGAGCCAAACTCGGGGAGGTGAATAGAAAGAGCACTGGACGCTGAGTCCAAGCTCTGATGGGACTTGCAGCTCGGGACCAGGCTCTTCCCTCCCCAAGCCTCGGTTTCCCGACTTAGAATAGAGACCACGTGCTCCTTTAGAGACCTGCCAGCTCTGAAAACCTCTGATTCGCTTTTAGGGTTTTACCGCATCCTTCACAATCTGGAGATCTGCCAATAAGCAAATATTTATAGAGTTCTTGGCATTCTGTCGGGTGAGGCGGGAGAAAGAAGTAATTTCCAGGCCAGCTTCTGCCCGCCTGAAGCTCGTCCAGGGCACCTGGACTCGCCCAGGCACTCACACAGAAGCCACTGCCTGATACAGGATGGATGGGACTTACTCATCCCTAGGAATCCAAGTGGTCTGGGTAGAATGTGAGCCAGGCCTGGCAACGTGGGCGGAATTCACTAGGTTAAGAGCAGGGAGCAGGGTGAGCCCCAAGTAAGGCCTGGTGAAAAGTCAGGGCTCACACTTACAGCTGTGCAGGTTGTGCACTGAACAACTATAGGAGGCACCATTCACGTTGCGGGCTATGTGATTACACTTCCTGTGTGCAGCCTTCATGGCCTTCCGCAAAAGACCCGGAAAAACTGCTGGGGCCGCTGAATGATTTCAGCCAAGGCTACAGGAACACAGAGAAGTAGCTCCTGGGCTGCCCCCTTGCCCCCTGGTCTTTGAGGGACAGCGAGCTCTCTGGCCTTATTCCCTGAACAAGGCTCAAACAAGGCTCAGGAAAAGAGTGCAGTCAAAGGGGTCAGGTTTGGATGTTCCCCTCAGTGCTTCCTGGGATACTGGGCAATCGGCCTAACTCTCTGTGCCTCGGTTTCCTCCCTGAGAGTGAGCATCACAGGTCGGGGAGGGGAGGAGCAGGGCAAGGCGAGCTGCTCCAGCTCCAGGTTGGCCTCACATGAGCTGCTGCCAAGTAGCAACTGTAGATTTAGATGGCTCCAGGGCGCCAGCAGTGGCCCTTTCTCCTGGGAGAACTGTAATGTTCTGTGAAAAACACCAGAGCCAGGGCCCCAGAGCGTGAGAGTACTTTCCCTTACCTAGCAGGGACCACACCCTGTCCGCCAGCGTCTGGCTGTGCCCACTGCACCGAGAGGGCAGGGACTTTTCTGTGGGTGCCAGGACTCAGGCAGATGGCTCAGGCGGATGGGATGGGAACGTGACCGTGTACTCCGAGCTGGGCAGTTGGACCTCGGCTGCAGCCAGCTGATGCGTTTGGACTGGCTTGGCCCTACTGGCCTGGCCTGGGGCTGCAGCGGGAGCTCAGGGACCTGGATGCTCTTCCCACAGACCTGGACTCAGCCGGCCAGCCGGCCTCTTCCCTTGGCTCTGGGCGTGGGCCTGGGGACACTGGAACCCTTAGGATTCTTTTTAAAGAGGCCTCTGGAATTGATAATACTAATAACTTACTTAAAAACCAGCTTTATTGTGCTATAATTCACATATAAAATTCACCCTTTAAAAGTATGTAATTCAATTTAAAAAATAAATAAATAAAAATAAAAGTATGTAATTCAAGCCAGGAATGGTGGTACCACTTTGCAATCCCGGCACTTGGGAGACTGAGGCAGGAGAATTGCAAGTTCAAGGCCACCTGAACTACATAGTGAGACCTAAAAAAAAAAGAAAAGAAAAGTATAGAATTTAACCCAGGCATGGTGGTCCTCAGCTATAATCCCGTCGCACAATTGTATTCATTATTGAAAGTGGAATACTGAAGTTTCCAACTATTATTGTTGAATTGTCTATTTTTCTCTTTATATCTGATTTGTCATTTTTTGGTTTTATGTATTTGAGGCTCTATTGTTAGGTGCATATATCTATAGAGTTGTTATGTCCTCATGATAGATTTATCCTAATATTATTATTATGTTCCCTTCATTGTCACCAATAAAAATTTTGTCATAAAATCTATTTTGTTTTATATTCAAACTATTCCAGCTCTCTTTTACCTTCTTGGTTTTGTTTTTTTTGGTACCAGGGATCGAACTTGGGACCTTGTGCTTGCAAGGCAGGCGCTGGAACCACTGAGCTAAATCCCTAGCCCTCCAGCTCTCTTTTAGGCACTTGTTGCCTGATAAATCTTCTTCCATCGTCTTACTTTCAACCTATTTATATCTTTGATTGCAAATTATGCCTCTTAGTTTGCTCAAATTTTTTATTCTTTTGATTGTAATGCTTAATCCATTTATAGTATTGAAATTATCAATAACATTTACACTTGCCATTTTGCTGTTTTCTATGTGTCTTCTGTGTTTTTCTTTCTGTATTCTGCTATTGCAGCCTTCTTTTGTGTTAAATAGATATTTCTGAATAAATTGCAATAGTCTTTTTCCTGTCACTGGGACAATACCTGACAACATAAAGGAAGAAAAGTGTATTTGACTCACAGTTTTGTGGGATCAGTCCATGGTAGCTGGCTCCAAGGTAGAAATGGCATGGTGGAAGGGCATGGCAGAGGAAAACTGCTTACCTGATGGTATCCAAAAAGCAGAGAGATAGACAGGAGGAACCAGGGATGAAAATACACCATTCCAGGTCACACCCCTAGTGATCCCTCCTCTAACCAGGCCCCACATCCTAACAGTATATTTAGCTATAAATTCAGCAGTGGATTAACCCACTGAGTACAGCACCCCCATGATCAATCACCTTCCAAAAGCCCCACCTATGAACACATGACACTTTTGGGGAATATTTTAGATCTAAACTGTAACATATACAATGTTAATGTACTTCTTTTTTGGGGGTTGGTTACCGGGGATCAAACTCGGACTGTTTGCTTGCAAAGCAGGCAGTGGAACCACTGAGCTAAATCCCCAGCCCAACTTTTTATTTCTTTCACTATATGTATTCTTATTTTCTTAGCTCAAAGCAATCTATTTTGTACTAATACCAATTTTTTTTTTTTTTTTTTTGGTACCAGGACCTTGCGGTTGTGAGGCAGGTGTGGTACAACTAAGTTAAATCCCTGGCCCAATACCAACTTAATTTTGATGGTATATAAAACCTTTGATCTAATATAGCTTCATTATTGTTCCTTGTAGCAGACCTTAGCAGCTGGCCTTCATTGCTGGTCTCAGGTCTCTCCTGTGGGGAGCCAGCCCATTCCTCCAAGCTTTCCCTACTCCGGTGACCCTTGTGGGGGACCTAGACCCACTATTTTGTTCTCCCTGACCTGGAGGCAAATGAGGATGAATGACAAAGAGACACAGAGTCAGTTTAACATGCCAGAAGCCAGGGGTCTCTAGTAGGCAAAGGAGACCCCAGCATCTGATTCATCTTACCTTTATTCACCCAAACATGGGCATGAGCAATCAAAGTAACACAAGATTCATCTGCTTTCCAATAGCCATTAGTTCATGCTCAGGTAAACAACCTAACCTCAGCTGTCTTAAGTTTTCCCTAGAACCTGCAATATGCAATCACCCTAAATGCAGCCTTCTCCTTTGTGCTCACAGAGGAGGCCGATTAGGCCTCAATTCTCCTCTGATATCCCACAGTGCCCATCCTTTCTACTATTGTCATACAACTTACATCTTTACTCATTATCAGATCATCAATGATTTTGTAATTATTGATTTATGCAGTGCTCATTTAAATCAGTTTGAAAAGGAAACAAAAATGACCTCTATACCATCTTTTACATTCTTATTTCTTTATTGGTTGGTGCTCTGTATTTCTTCATAAGGATTTGAATTACTGGTTAGTAGTCTTATCATCCTAAAGGACTCTGTACTATTTCTTGTAGGATAGTAATGATTTCTCTCAGTATTTTTTCTAATCTAGGAAGGTCCTAATTTCTCCTCATCTTTGCTAGTTTTGCTGGATATAGAATTCATGTTCAAAAGCCATTTTCTTTCATTGCTTTGACAATGTTGTTCTCTTTCCTCCTGTCATCGATAGTTACTGATAAAAAGTCAGCTGTTAGTCTTCTTGAAGCTCCTTTATACCTGCTGAGTTACTTTTCTCTTGTGGCTTTCAGGATTCTGTCTCTTGATTACTTAACTATGGTGTGCCTAGATGTGGAGCCTTTGAGTTTATCCTCCTTAGAGGTCATTGAGCTTCTTGGATGTGCAGATTAATATTTTCATCAAATCTTGGCAGTTTTCAGCCATTATTTCTTCAAATATTCTTCTTGCCTATTGGTCTCTCCTTTTGACAGCCATTATACATATATTGATATACTTAATAATGTTCCACAGGTCTGAGTCTCTGTTTGATTTTCTTCATTCTTTTTCCTTTCTGCTAAACAACCAATTTTTTTCTTTCTCAACTGACCAGGCTTCAAGTTTTGAGGATCCCCCCACTTCCTGTGGAACTGGAGACTCAACCTGGAGCTTTGCACTGAGCTACATTCTCAGCCTTTTTAAATTTTTTATTGTGAGACAGGGTCTCACTAAGTTGTCCAGTGTGACCTCAAAGTTGTGATCTTCCCTCCTCAGCTTCCCCAGTAGCTGAGATCACAGGCATGTGCCACCATGCCAAGCAAATTTTCTGATTGTTTATTTTGATCTGTTCAAATATACAGTTGAGTCCCTCTAATGAACTTTCACTTCAGTTATTGTTTTCAACTTCAGAATTCCTATTTGATACTCTACTTTTTTCTCTCTTTATCTATATTCTCTACTTGATGAAGCATGGTTTTCATATTGTCTTTTAGTTCTTTACACTTGGCTTTCTTGAGCTCTTTGACCATATTTATAGTAGCTGATTTAAAGCCTTTGTCTAGTAAATTCAGCATCTTGAAATCCTCATGGATAGTTTTTATTGAATGCTTTTCCCCCTAGGTTTAGGTCATACCTACTTGTTTCTTGGGTGTCATAAATTTTCATTGAAATAATACAATGTGGCAACTTTGAAAATCAGATTCTGTCCCCTAACTAGTATTTGTTATTTTTTGCAGTTTGTTTGGTTAGTGACTTGCGTGGATTAGTTCTGTAAAATCTGTTCTTTTTTTTTTTTTTTTGGTACCAGGGATCAAACTCGGGTCCTTGTGCTTGGGAGGCAAGCAACGGAACGACTGAGCTAAATCCCTGGCTCTGTAAAATCTGCTCTTTATCATGTGTAGCCCCCAAAGTCTCTGCTCATTAGCTTACTGGTCAGCTAATGACTGAGAGTCCCTTAAATGCCTGGATCCAATACCCTTCTCAGCCTTTGCCAAGAAGCATTTGTGTGAGTTGGGAGCACGCCTTCAGTTCTCTGCCAGGCAGTTTACCATGCTGCCTTAGCTGTCATTTCCTTCTTGTGCAGAGGTTCAAAGTAAACCAGAGGAGAAGGGTATAGACTTTCTTAATCTTTCATTGGTATGTGCATAGCATGCAGACCTCTAGATTCCCAGGAATATACTGGAGACTTTCACAGTTTCCTGGAGGACATTCTATTCCTGTTTCTTACTTTCTAAGGTTTTGGCCCTGACCAGGGCTGGAGGAGAGGAAAGGAAGAGAATAAAGGAACAAACATTAGATAAACACTTACCGTGAACTAGCCAGTGAGCTAGTTCACACCATAAGCTCTACTTGATTCTAAGATCTCAGTTGCTTATTCACTGAGAATTTAATTTACAGATAAGAAAGCTGAGGCTCAGAAAAGTGAAGACATGTTCTTCAGGGCACACAGCTGGTTTAACAGTGGAGTCCTTTTCTGATTCCAAAGCTCACGCCTCTTCACTGTATCCCTATTTCCCAATCATGAGTAATTCGAGGTAATAGTCATTTGACAGCTTTCATTGCATGTTTGTGTGTATATTTGATTAACACACTAAACCTATGACTTTCCTCTTAGGCCAAGACATATATAGGTATTTAAGCTTAAAAACAAATCAATCTAAAAGCAGTTATTAAGTAAGCCATGGTTCCAGTGGCATGTTGTCAGGGCAAATGAGAATGATAGAAGTCAGTGTGACATCACATCCTACCCATAAGCCCTCAGCGCTGACCCTGGGAGTTAGGTTGGGGGGCAGGAAAGGTTGAGTGTCTCAGCACTGTCCAGCAGAATTTTCTGTGATAACAGAAATGTTCTGCATCTGTGCTGTCCCATATGGCACCCACTGGCCACACCGTGCACTTGAAACACAGCTAATATGACAGAAGAGTTCACTTTTAATTGCACTTAATATTAATCTATTTAATTTGGATTTAAGCAGCTGCATGTGACAGGTGGCTGCTGCATGGGATGGCTCTTATGCAACGCAGCTGCTGACATTCTGGGACTGTGCCAGGCTGCCCCTGCCCTGAGCAGAGTGTGGCACAGGACCCCTTGCCCAGGGGTCAGCAGACAAAGGTCCCGCCCTCGAGCCCTGGGTTGTGTGGCTGAGCAGCCTTGCTGGACAAACTCAGCTTTTCTGTGCCTCAGCTCCTTCATCTGTAAAATAGGAACAAGGCCTCCTCACCTATCTACTGGGCTAGTGACAGGGATTATGGGGAGTAATACGGGGAAGAATGTTTTGTAAACCATAAAGTTGTGGAGATGGGAAGAGTTTGTCTAAGCAGTATTTTCAGAGCAGATGAAACTTGGAACAGGCTGCTCAGGCTGGCCTGGGGGTGGTGGGGGATGGGTGGGTTTTGGGTGCTGGGTTCTGACCCACATGACTGCCTTAGGCCAAGGCTGTCCCTCTGGCCACACAGCCTGGGGCCAAACTCAGGTGTGGGCTGCTGGGTCGTAAATGTACCAGCTGGTCTGCAGCCCCAGGGCCCGGCTCTAAACTGAGACTGGTCCACTCAGTCCTTGTCTTCCCTCTCCACTCGCCTGCCATGTTTCTGCACAGCCATAAAAGGCCACTCAGTCTTCCCAGTGGCTTGGGCCAGGTCCCTGCAGTCATTCTCGATGCCTCCCGCCTCCTCCCAGCCTGTGTCCCATCAAGCATCCAGTCCTGTGGCCTTGGCCTCCCCAAGCCAGCCACTTCTCACCTTGTCCTGTGGCCACCCTGAGCCACACTGTCACCTCCGCACTCTGGGGTTACTGCAGAGTCCTTCTGTCGGGTCCCAACTCTGACCTCAACACCGCATCTTCTCTACACTGTCACCAGATTCATTTTAAATCGAAGTCACACATCAAGTCTCATTCACAATCTCGCCACACCTCCTTTGGGAGAAGGCCACAGTCCTTTTCTCTCTGACCTCATCTCCAAATACTTCCCTACATCCCCCTTCCAGCTTCTTGCTATTCCTTCAACATGCTAAAGCCTCAGGGCCTTTGCACATGCTGTTTCCACAGCTGGGCATGCTCTCCTGCCAGTATCCTTATGACTTACCTCTTATTGCCTTTAGGTCTCTGCTCAAACATCCCCTTGTCAGAGTGGCCTTCTCTGTTTACCTGACATAAAATAGCAGCCTTCTGCCTTCACACATGCATGGATCTGCTGCCATGCCCAGTGCATAGTAGGTGTGCAATTGTCATTAATAAATGAGTTAAATCCTGGTCAGACCAAACTGATGGCCACTCAGGCAACAAGCAGCGCTAGATGGGAGTTAGGAGATGCACCCTGTGACCTGGACAAGCTGTTTGCCCTCTTTGGACTTAGATGCTTCATCTGCACATTGAGGCCTTAAAAAGTAGGGCCAGGGATTTAGCTCAGTGGTTTTGCTGCCTACCTCAAAAGCGCAAGGATCCGAGTTCAATCCCTGGTACCAAAAAAAAAAAAAGGGACTGAACACTCTTGGTCCCTGCTCCTGGAGGGCCCCACCCACCCCCAGTTCTGCCTGTGTTCCAGCAGCAGTTGATCTGGGGCTGGCCATGCAATGGCTTAGCAAGGAGAAGAATGGAGTCCACACTGGGACCCTGGGGGCAGAGACAGCCCTGCAAGACATGGGCCTCTTGGAAGTGACTCCACTGGCCCAGGTCCATTCCAAGCAGTCAAACCAGCTTCCCCTGGGCCTTGTGACTGTTTGGTTGGTTGGTTTTTAAAAATATACTAAAAGGGCCCTTCTGGTCTTTCTTACTTGAGGACCATGGTGACTCACCTCTCCCCTCTTGGTCTATCACCCTAAGCCCCTCCCTGGTGTTTTTCTGTCTCCCTGGTCAATCTGGGAACATGAACAGGATTCCTCCGTATTCTCTGGGTCCATGAACTCTCGGAGTCCGATCCTAGCATTTCTCCCCTGAACCAGGAAGCCCACCACCCTCCAGTCCCCACCTCACTCCCAGACCCCAGACTGCAGAGCTGCTCTCCTTCCTGTTTCTCATGGACACAGCATCCATCTGGGAGCCACGATCCCATTCCTCCTCTGTCCCTCCCCTCTGCCTCTCCAAGCCCCAGAAGGGCCGCCTGCTGCTGGGCTATTTTTATCCCAAGAGCTTTCTCAAGGAGAAACAGTACAAGTCCCCAGCCAAGGCGCAGGGCTGGGTCCCTGTGGAAAACCTCCCCTCATAGGGAAAGAATCTAGGGGATTTTGAAAGGGGCCTGGCTTTGAGCCTTCAATTTTTGTGGGTCCCTTGCTAATTTATCAGGATTTTAGCTGTTCATGCTCTGTTGTGGTTTTTTTTTTTAATTAGGAATAAAAGCAACATTGAGTTCTGAACAGGACTGGACATTAACTGTCACGCAGTGGGTGATCAGCCTATGGCTGAAGTTTTCAAATAATCCTTATCTTGTACCTGTTGATAGTAAGTGGAGACCACTTTCAGTAATGGAAACCCAGCCAGCCTGGAGGCAGGAGTGACAGGAGGATGCCTGGGGTGGGGATGGGGTTCCAGTTTTACAATAAGAAAGCTGACACTCAGAGAGGCTAAGTAACTTGCCCAATCTCCCAGGAACCCAAGCAAAGGAGAGACTTACAGCCAGGATTTGGAAAGCACCTGCCTGCTGAGTTCCCCTCTGGCTTTGGGTCGCATAGTAGCTGTGTGACGTGGGCAAGGTGCTTCCTCTCTCTGAGACACACGTCCTGAAACGTGGGGAGGTCGTACCTGTCCTGTGGGTGTCTGATTCAGTGAGATACCACGAGAAGAGGAGAGGGTGTCACCTGCTCCTCGGAGGCTTCTGGATGGCGTCACTTCCCGAGAGCCAGGTATCAATCAGGTCCCCAGGCTTGTCTGCGAGGGCCCTTGTGCCCTGGTTTCCGGTTGTCCAGGGAGATTTCCTTTCCTAGGCCTTAGAACTTCTAAGGACTGCATGGCTGGTATGTTTGAAGATGCCTGTTTTTCCCAGGAGGAAAAGTGTCTGGCAGGAAACAGAAAAACCCGGGCACAGGCTCCCCTGTGGAGTCTCTGGCTTCCCATGGTGAGGGGTCTGGACAGCCCTCTGCTCACCAGAGGAAACATGTGGAGGATAAAAGGCGGGCCGAGCCTGAACTGTGTGGCTGTGTGTGACTGTGTGGCCGGGGCAGAGAAGAGAGAAGGAAAGGCCTGGGGCAGGGGCATCCTGGCACTCTGCTCCATTCCAGGAAGGGCCGGGCGGGCTGCTGGGGGCTCCTCGGGCCAAACCTTGTGCTGCACCCAGCTGGGCTGTGCCTGTCACTGGTGGAGCAGCACGGGGCAATGTGGCCTCAGTGAGAAGACAATGGCAATCCAGGGGCGGTAGCCAGGCCACCAGCCACTTAAGCTCCCTCCAGAAAGAGGTCTAAGCTGTGCATGTTCTTGGCCACCGCCTAGGCTTACTGGGCGGCCTGGGAAACTCACTCAGGCTCTCTGAACCTCAGATTCTGCATCTGAAAAACAGGGATGATAATAATAGTATTTGGGACTGTATTTTCCACAGCTATGTGACAAAGCAACCCCAGACTCAGTGGCGTAAGACAAAAATGCTTTGTTGTCTCTCACAGTTCTGTGGGTAAATGGGCATGGCTGGGTGGTTCTTCTTCACTTGAGGTTGAAAAGGACATCTGTGTAGCTGGACAGGAGTGGGGCTCCACTGGGGCTGAAGTGTGTGACATGCCACCTGTCTTCCAGGGTCCCTGTCCATGTGACCTGTCATCACCTGTAGTCTAGTGTGAGTACCCTGGTGCTGTGGCAGCTGATAACAGCAAACATTCCAGGAAGACAGCCCTGAGAGCAGAGGCCAATGGCCCATTGGCTACACAGCAGGCCCGACAGCCAAGCCCAGGGTCAGCGTGCAAGGGCATGAGTGCTAGAAAGCACAATTCCCTGGGGTCACCAGCGTCACATGTTGCCACTGGGTGTGGGGGGTTAAATGATAACATCGATAAGTGCTCTGTGGTGTTCAGGGTGCCTCAACAGATGCGTCCATAAATGGTGGCCAGCCCTGATGAACTACTCTCTGGAGGGCTCTGGGGGTCAGAGGAGCTCTGAGGAGAACATGGCAGAGTGGCCCGTAGCCGGGCAGCTAGAGGCGCCCATGGGTCTATCCCAGGCCAGGAATTCCTAGGAAGAAGGGGAATGGTAGAGATCAGTGTCTCAGAGTCTGGACTGACAGAAGCCTAGGCCAAAAGAGGCCTCTTGGGACAAAGAGGAGACTTCCCACCAACAAGTTTCCCAGAGGGAAGGGACTCGTAAATGTGACCTGACTGGGACAGAAAGTCCTTGGAAGCTCTCAAGTTCTCATCAGTCAAAGGCTCCAGAGGGAGAGGGGTGTGGAGGGGAGGCTTCTCCATGCCGAGGGAGATCAGGCAGCAGGAACACCTTCTAGCATGTTCCTCGTAATGGCTCCAGTCTCAGGAGACTGCAGAGCACCCAGCTGAGTACATTCAACAGACTGCTGTGGAAAACAGGAGAGTTTAAGGGATCGGGGGGAGGGATGGTTGGGTAGAGGACAGAATTTGGGAGGGCAGGTGTGAATTTATGTTCATTATTTTACGTGGTCTTTCAATCCCTCCCGACCCCTCTTCACAGGTGACAAACTCACCCCCGGAGATGCTTTGTAAGGTGCCCACGGCCACGCAGTGACCCAGCGATGAGCTGGGACTTGAACTTGGGCCCTTGACAGCGCCATCTCAGACCTCAGCATGGCGCCCCTCGGCCCACACAGGGATAGCACTGTCTCCAGGGACCCTGGCAGACGGGCCCAGACAACAAGCAGAGAGCTCGGTGCCCACAAAACTAGACAGCCCCCGTTTGTCCCCAGGGAACCGGGGGGGCCCAGTCACCCACTGCTGTCGCCTCCCTCCCCACCCCACCCCCCAGTATGCCCAGGGCTGAGGTCACTTGGCCTCCGGCCCAGCACCGGGCTCCTGAAGGGGCCCGTTGGCTTTGAAGTGTCGGTGACAAGAGCAGATAGTGTCAATGGAAAAGGAAACAAAACCCTCTTCTTTGTGCCCAACAGGACATGAAACCCTGGGCAGGGGAGAAATGGGGGATGGAACAGAGTCTTCTTTGATAGCCAGAGCAGGAAGCCTGGGTGGGGAGAGCCAATAGAAGGGGCCAGGGAAGATGGATGAGCCGCAGCCATGGCAAGAGCGGGGTTCACATGAAGGAGTGCAGGAAGGGAGGAAGATGGCGTCATCGAAATAAATCTCAGCAAAGTAATGAGACGGAGACCCCAGGAAAGTAGGGACTGGCCAGAAGGCGGGGTGGCGAGGAGACAGCCGAGGTGGAAGCAAGGGCGGTGAACATGGAGGCCTTGGGCTGGACTTGTGCAGCCTGTAGCAGACCCCTTTCATTTGCCTTGGAATAAGATGTCCACCTTCCGGGGCATCTGAGGGGACCCACAGTCCTTATCATTTCTCTACCGGCAAATGTGCCTGCAGATAAAATTTAAGGTGGGGTAAGAGGCTCCCTGAGGCCCAGCTGAAGCCCTTCAAGGACACCCAGCCAGCTCTACATGGCAGTTAGTAGCTTGTGGGACAGCTCTGGGAGACCAGTACTGTCTTCTCACAATACTCAGAACAAAAGCCAAAGTCCTCATCCGGGTTTGAAAAACTGCACAGGATCCATAGCTGAAATACAGCAAGTATCCACTCCTGCCCCAGGGCCTTTGCACTTGCTGCCCCTCTGCCTGGAACACCATTCCCTGCCCCTTCATCGCCTACAGTTCTCTACCTACCTCCCTAAATAGCATCTTTTCTTGCTCTCAGCACCCTCCCAACTCGAACACCTAGCCCATTATATTACATCTCTATTTATATAGTCGGTTCATTTCCTGTCACCTGCTTTAGAAGGTACATTGCAAGAAGGCTGCATCTGTTTTGTCACCTTCTGCATTGCCAACACCTAGAAGTGTGTCTAGCACATGGCAATCCCTCGATAAAAATATTTGCTGAATGAATGAATAATGCTAATTCACTCTTCTCTGTTGTCCAACAGGAGGCAGATGTCGCCGTTTACAAATTGAGTTAAATTCCCTGGAAACAGAGATCTGCTTTGGGGGCTGTTTTCCCATGTAAACAATAAGCGAGTAAACACAAAGCAGCTGCTTGGTCCCTCCTGTGTGTGCAGCCCTGTCCGTCTGGCTAAGGACAGGAACAAGCGAAGGAGAGGATCAGTCTTTGCTCTTCGGGGTCTGAGGGCCTGGGAGCGCGGGCGACTCTCTTGAGCCATGTCCAGAGCCTGAGGGGCAGCTAGAGCTTGAGGGCCTCAGGCCTTTACGAACGGGCCTTCCTCCTCCTCGGGTTCCCTACAGACCGGGCCAGACCGAATGGGGTTCTCTCTCAGGGGACTGTCACTGTGACCCAGGAATCTGGAGAGAGGACGCGCTAGATATGGCTTCAGACAAGCGGGCAGTCAACTCAAATCAAGAAGCCCCATCCTCACAGTCCCCCAGGCTCTGGCCACAAGGACGGACAGGCCCGGGTCCTCCTGGGTAGACACCTGTCTCTCTGGGCCTGGAGTTCGTCATTGTTCTTCTCTGAGATGGGGCAGGGTCCCCACCTGCAGCCTCTTCCCACCGCTTTCACCTCTGACCCTGCCAGGCTCTGGTCTCCAGAGTGAATCTGTGAGCACTTAACAGCCCCCGGCACGGAAATGAAGGAAGCAAAGGACCTGGCGGGAGCAGAGCGTGGCCGGGTCACACTCCTGCAGGAAGCATTCTCTTCCTTTCTCCACCTCCACCGCTCCTCACCGCGGAACCCAGCAGCCTTCTAAATCAGGCCAAGCCAGGCACTGGACTTGGAATTTTGTTTTGGGGGCAGAGACACCAAAAGCATCAGGGGCAGGAAATAACAGTGTTTGGCGTCTCTGGATTCTAATTCTGTCGTGGATGTTTTCCAGCTGTGGGACACCAGCCAAAGCACACAGCCTCTCCCAAGAGCAGACGTCCAGGAGATGCTAGGAGCCACCAGGGGTTGGAGTCGCAGGCCCCCTCCCCCTGGGCGTGGTGTCAGACACGCCAGAGTCCACCAGTCGGTGTCAGCACCTGTGTCTCCAGCCCCCCAGCGGCCACACCACCCGGTCATTGCTGGCCGCTGTGGGGAAGAGTGACAGCCATCACCCTGCCTTCTTCATTCCTCCTACTGGATTCCTCCTGGAGGCTGCAGCTGGCTGCCCAGTTTTCCAAGCCAGGCTAGAAAATGAGGGCTTAGCGACCCCTCTTGGCAAATGCAGGTTACAGCTGCTAGGTCAGAGGTGGGGTCCATAGGACCAAGACTTCCAGCTTTGGAATGCGGTGGAAAACGAGACTCTTCCTCTGGAAAAAAAATCTTCACTCTGCTTTCCACATTCCCCAGGTCCCTACAGTTGGTCAATTCCTTTATTTTCATCTTTGGCCACTAATCTATATGAGTTAGGAATGAGTATTCAACACACACAAACCAAGAACCCTGCTGTGCCTTGGAACTATGGCAGGTATAGACTAGGAAGTCCTCAGATCAGAGAGGGCCCAGGCCTTAGGAAGTGCAGTGTGTGATCCATCAACTGTCCGTCTGTCCCACCTACCCACTCCTTCGTTTACTCACTTGTTCCCAGATGTTAGTCAGGGTCCCATTACTGTAACATATACCTAAGGTAATCACCTTTATAAATAGGCAAGCTTTATTTTGGCTCATAGTTTCAGACCATGGTGGCTTGGGCCTGTTGCTTCTGCACATCATAGTTGGAGCGCACAGTGAGGCGGAAGTGCTCACTCCTTGACAACTGGGAACCCGAAAGGAGAAAGGAGACCCAGGCTCTAAAACACCCTTCCAGGGCGCCCCCTAATGACCTAAGGTGACCCACGAGGCCCGACCTCTTACACAGCAGCACTCAGGAACAAGCCTTAACACATGAGTGATTCAGGCACAATCCAGCTCCAAACGACAGCAATTATTGAGCTCCTCTATGGGCCAGACCCCCTTCTCTCCATGAAAACAGTAAGCAAAACAAGCCAGTGGTGGCGCTTGCTTGTAATCCCAGCACTCTGGATGCCAAGGCAGGAGGATCGCCATGAGTTCATGGTCAGCCTGGGTACATAGTGAGATCAGGACCAGCCTAAACTATGCATCGAGACTGTCTCAACACACACACACACACACACACACACACACACACACACAAATACAAGGACTTCTGTGCCACATTAAAGGAAGAGGATTCAGAAGTTGTAGATTGGTGGCTACAGGGATGAGATCGACTGGTAAAGCCGTTTTGCTTGCCAGGACTGTCTTGGTTTTCATCTGAACACACATAGGAGGAGACGGAGCATTGTCCTCAGCCTTCTTTGCCGCTTGCGCATCTGTGACTGTTGTGTCCTTGGAGGCATTGAATTTGCCACCTCTACAGTGGAGACATGAGGAAGCATCTTATGCAAAGGAAAGAAGTGGATGGACTTTCCCATCAGAAAACTTATCTTGCCCTCGGGGATTTTTTTCTTCATCTTGAGCTCCCCGGGGTATAACAGAGTGCTTGGTACCTAAGAGGTGCCCAGTGGGCTGTTTTCAGCTTCTTCCCCCGAGGCCTAGGGATTGAATCCAGGGCCTCACACATGCTAGGCAAGTGCTCTGCCACTGAGCCACATCCCCAGCTATTTAAGACTGTTATTTTGAGACCAGGTCTTGCTAAGTTGCTCAGGCTGCTCTTGACCTTGTGCGCCTCCTGCCCCAGCCTCCTGAATAGCTGGGATAACAGGTGTGTCCCACAATGCCTGGCCTCAGTTTTATTTTTAATGAATGAGAGACAAACAGCAGACGAGATGAGCTACTGGTGCAGGGCAGAATGGAGATATGCAAGGTCCTGATGCGGAATCTTTCTGAGGGGAGTCCAGAACTGCCTTACATGCTTGTTAGAAAATTCAGGTTCCTGGGCCCAACTATCTGCCCAGAGTCAGAGTCCTTAGCAGAGCTCAGGCACCTGCATTTCAAACAAGCATCCATTAAAGTCTGTGAACAGTCACACAGAGGTATTGTAGGACCAAGGCTGCTTTGGGCCTCACCTTTGTTTGGGGATCCTCAGGGAAATGACGGGGAGCTGCCCAGGCAGAGCTGAGAAGCCCACCCCGCACAGCATTAGGCAGCTCCTCCTGCCCTACCACGCTAGCATAGGACAGTACATCCTCCTGTGCGGAGAGGCAGATGGCATCACACTCTTCTTCAACAGGGAGAAAGGGGAGACCAGAAAGCCTGGGCAGGTATCAAGGCCACACAGGCAGGTGGGGCTGGGGGATGCGGACCCAGCCATCCTGGGGCTCTGTCTCCAGCTTGTCAAGTTGTCCCTCCTAGCCTGGATTAACCTACTTCAACCTGTGCTCCCCAGAAACAGGGAGAGATGAGAAGCTCATGTGCTTTCACTGGGGTTCCCTTGCCCCAGTAGTTGTCAGCATCAAGGAAGTAGTAGGATCACCTGCGGGGAGCCTTCTGCTAAGCACATGGGCCCAGGCCCCTGTTTCCTTCAAAGAACCTGGGCTCTAGAGTTTTATGAGCTCTCCGGGTGAAGCCATTTCTCTGAAAGGATGCAAAGAAAGTCGATTTTAGGCAATAGGAAGCTCCTGGGCAGATTCCCCCTGGAAGGGAAAAGGTGGATCTTATTAGCACTTTGTACTTAAAAGTGGAGTTTGCAGACCCAAGCACAAGATGAAAGCTTAGTGAACGGAGGAAGAGCAGGTCTCCGAGCCCCAAAGACTAAGGACAGTTTCAGCACGCGTAAGGATTCTAGGCTGAAGGGCTGAGTATGGATAGCAACCAGGGTAAGTATGGGCCAAGCATTACCTGGGACTCCTGATGTTCCCATGGGATGTGGGCACCAATGGACTTAGGGAACTGATGGAGCCCCAAAAAGAAAGCCAGGCTTTCCAGGAAGAGGCCTCTAAGGGTCATAGTTCAAAGACAGTGGGATTGGGGGTTGGAAGATTTGGGTTTAAAGCCTATCAAACAGATACCTGTGAGGTCTTGTACAATCCATGTCATTCTCTGAGCCTGTGGTTTCTCATCAGTAGAGTGAAGCTAATGGCTCTTAGGGCTGTTCTAAAGGTTAGACTTAATCATTCCCGACTAGTTCAGTTTCTTTCTCCGCAGTGTGTTCCCAGTAGTAGAGTGGAAGTCTTTGTGTGATTATTGATACAAGGCGCAGACCCTCGGTTGAGGCTGGGTGCAGCAGCATCCTGTGGCTTCAACTGGCCTTCGCTCCACTTCTCTGGCCAGGGTCTTCATTCCTGACCCAACTCTTCACAGATTTGGTGACATCCTTGCAGTTGACCCCTCCTACTTGATAACAGTGTTACTCACCTGTGTGCAGGGCACTGCTGAGGATGTAATGACAAAGGCTGACTGGGCAGGTACTGCGTATGTTCAATGTCTTTAAGGAAAAGGGTTGCTAGGGAACATCTCAAATGAACGGGAACATCTCAGACAGTAACACTGGGCAGAGTGTTCACTGTCTTGAATTGCTGGAGCCATAAACCCATGGAATAAGCAATGAAGTTTTATACATGTAGGAGGGATGTTATTAGTAATTGGAATTGTAACTTCTGCTGGAAAAGGCATAAATCTAGATCTTTAGAAGGGTCTTGTTTATCTGGTGATGTTGGGCTTAAAAATGAGATGCAGCTATACCTCCTGGATTCTTGTTATCTAATTGTGTTGATTCTTTGATGCTTTAAGATGAGCTTTCATGGTCTTATCTGATATTTTGGCAAGTGTCCAGAAATATCAATCTAAAGAGTCCGAAGCTCTCCAAGTAGAGGCTAGAAATGAAGATTCTCAGGTCTTATCCAGACACCAGAACCGAACTCCAAACTCCAGGGGTTTGGGCTTCACCTGTGGCCTAACAAGTCTTTCGGGGAATCCTGATGGATTTCAAGTTTGATGAGCATGTACTGAGGCTGTAGTTACTAGTGATGGGTGCTTAAGGCAGCTGTTAGAGATACTAGCCAGAGGCATTTACAGGAATCCAGGTGAGACAGGAGAATGGCGGGACCAGCTGTCTGTTACGGCTGCTCCAAGGGGGAAAAAGTAAAAGTAAAGGATAATGTTCTAGAACAGGGGTTGGCAAACCTTTTCTGTAGCGGACCAGAGAGTAAATAGCTGAAGCTCTGAGGGCCATAGGGTCTCTGTCACAACTATTCAACTCTGCCATTTGCAAAAGTAGCCCTAATCAATATGTAAACATGGTTGTGGAACAACAAAACTTTATAAGCACGTAACAGGCCAGATTGGACAGTTGGGCAGTAGTTTACAGACCTGTTTTAGCAGAATGATTTACTCAAGGCTGATGTTATTTAACAGCAGAATCTTTTTCTCTTATTTAGAATTTAACAAAGTGGGCTCTGGTTGCAGCCCAGAGTGGAGAACCCAGAAACTACCTGTTCATTTCCTCCTTTCCTTACCGTGGACCCTAAGACTCTTCCTCAGAACACACTCCACTGCCAGTTAAGGAGAAGGCAGTGGTGTCTGGGGCTGGGCCACTCAGGCCTTGCCGTTGAATGAGTAGGTAACTTCCTGAACCACTGTGTGCCCAAAGCCAAGGAGGACCCGGTGCCAAGCAGTCACTGAGGGTCAGGAAGTCTCCTTTGTTCCAGTGCATGGACTCTCTCTCTCTCTCTCTCTCTCTCTCTCTCTAGGTTTCAGCAAGCCTTCTGAGGCTCAGGCTGGTACAGGTACCGGGGATACGAGCCAGGCCCCATTGGTTATGCAGCGTGACCAGCCAGGTGCCCAGCAGAGTGATTCTGAAGCTACGTTTCTTAGCCAGACCCTGTCCAACCGTGGGGTTAAGATCTCTACATTTTACTACTCCAACTTCCAGGACTACGAGGCCTACCAAGGAGACAGATACCACACCGTCCTGAACTCCTTGGTAAGAACTGGGGCACAGAAAGCCTACCCAGTCCCTGGGATGTTTTGAGTTCTGTGCCACGTACCCCAAGAAATGGGCACTGTTGTCTTAGTAAGGGTACAGTCACAGGATTAAGAGGACTTGTCCCCAGACAGATGGAGAACTGGAGCCTGGGTTGCTAACTGTTCCCCTCACCACACATCTTTCCTTAAATCTCAGCTCTTAAGTACTAGGAGACAGGAACTGTGGTGGAGAGGGAAGTGAACCGCCCGTATGGAACAGAGTATGGTGATGAATGTAGTTGGCCATTAGGGAAGCAAACATGAATCATGTGTCCAAGAGCACTAGAGGAATGTCCACTTCTGGTGGTCTGGAAAGGTGTCTTAAATACTGAACCAGCCAGCCAATGGAGGCAGGGGGTGGTGGGGTGATCCCCCAGAAAGGAGGGGCAGCATTTGTGGAAGCTGTAAGTGGAGATAAGAGTGAGTAATGGGAGAGAAGCCCCTATGGTGAGAATAGACACATTGGGTGCTGTGGTAAAGGCAGGCAGAAGTGGACAGGAGGTGTTAAAACACAATCTGAGGGTGACAGGGAGCTGACAACAGGTTCCCACCAAGGAGGGTCAGAGCAGCTCTCCAGCCAGAGGAGAGAGGACAGTACCAGCCATGCCGTGCCTTCCCTCTATTGCCATCTAAGAGGCCAACGAGCATCTGCTTTCCTGGGGCTGGGTCAAGTGTTCACCTCCCATTGGAGGAGAAGCAGCATCTCCTCCAAAAGCTTGGAGGTCCCTTAGTTGTAATAGCAGAGATGTGTACAGGGAGAGCCCATGGTGGTTCAGGGTCCAGGTTCTGGATCAGGCAGGTAGAGTGCTGCCCATCACCCAAGGTCACATGGTTGCTAGGTTATGCAACTTTTCTCTCCTTCACTCTTTAATCAGGGATTATATAGAACCCTTTCTCAGGAATTAACTCACAGAAAGTACTTAGTCTGGCATCTGGGGGATACCGGAAATGGGGCATAATTCAACAATTAGTTATCCATGTGGCTCTAAAGGGGGAAATTTACAAGCTTTAAGATTTTGGGTTCTTGGAAACATGGATTGCGTTGACTCATGGGGCAGTGAAATCTCAACTGATCTAAGGTGCATACTCAACTGGCATCTCTGCAGGGGCCCTTGTGGGGGTGGTATAAGAGGACCAATCTCAAATTCCTTCCACTCCAGGGCTTCCTTAACCTTGGCATCAGTGAGAACAGGCTGTGTGTTGATTTGATGACTGAAAGGGTAAGTTTTGTCCTGGGCTGTACTGGGACCCACCCTTCAGGGACCAGTCCCCTAGCATAACCCTCTGCATGTGCTAGACAGGAGCAGAACGTGGGAGTTTGGGAAAGGGAGTGGAAAAATGGCTCTGAGAATAGCACAGGTCACCTCCTGCCCTTGCTGACTCTGACCAGAGGTGTTCTCTGGTAGGAACCCAGTGGGTGGGCTGCTAAGGGAGCTGTGGGTTGGGGAGGTTGTTGAGCACTTGCCAGTGAGGTGTCTGTGGGATGGTTAAAGACAAGATGGGGGCCTCCGCTCAGCAGGGAAAAGGCAGAGAACACGCCACTTTCCTCTGGGCAGAGCACACGTTCACACAGGGAGCAGGACGGGCTTCCCCAGTCTGGCTCTCCTCATGCTCTGTTTGTCAACAGTTGTGTCAGAATGACATGAACTACATCGAGGAGCCCCTGCTGCAGTACCCCGACTGGAGAGGACATCCATTGTAAGTGACCTCCAGATCCAGAATCTTCTGGTCCCACAGCAAGGGAAGGATTCAATGCACCATATTCTTAGTTGGCTGCCTCCCTGTTCCTTTGGGTAACCTCCCAGGAAATGAGAGCAAAGCCTCACCGGGCAGCCTGATCGGTAGAAATAGCATCGTCCTATAATTCAAGAGCTTGAGTTCTTGTCCCAGAAATTGTCTGTGTGACCTGAGGAGTTGACACCTTCATTTTATAGCCATATAAAAAGTTGGACTGGGTAGCAAAAATCCCTCTTAGGGTGAACACTAGTCCCTTTGAAAAAGGCTGATGTGTAAACCCTCAGTGAAGAGGGGGAACTGGGAACCACAAGTGTCTCTCTGCATCTGTCCACAGCCTGCGGGCAGAAGTGGCCAAGTTCTTGAGCTACTACTGTGGATCACCTATCCGCCTGAATCTGAGAAATGTGAGTCAGGCTGGTGGAGGGGTGTGTTTCTGGGGTACCCTGTGCATAGTCCAGGAAAAGTGAGGAGATGCAGGAGAGACCCTCAGGACCAGGGCAGAGTTACAGCCAATCGAGCCCAGCTGAGCAGTCTCCTGGTGTCTGTCCCTGCCAGGGGGAGGGAGAGAGTGTGGCCACACCCTCTGTCATGGGTACTGGTTTTTGATGTCTGCCTTTTGTGCATGTCTTCAGGTGGTTCTTCTAAACAGCTGCTGTGCTGTCTTCTCTGCACTGGCCATGGTTCTGTGTGACCCAGAGGGTAAGTAAGCAAGAACACCTAAGCACTGGGCCTCGGGGAAGAAGAACATCTTCACTCAAAGCACTGGCACTTCTACACTGACTAGGACTTTTTTATTGATGAAAATTGATTTGGATTCCTCACTTAATATGGAAGAGACACATGGCAGTGCTTAAGCAGTGATGGCAGTGGGAGCAAAATCATCCTGTTAATAGCTAAGCTCTTGGGCTCAACTGCAGTATGGATGGCTCTGGTAACCAGCCTGGACTTTACAGATCTCCCACCATCTCCCTAATCCTCCAAAGGCTAACCAGTTCTGGACCAGATAAGGTTGAAAGGTCCGTTCTCCCTCTCCTTCTGAACAATGCCCAAGCAAGAGTCTCAGATCTTAATGAGCTCTGGTTGCATGGAAGGAAGTGGCCAAGATGAAAGGAGTGGGTTCTTGGTTGGCCCATCAGTGAGGCCAGAGGGATGGGAAGAAAAGAACATGAGGTCACCAGGTCCAAATGACAGGTCTCTTCCTGTGCATGAACCTTGACCTCTAGTGTTTGACCTGGAGCAGGTCAGACTTCCCTAATGACCAGCACTCCTGTCTGCTGCTACCCTAGCTTGCCTTGGGCCCTGATTCATTGGCATTCATAATACTTTCCTCTTCTTTCTCAGTATGCCCCATAAGAGCAAATTAGTTTCATTTCCCAAATGGTGTTTGCAAGAGTAGACAATTTTTATGGAGCCTAAGCCCAAGAACATTAATCCCCAGAGAGAAGAGATTGCTGAAGTGAACTTTTCTGGTGGTAGCTTTGCTGCTAGTTTGGGGTTGGGGGCGGCTGGCAGGTTCTGAGAGAGCAAGAACTAATGGCTTCATCTCCCTGTGCTTCCAGATGCTGTTCTGGTCCCTACTCCCTTCCATAGTGGCTTCCTCTTTAGCGCCCAGATGTATACACAAGTTGAACTGATTCCCGTCCACGTCGGCAGTGAGGTCAGAATGAGCCCCTTCCCTGCTCAGCTCCCCTAAAAAATGGGCTGTTCCAGTGGGCACTGAGAAGGCACAGAGGGCCTGGCTCTCTTCCTGTGTAAGGGTGGAGGAGGAAGGGTAGAGGAATCAGGCTGAAGAAGCCTTGTGGTTCAGCACCCGGGTATGAAGGCCAAGGATTGCCTGGGCTTTGTAGGAAAGAATTTAGGCTCCGAAGCTTTTCCCATGGGCATTTATGAGTAGACTCTCTCTTCCAGATCACTAATACAAACACCCAGCCTTTTGAGCTCATGATAGGCAAACTAGAGCAAGCCCTGCTTGAAGCTAAGACTAAGGTAAGGAGGGAACCATATTTCCAGGGTGGCCCTGAAAGGGCTTGAGTACTGAGACTCTGATAGAACTGCTCACCCCAACTTGATGGGCTGTCTGTAGTCAGAAGTAAAACTCCTGGGTCTCATCTGGGCCATGGCAGCTTGCACAGCGACTTCTGGCTCCTCCCCTCAGGCAGTATGGTAATTGATTGCTTTGGTCTTATTCAATGTCCTGTATTGGAATCTGATCCCTGAAGGATTCTTGGTTGAACTTGGGGTAGAGGTGAAGGACTTGTGTTCATTCTTGTGTTTGGGTTCTTCTTAGAATAAAAAAGTCAAAGGCCTCTTGCTAGCCAACCCTCAGAATCCTCTGGGCGAGGTCAACATGAAGGAGTCATTGAAAGAATACCTGAAATTTGCCAAAAGGTAGGAGTAGTTCTATCCCTCAAGACTGGATGATGTCCCAAAAAGGGGTTCCCTTCACCTGTAGTCAAGAAATTGGAGGTAATTTACCCTAAATATTCCTACCGTACTGTCTGCTTTGTGGAGTTGTATACTCCCAAGCGAAACTAAAATGAAGCACCCACGTGCATACCATTTCTTTCCTAGCCTCCTCCCTCGCACAGACATTTGCATAGCAGTCATAACATAGTCTTGCTGCTTTTCTACTTACACAGCAAAAGCACTTTCCCCAGCATCCATTTCCCAAACTACTTGGGCTGCGGAGCGAGGGGAGACAGACAGACCCTCAGACCTTGTGAAGTGAAGATGTGCTCCAGTGTAGCTTTCACAGCCCGTGCCTGAGGACACCGTAATACTGTTAGCTCCAGAGCCCTAAAATAGCCCCAGTAGGCAGATTATCTTCTGTTCTCTAGAAGTAACTTATTCAAACTTTAAGACTAACCCACACCAATTAATGGCAGAGAATAGAAACAGTATTAGAGGCTGTGGGCAAGAATTCAACAGAGCTGAGTTCAAACACCAGCCCTCATACCTGCTAGTTAAGGGAGATAACTTTATACCTTGCAGCATTACTTTTCATTTTGTCTGTGAGAGGGGGGTGAAAGGAATGTTTTGGAGGATTGTAGGGAGAGGAGACAAGATGATCCATGTACTGCATAGCCTACTTGGTGCTACTGCTCGATTCAGACCATGGGTAGGAACTTCCAGCTGTACGAGATTAAAATACTCCAGAACTCACCTCCTCACTGGTCTCTGCTTGATGGTTGAAAGTGTAGATATGTGCTCCTGTGTGTCTTTGGGTCCTTCCTACTCCCTCTCAGTATGGCCAGCCTGGGCTCAAGGTCCCTTCTGATCTATCACCTCCTTCTACCCTACCCCTTGGAAGGGCTGGGTGGGCTGCTGGGCTCCAGGAAAATCTGCTCTATATCCAAAGAACATGAATGAGAATGAGTTAAGATTGCCAAGAGAAGCTGCATCTTGTTCTCCTTCCACCCAACTACAGAAATGAACTGCATGTGATCATAGACGAAACATACATGCTGTCCGTGTTTGACGAAACCATCATATTCCACAGTGTTCTGAGCTTAGAAAGGTGAGTGTTTCAGCTGGAGTAGGGAGCGAGCAACATGAGGACCCTGCTTTGCAGGCAGAGTTAATGGGCCTACAACTTACCTGGTTACACGCTAGGGCGTTAAGCGCCAGCTGGGGTTGCAGACGTGCGCAAAGTGTCTTCAGTCTAAATGCCCTCCTGTGTATAAGCTAACTTGAAGGGAAGGCAGCAAGTACACTGTTAAAGATCAAGATAAAGCCCACAGCAGGTTAAGGAACACAGGAAAGAACAGAGCAAGGCAGAACCATCTTTGCTGTGCATGTCTTTTTTGTAATACTGGAGATTGAGACTAGGGATGTTCTACCCACTAGGGGTGTACGTGAGCTACACCTCCAGCCCTTTAAAAAGCTTTTGAAAAAAGCTTTGAGATAGAGACTTACTAAATTGCCTTGAATTTGCATTCCTCCTCAGCCTCTGGACTAACTGGAATTACAGGCATGGACCACTGTACTCTCTGTGCAGAACTTTCTGAAGGGTGGTATTTGACCCTTGGGATAGGATTCCAGCAAAGCAAGGGAAGGGTGTACCGTGTACCGGGTGGAAGGAAGAGCTTCGCCAAAGGTGGGGCAGTAAGACCTAGACAAGCCCATTCCAGAAATGGGGGGCACACTGCAGGGTGTAGCTGCCGAGAACGTGCTTTGGGCTGAGGGCAGGGTAGCCAGTCTGGCAGAGACTCTGGGTCTCACTCTGTGGGCACTTGGGAGCTGTTCCGTCTACTTTCTCAGGGAGACCTTTTGGAACTGTTTTTTTGGTTTTTGGTTTTTTTGGTACCGGGGATCAAACTCGGGACCTTGCGCTTTCCAGGCAGGCGGCCGCACCACTGAGCTAAATCCCCCGGCCCTGGAACTGTTTCTTGAACTTAGTCCCTGCTGTTGAAAGGCCTCGAGTCTACTTTCCCCCTTTCCACTCACAGACACTCGAGTCTCCATCCTTCAAACACTTCTCTGTAATTTCGATTTTCCATTTTCTCTCCAGTTTGCCTGACCCCAACAGGACCCATGTGATCTGGGGCAGTAAGGTAAGGCCCTGCTGGCAGTCCTTGAGTCTGGAAGGAAGGGGAGCCAGGAAGCCAGAAGGCAAACAAGTCCGTTGCTCCTGCTGCTCCTCTTCCTCTAGGATTTTGGCATCACTGGCTTCCGCTTCGGCATTCTGTACACCCACAACGATGACGTGGTCTCTGCTATGACCCCCTTTGGCTACCTCCACAGTGTCTCTGGCATCACCCAGTACAAGCTGCGTCGCCTGCTCGGGGACAGAGGTACCGACGGCATCCTAGGGCAGCATCAGGGGTGTAGAGAATTCCTGGATGTTTTGGGCTTCTGAGGTGCCCTCAATATGCAGAGACGCCTTGTCACTGTCAGGCTTAACCATGGCAGGATGTGAGTTTTAAAGGAGGGCAGGATGGTGCTCAGAAAGTGCAGTAGCCATGGAGGGAAGATGGAGGTGCTATCCCTATCCTAAACTCAGGGTGGGCTTTCATCCTTGAGGTCCAGTAGCTTTTGCTCTGCCTGGAAAGGAGGTAGTCAATTGTAATGGAAGACCTGAAGGCAAGAACTTCAGCAATAATAAATCTTTATGTGAATGTCTATTTTACTGCCCTAGTACTCTGCTTGCCTCAGGCAGAGCTTACAAAGAAACGTCCTGACTGTTTTTACACAGCCTGGTCTCATTTTTCAAGGTGGCCGAAGGAGAACTGCCACTTGGGCAAGTTGGTGTGATTAGATCTATGGCACCTAGTTTGACCTTCCCCTTGGACCTCAAGTGAACATTGGCCTCAGATTGCTCTTCAGTGCCCTAGCCTAAGCTTAGAAAATGCCCTGTTATTTCCTGTAATAAAACAGATGCCAGGATAGAAGGCTTAAATGAAGAGCTGGTATATAATGAAATAAACTAATGTCCTTAGATTGGCAGGTATAGAAAACTTGCTTTCAGTTCTGGTAGATAGGTTAAATCCAACTGGATGCATCCCTACATGGTGCCAGCCTCTTTGATATTTATCAGAAACCAGATCCCAGTGCCCTTTAACACAAGGTCTTACCCTTAGATGTACCTGGGAATTACTAGGAGCTTAAATATGATTGTGGGCACCATCCCCAAAGATTCTGATTCACATGATCTAGAGGAATAACCTGGGCATCAAGGCTTCCAAAAGTTTCCCCAAGTGATTCTTTCATGTTGCCAATGCTGAGAACAACTAGGCTAAAATTATCTTGAACCTGGCTAGACTCCTCCAAGTTCATTATGTGAGGTTGAAAGGGAGGATGCAAGGGAAGATCTGAGTACCTGCTAATCTACCCAGCTGACCACAGCAATAGCAGTATCAATCCCCTCTGTGGAATGCTCTTTGCCTCAGAGGTCTAAACTTGAAGGGAACATTCCTTCTGGACCACTGAAAAGCCCAGCATCTCTCCAGAGCTATAGATAAGAGGTGGTGTGTTGGATGTGGATGCTAAAGCTCCACTACAAGACAGACTTAGTCCTGGATAGGAGGAGCTGGCAAGAAGCCCAGGCAAGAGCACTGGGAAGGAGCCCTCTGGCAAATCTGTCACCAGATCTAGGACCATTCTTTCCTCCACCCATCCAGACTGGATCAACAGAGTGTACCTGCCCATCAATCACTCCCGGCTCCAGGAGGCTTATGGGTATGTCATCAAGAGGCTGCATGAGTTGGAGGAGCAGTTTGGGTTCAAGATTACCTTTCGCAGCATTGGCTGTGGCCTTTATATCTGGATAAACTTGAAGAGGGTGAGCTCTAGGACTGAGGGCAGGTGTTCCTGGGCTGAGCTGCCAGTTGAGGCTCGGGCTCAGCTCTGTTCCTCTCCCTTCCTCAGTTACTGGAACCGTGTACATTTGAAGAAGAACTGGTCCTCCACCGCCGCTTCCTGGACCACAAGCTGATATTATCCCGTGGCAAATCTTACATGTTCAAGGAACCTGGCTGGTTTCGCCTCATGTTTGCAGAACATTCCCAGCGACTAAGAGAAGGTGGGTAGTGCTGACCTCCCAGTCCCAGCATCCTTTCAAGATGCCTCATCAACTGCTCCCTAGCTCAATTTCTAAGTATGCCTCTTTGAAAAAAATATTTTGCATTTAGCAACCTCTAGCTTTAACCCTTCTGAACCATGTTTCCATTTTCATTTTTAATTATGCTCCTTGTAAACAGAAAGTGATCTGTACCCCAGGTACCTACCCATTCATTATATTTTCTGGGTATGTGTTTTGTGCCTGTCACTGAACCAGGCACTGGGGCCAGAGTAAGTGGTAAGAAGTGGGACTTTGCCCTCATGGAGCTGGCCCTGTAGTGGATGAGTTGGCCACATAACCATGGAAGACCTTGTAATACTGCAGACTTCATCTTCTCTGGAAGTTATGGAGAACATGACTTTTTAAATATTTATTGCACCCCGTGACATGCCAGAAGTGTTGTATTTAATGGAAGTATAGCAGTGAGTCATTCACTTTCATGAAGATTTATGTTGCAGAAATAACTTTTGGTTTAATGTAGAAAACAGACTGAAGAGTTAAGAAGCAACAAGAGCCAGGGTACAGCCTTTGAGAGGAGATGATGAGATGTCTGGTAGGCTGACCTGAAGTTTAAAAGTTCAGGGATGTGACAGGTGGACCGAAAGTCTTCTCCCAAGGGTGGGCTAATGTTCAGCATCCCTAAACAGGCGGCTCTAATGGTCTGTGATGACCTGGGTATGTCTGGCTCCACTTGCAGACCCACTAAGTCTTTATTCCTCTTCATCCCCATTTGGACCCTATAGCCATGGATCGGTTTGGTCAGGCGATAGAGGAGCAGAAGCAATACTGGATACAGAAGATGCTGGAAGATGAAGTGACGTCATAGCCTGTCTGCCTCATCACATGCTCAGGGTTCCTGGTATCAGCCTCTGGTCCACAAGGCTGGGGCCTGAACCTGTGCTGCATCCACACAAGTGGACTCCTCTAGGGACGATACTGCCTGACTCGGTCATCAACCTCTTTAAGATGAGCATCTGTCATCTTTGGAAGCTTTGTGTCTTTTTAATCTTTGCTAGCCAGTGTGTATATAAAATGTTTTTATTGGGATTGGAGTGGAGGACATAGAGGTGCCTGGAGGGATCAAGGGAGCTCTCTGGGTCTCTTTTTAAATGACTATTTTTCTATTCAGTGTCTAATAAACTCTATATTTTCTTAAATTCCAGGCCTTGTAGTTCTTCTTTGCATTCTTCATAATCACCTTAGCAGGATGATTTTTCATTCCTTTTAAGTTCTAGACCAGGTTGACTGTGAAACATCTATCTGGGGCAGGCCAGGAAAGAAGTAACCCTGCCTGATGGAGCACTTTCTAAGTGCTGGGTGCTGAGTGTCGGGGACCCTCACAAGAACACATCTACCTTTCCCACAAGGACAGCACAGTGGGTAGTTCTGAAAATGAAATCCTTAGTATGGAATTCTCCATCAAATTGTAAGTCCATGAAAGCACTTGGGATTGTTTTTCTTTGTTTGGATCATCTAATGGATGTGAGCAGCTGTTTTCAGCTTTGAATTGTATCAAATCTGATGCAAGAAACAGACTGACAGACAACCCGAGTGCTGCATGTGTTGCTCTCAAACTAAAGTATGAGCCAAGGTTTGACAAATTATCAGCACGCACACAACAGCAAAGATCACATGAATGATGCAAAACCATGCCAAATGCAAACTTTTACCTTTCAATAAAAAGCTGTTAGTAACATTGAAAGCTGTTGTTTTTCTTTTAAAACAAAACATGGCCCCGCCCTACCGAGGTCGTGAGTCGCGGGGAACATGCCGAATCAACAATCCACTGGACAAACCTTCCCCCCACCCCCACCCCGCTCCTCTGTACAGCCACCTGGTTCCACACTACAAAGATGCAGAGGACACCGGACCACCAGACCACGGTACCGAGTCCCACTGCTCCCGGCCCAGAGGTAGGGGCTTCTGAGCCACCGTCCCACTGCTCCTGGTCCAGAGGAAGGGGCTTTTGGGCCACCATCCCTACCACTGCTCCCGGCCCCTGTCCCACCTTTCCCAGCTCAGAGGAGGTAATCTGTGCAGGCGCCAACAGCCCCCCACCCCAGTCGAAATAAAACAAAACATGTTAATGTAAGAGTTTTTTCTAAAATAAAACCTCAGTGATGAGGTTTAATTCCAGTGTTGGCACTCTGCGATAAATAAGTGGGATGTGGGTTGCAATCCGGGGACTCAGTCTCTAAAAGTTCCGCCATCACTGTTACAGATGATTAAAAAAGGTTTCAGTACCAACTAATGGCTTTGGTTAGTCACTTGGCTGTGTGACCATACTCTCTCCCGCGTGTCGAGGTTTGGTTCTTTTATTTTCCAATGACAATTTTATTCCATTAGCTTTTTAAAAAAGTTAACAGAAGCATACAAAGGAATTCTGATTCTTCAAGGTTTTCATATCAAAGTTCTTAGATATCAATCATGGCCCAGTGGGGACAGAATTCATTCACAGCTTGAGAAGCCTAGACACTCTGGGGTTCTCTGCAATGGAAGCTGTTTGTCTCATCAGCACTGGATGGGAGGAATCCGGTCTTCCACGGAAGGGAGAGGCTACATCTGCCTCTGTTCAACACAAGTCCAGAGGATAGAATGTGAAACCCAGTGTGGCCATGAAAATGACCATTTGATTTATGTTAAAAATGCATTAGTACATGTCTGCAGTACGTAATGATTATGTTCCTCATGTAAATAACACATCTCAACTTTTTATCCATCACCTTCCTCTCCCTCCTCCTTCCATCTCCTTTTTTTTGGAGGGGGTACCGGGGATCAAACTCGGGTCCTTGTGCTTGCGCAGCAGGTGATGAAACTACTGAGCTAAATCCCCGGCCTCCCTCCATCTCTCTCCATCTTCCCTTCCCTTTTACAAAAAAAAATCTATCTCCCTTTTTCTCATCTATCTTTTATTTTGATTTATCTATCCAGTATTTTGGGCTTATTGTACAAGAAACTATGTGATATATATAACCTTGTGTGTCTGATTTATTTCATTTAATGTTATGGTATCATGGGGTGATCATTTTCCTACAAATGACCCAAGTTTATCCTTCTTTATGGCAGGGTTGTTCTCCACTCTGTGTAAATACCATGTTTTCTTTATCCATTCATCTGTTGGTGGACATATAGGCTGCTCACAAGATTTAGCTGTTATGAATTCTGATATGAACATGTGTATGCATCTATCACTGTAGTATGATGTCTTTAACTCTCTTGGGACAATACCTAGAAGGGGAATAGCTGGGTTGAATGGAATTTCTATTTTTAGATTTTTGAGGAATTTTCATACTGATTTCTGTAATGGTTATAGTAGTTTACATTCTCACTAACGATGTACGTGTTTCTTTTTCTCTACAGCCTCACCAGCATTTGTTATTATTTGATTTCCTGAAGATAGCCACTTTCTGGAGTAAGGCAGACTCTGTGTTTTAATTTGCATTTCTCTAATGGCCAGAGATGTTGAACATTTTTTCCATGTATTTATTGGCCATTTATATTTCTTCTGAGAAGTGTCTACTCATTTCATTCATCCATTTTTTTGATTGGGTCTTTTATCTTGGGAGGTCTAATATTTTTGTGTTCTTTATGTAGTCTAGATATTATTTCTCTGAAGATAGCTGGCGATTTTTTTCCCCCATTCTGTAGGTTGTCTTTTCATTCTGTTGGTTGTTTCCTTTGTTGTACAAAAGGTTTTTAACTTGCTGTGATCCCATTTCTTGTGCAACTTGGGTACTGTTCAGAAAGTCTTTGCCTATCCCTATGTATTTAAGAGTTTTACTATTATATCTTCTAGCAGATTAAGTGTTTCTATTAACATTTAGATCTTTGATCCCTTTTGACTTTAGCTTACATAGTATGTGGTAAGAGATACATGTCTACATTCGATCTGCATGTGGACAGCCAGTTTTCCCCAAACCATTTATTAAAGAGGTAGCCTTTCCTGCAGTGTGTTTTTGGCCCCTTTGGCAAAGATCACATAGCTCAATGCATCTGGGTGGGAGGTTGAGACATATTTTCAGATACTGTGTGGGCTGGTTTTAATTGAAACTGAATTGGTATGATCCAAGTAGAGGCAAAAATATCCTTGAAGCTGGATCCACACATGGTGATAGTAGCTCTTAACAGAAAAGTTCAAGGTGTAATTTATATGTAGTAGAATGCATAGATCTTACGTGTACCATTTAAGTTTCAAAACTTGTATGCAAATAACCCATGATCTAATCAAGGTATAGAACATTTCTTTTTTAAAATTAAGTTTATTGGTACATTTTAGGTATACAATATGATGACATTCGTCATTAGGAATTAATAACTTTACATGATATATCTTGGTTCTTATTTTTTCCCCATTCCCCTGCCCTCCCTTCAGCCCCTTCATCCCTCCCTATTTACAAAGACTTTGTTTCCATTTTTTTCCTTTCCCTTCTTTCCTTTCCCCTACCCCTCTGAATTCCCCTTTCCCTTTAGACCTTTCCTCCTATTTCACATTATCTATTGGTATAGAACATTTCTATCAGTCCTGGAAATTCTTACCCATTTTTGGCTAATTCTTGCCCCACACTCCCCATGAATTAATTCTGCCAGTTTTAGAACTCCGTGTATTCACTCAGCATATAGTATTCATCTATGTTGCCAAATAGGTTAGTCGTTCATTCAGTTTTAATGGTGAAGAATATCCTGTTGCATGAAAATGTCACAACCTATCCATTTATCCACTGATGGACATTTGGGTCATTTCTAGTTTGAGGCTATCATGAATAAAATTTATGAACATTTGGGCACAAGTATTTTTTGTGATCATGTATTTCCGCTGTAAGGGAAACTTCTAGCAATAGAATATTTGGATCATCATAGATATGTATTTAATTTCATAAGAAACAGTTTTCCAAAGTGATTGTACCATTTTACATTCCCACCAGCAATGTACAAAAGTTCTAGGCATTTTCTTGGCGTTTAGTGTTATCAATATCTTTTAAGTCCTTTTGATAGGTATATAGATTTCATTCTGGTTTTGGATGGTAATCATCTGACTACGGTACTGTGATGAGCATCTTTTGATGTGCTTCCTGGCCACTCCCATCTCTTGTGATGTGTCTGACAAAATTGTGTCTCTCTGAATACAAGCCCTATGTCAGATATATGTATTGTGAATACTTTCTCCTGATCTTGTGCTTTCATTTTCATTTTCTTAATAGCAGAAGTTTTAAAGTTCTTATCTTTTCCTTTTATGTCTAGTCTAAAATTTTTGGTCACAAAGATTTTTTTTTCCTTTGGAAGTGTAACAGTTATAGTTTTTATGTTTAGGCCTATGAACAATTTCTAGTAATTTTTATTTATGGTGTGAGAGAGAGGTTAAAGTTTTTCTCCATTTAGATATTTGATTGTTGAGCATCATTTGAAAAATGTGTCCTTTCTTCATTGCATGACCTTGGCATCTTTGGTAAAAAACAAAAAAATTGACTAGGTATGTTTAAGTCCATTTTCTGGATCATTTATTTGGTTTTTATTGAGCTATTAGCCTATTCTTATGTAATATTATAATATCCTGGTTACTGTGGCTTCTGGGTAAATTTTTTAATCAGGTGGTAGAAGTCTTCCAATTTTATCTTCTCCAAAATTGCTTTAGTCTTTCTTCCCCCTTTGGATTTCCATATAAGCTTTAGAACCATCTCGTCAATTCCTACAAGCTGTTGGGATTTCACTGAATCACTCAGTCAAGTTGGGGAATATTAGCATTTTCCTATTTATAAACTTGGAATAGCTCTCCAAATATTTAAGTGTTTAAATTGTGGGTTTTGTTGTTGTTGTTTTTAGTTTTCAGTACACAGTCTTCACACACATTTTGGTTCTATTCATCACTAAGGATATCGTGCATTTTGTACTATTTTAAATATATTCATTCACTTCATTCTAGTAGATATGGGATGGATAATCTTACATGTCAACTTGCCTGGCATAAGGGATGCCCAGATAGCTGGTAAGTCATTTCCAGGGGTGTTTGTGAGCCCATTTCTGGAAGAGATTAATGTTTGAATTGGTAGACTGAGTAAAGAAGACCTGTCCTCAACAATGTGGGTAGGAATGATCCAATCCCTTGTGGGTGTGACTAGAACAGCAAGGCAAAGGATGGAGGAATTCGCTCTCTTCTTGAGCTGTGACATTTACCTTCTTCCCTCAGACACTGAAGTTCCTTGTTCTGGGCCTTCTGACTCTGAGATTTACACCAGCACCCACCCCTGTCCCCTGCTCCATTCTCAGACCTTAGTCCCTGGACTGAGAGTTACGCTATCAGCTCCCCTGCATCTCAGGCCTTTGATCTTAGGCTGAATTTTCCTCAACTTTCCTGGCTCTCCAGCTTGCAGACAACACATCACAGGACTTCTCGGTCTCCACCAAAATAGCATGAGACAATTCCTACTGTGAATCACATTGGTTTTGTTTCTCTGAAGAATCCTAATGCAACACAGAATCACCTAACTTTTGCATACTGAACTTGTATATGTCAAGAGCCCGAAGGAGCTGAGATTTTACTTCACTGTTAAACCAATGCATTTCATGAATGCTCACAGAAGACATGAGATCCTGGGTCAGAGACAAAGGACAGCTTGTTACTCACAGCTCACAGCAACAGCTGCAGTCAGTGTGGCAGTTTTTGCACTAGTTGCCCAACCTCTAGTTCCTAGCGAAAAGGACCAAGTGATGCCAGCATACACAACAGGTGCACTGCAGGACAGGAAACCCCAGCTTAAGGAACCCAATTCTATTAAGCAGTAAACTCACCTGAACATCTGCCCGAAAGGAGACATTATTTTTATTATACTGCATAGCAAGTAAACCTACCCTTTCCTCTAAGGGTAGACTGTTTGCTATCCACATACCCTTGAAAAGATAGCTTAGGCCAAAGGCAGTGAGTGCCTCTGCTTGCAGCTCAAGCAGAAGTATGTAGACCCAATTCAGCCCTACTAAGCTAGGGAGAATTTCTTTAAATTTTCCATGTACTTGGACAATCACATTGTCTGTGAATAAAGACTATTTTCATTATTCATTCGTTCATTTGTTCATTCATTTATGAGAGACAGGAACTCTCTGTGTAGTTCAGGCTGGCCTTGAAATCACTATGTTGCCCAGGCTGGCCTCGAACTCACAGGGATCCTCCTCCCTCAGCCTCCTGAGTACTGGGATTACAGATATACACCACCATGCCTGGCTTCTTGCTTTGAAATATCTATGCCTTTTTACTTTTCCAATAGCATTGCCTAGGACCTCCAGAATAATGTTTATTAAAAGTGGTGAGAGAGGACATGCTTGCCTTGCTCTCAATCTTGGATGGACTGAGTTCTTTCACTCTGAAAATAATGTTACTATAGGCTGGGTGTGGTGGTGCACGCCTATAATGCCAACACTAGCGAGGCTGAGGCAGAAGAATCTCTGTAAGTTTAAATCCTGCCTGAATTATACAGTGAGACCCTGTCTCAAAAATATATATATATTACTATACATATTTTCACACTACCCTTTCTCTGATAGGGTTTTCTAGTTTCCTGGGAATTTTTCCATGGTCACAGATTAAATTTTGTCAGATGCTTTTTCCAGAGAGATGACTTTTCTTTTAATTATTAATGTAATAATTTTCTTGCATGATAGGCAAGTGTTCTGCCCCTGAGCTGCACCTCCAGCTTTAATTTTTATAAAATGTTTAACTTATGCTATTTGTGGCGAGGCAAACCTATAACCCCGGCATTCTGGGAGGAAGAAGTAGGAGCCTTGCAAGTTGGAGGCCTGCCTGGGTTACATGCTGTGCCCCCACCTCCAAGTTTAACTTCACATTCCTGAAGTAAATCAGCCTGCCCGCGCCCCCTCCCTCACCCCAGGGTCTCTCTATGTAGCCCAGGCTGGCCTGAAATTGTGGCAATCTGCCTACCTCAGCCTCCTGAGTGCTGGGATTATAGGCATGGACCACTACCCTTGCTTGACTAATTTTTTTTCATGAGGACCACTCAAAGAGTGATACTAAATGTTTTAGCTACAATTTGTCTGTTTCTCTCACAGTGAAATGTCCACTGTGTCCTGCTTTCCAAACCCCTTTCCACACAGCTGTCCATGTTCCCATCATCCCTAGGCAACGAAGTTTTACAAAACGCACAAGGGCAGGCTTGAGAGAACTTCCGGGAACAGGTGGAAGCTTTCAAGATGTGGGACTGCGTAACCTTTGTTCCTTTTCTCCAGCCCCATTGTGATTAAATGTGAGTTAATGGATAAAGATGCTTGTTAGTTTTGGAACACTAGATAAAAATCTGTAACAGACCTAAAGTCCCAAAGTAAACTACTCAACTCCTTGTTTGCCCGGAACTGATGTTCCAGACACCACAATCTATAAAACAAGCTGCAAATGTCTGCTGACCATCAATACATGACAGTCAACCACTAACCTTTGTCCCCTTTTCTTTAATTCTATATGTTAACTTCCCCCTCAACCCCCTATAAGAACAGCCTTGGACTCTGAGCCAGTTGCCTCTCTAAGCTATTTTGCTTTGGGAGTGCCGTCTGGCCAGACTAATAAAGGTCTGTTTTACTTTCCAACTTGTCCAGTGTGTTCCTTCCCGGGTGTTCTTTGCTGCAGTCAGCTCCTCGGAGCGTTTGGTAAGGCCCTCGGTCTTACAAAGAGACAGAAGGAGAAGTCATCCATGTCCTGGGAGGGTGATGCACCCCAATCCCATGAAGCTCCCGAGCTGGGAACCCTACAGACATCCCTTGTGCATCTCTTCATCTGGCTGCTCATTTGTATCCTTGGAAACATCCTTTATAAGAAGCCCGGAAAGGTGTTTCCCCAACTTCCGTGACTTGATCCAACAAATTAACATGGCCTTAAAAAAAAGGGTCCTGGGGACTTGTTTGAACTTCCAGAGGCCTGGACTTGGCCGTGGTGTCAGAAGTGGGGGCAGCCTGTGGGACTGAGCCATCACCAGCTGGGGTCTGACACTCTCTCCGAGAAGCCGGCAGGAAACCCAGCTGGTGTCCTGCAGAACTGCTTCCTGGTAGAGAGAAATCAGCACCCCTTTTGGGGTCCCGAATGTGGGAAGAGAAACTAAGTCTTTTTCTCCTCTATATCTTGGAATCCTAGTTAAGATCTTGAAACCAAATCATTGTATTTTGCATCTTGACAGAGGTAAAAAGTTTTCTTTGCTCTTCCATGACTAAAAGTACTCTGCCCCTCCCATTGCCCTCAGTAAGAAGCCTGAAATCCTTATCATGGTTTATTTTCAACAAATCGATCCTTTGCTTCCAACCCCTCTGCCTGCAGCTTGCTGATGAGGATTCATCCTTCAGAACCCGGCCATCAATTCCTGAGAGTTCACTGCGAGTGTGTTCGCGTGCAGGTGTGTCTTAGGTTCCCAAGGAGGGGCGAATGCCAGGGTCTGTGGGGTACAGTTAACTTCCCTGGTGTCCGCTTCTATAGCACCCAGTAACCCCCACTTTTCCTTTATAATTTGAGATGGGGGTCTCAATGAGTCCAGGCTGGACTCAGACACCTTCCTCCCTCAACCTCCTGAGTAGCAGGGACTAGGAAGTGCGTCCCTTTTATAACAGCCATCTCTGTGAGCGGCTGCCTTATGACCAACCAGCAGCCCCAGTGCGTGGCTTACTGCCTGAGGTATCCCCGAAACGTGCAGAGATCGGCACAAAACCGGCCTCACTAAGACTGCTCAACCAAATGAAACAACTACCACGGAGAGAGCCACCCTGGGCTTCCCAGCCACGCCTGCACTGGGGAGCCTGCTTACTTCCTTTCCCGTGGAAGACCCTCAGAAGTGGCAGCTCCTCCCGCGGGCCAGGCAACACTGCAGCCAGTGTCAAACTATGCAGGGCACAGGCAGAACGCAACGGTGCCCAGAATGCGTGGGTGACCAGCCTCGGCCTCCCCCAAATACACATTATTGAGCCGAAGTCATTTGGAAGCAGAGGCAGTAGAGCTCTCAACCCTCTTGTATCTCTGGTCAAGCAGGATGTGGATTTACCAAGTCTACCTACCCTGCCTCCCTTCCCACCGGAAAACAAAGTGGACACTGCAGACATGGGGAGGCCCCTTGGGGCCTGGGGTGGTACTGGAAGGACCCACATCCACAAGCATTCCTGACTACCCTGCACGGTTCCCCTTGGTTCCCCTGGAGAGCTGCCTGTACCTTTAGACTCTCAAAAGTCCTTTTCCCTCTTCTAAAATCTACTCTCCTTAGCTGAAGATGTGGTATAAGCTAGGATGCACAGCCACCTCTTTGAGAACTACTCATTTCCTGGATGCCTCCCGAGTACTTAGGGTGTACATCTGTCAAGGGTGCGGTGGCGAACCCCTGCGATCCGAGCACTCTGGGAGGCAGAGGCAGGAGGATCAAAAGTTCCAGCCTGGCCTAGGGAATTTAGCGAAAGCCTGTCTGAAGAATTAAAAACGGGTGTGTGTGTGTGGGGGGGTATAACAGTGCAAAGGCCCTGGGTTAAATCCCCCAGTACTGCCAAAAACCAAACCAAACAACAAAAAAAAACGACTCAAAAAACCTGTCAATAAGTTTCTGTTTCTCTTCTTTGAAAATTCAGGGACTAATGGAGGAGGGAGAGAGAGGGTCCCCGCAACGCCAGAGAGTGGCTGGGGCCACTTGGAGGGGTCCCCTTGCGGTCGGAAGTCTGAGTCCCTGTCCTTTCCCTTTTCGCGCTGTCTCTACAGGTCTCGCCTCGGCGGCCCGGGACGCCTGGCCCCCACACTGCATCCACGTGTGCGCCATCAGGGCGCAGGCCCCACGCAGGCGACCTTGCCTGGGTCGCAGTCCCAGAGCGCGGCGTGGGCGGGAGGGAGCCCTGGGTCCCCAGGGTCCTCACCCGTGGGCGGTTCCGGACAAAGGACGCGAACACCGATCAGCCGGGTCCCAGCGCCTGTCTCCGAGCTGGTGAGACGCCCGCTCCGCAGGGAAGGAAGCGGCTGGGCTCCCCGACCCCCCTCGCACTCTGCCTGTGTCTGCCCTTCGCTGGCGCAGCCCCGGGCGCCGACCGCACTTCCTGCGCCTGGAAACCCCGAGCTGTCTCGCGAGGCGCCCGGCCCGCAGGGGGCCCTCGCGGTGCGTGACGCCCGCCCTCGCCAGACTCCGGCCTGATCACGCGGCGGTGTCCCCGCTCGGAGCCGGGATCCTGGCCGCGCCGACCCCGCTCAGACCCGGCCAGTCGCGAGGAGCCCAGGTGAGCCCGGGGGACAGGCCCGCCAAATTGTGGACACCCCCCAAAAAACTTCGCAAAGCAAAATGAAACCGTGGAGGGCTCCCTGGGTGTCTGGGTTGTACACTGATCATCTGTCGCGGGCAGGGATGTCCTTTGGGACAGGAGGATCGGCGCGGATTTCAGATAAAATGACTCAGTCTTTTGAACGATGGCCACGAGCCAGGATTGGTCTAGTGGCCAGCGACTAGTGCTATTCGGCGCGCGCAGCCTCACTGCTGCCCCTTGCGGCGAGGAGTGGTACAACTCCTGTGGGGACGAGAACCGGGAGTCCCTTGGGCTTGAAAGGAGGGGGCTCTGCGTTGGGCGCTTCCACCTGAGGAGACCCTGCTTCACCTTCCCGCCAGTGCCCGTCCCCATGGGCTCCAGACCGCTCTTTATTACACAGGACACCCAGGACTCCCAGTACTCCCAGGCAATGACCTGGTTGGTAGGTTTTAACCTGCTTTTTGGAAATTGAGGTCAGCACGGGTGGTGACGTCTTATTACGCTGCACGATGAAAAGATCCTGCAGAAACGGAACACGTTTAAGTCATTTTTAAGTGTAGCAGGTGCAGTTCCTGGCGTATAATAGTGATTGCACACATGGTTACAACTAGTAAGGGACACAGGACATATGAGCTTGGAGTGCAGGTAACTTGATAGCTGGGCAGAGCTTGCCTCAGACCTAGCTATTAGTGAGGCTGAGGCAGGAGGATCAAGTGAACCCAGCCTGAAGAACATAGCGAGACCCCATATCAAACAAAACAAACAAACAACAACAAAAACCAGGAACCAGGAAGGGGTAAATAAGAGACAGGAACCTCTAATGTGGTGCCATGGAAACCCTTTGAGCATGGAGTGCTGTTGTCTTTTTGCAGATGTTCACTCTTCCTCAGAAGGAATCCGAGGCACCTACCACCTGTCTGGGCTCAGCTACCTCAAAGGACTCGGCCTGTAGTTTCGGGGATGGCCTGGAAGGAGAATGCCCCAGAAAACCAGACCAGAAGCTGTTGGGCCTCTATGGAGTGGGGGATCCCATTGCCATGTTCTCCTCAGACAGCTCCTGCCTGTCCTCCAGAGGCAGAGTCATCAAATGGTTCTGGGACTCAGCGGAGGAGGGCTACAGGACCTACCACATGGACGAGTATGATGAGGACAAGAACCCCAGTGTGAGTGAAGTGCCACCCCACTGGGACCCGGGAGGGAACTGCAGGGTGGGTACCTCACATTGACCCCCATGGAAGCATCTAATTTACCCCCAACTGATAGGAGTTATTGCCCTCCGGCTCAGGAGGCTTCTGCTGTAGCTCAGACAGCTCCAGTGTATCGGGCCTCCTATACTACATGGGATAGGAACTCTTTGTTTCCTGCTGCAGTGCTGGGACATAGGACCCTGATTTGTGAGGGAGGAACTGAAGAACCGTAGAATGCTAACATATGGATTCTGACCCACAATGCCAACTTTTCAACTTGGATTTTGTGTGTGTGTGTGCAGTGCTGAGCACTGAACCCAGAGCCTTGCGCAAGCTAGGCAAGTGCTCCACCGAGCCACATACCTGGCCCCAGGTGTCAACTCTGGACCTGGAATATAACTCAAGGTCACAACTGTTTCACTTATGGGTTGTGTGTTATTGAATTAGTTACTTAACTTCTTTGAGTCTCAATTTATCTCTAGAGTAGGATAATAATGCCCTGCAGTATGGAAGAGTCAAGATGAAATGAGATCAAGTATATGATGTTATTAGCACATGGTTTGCTACATAGTATACTCAATAAGTGGTAGCTGCTTTTATTATCTGTCCCCAGTGTTATAAGCTATAGTTAGAAATACCTTTACAGGTCAGAGCTGCACCTTTTCAGTCTTTACTTGCTGAGCATCTTCCCTGTCTTGGCACTGTTCTAGGTCCTGGAACAAAAGCCAAGTTCCTATCTGGTTTGTTTGTGGATGGGAGAGTAGGGCATGGAGAGGGTAGGGGACTCTGATTCACATGGCTCCTGGTGGACAGGCTTCTGTCCACGTGGGCTCCTCCACAGGCTGCCACAGGACACGGAAGCTGGCTTCTTCCAGGGCAAATTACCCAAGAAAGAATGAGTGGCCTGGAGTCCCCAACGTGGGGGCCACAGCTTCTTTATAACCTAACCTCAGAGGGGATGTCCCATCACTTCCGTGCATTCTGTTCACCAGGAGCAAGTCACTAGGTGGAGCTCACGATCTAGAGGGTGATAATAGGAGAGAACCAGTGGGGACTTGGCTGAGGCTGCTTTCCACCAAGAGTGAACTGGGTTCTGTCTGGGGAAGAGCATTCCAGGCAGAGGGAGCAGCAAGCGAAAAGGGCCCTGGGTGGAACCATAGTGGATGAGGTCACGGGACAACAAAGGGACTGCTGGGACTGCAGGGTCATGAGGCGGGGGTGGTAAGAGATCCTGAAGGGAGCCTTCTCATTTGAGACCACATGGGATGGGAGTGTTTAAGGGAGGAGCTATAGGATCTGATTCCAGTTGGGTTTTTTTTGGTACCGGGAATCAAACTCGGACCCTGTACTTTGGAGGCAGACAGCAGTACCACTGAGCTAAATCCCCAGCCCTGATTCCAGTTTTTAAAGGGTGGCTTGGACTCTCTATGGAGACCAGATGACATGGGAGGCAGTGGGCAAGAGAGGAGGTAGGGAAGCAGTGCAGTGAGCTGGGCCAGGACCAGGGTCTCAGTGGTGGGTGAAAGTGGCTGCACTGTGTATTTTGAAAGTAGAACTATCAGGACTGCAGATGCATTGGTTGTGGGAAGAAGAGCCTACCAGGAGTCAGAACCTCAGCTCAGTCAACTTCTCCGTCTTCATCTCTATTTCTTCCTTTGCTGCCCCCATAACTCAGCTACCAGGACTGAGCTGTGTGTGAGGCCTGCACCAAATCGCTCTGTAAGGGAAAGAGTCCTATTCTACCTCTCACAGAGAATACATGCTTTATAGTAGCTGGGTACAATGGCGCACCCCTGTAATCCCAGCACTCAGGAGGCTGAGGCAGGAGGATCGCCATGAGTTCACAGCCACCCTAGAGTACACAATGAGTTGAAGTCTAGCCTGAACTACATAGTAAGACACTGTCTGGAAAAAATAAAAAAGCTTTATGGGGTGGAGATCAGGCGTTGTATGATGTTGTTCAGATCTCTGAGGGCGGCATTGACACTGACATAGATCCATCGCCACCCTCATTTCTGTGCCTCTCGTCCCCAGGGCATCATTAACTTGGGCACCAGTGAGAACAAACTCTGCTTTGACCTGCTGTCCAGTCGGGTGAGTTTGCGGCCCCCGCTGGGTAGCTTCTTCTGGAAATGCTTCCCTGACCAGAGCCTGCCGTGGGCCTCCGTGGCCCTGGGCTGGGAACCAGGTTTCAGGGTGGCCTTGGGGATGGCTTCCTGTGTGATCCTGGATGAGTCATTTCCGCACTCTCATCCCAATTCTTCACTTCTTCGAGCTCTGTCCCTTCTTTGGTCCCCCTGCTGGGCCGAGTCCCTGATCTCAGAGGAGGTTCCACTGGCGCTGTGTGTACTTAACAGCTGACTCCACGGGAGCCACATGGCCCAGCTGTAACTTTGCCGATTCCCATACTGTAAATGGCTGATGCTGAGCTACTGGTGTGATGTTCCTGGGTGACAGGGTTGGAGGAGAGGGATGGTGGCACAGGTTGTGTGATATTCCCACCAGGTCACCATGTAGACAGAAATAACCTTGGGGGCACTGGTAATTGTCCAGTGTGGTAACAAACAGGAAGTGGTGATGTTTGCGTGCTATTCCCTTTGCTTTTGAGAGAGTTTACTTAGTTGTCAGTTCATATTAATTTTTAAAAACCGTTGTTCCCAACACAGCTTGCAAACTCCCTGACAGTTTCACAATTAGATTTCTTGAGCAGGTGGTTGTTTCTCAAGGCTGCAGTGTTGGAGTTGGGTTTGTAGAGACAGCAGTCCTTCAGCTCCAAGGAACATCTTTCCAAAGGAGAAGAGTCTGGAAGCTCCTGCCTCTGCCAGGGTGTGGGGTTGAGCCAGGCCTGCAGGAGGACAATGTCCTGAGCTCCTCCGGAAGCTGGAGCCCAAACTGAGGTGACAGCAACTGATTCAGACCCCCACGAGAAGCTGGGTAGCCCAATCCACCAGCACTGCCTGCTGCCCACCCCTCTGACTTTCTAGGTGATAGTGTTCTATGAAGAGCAATGGACCTGCAGTTGAAAGTTCTGGATGTGCACACCTGTAATCCCAGCACTGTGGGAGGTTGAGGCAGGAGGATGGCAAGTTTGAGCCCAGTTTGAGCAACTTAGTGACTTAAAACCTTGTCTAAAAAGAAAGAAAGAAAGAAAAGGAAGGGGGCTGGGGTTGTAGCTCAGTGCAAAGGCTTTGAGTTCAATGCCCCGAGTCACCAAAGAACAAAACCAAAACCAAACCCCCAAACACCTGGGTTTTAGAGTTGCTAACTGTTTGACCTTGGCAGAGTCCCTCACTTTCTTTGAGCCTCAGTTTCCACATCTGCTAAATGGGCAGAAGGCCCTGGTACTGTATGGGTGCAGACAGCAGTGCTAGCCCCAAGCCCCGCTCTCCCCTCCCTGTCCGCAGCTGAGTCAGAGCGACATGCTGGGGGTGGAGCCGGCCCTGCTGCAGTACCCTGACTGGAGAGGACATCCCTTGTGAGTAGCTGCCCTAGGCCGGGGCTCTCAGCTGGGGTGGTTTTGCTGCCCGGGGATGAAGGCCATGCGTGGACGCCTTTGGACCGTCCGATCTGAGAAGATGCTGCGGTCTCAGTAGAGAGAGCCAGGGATGCTGCTGGTGGTACAGTGGCCACGACAGAGCACTGTCCAGACCCAGGCAGCAGTAGCAGCAGGCTAAAGGCCCAGTCTTGGAGACCTGGTGGTCATGGGTTCCCTGCCTGTCCCAGCCTCATCTCAGGGGTCCACCTTGACTTCCAGCACCCTGGATCTGAGGCCTGGGGGGTGTCTGGCAAGGAGCCTGTCACTGGTCCCTCGGGGCTTTAGAGAAGCCAGAGTCGAGGTTGGTGGAGCCGGCTGAGCCGTTTCTTCCTGTTAGAGTCAGGTGGTAACTAATCCTAGTCCTAGTGTGGACTGGCCACGCACTGTTCTAAGTAAGGGCTGCGTAGCCCAGCAGGACTTGACCCCAACCCCGATTCCAAAGCACCTATTCAGTTTGTTTTTCTATTTCTGTTTTTATCAGCACATGTTTGTGGTACATAATGATCACATTCTTTGTGGAGAGTTGGCACGCCTACATCACACATCTTAGTTCTTTTCTCATCTCTTTTCTCTCCCCTTTCTCCATTTCTTGGTCCTCTTATCTTTTGCAAAAGATCTATTTATCTTTTATTTTGCTCTTTATTTATACTTTGGGCTTCTCATATAAGAGAAACCATGTGATATTGAGGCTTGTGTGTCTGATTTATTTCACTTAACTTTACAATCTCAAGGCCAAAGTACACATTTTCGAAACACTGGGCTTGGGCATAGACTCAGCCACTTACCAGCAAGAGACTTGATTCTTTAAACCTCAGTTTCTTTATCTGAAATGGAATTAAAACAATAGTAGTTACAGTATAGCATCCTCAAAATAACATCTATGTAAGGCAAATTTTTAATAAATGATAGCAATAAGAATTATGTTACAATTTAATAATGTTTATTATTATCATCAGCCAGCCCTACATCTAGTGTTACTTTTTTCAGTTTTATGAGAGTCTCACTATGTAGTTCAGGTTGGCATTGAACTCACCATGCAGTCTAGGCTGGCCTCAAACTCACAATTCTCCTGCCTCAGCCTCCTGAGTGCTGAGATTATAGGTGTGCACCGTGATGCCAGGCTGGTGTTACATTTGTTACCCCCAAAGTCCCCAGATTAGGCAGGGTTGAGCATCACAGAGCCACTCAGAATGGAACTACAGTATCAGAGCATGGGGTTTGTTGTCACTGAGCTAAAATACTGACACCCACAACTTAAGAAGACAGGTTTATTTGGGCTCGTGGTCACCTGGCTCCAAGGCAGGCAGGCATGGCAGAAGGACCCAGAGGAGGAAAGCTGCTTACCTCATGGCTGCCAGGAATCAGCGAGGGAAGGGAGGAGCCAGGGAGGGAGATAGACCCTTCGGGCCACACCCCCAGGGACCAGGCCCCGCCTCCTAACAGCACATACAGCTGAGTTCATCTGTGGGTGAATCCACCATAAATACAGTGACCCCATGATTTCCTCACCTTCTGAAAGCCCCACCTCTGAGCACATGAGCATGGGGCGGGGCTCTGGATCTAGGGTGGAATAGTGGGGATGTGAGAGAAGCGGTGCCCCAAGTGAAGACAGGTCCTGACCGTACTCCCCATGTAGGAGGTAGGGAGGAGCAATGCAGGGCTGCTCCAGGGTGGACTGAAGGTTGGGGACCCTCTGGCAAGCACTGTCCATCTTTCTCCAGCCTCCGGGAGGAGGTGGCCAACTTTCTGTCTTATTACTGCAAGAGCCCGGCACCCCTCAAACCAGAGAATGTGAGTAGCCCCCTCCTCTGCTCCTTTGCCCTGCTCCCCAGTTTTGGGCTGACCAGGGGTGTGGTGGGGTCGGGGTCTGTTTTGCACTCATCTTGATTTGTTTCAAAGTGGCCTGAGGATGCCTCCTGGCTTCTTCCCCCCAGCTACACTTAGAGCTGGGCTAAGATTTCTGCCCCAACACTGGGCGTGTGTGTGGGCCCTCCCGGCCCCTCACCTCAGGCCTCAGGAGTGACTCGCTCCCTGGGTCTTGCTTGCTTGAGCCCCAGCAGGGACCCCGTCAGTGAGCATAGCTGGAGGTCCGGCCTCTGTGGAGACAGAGCCTGAGGGCCCTGAGGGGGGACCTGCTTCTCCTTCTGTGCTGTCCTGGGACAGAGGCTGTGGGTGCTTCCTCCCTACTGAAACAGTCAGCTTTGTCCCCTGACTGTCACCCCAGGTAGTTGTCCTGAATGGCGGTTCCTCTCTCTTCTCGGCTCTGGCCACAGTGCTGTGCGAGGTGGGCGGTAAGTGACTCCAAGGCCTGCTCTGTCCTGTGTCTGTGGTGGCAGTGCTGGCAGTGTCCCCAGCTGCCTGGCCTCTAGGACTGTGTGCCTTTGCCTTCAGCTGTAATAGGAGATCCAAGACTCAGGCCCTGAGATGAACGGCTGGGCAGCAGTCCCAGGGGGTTAGTGTGCTATTAGCATTCTGGGCTTTCTCTCCGAGAGCACTTTCCTAGAAATGACTCAGAAACCCATTCCTGGTGCAGTCCTCAGGCCCAGGGCTCTGAAAAGCCAGGGTTGGCTCAAACCAAACATGGTTCACCCCGCATAGCTGGAGGAAGGCCTGCCTTCCTGCTGATCCTTCCTGAAAAATCTGGTTTTCTCTTAGCAAGAAAGAAAATCCAAATAGCTGTTGAGTAGTCAGCCATCAGGGCCTGCCCCAAAAGGCATGGCGAGCCAGGCATGGTGCCACATACCTGTGATCCTAGCACCCTGGGAGGCTGAGGCAGGAGGATTGTAAGTTTGAACTCTGCCTGGGCTATTTAGCAACTTAGTGAGACCCTGTCTCAAGAAAAAATTTTTAAAAGGGGTGGGGATGTAGCTCAGCGGAAAGGCCCTAGGTTCAGTCCCCAGTCACACAAAACAAAAATAAGACATGGTGGTATAAGAGCTGATCATGGTGAAGGGATACTGGGTATAAGGAACACAGGCCCACTCATGATAGCATAACTAATAATGGTAAATATGAGTAACATCAGCTGACCATATGTGGTACTAGCTCCAGGCCTTGGCATAGGGCTGTACGCATAGGACATCTTTTAACGCTCTCGGCACCCTAGGAGGATGGGTCTAGGATGGATATAGCTGTCCCCATTTTTATTGATGAAGCAGTTGAGGCCTAGAGGTTAGGTAACTTCTCAGAGTCACACGAAGAGGCTGTCTTTGGAATTTGCACTGTAAAGTTCTATTCTGAGATTTCATAGTTTCCTTACCCATTCTAGAACAATTTGGAGCAGGGATCCTCTGAGTTTCAGTCCCTTGGTCTATAAAGTTAGGGTTTCAGAGGTGCACACCTCAGACAGCAGAAGTGAGGAACAGACAAGATGCTGATAAATGGCTAGCATGGGTCCCACACCGAGGAAATGTTACCTATTAATTATAGATGTCCCCAGCTTGCGATGCTTTGATTTAGGATTGTTTGACTTTATGGTGGCATAAAAGTGATACACATTTAGTAGCAACTGTACTTTTTTTTTGGTACTGGGGATTGAACTCGGGTCCTTGTGCTTACCCACCAGGTGGCAAAACCACTGAGCTAAATCCCCGGCCCCAGCAACTGTACTTTTTTGAGTTGGTCTTTTCCTGCTGGCAGAATGTGCTGTGATATTTTTTTGTGGTGCAGCAGTGCCAGTGAGTTGTGTGTCCCAGTCAACCACACCATCGTGAGGGTAGTTACTGCTCTATAGGGCATAATGTGGCTGGGATGTGATGCTCCATAGGTTAGGTGGATTAAATGCATTTTTAAAAAAAATTATGCATTTATTCATTTACGTTTTTTGAGTCAGGGTCTTGCTATGTGGTCCAGGCTGACCTTGGAACTCACAGTGATCCTCCTGCCTTAGCCACCCCAGTGCTGGGACTGCAGGAGTGTGCCACCATGCCTAGTAATGATTAAATGCATTTTTGATTTAATTATATTTTCAGTTTATACTGGGCTTATCTGGATGTAACCCTGTTGTAAGTCAAGGAGCATCTATGTTAGGAAAGGGACTGATCTTATTGCTCGGGCTTCGGGTTTGGGAATGCAAGCCCTAGGTGCACCAGGGCCCGTGCACGGAGTCTGGGGTGTCCCAGCCAGGAATGACAGGCCCCGCCTGCTCCTCCCCCAGAGGCCTTCCTGGTCCCCACCCCTTACTATGGAGCCATCACACAGCACGTCTATCTCCTTGGCAATGTCCGGCTGGCCTATGTTTACCTGGACAGTACGGTAAGAGCATCCAGATCTCGGGTGGCCTGGGCCTCCCTGTAGGCCAAGTCTCCCGGGCCTGAATGTGCGGGTGGCACAGAAGGAAGTCCATGCCAAGGGCCCCGGAGCAGCAGTGCAGAGAACGGAGCTTTCTGTTATCACGCAGCAGCCTGTGCTTAGGTCCTGGCCTCCCAAGCTTCATGCTCTGAGATTCCTGGGGTCCAGGTAGAAGCCACGGAGCAGCCCCAGAAATAAGAGGGTGGAAGGGGGCAGAGCATCGGAAGTCCTGGGACCCAGTCTGAGGACCTCTACATGATGAGGCTGGGTGGGTGGATGGCAGGAAGACGGAGCGATCCCACCCATTTTCCAGAGACTGGAGGTTACAAGGGATGGGGGGGTCTGAGAGCGTACATTTGGGGGTCACTGAATTTGCCTGGTGGCCATGATGGGTCTCTTCCAGGTCACTGGTCTAGACACCCGCCCCTTCCAGCTCACGGTGGAGAAACTGGAGTTGGCCCTGCAAGGAGTGAAATCTGAGGTCTGGGGTTCCCCTCAAACCCAGGGCTGGGAAGGTGTGTAGGGTCTGCACAGGGCCTGCACCCCTCTTCCGGTGTGTGGCTGACCTCCTCCTGGGAGCTAGGCTGGTGGCCTGCAACGGGAGACATGTGGGTGGGGGAGAAGTGCAGCACCATTGTGGGGGTCAATGGGGGGGGTCTTCCCATTAGAAAAATACCCTCAGACCTCAGCGTAGAGAATCAACTGGGGCTTCATTGAGCCCCCCACCCCTACCCTCTGATTCCGCTCCAGGGGTCAAGTGTGGAGTGAAGGAGGCTGGAGCTTAGCTGAGGGTCTCCCTGGCAAATGAGGGGTGGCCCTGCCTACTTGGAGTGGCCTGGGGCCTCCCAAGAAAGACAGACACCCATGCTCCAGGGAGCCCTTTCCAGGCCTTCCCATCTGTCTGCTTGGTTTATTTCACCTTGGTGGTTGAGCTGGTAGGAATTTGGACAGTGCATAGCCGACATGGTGCTGCTGATGGAAGTCTGTGTCCTGCCTATTTGCCTCGTGGGGGTGGTGAATGTGTCCCCCAAGTGTGTCCCAGGGAGCCGCCCAGTGATGAGCCCTGTCGGGGGGCTGTGTAGCTCTGGCCTCAGAGAGGGGGCTGAGGCTTCCTGCCCACGGATGGTTTCAGGGTGTGAAAGTCAAAGGCCTCATCCTCATCAACCCCCAGAACCCACTGGGCAACATCTACTCCCCAGGGGAGCTGCAGGAGTTCCTGGGATTTGCCAAGAGGTGAGCACCCCTGTCCCCCACAAAGAGCATGCAGGGAGCTCGGGGCTCTGGTACCAGCCCTCTTCACCCCGTTCAGCAGCCTTGGCTTCTTGGTGGCAGTGAGGCGGGAAGTAGGGATTTGTGAGTTGTTGTTTTTCTTTCTCTCTCTCTTCCATTTTATAGCAATAGCTATCTTTTTTGTTTTGTTTTGCTTTTGAGACAGAGTCTCACTTTGTAGCCCAGGCTGGCCTTGAACTTGCGGTGATCCTCCTGCCTCAGCCTCTCAGGGTGCTGAGATTACAGCTGTGCTATCACTGATTGCACACTTTAGGGCCCGGTGCCATGCTGAACACTTTATATGCTACAACTCTTGTCATCCGTGAACCGCCCTGTCAAGAGGAGACACCATTATTACCCCTGTGCATGGAGCCTTAGAGTATGGAGTCAGAGATGGGGCTGGGCTTGAACCCTGTCCTTGTGACTCAAGCCCTGGTACCTAAATGTGCCCTTTCCCTGCAGCCCTTCTAAAGCCCCACTGTCTCCTACTTTGCATGGGTGGATTTGTTTGTTTCCAAAATAGACAAAAGAGGGGTGCTCCTGGCAAACGCAAGTGTGATCACTGTGGGCTAGACCTGGGTCCCTTGAGGTTCCGACACATTGCTGTCCTGGGCTGTTGCACCCTGGGGCTCCTGTGTCCTTCAAATGGAGCTCCCCGCTGCCCACCCCAGGCACGAGTTGCACGTGATCGTGGATGAGGTCTACATGCTGTCCGTGTTCGAGGAGTCGCTTGGGTACCGCAGTGTCCTGAGCCTGGAAAGGTGAGGAGGCCCCGCACGTCTCACTCCCCACTGCCCTGGCCTCTCTGTACCTGGGCCCTGCCCAGCCCAGATCCCCAAGGAGCAGGACACTCAGATGATTCTGGAGAGAGTTCGGGAGGGGCCTCAGGATTCCTTGAGGGAGGGAGGATTGGGCTCTGGGGTGGGAAACTGACTTCCTTCCTTTGCTATTTGCTTCATCTTCAGTTTCATTCATTCATTTTCTTGCTCTTTCGTTTAGCAAATAATTACAGAGTTCCTTGCACACGCCAAGCACTTCCAGCTATTTATAGTGAGCTTTTAGTCTGGGCATGGTGGTGCACACCTGTAATCCCAGCACTCTGAGAGGCTGAGGCAGGAGGATTACAAGTTCAAGTCCAGCCTGGGTAACTTTAGCTTGTCTCAAAAAGGGGGGCTGCATTTGCTGGGGATGTAGTTCAGTGCAGAGGCCCTAGGTTCCATCCCCAGTATTGCCAATAATGACAATAATGTTAGATTGAGTGTAAGCACAGAATTTGTAACAGAAGCACCTTTGGAAACGCTTGGACCAGATCATTGGTGAGGTCTGTAGATTTGACCTTCTCCACCCTGCTGGGCCCTTTCCTTTGGCTCTGTCTTCAGCCTCACGAAGCTCTGTGGAGTAGGTGTGCAGTGTCACTGTCATTCACTTTGTGCATGAGGCAAGTGGGACGCAGAGAAAGTAGTGACTTGTCCACGATCCGTGGTTAGTAGTCCTGGAAAATTATTTATTGAGCATCTCTTCAATGCCAGGCGCTGCACTAGGTGCTGGGGACACAGCAGTGAACAGGAAAGATAGAGGCCTTCGGAGGAGAAGTTTACTTTCGCCTCACTTTTTAGTCCATAGTCAGCTGGCTCCAGGGCAAGGCAGCATGGCAGATGGGCCTGGTAGAGGAGAGTTACTCAAGGTTTGGCAGCCGGGACAGAGAGAAGGGAGAAGCTGGGAGGGAGAGGGACCTGGCAAGCCACGCCTACACTGACCGCCTCTTTGGGGCAGGCCCCACCCCCAACTTGTCTTGCTGTAGTGCCGCCATGTTTCCGTCACCTTTCAATAGCCTGGCTATGAGCACATCTAGATGCAAACCCTAACAGTATCTGACTGGAATGGTCTCCTGGGACTGGTCAGGCAGGTCTTTGGAAGAAGTGACACGGGCTATGATGTACAGCAGGGGATAGAAAACTTTATAAAGGGCCAGATGGTAAATATTTCAGGCTTCACCATGTAGCCTCTCACTCAACTCTGCCATAGACGCTATGGACAACAGCGCATCTGTGTTCTGGTTATAGAAACAGGCAGCAGACTGGATGTGGCCTGGGGCTGTTGTTTGCTGCTTCCTGCTCTTAAAGATATGTGGGGTTTGGTGGTTGCAAGAGGTGGGAACCGGGCCTGAGCCAGATGGATTCACCCACCCACTTCCTGGTTGAAGCGGGCCTGTGTGTCCCTTCCTTCTGTGCTACTTCTGTCCCCCGCTGTGCTCTCTGCAGGCTGCCCGACCCCCAGAGGACCCACGTGATGTGGGCGACCAGCAAGGTGAGTGCTGGTTGGGGGACCCAGGAGGGTAAAGTGGGGAGCAGGAGGGGGGAACCAGCTGGCCACGCCCTAGGGCTTCCTCTTGCAGGATTTCGGGATGTCTGGGCTCCGCTTCGGCACGCTATACACAGAGAACGGGGATGTGGCCACCGCCGTGGCTTCCCTCTGCCGCTATCACGGCCTCAGCGGCCTACTGCAGTACCAGATGGCCCAGCTGCTTCGGGACCGTGGTGACTGCCTGGGCTGGGACCTGGAGGAGGGGAGGGGGAGTGGTCTGTCTGGGACCAGCCCTTGAGGGTCGCTTCTCCCATGAGAAGACTCTAGGGGGGTTGTCTGAGACTGGTCCATACTCTACCTGGTTGCTTCCTGGCTGTGTGAGACGTTACCTCACTTCCCTGTGCCTTAGTTTCCTCATCTGTAAAACAGGTAATGGTGCCTGTTTTGTAGGGTGAGTGGGATTTGTAATTCAGTTAGCATAGCCCCTGGCAAAGAATAGCACGTGCTCAGTGCCAATAGTCCCAGCTACTTGGGAGGCTGAGAGAGGAGAATGGCTTGAACCCAGGGCTTCCACACCAGCCTGACCAACATAGTATGATTCTGTTTAAAGGGAAAACAAAAGGAAAATGTGAACTCATTATTATTAGCTGTGAGGATTTAAAAAAACCCAGATGCCACGAAGTAAACATTATCATGATGGACATCCGTCTTCCGGTGCAGATCTGTCCCTCATCCAGGCTCAGATGTCGAGTTTTGGGGCCAGAACTCACAGTTGTGGCCACCACTCACCGAGCCCTGAAGGTGCTCTCACTGAATCATCTTGCTCACACCTCCTGGGATGCTAGGAAGCAAGATTTGCTGCATCCCCCGTTATTTTACAGATGAGGAACGAATGTAGCTAAAATTTATTTTTAAAAAATAATGGAGATGACATCAAGTGTTGACAAGAAGGTGGAGCAGCCGGAACTCACACTTCGCTCTCAGGAATGGAAGATGGTTCGGCCACTTTGCAAAACCAGCCAGCAGCTCCTTAGGAAGTTAAACGCGCACTCGCCAAGCACAACCCTGCCCCTAGATACAGATCCCAATGGTCACATAAGAACTTCCTGTGGGCTGGGTGTGGTGGCGCACACCTGTCATCCCAGCACTTGGGAGGCTGAGGCAGGAGGACTTCGAGTTTGAGGCCAGCCTGGGAAATCTACCGTTCAAGGTTTGCCTCAACTACACAATGAAACTGTCTCAGAAAACAAAACAAAACCCTCCCAAAGCCCCCACAAGGATGTTTAAGGTGCTTTATTCGTCATCACCCAGAAGTGGGAGCAGTGCACACATCCTGCCCAGGATGAATGAATCCACAGGCACTGGTGCCAGGCATACCCATGCCACTGAACAAAATCCAGGCAGCGCAGGCTCCTCTTGGAGGTGTCCAGTGGGGGATAGGAGCTGGTCTCAAAGGGCTGCATTCCGAGGGATTCACGTTCTTTGCCTATTGAGAGAAGGCAAAATGTAGTGCTGGGGGACTGTCGAGTTACGGGATGGGGGCTCCGGGTGACCCTAACAGCCTAAGTAAGGCTTTGGATCTGACTGTTCAGGATCAGGACTGTGATGCTGGACAGATTTGCATGTGTTACGACCCCCCGCAGCAAAAGAGGCATAGCCCCAAAGGACTGCATACCCCCAAAGAGGTCAACAAGGCTGTGAGGGTCAGAGGGGTGAGGCTGTCCAAGCCCCCCACCCACCTCTACTCCACGGCTTTGGTCTGTGTGGCTCTAAGCAGTGGCAGTGACCTAAGCACATGAGCCAAGTCAGCCCAGCCATTGAGCATCAGCGGGATCAGTGGGGATAACGGCGCACAAAGGGGCAGTGTCTGTGCCCTGCGATAAGTAAGTGGCCACTCGGTCTCGGAAAGGTTCGCCACCACTGCTCTGAAGCTGCACTTTGAGGCCTTTGGTTGGCTTCTGCATCCTGAGGGACTTTGTTCTTGGGGTCCTGATTGGTGTGTGGGACCCGGAGCTGTGTGGGCTGAGTGAGTGGATTAGAGGTTCTGTAGCTGGGCGAGGTGCCCCACACCTGTAGTGCTAATACTCAGGAGGCTGAGGCAGGAGGATCACTTTGAGTTTGAGGCTGGCCTGGCCTACATAGTGAGACTGGAGAGAGAGAGAGAGAGAGAGAGAGAGAGAGAGAGAGAGAGAGAGAGAGAGAGAGAATATTAATTTACGTTTCGGCTTCTCTCCCCCAGACTGGATAAACCAAGTGTACCTGCCTGAAAACCACACCCGGCTCAAGGCAGCCCACACCTATGTCTTGGGAGAGCTCCGAGCCATGGGGGTCCCCTTCCTGAGAGGGGGCGCAGGGTTCTTCCTCTGGGTCGACCTGAGAAAAGTAATGCAGGCGGAAGTGGGGAGGAGGTGGTGCGGAGCTTCCTCCCCAGGTCCTGGCTGTGTCCTGAGCCCCTGCCCGCCCCACCCCCAGTACCTCCCCCGGGGCACCTTTGAGGAGGAAATGCAGCTCTGGCGCCGCTTCTTGGACAGCAAGGTGCTGCTCTCCTGCGGCAAGGCCTTCGAGTGTAAGGAGCCCGGCTGGTTCCGCGTGGTCTTCTCAGACAGGGCCCACCGGCTCCGCCTGGGTGAGCAGCCGCCTCCCCTGTCCCCTCGTGGCTGCGGCCTTCATCCCCGACAGCCACCAGGGCTGACAGCAGCGTCACTCCCTTCCTAGGGATGCAGAGGCTCCGCCTGGTGCTGGAAGGCAGATCCCTGGTGGCAGAGGACGTCCCTCCCGGTCACATCCAGGGGTCCGGCGAGCAGCACAGGTGAGGCGGCCGCTGCCTGTATGCAGCCACTGTCCCCGCCCACAGGAGAAAGAGAAGCCGCTGGCCAGCGGGATTCCCGGTGTGGCTCTGCCAATCCTGCACTGCTCCTGCTTTTCTGGGTGACAGCGGGACACGCCTTCCGCCCAGGTCCAGCCTGGGACCAGCTAGGTGCCCTGTCACGATGTACAGAACCGGGGCGTCGTGATGGCCCCCCGAGGATGCGAATGGCAACAAACAACTGCACCTTCTTCACCATGACCCGTCTTACCTCCGTCTGGGTTGCCAGGGCAACAAGCCAGCGACCAGCACAGAGAGTGTGATACAAATTAAAAATGCTGACATTCCAAGGAGAACAGAGTCCAGGCTGTGTTCAGATCGGAGCAGCCAGGAGCAGGGACCCCACCGTGGGGGGCTCCTCAGTGGGAGTTTCCCCTCTCCGGGACTCTGCTCCTCCTGGCTGGAAAGGAGCCACTGTCACTGATGTCCCCAAAGCACAGTGGCCTACCAGGGGCTGTCGGGGGAGTTTGGTGCTGGAACTCTGAACCCCGAGGGTGCTTGGTTCAGAGACAGGATGAGCCCTCTGAGCCCCCAAGCTGTGTGTGTGCTCAGGACCTTCTCAGCCCAGTGCTCCTGCCTTAGGAAAGCTGACGCTTACTCAGGTGTGGGCGTGGCGAGTGTCTGGAGGCCCAGCTTCTCAGGAGGCTGAGCCAGGTGGATCACTTGAGCCTGGGAGTTTGAGACCAGCTTGGCCAGTAGAACCAAAAGCCATTCCCCAAACGAACAACAGCTGACTCTTGCTTTCTTTTAGAAGAATGTCAGTGACATCAATGATTCTGCTCTGTAATCCATGCTATTTGGTGTAGGTGGGGATTTATTTTGGTTTGGTTTTCTCTTTTGATCTGCTCTTCATTCATTCATTCTTCCTCTCTGGCTTTTATGGAGGACCTACTAGGAGGTGAGGTGAAAAATACAGAGGAATGTTCACATTAAAAAAAAACGATTGTAATAAAAGCTGCTTTTATTGTTTTCTAGACCACTTGAGAGACAGTTGCAAGTATGAAGCTCCTTTACCCTTTAGTATCTCTTAGTGTACAAGGTGTGAATGTTTAAATTTTAAAAATGTATAGAAGATACACTCTCACGCATCTCCCTCAGTCCCCACCCCCTGCTTTGAACACACTGGTCCCATCCTTCTTTGTTGGTTTTTTTTTTTTTTGGCACTGGGGATTGAACTCTAGACCTTGCGCTTGTGAGGCAGGCACCAGAACCACTGAGCTAAATCCCTGGCCTTGGTCCCATCCTTTTTTTTGGTACCAGAGATCGAACTCGGGACCTTGCGCATGCGCGGCAGGCACCAGAACCACTGAGCTAAATCCCTGGCCCTGGTCCCATCCTTCTTGACACATGCTGAAGCAGCTCTGGAGTCCTCTTTCACGAGTGTCTTTAGTGGCACTGTCCTGGCTGCCTGAGTGTCCTGAGTTGACTCAGAATGACCTTTCATGGTTGTTTTGACTGTGGGGAAGCGCCAGAAGTCGCATGGTGCCAGATCCTGCGAATAGGGTGGAAGAGGCCCCAGTGCCATGTTTTTGTGAGCTGCCATTCTCTTGGATGGCGCTTGGCAGCAGCGTTCACTGCAGTTTTCATCACACCTCAAAAAGACACTCAGCTCCTGCGGCTTCCTTTCACTGTTTGAGTTTGTTTGTTTGATTGATTGATTGATTGATTGGTACCGGGAATCAAACTCGGGTCCTCGAGCTTGCGCAGCAGGCAGCGAAACCACTGAGCTAAATCCCCAGCCCTTGAGTTTTAAATCTTAGCAAATATATTTTTTATTTTTGGGAGTTCTAAAAAAATTATTCTTTATAACTCAAACTTGCTTTTAAATTTCTATTTATTTAAGTGGGTTTTATTTTTTTGAGGCAGTGTCTCGCTAAGTAGTGCAGGCTGCCCTTGAACAAGAAATCCTCTGCTTCAGCCTACCAAGTGCTGGGATTACAGGTGTACACCACCATGCCTGGCTTTGTTTTATTTTTAAAACATAGCATAATTGCTTTGTATTTTCTATATAGTTATCTCGGTATCTGCCCAGGAAGGGTTCCAGGACCCTTGGTGGGTACTAACATCTACTGATGACCTTATAAAAATGGCATAGTCATTGCATATAAAGGTATGCACACCCCTGGATACTTTAAATCATCTCTAGATTACTTATACCTAATTGACATAAAGCCAAATAAAAAATTGTTCTACTGAGTTGTTTAGAGAACAGTATTTAGGTGATTAATAATACAATGATGACATTTAGGGAATAAATCTGCACATGTAGCTTCTGATACCACAGCTTCTATACTTTCCCACTTCCAATCACTTGCATGATTTCTATGCTGGAAATGTAGCCACATCATTTTACCCTGGCTAGATTGTAGAATGCTTGCCTCTTCTGATTGCTTCTCTTTCCTTCTTTCTTCCTCCCTCCCTTCCTTTCTTTCCTACCGGGGATTGAACTCGGGACCTTGCACTTGGGAGGCAGGCGGCGGAACCACTGAGCTAAATCCCTGGCCCTCCTCCTTTATTTTTAATGAGACAAGGTATTGCTATGTATTCCAAGAAAACCTTGAACTCATATGTAGCCAAGCTGGGCTCAAGCTTGAGTTGTCCTGCCTCAGCCTTCCAGAATGCTGGGATTACAGACATGTGCCATCATGCCCAGCCATTTCTCCTTTAACACATCCACTTGCTCATGATTTTTTCTCTGCTTGCAATACCCCTTTCTAAGGTTGTGATAGATCTTTCCAATTACACTTGACTTCTCTTTAAAACCCTGTCACATTGTGTTTATATTCTCCTGTGCCATTTTTCATCCTCCGCTTGAGTAATCTCACTTGTGTATTTGTTTTGATTCTAGTTAGGTCCTCCCAGCACCTGGCATCCTTTATTCGTTTTACAAGTGCTTGCCAAGCCATGATAACGTGCCAGGCTTATGTAAGCTCCCGATTATAAAAGGTGAACAAGACAGGAGGGATCCTGGAGGTGCATGCCGAACACAGTTCTTTGACACAGCAAGAACTCACTTAATGAAAGAACAAATGGTTAATTACAAACATACATATATTAAGCCAGGCATAGTGGCACACACCTGTAATCTCAGCACTTGGGAGGCTGAGGCAGGATGATCACTGCAAATTCAAGGTCAGCCTGGGCTACCCAGTGAATTCACGGTCAGCTTTAACTACATACCTAGTGAAACTCTGTCTCAAAAGAAAAAAAAAAAAAAAAAAAAAGCAAAGCATACATGTTTTAAAATACCAGTAAGTAGCAAGGGGAGGCTCAGATTCAGCCCATGAATAGTTAAACTGTAAGCGACACCTTGCACCAGGTGGCGCTGCAGTCTACCTGGAACGAAAATGGATTCGTATCCCTCAGCCTGACCCAGTGAACTACCAGCTATGAACTCAAGCCAGACAAGGTCTTCATCAACCTCTCGATATCTTAGCCTCCACTCACTGCCTTACGACAGAAGTTCTACTGTGCATATATAAGGCTAAATCATGAAAAAAGCCTCACTTTCTGCCCCTAGAAATACTCCATCCGAGACGGTTATAATTGCTTCTTGGATTCCTTAAAAAAAAATGAAATCATTATACGGGATGTCTAATGATCATTCGCAAATGGGAAAAGGACCAAGAGATGGAGCGAGAGGGAGGGGAAAAGGGCAGGGAACGTGAAAGAATTGGAATGTGTCAACCCCCACGATGAATGTGATCCTTATTATGCACTGCAAACATGGCTTAATAAAAATAAAAAAAATTAAAACTCATTATATACATATGCCCGAACTTAAGCATCTACTTAGATTTTTCCTTTCTTCTGTTTTGGCACAGACATATTTTACCTAAAGGCGGTCGTGCTTGCCCACGGTTTCGGACCAAGTTTTCTGAATAACAAATGCTGAAGCCGGTTCCTTACCGACCTGCAGGGGACCTACGCGGGGGATTGCTGGAAGGAAGGGTCCTGCGCGTTTGGCATTTGATAGAGGGTGCCAAATTGTCCATCGGGAATGTTGCACCCTCGTTTGCACCGATTATACTAAAGGTTTACATTTTTGGCATTTATAAATGGAGCGTGGTCTGGGTTTGAAATTTCTGCCACAGGGAACGAGGCTTCTGAAAGTCTCGAAGTTAATCCGCTTTCCCTCCGACTCCTCCCAGCCAGCAGGGGGCGCAGGCCCGGCCGTTCCCGCATGCGCAGCGCGCGCGGTGTCAGCGCCGCCGAGTCCGGTCCCGGCGTCGCGCTCCCGGCTGACTGCTGCGGACTTGGCCCCGGTGTCCCCGCTGGCCGCCCCGCGACTCGGCGCGATCGGACCCGGACGGCCGCGGCCCGCGTCCCGCGGCATGAGCCGGTGACCGAGCGGGAGGCAGCCGTGGCCGAGGTGAGCGCGGGACGCAGCTCGGGCCTGCGGGCGGCGACGCGGGCCGGGGCCCGGCGTGGCGTGGAGCCGGGGACCCCAGGGGACGCCGCGGGCCGCGCGAGGGGACTCCGTCCCCGGCCGCCCACCGTGGGGCCCCGCGGCCGCGAGCGCGAGGTCCCCGCAGCCCATGGCCCCTTCCCGGCGACTCCACCTGTCCCCGCCCCTGCTGTCCCCTCCCGAGGTCCACGGTTTTGAGACTCAGACAGTTATCAGCTTGGTGTAACTCACAAAAATGCTGATCAGAAGGACTTTCGTGACTTGTCTGAGCGTGTTGTCTTTCTGGGGATAAAATATGGCCATTCAAATTCCTCTCTTGAAGCCTGGTGTGGTGGTGCACGCCTGTAATCCCAGCACTTGGGAGGCTGAGGCAGGAGGGTTGCAGTGAGATTTTGGCCAGCCTGGGCTACATAGTGAGACCCTATCTCAGAAAAACCCAAATCTTGTAAACGAGTTCAGTGCCCCCAAGTACTTTACCCAGACTTGATTTGTACATTTGAGAGCTCAGTCTCTTCACAGTAATAAAAATAGATGATTCCGTTTTCATACTCCCTGACTTTCTGTGACTTAATCCTCCTGGTTTTATGTACAGGTATAAATGGACAGACAGTCGGCTCTGAGGCCGGACTGCCCAGCTCTGAAACCTTGCTTTGGCGTTTTCTAGTTGTGTAATATTGGACCAGGTACTTGCCTTTCTGTTGAACTTTCATCATCTGTAAAATGAGGGCAATAATAGTATGTCACACAGCACTGTTATGAAAATTAAATACATTAAATACTGATAATGTGCTTAAAACAGACCCTGGCACGTAGTAAGTGCTCAATAAAGTTTAATTATTGAATGATAACCATTGTATTAATTACAGTGTAATTCCCACAGTTAAAAGACTTTTTAAAAATTGGAAACCACTTTTAGAGGTAGCCACAATAGTACTTTAAGTACAAAGAATTGTATCAGGTAAGGTGATGAATTGTGGATTTTCCTACTTTTTCTCATGTTTGATTCTTTCCTTGTGGGGCACGGTTGGGTTGGAGGCCAGGGCAGCAGTGGCCCTGGGAGTTGAGATCTGAGGGCTTCTCTAACAAAGTTGAAAAGATAAGAAATGGACTGGGAGATAACCTGAAATACAGAAGAAATGCTATTCAGGCAGATTTTAGGAATAAATTCCAGGAACAGAAAATGCATCTCATCTTGACACTAGATTGATGTTGAAAGACTTTTTCCAGTGACTCAGTGGCCAGCCAGATGATTCCAGGGTTTTCTTTTTTTAAATTTTATTGTTCTGGTGTTTTGCAGGGACAAGTTTGATGTGTTTCAGGGAGCTAAGTTTGCAGGACTTTGTTTTGAAATTCTTGTTCTGATCCAGATTACAGTGTTACACGGAAGAAGCATTCAGGAGCAGGAGTTTCCTTTCTGCCTCTTCTGGGCCTTCCAGCTTCCTGCTGTAGGGTGTGTCCTCTTTGGATGGGAAGTTCTGACTTGTTTCCCTGGGCCATGGTTTTGGAGATGCTTATCTTTCTGTGCCTCAGCTTGTCAACACTGCTCTGGGCTTGGGCTCTCCTCTTTGGAAGCACTTTCCACTTCCGGAAGGACAGTAGTCCTAAGTCCTCACCATATAATAACTTACAACTTGTGGATGGATGCTGGATACCATGTGCACCAGTGGAACAGGGGAGAAAAGAGACATTCAACAAACATTAATATTGATGTTAAATATATTCTATTCTTGGCACGACTGTCTACAAGAAAATCACAACCAGTAGAGAAGACAGATGTGCCAATACTTAACTAGTTCACAGAACATGGCAAGTGGTATAATCAGATGTACACGGGGTGAGGTCGCTGCTCACTGAGAAGGTCTGAAGCTCAGAAGCCCCCTTAGAAAGGGCTTTTTCACCTTTCACTTCTCACCCCCCCCCATTTTTATTTATTTATGTGCTGGGGATCGAATCCAGGGCCTTGTGCATGCAAGGCAAGCGCTGTACCACTGAGCTACCCCCCAGCCTCCTGCCTTGTTTCTTTTATTGTGGATGTTTATTCTTTCTCAAGTGCTTGCCTTGGCCTTTTTGGATAGGAATAGTTTTATTCCTCAGAGTTTGGTACGGACTTTTGTGCTTGTCTCAGGAGAGAGGAGAGATTCCCACGGACTAGCTGGGCTCCCTGTCCTTCTGAGGTGTGTCCTGCATGGATCATGGTGGTGGTGGGGTGCTCAGAGGGCTGAGCTCTGCCCAGCTTCAAGGGTGAGCAGCTTAGGAAAGCACCCTGACGACTTCTGTTCATCCCTGACTCCTCTCCCTCCTGATTACCTGCATTCCAGATGCTTTTTCTTAGTTGTCAGAGCATAAACTCAGACAGTTGGTTCTGGCAGTGGCCTAGAAAGCAGACCCTGAGAACAGTGCTCAGAAATGGAGCTGTGTTAGAGACGCAGATGTCACTGGGGCAGGCTTTGTATGAGGAGTGAGGCTGTTTATTTCACTCAGGGGCCAGTGGGCTGATTCCGAGAAAGGATTCAGCAGCCAGAGAGGAGAGAACAAAGGATTTAAAGGGGATGTACAGGAGGGGTTGCTGCCTTGAGGAATTTGGGGGCAGAGAGAGTGAGGTCACATTTCTCCAGATAGGAGGTGTACATGTGGTCAGTCCCCAGCCCCCGCTAACATAAAGTTTTGATGTTAAGGCCATGTCAGCCTCTGCAAAAAGAGGAAACATTCCCTCTTTTTTTTTGAATTTTGGAGTATTTTGTGTAAAATTAGAGTTACTGTTTTTTGAATATTTCATAGAGTTTAGAAAATCTTTTGGGCTTGGAATTTTTTCTATAAACTTTTGATTTAGTTAAAAAGCTGTCGGGGGCTGGGGATTTAGCTCAGTGGTTCCGGCGCCTGCCTCACAAGCCCAAGGTCCCAAGTTCGATCCCAAGTACCCCCCCCCCAAAGAACTATCCAGTTAGCCATTTCTGCTTGAGACTCTTGAGATGTGTATTTAAAAATTTCTTTCCATTTCATCCAAGTTTTCAAATGTATCAGCACAGTTTCTTTGATAGCATTTTATCTTTTTAGTATGTGCAGCATTTCTAGTTACATTCCTCTTTTTATTTCAATTATTGTTCATTTTTTCTCTTTATCTTGAGCAGTCTTACCAGAATTATGTCGCATTAGGTTTTAGTGATTTTTTAAAAACCTATTTTTATCTTTGTTTCTCATTGTGTTTTGAAAATAACTTATGTACATCCTATTATCTTTGGGTTTACATCCTATTATCTTTGGATTTATTTTCTTGTGCTCTATCTTTTTATAGTTCATCTGCAACTTGTGAACACCAGTGAAGCTCATATGTAGATACTTTCTTTGTTCCTGTAACCCCAGTTTTGTTATATGTGAAAACAACATTTTCCAAACTGTGGGTGGCCCATTACTGGGTGAGATCACTGACCTAATAGGTTATGGCTAGAATTCTTTAAAAAACACTAGTAGGGGCTGGGGATTTAGCTCAGTGGTTTCACCGCCTGCTGCACAAGCAAAAGGACCCGAGTTCAATCCCCAGTACCAAAAAAAAAAAACAAAACACTAGTAGAACGGAAAGAGGATTCATAGCAAGTTACGCATATTATATATTATAAGGTTACACATCATTATTTATTTATTTAGTTTTCCAAGACAGGGTCTCACTGTGTAGTTCAGGCTGGCCCTAAACTCATTATGTAGCCCAGGGTGGCCTCAAACTCATGGGGATCCTCCTGCCTCAGCCTCCTGAGTGCTGGGATTACAGGCATGCACCACCACGCCCAGCTAGGTTACTTATCATTTTTATGAAATTTTATATATCTGTCTATATTAGGTCACAATATAAAATGTTATTTTCTAAAAGAAAACAAACCTGAAATGACTGTTAAAAGGTACAGAAGTTTATCCGCAAAGCTTTCAAGCCTGATTGCACAAAATAAACACCGAGGAGCTTGCTGAAGGACAGATTCTGTGACCCTATTTTAAACCTACTAAAAACAAGCTTCAGGCTGAGAAATCTGCTTTCTCAGACTCCGCTGTGCCTGCTGCCGACCTGTCCAGGGTCAGGAAGTTGACCCGGAGCTCTTGCTGGCGGGGTTTGCTGGGGGACCAGAAGAGTTCAGCGTCCTGTGTGCTTCTGCCCCAATCCCTCCTCCCAGGAGCTCAGGAGGGGCAGAGTGGCAGGGGAGCCATGTCATTGGGTGGCTTGGAGGTGGTGGGCCGGGATGGTTTGGGAGCGTCCTGCGGAAGTGAAATGGTTCTCCTGGCCCGTGATTCTGTTACATTCAGTCAGCAGTGCTGAGCAGCTGTGTATACCCCAGAGACCAGTAGTCTGTGACAGGCTCATTCCGTGATGTACTCCAATTCATGGTCTCAGAGAAATGCAAGTTGAAACCATTCGTGACCGTCAGGCACATCTGACCCAAAAGCCCACAGTGATTTAAATCTCCAAGGCTGGGCCATCCCCAGCTAGCTGGCCAGAAGCAGTTCTCCTTCATGGGCAGGGGTGGGGGCACTCCATTTGCCCAAGGGGCTTATCAGCCAGGGCTGTTATCAGGGAGTGCTAGGAGACTGTGTCATAGGGTGGGGCTTGGCCATGGGGTCCCTGCAGTAGCGTGCTGCAGTCTCATGCTAAGTCCGTGACAGCGGAGTCACACTCAGGCCCTGCCCTCCCTGCACAGCAGATGCGCACATGTGGGACAGTTGGTTTGGTAAGGATCTTAAATCACAGTGCATAGGGGAACTCTGTATTTTCAGCTCAGGACCAAACATTTCCCTTTATTATATCTCAGTCCGTGATGCTTTTTGGTCGTTTCATTTAGTTGTGTGACAAACCACTGCAAAACTCAGTGACTTAAAACGACAACAGCAGTGATCACAATGATCGACTCTTTGCTCAAGAGCCAGCAATCTGTGCAGGGCCAGCTGGGGACGGCTCCCCTCCGCTCTGGGTGCTTTCCAGAGGGGTCTCCCTGGGGTGCCAGCCCCGAGGGCCCCCCCGCCCTAGAGCTCTGCTTGCTACAGCACTGCAGCTGTAAGGGCCCAGGAGGACAGAGCGGGAGCTGGGTTCTCGGAAGGCTGCAGTCCCCGGGCTGTTACTTCTGCCACATTCTCTCGGGCAGAGTGCATCACAAGTGAGCCTAGATGGGGCGAAGCAACACAGGGAGCCTCTTGCTAGACGAGTGTGGCTCCTGTTCGCAGAGGGGAAGAATTGTTGGCCTCTCTTTGGCAAGGGCTCCACCCCGCGTCCCTCCTCCCTCCCCCTCCTCTCTGCTCCCCCTCATGCTTCCTTATTCCTTCCTTGCATCTAAATAAGCCCACTCTCACTTTCATCATAAGACAGTGACATAGGCTTTATTTAGAGATTAAAGATTGGACTTTTCTTCTCTGCTAGCCCGTTTTGCCCTTTGTTGACACTTTCCTAGTGGTGTTTTCAGATTCTCCCTTTTGGCTCAGTGCTGTCTGCCTCCTCTCCCTCATTCCAAAGTAACTTCGCTTTCATCTCTGCTCCCCTCGCAGCCCTTAGTGTTTGGGTGAAGAAGTGAATGGAAGCAGATTGGAGGATAATTAAGCATCAGCTGTCCAGGTATCATTTCAGGTTAGGGAAGCGTTTCAGAGTGAAATAGCTGTCTTTAGCTGTTCTGCTTTTCATTGTCGTCTGTGGTCTGCACATCGTCCCCAGTGCCCCACCTTTAGCAGCTTATGCCTGACGGGAATATGTATTTATAGCTGTGGTTATAATTTTTTTATCACGTTTTGAGATTTCCATTAGATGTGTGTATGTAGCACTAGGTATTCAGTTACATCATAGGCCAAACAGTCATACATACAACTAGATGTATCTGTGTGTATTTATTGGTAAGCAGGGTGAAAAATCCCTGATAAAGTCAAGAGGACCTCTTCAGTGAGGCCGTGCCTGGCCCTGATCCCCGCTTTTCTCCTCTTTCCGGGGCCAGGAGTCGAGGAGAGGCCGGGTCAGCATGTGCGCCTCTGTCAAACACAGCAGCCGGGGTCCTGCCCTCATCCCGAGGATGAAGACCAAGCACCGCATCTACTACGTGGCGCTCTTCTCCGTGGTGCTGCTGGGGCTGCTGGCCACGGGCGTGTTCCAGTTCTGGCCGCACTCCATCGAGGCCTCGGGCGACTGGGCGGTGGAGAAGCGCAGCGCGGCGGTGCCTGTGGTCAGGCTGCCCAGCGACAGCCCGGTGCCCGAGCGCGGCGACCTCAGCTGCAGGATGCACACGTGCTTCGACGTCTACCGCTGTGGCTTCAACCCCAAGAACAAGATCAAGGTGTACATCTACTCCCTGAAGAAGTACGTGGACGAGCTGGGCATGCCGGTCAGCGGCAGCATCTCGCGGGAGTACAATGAGCTGCTCTCGGCCATCGCCGACAGCGACTACTACACCGAAGACATCAGCCGCGCCTGCCTCTTCGTGCCGTCCATCGACCTGCTGAGCCAGCACGCGCTGCACATCCGTGAGACAGCGCAGGCCCTGGCCCAGCTCTCCAGGTACCCGGGGCGGGACGGGGCGGGACGGGGCGGGACAGGGCGGCGGCCCCTCCCCCAGCCGGCTTCCGAGGAAGCAGTGCGAAGCAGGAGGTTGGCAAGTTGTAGACCAGCCTGGGTAATTTAGCAATCTAGCGAGACCCTGTCTCAAAATTAAAAGGGCTGGGGATGGAGCTCTGTGCAAAGGCCTGGTTCAGTCTGCAGTACTGCAAACAAATGTCTGAAAATTCACATAAGCCGAAAGAAGAATGTAGAACTCATGCCATAATCCTGCCTCCAAGAGATAACCATTGTTAATATTTTGATGTTACTTTTTGGTCATTTTTTGGTATAAAAAATAGACCTTTTCTCCTCCAGAATGGTACCACACTCTACATAGTCTTTGGCTGCTTTGTTTCCTTTAATAGATCATGAATACCATTTTCAAATTTTCACATTCTTTTACCGTGTAATTTAAAGGCTGTATAATATTCCATTTTGTGAACATTCTACAATATATACCATCAACTTTCTGTATTTTATTTGCTTTTGGTTTCTTTAACCAAACAGTGAACATTGTAGGCTTCAGATTTTCATTATTAGAAATGGTTCTGTAGTGGACAAGCCTGTCTGTTTTTTTCTTAACAAGGAGCCAGACCAGTGCCTGATGTACTGATAGGAACTGCAGGAATTTACCCAGCACCGCTGAAAAGTGGCCCTATTTATTCGGGGTTGGAGACATTTGCACTTGTTACCTAATAGCCGACTCTTGTTTCTTCATGGTCAACTCGTGAATTCTCCGTTTCATTCCTCATAGGTGGGATCGAGGTACAAATCACCTGTTATTCAACATGTTGCCTGGAGGTCCCCCAGATTACAACACGGCCCTGGATGTCCCCCGAGACAGGTAGGTGTATTCGGGGCTGTCCCTGGGATGGGTTTCTGAGGATTAAACAAATCCAAGATCTTTTTGTTCCTGTGAAATCATGTTCCTGCTCCTACTGGGACATACTCGATCATCTGAACTGTTCAGTGCATTAGAAAACTGCCCTCTGAGTTTCCTCTCCTGAGACACAGAAGTGGAGACCTGCTCGGCCCTGCTGTGGAGCCAGCCAGAGTGGTGTCCCAGCACGGCGTGCGCGGCCTGGGGGTCGCACCCCAGCTCCAAGGCCAGCTCAACCTCAGCCTGTGCCGGCCTCTGGATCTGGGAGCTGATATTTGTGAGGGTGGCCTGTGACACTGGGCAGCGAGGGCATCTGTGTCCTTTCCAGGGTGGCCGTGACTGCATGGTCTTCCCTTGGCCGATGCCCTCGGCCAGAGCTCTGGGAAAGCTGGGCAAAGAGGTGCTGTGGATGCCATGTCTCGAGGCCTTGAGCACCCTGGGTTAGGGTGCTGGGCAGTACTCAAGGCATAGGACTGTTACGGTGCTTACCTCTGGACTCATGTATCTCCGGTCTTGTTAGAGCTGACATGGAACTCTTGAAATCATTGTCACTGACAAAAGTGACAGCCTGAGGCAAGCTGTGTTCTCAGCATTGTCACAGAAATCGGCACTGAGTACTGCTCTCTCCCAGAAGATTAAACCTGAACCTTCTTGGCTGTAAATGATTATTTCAAGTCTGTCTTGAGTTTCTAACTGGAAATAAAATCATCAGTAGGAGAGACAAACATCCCAAGTCCTCCCTGGACTTTGGTGTAGAAACTGCTCTGGACGGCAGGGGGCAGTGTGGCCCTGCAAATGCTGTAGAAACCTGGCTCCTCTGATCCCTGGTGAGCTCTCAGCAGGACCAAGGCTGGTTGCTTCCTGAATGGGCTTCTGCTTTACAGAGCGGTTGTTCCAGGGAAGGGACAGAGAAGGGAGGAAAGGAGATGTTCGGAATGCCATGTCTCCACCTCCTGACCTCGGTTTTGTTGCAGAAGGACTTCCTGCTGCTTGGGACTTCACTTTTGGCAAACCTGTATTTTGGTGTATGCACTTGCTGGGGAGGATTGCGTTTTTATCAAATACACATGTTCAGTGGGTTTCCCTTCTCAGCAGCAGGGCCTCAGGTGGACAGGAGGAAGTTGGAGTTCTTGCTGGTGAGGTGTTAATGGCCCAGGCCATTCCTCTCTTAAAAAGGAATTACCTGTGGCAGGTATTGAGTGGGTGCAGCCTCCTGTAGATCTCCACACGAGGAACATCGCCCTCTGAAACCCAGTGGCCTTCGGTTGGGTAGGGGGTAATAGATAGTTCATTAAGCTTTCTGAGCTTTTGTCTTTGCTCCTGGATTCAGAGTAGGCAAGAACCACAAGGGCGGAAGGGTTTCAGGGGCTGCGTGTCTGGTTGTTCAGAAATTAGAAGTCATGGCCTGGATTAGACCGCCTGACATCTCCCGAAGTCTAAAGTCATGGTGTGATGAGGTAGAAGTTATTTGCTCAGGGGAAGCAAGGCCCTGGACTGGGAAGAATACATCACTTACGCTCCTTAAATCTGCTTTCATTTCTCTCTTAGCTTTTAAAAATCATATGTGTGATACACATATGCTTTCTGCACAAGCGTTGAGCAGTGTGCAAGTGTATAAAGAGTAAATGTTAAATCAGCTTTCGTTCCTGCTCTGTTGCACTCCTGATTGAGAAATGATCCTCACTATTAGGATATTTGTATTTTTCTAGTCTTCTTTCCCTTGATTTAGACACAAACACAATACACATTCCCATTTTATTTTAACTTAAGTGGAAGCATATTATACCCCTTTGATGCTTACCTGCTGTTAGTTTTCTCAGATGTTTTCTGTAATATTGTTACTACCTTGATTCTTATTTTCCTTTCTTTGCACAAGTCTCTTACAAACTTGCACTTTTATGTGGGTAGACATTTACTCATTTGAACTTATTATGGAAAATTTCAGACCTATATAGGAGAAGACAGTGGTACAGTGACCCACACCTCCCTCTACATTATCTAGAAATCCCAGATGTTTCATCACCATATCTGTACATATTTTCATGTGAATCTGTGTATGATAGGGGCTTTTAAAAACTATAAACTGGGTGGGACAGTGCATGCCTGTAATCCCAGTGCTCTGGGAGGCTGGGGCAGGAGAATTGCAAGTTTGAGCCCACGCTGGGCAACTTAGGGACTTAGCAAGACCCTGTCTCACAATAAAAAGACTAAAAAGAGCCAAGATGTAGCTCAGGGCCAAGGCCCCAGATTCAACCTCTAGTACCACAAATAACAACAGTGAAAGCGTAGCTATAACATCATCAAACCTATAAGCATGAATGTCACCAAGAGTCCACAGACTGTCTAGTCATTGTCAGGCTTACCTGTCTGTCCAGCACTGTATTTTTTCTCTCCAGTTTGTTTGACTCAGGAAACGAGGACAACTCTCAGGATTGGTCAGCTTTTGTTTTGTTTTGTTGGTTGCAGAACCTGAAGCTTTATATTTGCAGGACAAGTCATGGTCCATAGCTTAGAGGAAGACAGAGAGTAAACTCGCAGGCTCTCTGTACTCAGGCACAGAGAGTGAGTGGCCAGGTAGCAGGAGAACTGAGAAATCTGTGGGAGACTGGCCCTGGGAGGACGGGAGGTAGAGGCTGTGGGAAGAAGGCTCAGCGACAGCAGGGATGTCCCAGAGTCAGGAGGCTCTGGAAGATGCTCCGGGTGCTGGAGAAGTCTTCCGCTGACCCAGCGCGCCGCCTCCCGTGAGTCTGATCATCACACCAACATTTTTCCTGCCACGAGTTCTCTGTTTGGTCTCTCGCATCCTTGGAACAGATCTCTGATTTCAGGATCCAGAATGGGAAAACAGAATGCACTGCTCAGAAATTAACAGTCAACACGAAACACGTGTTCTGTAAAGCGGAGGCTGCTTAGCGCTCTTTCCTCCAGGGGAAAGCTCTGCCCAAGGGACTACAGCTCCAAGTTGAAGGCTCACTGCAGTGAGGTCACAGAGATTCCCGTGTCCCTCGGGGACAGAAGAAGAAAGGAACTGCGGAGCTGGTGTGAAGCACACTGCTTCTTTTTCCTCCACGCTCACTCCTGGCTCCCCTGAAGAGCGGGGTGGAGAAGCCTGGTCACCCGAGGCCTGGGCCTCCCAGGCCTGCCTGGGGCTGCTCTGACCCTCGAGGAGTCTGCTTGCCATCAGGACCTGGAACCCGTCCAAGTCCCTGCTAATGGGAGAAGTCAGACTGCACGTTGGTGCCGAGGGCAGCCTGGCAGCCAAGAGCTTGTAGCCTGTGTGTTGCTGCACTCGCCCGTCCTGGGTCTCATGGAGCTTAAACAGAGTGGGCTTTCCAGGGGTGCTTTGGACATCTCTGAACCAAAACTGGTCCTGTTAGACAGGAACAGTTTGTCATCAGCATCAGGAGAGGATTGGTAGCAATCAGTATTGCAAAAAATGTGGTCTCTCAGTGGAGACATTGTGGCTTAGACTGCGGGGCGTGCAACTGGTAGAACTGTGCCCCAGAAAGTGATTTTGATGCGTCTGGGGCCTCCAGGACAGGATGACAGCAAGAGCTGGTGTGATGTTCACCTGCTTCCTCCCTCTGATGAAGTGTCGTTGTGCTGCTTGCTGGATCCAATTAAAACAATGTGGTCACTGTTTCTGAGGAAGGAGAATGAAAGCAAGTGCAAGCTCACTGCAAGAGAAGCACACAAGGTCCAGTTCTGGATTTTGCTTCCTGAACAGGGAATTGAGTTAATAGGAATGAGCAGCTCTGGGGCGACAGAGGAAGAACTGGTTGGGCAGGGCCTGGAGCAAGGCTTTTTGGAGAGGTGGCTGGAATCGGAATGAGGTAGCAGAGGGCCTGTGCCTAGTGTCCCCTGGCTATAATAGAGGAAAGCAGGGGAGACTTTAGGACCCTGGGGGAGAGCTGGTGATTCGGGAATCTGGTGCCACTCATGTCTGGGAGATGCGTCGTTGTGAGAGTTGTTGTGAGTGTCCAGTGCCCAGTAATCTTAGACAATAGCGACTCGGTACCGCTGAGGTTGCTATTAAGACTCGTCATTCCGGTCCCTTTCCACAGAGCCAGTCAGAAGGGAGACCTTATGTCTTTCTCACCATTTGATGAAATCCCTTGCTTTCAGGGCGCTCTTGGCTGGTGGTGGCTTTTCTACGTGGACTTACCGGCAAGGCTACGATGTCAGCATTCCTGTCTACAGCCCGCTGTCCGCTGAGGTGGCTCTTCCGGAGAAGGGACCGGGGTAAGGTACCTTCAGCGCTGCCGAAGCTGCTCGGGATGTGGGGGTGCTTAGTGTGGTATGCATCTCAGCCACCATGACCTGGATTTCAGGCCATGTCTGCGAGTGTCCCGTCTGTCCCACCCCAGACCTGTCCCCCCTGCAGCTTTCTCTGTGTCACTAAACTCCCAGGACTGTGGCATCCTTAATTCCATCCTCTTTCACTCCCTACAGCAAAATCAGAAGTCCTGTTCACTCTGCATCAGAATTACTCCTTAGATTTGTCTGCCCCCTCTCCCAGCCTCTGCCTTATACCAGGTCGCTGTTGTATCCCTTTGGACCCCTGAACCGAGTCCCATTTGGTGTCACCACCTCTGGTCTGGCCATCCCCAGCCTGGCCTGGCCTCACGCTGTCCGATGGATCAGTCCCACCTCCCTGACATGTCAGTCCAGCTCTCTGCCATCTGGCCACTCCCCCGCTCCATCTCCGGCCTTTCCTCAGAACATTTTTCCTTTCTACCCATAGAAGAGGCTTCACTCTCTCTGATTTTCTAGCCTGGAAGCATCCTTGCATGGAAATCCTTTTCCTCCTCTTCATCAGTCTAATGTCTTGCTTTTACTTTAGGTTCCAGCTTGACCTACTGACTTGGACAGGTTGGGGTGCACTGGTCTCTCCCACAGGGCCTCCCCTTCTCTCGGGCGACACTCATTCTGCCCTGGCCTGCCGTCTTTGGACTTTGGCTTTGGTCCGTACGGTGAAGCAGAGGCCAGCTCTGTGTTTTGTTTTGTTTTATTTTATTTTATTTTATTTTTCAGGTCTGCTTTTTAACTGCTATATTGTGTCTGGCACATACTTGGCTCATACTTTAATATGTGGAATAAGTGAAAAGGGTTGAGAGCCTGGATATGGTGGGCCTTTTGTTTAGCTTTTTCCTGTAGTCTGTTTAAAATTGTGCTATTTCATGGTGAGAACTCAGTGGGCTTTAAACAAGCCTAGCGATAATAAAGCATCCCTTTACTTATAAGAGAAGTCCTCTGATATGAAGGCGACTGAAATCACAACACTAAAAATGTCACACCAGCTGAGATTGAAACCCGGTCACACTGTTTGGTGGTAGAATTGGGAAACAGTTTGCTTGGAAGCCATTAGAATCATTCTCTGAGCATCCCAGACTTGCCCTCAGAGACTTTTGTGGATGCTGAGACATAAGAGAACCCTTCCGGAAGAAGACATCCCTCTCTGACATGTGTGTTCCACCATGTGGGCTGGGCCAAAGTCTGAAGCTCCCAGCAGCCATTAGTTATTTCAGACAATGTGCAAAGTCCAGGTCAGCATGAGACATTTTGCCCTCCACCCTCAGCAAGTGCAAAGGAAGCCCGAATGGTTCATGAACTTGTGGCTTAGGTCATCTTCCTGGATTCTTTTCCCTTAATAAACTCCCAGAATGGACTTAATTTATTATCTTAAAATTGAGATTAATTCAAATACCATGAATGCAGTCTTTTAAAGAGTACAACTCATGGCTTCTTGTGTACTCAAAAAGTTGTGCAACTATTGTCAATACTACTTTCTAATTCTAGAGCATTGCCATTGCTCTACAAGATAAAAGTCAGTACTCTCTAGCAGTTACTTCTTATCTCTGCCACCAGCAACAATCATTGATCTATTTTCTGCCTGTTCTGGACATTTCATATCAATGCAATCATGCAATACCTTTTCTGTCTTGTTTCATTTAGCATAATGTTTTCAAGGTTTATCCATGTTGTAGTACAGAATCAGCACTTCCATTTTGTTCATCCATTCATCAGTTTATTGGAATCCATTCATCAGTTTATTGGAATCAGTTTATTGGAATTTATTAAAGTTTTAGCTATTTTGAATAATGCTGCTATAAACATTTGTGTACAAGTTTTTGTGTAAATCTAGTTTTCAGTTTTCTTGGATCTTTAGCTACGAGAGGCAGAATTACTGGCCCGTATGTTAGCTTTGTGTTTTACTTTCTGATGAGATGCCAACCACTTTCCAATGTGGCTGCATCATTGTACCTTCCTACGAACAATATATATAAGGTTTCCAGTTTCTCCACATCTTCGCCAATGCTAGTCATTATCTGAGGTTATGAGCCTTGCCATCCTCGTGGATGTGAAGGAGAATCTCACTGTGGTTCCAGTTTGCATTTCCCTAATAACTAATGATGTTGAGTATCTTTTCCTGTGCTTGTTGGCCATTTATACACCCACTGCAAAGAAATGTCTATTTAGATCATTTGCCTATTTTCAAATTGAGTCATCTTCTTATTGTAGAACTGTAGGATTTCTTATGTATTCCAGATGCTAGACCCTATTGGATTTGCAAATATTTTCTCCCACTCTGTGGGTTGTTTCTCACTTTCTCATTAAGGTGTCCTTTGAGACAGAAAATTTCCTGCTTTGGAAGAAATCCGACTTACCTACTTTTCCTTTGATAACTTATATTTTTGGTGTACTTTTAATATTTAGGAAACTATTGCCTAAGCCAAAGTCAGGAAGATCTACACTTACGTTTTCTTCTAAGAGTTTTATAGTTTTTGCTTTTGGGCTTAGGTTTGTGATTCATTCATTTTGAGGGTTTTGGGGGGGGATAGAGCCCAGGATCTTATCTGTGGTAGGCAAGTTCTGTACCACGGAGATACATCTGTAGCCCTTTGTTAATTTTTCTATGAGGTGTGAGGTCCAACTTCATTCTTCTGTTTGTGAATATCCACTTTCTCAGCCCACTTGTTGAAAGGAGTATTCTGTAGTCTTGGTATGCTGGTTGAAGGTCAAGTGGGTATACATATGTGGGTTTATTTCTAATTCTCAGTCCTAATCTTGGTCTGTACCAGTACCCACACTGGCTTGATTACTGTAGCTTTGCAGTAAATACTGAAATAGGTAAATGTGAGTCCCCTAACATTGTGACTTTTGCAAGGTTTTACGGGGTATTCAAGGTCCCTTGCATTTTGATTATTTTTGCAATAGTGTAACTTGAATAAATGGAAACAAAAAATCTAAACTCCCTTTTGTTTATTCAACTACAAACTAAGACAGACTTACAAAGTAAATACTGGCACATCTACAAAACTAGTAACATTGAGATTAACACAGTTTGAGGTGATAGGTGAAGGTGTTTCTTTGAAATGGAATTACAGCTGTTAAGGTGAATGTGGAACTAATATTCAGGTCCATTGGGTTTGGGAGGCCTATGTGATTGCATGATGAGTGATAGTATACCCTTCTCTACCATGTTATCTGTTTAAACCCCTAGGAAGCTTCCCTTTATGTAGCTTACTGTGACATCATTTATCTTCATGCTTAAAAAACTTTTACCGTGAACACACTGTCTACCCGTCAGCTAGTCTACCATTTGTCTTTCGCTGTACTCGCTTTCTGGGATTTACAGTGTAAGTCTTCCCCTTCCCTCATTAGCCGCTAACTGCGAACTTGCTCGTTGGTTCTGTTGATGTTACTGAGTAGTACAGATTAATTTATAAAGAGTAAGGGTTTTTTGGGCTTGAGTACCAAATACTGGGAAGCCAGAGATGGGGTGGTCGCATCTGGAGGGGTCCTGCTGCCTGGTTGGGAGTCTGCAGAGCCCCGGGGTGCTGAGAGTATCACATGGCCAGAGAGAATGACCTAGCTCAGGTGCCTCAGCTTCTAGTAAAGCCACAGCCCTACCGGATTAGGACCCCCTTCCTTAGGGCTTTATTTAACTGTAATTAATCTGCCAGATTCCCATCTCCAAATACCATAGTGGAATTAAGTGTCCACCCTCTTAATGTCTCATGATGGAGATTAAATTTCACCATGAGTTTGGGTGGACACATTTAAACCATGGCAAACAATTTTTTTCTAAAAACTAGTATTCATCATTAAATATGAGAAAAACTTCACCTATATTAAATGTTTTATTATCATCAAAAGAATTTAAAAATAATTTTTTTTTCCAAAAATAACTCTTGTGGAGAATCTGTAGATGGATGGATATAGTTCAGCGCCGTGGTCTGAGGCTAGATTCCCAGGAATGAGAAAGGATGGTTTGTGTGAGCCAGCTAGTACTTTCTGGGCTACAGATTTCTGTCATGTGCCGGAAATCTTAACTGGGCATATTTATGTAGCCCGAGTGTGAATAAATAGAAAAGTATATTCCTTTTCTTGCCACTTCTGTGAGCATTTACTTAAATCAGTTGTACGATAAAACAAAATATTGCCTTACCCTTCTTTGTTTTCCTTTTTGAAGTTGTTCTGGAAGTTCGTTACTTCAGTTCAGAAGAACAAACCACTCCCAACAATTAAAGATCACCTTCAAATAATCGGTTTGGGAGATTTAAATTATTGCATGGGTGGTTGGTCTCTAGGAATTGGATCTCTCTAATTTATGTGTAACTACACTGAATATGAGATCTTTAACCAGATCGCTCGCGGTTTCAGTTCGTTTCTCAAGTTCTGGTGAGAAACCAGTGTATCTTCAAGAGTAGCCTGGGAAAGGCGAGGGCCGATAGAGCGGGACCTTCCCTCTGGTGGCCACACATCTGGGTCCCACATTCCTGCCTGTTTGGAGCCAGGCCCTGCATTGGCGCTGTTACTTTTATAAAGAACATTCCTCCCCTGCACCCCCAAACAACCACTATAGCAAGCCCAGAAAGGTAGAGATGGCTCCTCCTGGGAGAGGGTCGGGTGAGCGACCTCCTGGCTTCACGTTGGTTCCTTGCTCTTTGTGAGAGTCACTCTTTAAGGGAATTCCCACATCTCCTGAGGGCCGCCCAGAGTAGTGAGAGCTCTGTTTTTATTTTAAATCTCTCAGTAGTTTTTCAACGGGAAGCTGAGGATTGTTACTATTGATAGCTTCTTCTCACAGCTGTGTTGGCCCAAGCTGGAATTCTTGTCATTTTCCTTCCAAAAGGAACTAAATTGGGAGTTTACAGGGTTAACTATTGAGGGAGACTCTTCAGTTCTCAGTGTGATTTTACTTTTGGGTACCAGGCTCCTGGGAGGAAACATGAAAGTTGCAACTAGTAATTTTAGTCTTCAAAAGAAAAACAAATCTACCTTAAAACTGTGTTTGCTTAAAGCTAAAATGAGCATATTCTGCCAGGGACGGGGGTCAGGGCAGGGAGGGCCAGCACGTGGGCTGGGGACTACACTTAGATTGCTGCTCCTGGCTCCTGTTTCTGCTGACCTGGAATGCTGGTAGAGCAGGGATCCGGTGAGTCTTGTACCTGAGAGTCTGAACTAGAACTTCATTTCTTCTCCATGACCTCAAACCTGGAGTCTTTCTTTGCTGAGGTTCCTTTGAGCACCGCACGTGAATGTCTTTTGATTTTTCATCCTGTGTAGGTAGATCTTCCTGTCTGTGTGTGCACATATTGGAAACGATGCCTTCTTAGTATCTCCAGTTCTGGCCAACACCGAAGGGCATCCTGCTTTTCTCCTTTTGCATGCTGGGAGCTCCCTTGTCTGGCTCCCATCGTCTCTGGTGGCCCCATGCTGTGCTCCCCTCTTCACACTCCTGGGTTCTAGGCCTGGGGAGATGCGACTGTCACCCTCATCCTCCTGTGGCTGCCCACACACCCTCCTAACTTCACCTGGTCTCCTGCTGGGTAGCGAAAACCCTACCACACAGCGGGCCATTTCATTCTGCAATAGCCTTCATTGGTAAGGTGGTTTTCCTGCTCGGCTGTGGGTTTGACTGAATCTTCCTCTTGAGTAAATGGACACCTACTGGGGAGGAGATGGTGTCCACTGTGGGACCGGCCCGGAGTGGTGCCCAGTGCGTAACCTTGCTGTCACCACTCCTCCCTTTATAGAGTGATTCCAGAAGCTCAGGGCTGGGAGAAGAAGCCAAGAATCTGTGTCATTGCCCAGAAGGAAGACTTGTGGCCATTAGTATCAATGTAGTGTTCAGTGAATGGTAACTAAGGAGGGACTCAGCCAGCTGACCAAGCTCTCTCCTTGGTGGATTCCTGTTCCGTAGCCTCCTTGTCTCCTCCGCCTCAACCCGGCCACTGAGTCTCAACCCAGTGAGGGCAGCACTGTCGAGTAGGACTCCCTGTGGGGAGATGGGAGAGGTGCCCTGGGTTTGTGCTGCCTGGCAGCCATTGGCCACGTGTGGCTTCTGAGCACTGCACTGTGGCTGGTGTGCTTTGGCCCCAAAGCTTCTTACTTTGGGAGAGAAGATGACTTGCTCAGTTAGAGAGCGGCTGTCCTTTGGCCATGGGTGTGTGAGTATGGTTCTTCTAGCTAGACTATCCAAATAAGAATGAGGATCTAAGGAGAAATAGCAATTAGTCTTCTCAAAGCTGAAATACAACAAAAACAAAACAGAGGGGACCAGAGTTCACCAAAGGATAGAGGTTTTGGTCCTGTCTTATTACAGTCTCTTGTTAGCCCTAGTATTTTCCTGGCCAGTACCAGTTTGAGCTGATTTAAGCAAATACTGTTTCTAAGCCTGATGGGTGTCTCCTTTCTTCCTGGAATGTGCTTTACATGAGTCATGTCATTGGTAGTGAACCCTTAATGGTCCCTTAGCCTATACCCCTTTGTGGCCTATACCCTCTCTCTCTGCCTTGTGGAAGTCTAGCCTTCTAGGAGGGAACTACTTACCATCTTGTCTTTCCAAAATTATCCTCTTGATTTCAGCCTTACTTAGTGTTGACTTTCTTTTTTGAGGGGGGGTGTCTCATTATGTTTCCCAGGCTGGCCTCAAATTCCTGGGCTCCAGAAATCCCACCATATAGAAAAGGGGACGTTACCAGAACCCCTTCAGTGGGTCCTGGTCTCCTGTGAGCCACAACAGCACAAGGCTAATTAGAGAATAAAGAGAAGAAACGAGACTTAGAGAAAAGGCTGGGTCTTGGGTCTGATCAGTGCTGCTCTAGACAGCAAAGACAAAAGGCATTCTGAGCTTACCATTATTTATTGGATTCATAGAGACTATCAGATGACTCAGAGGGGGCAATAATCCTAAACTGATGAGGATTTTATAATCGGAGGAAGTATCAGATCTTTCAGTAATCCTATGATGATGAGGATCTTAGATTGATGAGGAGTTTTATGTTGATTAGGATGGTAAGATGAGTAAAAACTGTTCTTAAAACAGTAGGTGGAATGAGTTAAGCCAATAAAGAATTTGTCTCTCCCCAGGTGAAATCTTTCTCTTTTTGTATTACTACTTGGTTCTCAAAGAACCAAGATGTCTTCAGCTGATGTAATCTTGCCCTTGAGCATCACAGAATCAGGGGACCATTGAGGCCCCAGACAGCCCTAATCATAATTTAATTGTGAAATGATTTTTTTCCCCAAAATTATGTAGACTGGCTCCCAACACCACCAACCTCAGTCCTGTGACTGACTGAGACACATCTGACTTTTGTGTTCACATGTTTGTCTCATGTGGAGTCCTGCATGGCACCAGACCCTTAGAAATCCTTCCTCCTCTGTTTTCTCTTACACATCCTTGCCATTGAGACTGGTTCCATGCTTTGCTGAAGGGGGTTTTTTCTACTTCTGGTTTTCAGCTTCTCTGCCGTCCCTGTGGCCTTGACCGTGGGCCCATGTCCCACTCAGCAGTGCTGCATCTGCTGGAACTCCCCGTCTCCCTGATGGAGAGTTGCAGCTGGCTTTCACTTTCTGTTCAGATCTGAGTCTCAGACTGAGCTAAGGATAACATTCTGGTGGCTTGTGCAACAACGAGTTGACTGTCCAGTTTCTCTCTGAACACACATAGGACGCTCTCTAGACTTGGTATATTCTAAGCATTTCTTCACAACCTTAAAGACTTTTCCGAAATAAAACTTTATGATAACATTTCAGAGTATAAATGAATCTTATAGTACTTAACATTTTAAGTATTCAACAATTCTCCAGTGTATAATTAAAAAAAAATATAGGTGATGTCAGGGTGGTGAGCAAACACTTGTGTCCAGAAGCTCAGTTTCAGTGTCTGTCTAACCTTGATTTCTGACGGGCTGCGGTTGTCAGTGACCTTTCTCCTCCTCCGCAGTCCCCGGCGATACTTCCTCCTGTCCTCGCAGATGGCCATCCATCCTGAGTACAGAGAGGAGCTCGAAGCCCTGCAGGCCAAACATGGGGAGGCTGTGCTGGTCCTGGATAAGTGCACCAACCTCTCCGAGGGCGTCCTTTCTGTCCGCAAGCGCTGCCACAAGCACCAGGTCTTTGATTACCCCCAGGTGCTGCAGGTGAGTGTCCTTCAAGACCCCACTCGGGCTGCGCAGGGTGACATTGACCCCAATGCTAGGAGTTGCTTCTGTGCAGCATCACTTGGGAGAGAAGGAAATGTCAGTCTTTCTCCATGCTGGGCACGTCCCCTTCAGGCGCTTGGGTGCCTATCATACAGTGTTCGTGGGAAGCAGCTGGGTCTATGCAAGCTGATACTCTTTTCACATACTCATTATACCCCAGAAATGCAAATCAGGTAGGTTTACAGCAAGCCATAGAGGCAGAGCACACTATTCTTGTATTTTGCTTTGAGTCCTGTGCTCTTGGGCCAGTCCCGGGAAATATCTTTCTTCAAGGAGGCAATTACTCGGAAGTGAGTGGGCTTTGCCATTGTTTTTATTCTCTGAGCTTTTGGTGGTTTGCTACCCATAGCATCTATATAGCATAGATGTCCTTTACTTAAACCGCCCTCGTAGAAGTGGCTCCATAACCAAAGGCAAAGCAGTTGCTTTGGGGATGTTCTGCAGGCGGCTATTGAACAGTCCAAGGATGTGTGGGCTAGGCAAGGAGAATGTGAGCTCTGTTCCCTGAAATCTTCCAAATCAAGACCAGGTTAGTTCAGGGAGAAATATCAAGGACCTGGCCCATACTGAGATTATTAAAATACCTTCTCTGAAGAAGTGCTGCATCTCCCTCTGGAATGTCTGGCTGATAATGGTGCTGGTGTGAGCAGGAGTATTTATAGTAACCTTTGTCTAGACAGGAAGAGTGGTTATCAGCACATGTGTCCACATCTGGCCACCAACCCTGTGGGTCAGGCCGAGTTGCCACCTGCACCCCGGGCGGCCCAGTGGGTGTTCTTCCTCCGAGCTGCTTCTCCCCTGTATCCCTGGAGGGCAGTATGATATTAATTTTCATGATAGTTTTTCTGAACTTTCTATTTCTATAACTTTAAAAATTAGACCATGATTTATTTTCTCCCTTTGAAAAGGCAAATACTAGGAGAAACTGAGCGTTGGAGAATCAGGGTCATCCCTCACTGTTTTCTGTGCACATCTCTTATTTTCCCCAGTGTTCCCATTGACAGGGTTTAGGGAGCGAGTAGGGAAGACATTTTTTGAGATTTTGCTTTCATTAGATTCATTGTTTCTAGAGAGACCACCTCTGTCTGAATGTCTTTTCAAGGGTGTCGCATTCCTTCAACGGCCATCTTCCATGGGCAGATGATGCTAGACACACTGTGGGAGTAGAAGGGTGACCAGAGGCTTGGTGCCTCCTTTAGTGGGTCCTGTGAAGAGCCCCATATTCCCAAAGCGATTCCCTTACGAGGGGCTGAGGTAAGACTGGGCCCTCTGGAGAGTTTGCCTGGGACATGCCCAGTGCCGGAGCTCCCCGTCAGAGAAAGCCTATCCTGTGAGCATGTGCAGAGACCAGCCCTGGTGGCCCTGAAGTTACCCTGGGGTATGGAGATGCAAACCATTGCGACGAGACCAGCTACACTCTTCACATCTTATAGGCAGGAACTGTTGCCTTTTGGCAGTTTTGGGTCACGATACCTCAGCGTTGTGTGGCTTGAAAACTGGGGGACTTCATGGCCTGCAGGGATGCCTGTGAGTGGATTGGCCATGCTGGGTTGTAACCCTCAACCTCTGTTTGTGTTCCCGCAGGAGGCGACTTTCTGCGTGGTCCTTCGAGGTGCTCGGCTGGGCCAGGCCGCACTGAGTGACGTGTTGCGGGCTGGCTGTGTCCCAGTTGTCATCGCAGACTCCTACATCCTGCCTTTCTCTGAAGTCCTTGACTGGAAGAGGTGAGTATTAGTGCCTGGCAAACTTTAGCTAGTACTGTAGTTCTGCCAGCAGTAGAAATAAAAAGCCCCTCAGGCACTGGAAAGCATACACCACTTTGAGAACTGCAGGCTGAGCAGCCCTAATTTGAAAATCCAGAATCAGCAATGCTGCAAAATCAGAAACTTTCTGAGTGCTTTCACGGTGCCACAAGTGGAAAATTCCACACCTGACCTTTGGTGATAGGTCACTGTCAAAATGCTGGCGTTACCTTGTGGCGATGACTCTAAGGTGTGTATGAAATATAAATGAGTTTTGTGTTTGGTCTTGGCGCCTATCCCTGTGATATCTCATTATATGTGCAAATATTCTGCAATCTGCAAAAACCTGAAACACTTTGAGGCTAGCATTTCAAATAAAGGATACCCAACCTGTACTATGGAGACTGCTTTGCTCCACTCCCATCAGGAAACTTAGCCCATTGGCTTACAGCAGTTCACAAACTGGGCCAAATCTGCAAGCTAGCTGCTTTTGTAAGTAAAGTTTTACTGGAACACAGCCACACTCCTTCATTTATGTATTGCGTGGCTATCATTATGCAGCTTGGACAGCATCGAGTAATCTTACCAAGACTGTAGCTTCTAATGCCTAAAATATTCACTATCTGGCTCTTTCCACAAAACCCTTTTCCACCCTCTAGCCTACAGGAATGGCTTTCAACTTTGACTGCAGAGTAGACTCACCTGGACAGCTTTTTACAAAGCTCTGGCCTTATCCAGGAGTCTGCGTTTTGAGGCTTCCAGGTTGTCTGAGTTGCAGTGATGGTTTACCGCTGCTGCAGTCTGTTGAAGGTGCACAGTGCGTGGCTGGCGAAAGCTTGGAGACATATCCAGGGACAGCCAGACAGAAGTGGCCTCTGCCTGGTTATGTTCACAGAACAGCCCTCCATTCTCCTGTTCATTGTGCACAACACTTTGCAGGTGGAAGATTGTTGAAAATTGGTTCCTTTGCTGTACACCACTCAGGCTTGCTCTTTGCCTCAGAGCCTTAACTGCTTTCTTCTCTCCCAACTCTTCTGGTATTTTATCCAAGTCCAATTGCCACAGTTATCTGAACAATTTAAATGAGACTAATTCATTCATTTTTTTCATTCATGTCATACTTATTGGAAAGGCGATTATGAATAGCACTGAGTTTCCTTTCCGAGGAGGCTAGGATTGTGGGAGGAAAGACAAACTCGCGATTAACGGTGAGTCTCCCTTATCTGAAATGCTGGGAACCGGAAGTGTTTTGGGTTTCAGGGTTTTGTTTTGTTTTTTGACTTTGGAATATTTACATCACATAATGAGATACTTGGGGGAAGAGACCCAAGTCTAAACATGAACGTCATTCATGTCACATGAACACCATACATATAGCCTGAAGTTCTAGACATATTTTTAATTTTGTGCAAAAAGCAGAATTTCATCATATGGAATTTTCTACTTGTGGAATCGTATTGGCAGTAAAAATATTTCAGATTTTGGAGCATTTCAGATTTGGATGTTTTGGATTGGGGTGCTCAACTTGAACAACAGGCTGTGGAAATGCCATAGCAGATATTAGCACAGGGGCTCTGGAAGCCTGAAAAGAGGAAGGAGCCTGAGTCTGGTTGAGAGAGGAGAGTGTAAAGTTGTTTCTTAGATCTTAGAGAAGTGAAGAGCGGCATCCAGCATTCACTCGCCTATGAAAATATCCATTGAGCACCTGTTATTTGCCAGGCGCCATCAGGTATGAGAAGACAATAACAATCAGGCCTTTCTTCCAGGGTGCTCAGGGTTTAGTGGTGGAAGATAGACAAGTACATGAGCAGTTACCAAATGCAGTGAGGAGACCTCCCTGCTGTTTAGGCTGCCAGGAGGAGAGAGAGGGCTCGGGGAGGGCTTCACCTGGGTGGTGACCGTGAGCTGGGGGTAAAAGGGTGTCTCTGTGAGAATCCAGATCTGCTTGGGTAGCTTAGATCATGGGTGAGTAGCAGGAGGCCTCTGGGTTTGAAGCCAGCAGCCTCAGCATAGGAACCAGCTCTGTGCTGTCTGGATCTGTGATCATGGCCGATTGACCCTTTTTGAGCCTCAGTTTTCCCCTCCACGTAGTAGAAATCATTGACTTAGTTCACCAGTGTTTGCCAAGGGCCCGTGGTGCGCTGGGTACTGGCAGGGGTTGCTGGAGGAATGGCCTTAGATTTTAGTCAGTTCCTCTATCCAAGGATCATCCCAGACTTCTTGAGGCCCTGAGAGAAGGGTCCTGGGTGGGTCCTCCCTCCTCTTCCTCCTCTTCCTCCTCTGGTAGGCTTCCCAGCTAGGCGCCCCGCTCCTGGGCTTGCTTTCCCATGCTTTGTTCTTACACAGCAGCCACCTATACTCCAAGGTGACTCACGCTCCCCTCTCTCTGCCAGGCTCCTGCTGTTCTCTGCCACAAACCCAGCCTGCCCGGTCCTCAGGCCCTTTCACTCCCTGGCCCTCAGGCATTCTCATGGCCTCCTTGGCCCTCACCTTCCCTGTCTGATTTGCTCTCTGCTGGCCTGGCATATAATAGGGCCCCTGTACATAAATGTTGACTGAATGAAAGGCTTTATGAACAGAACTACAGTTGGCAAGTCATTGTTAATACAGCAAGATCAGAGAAAAGGGAAGAAGAGTATGTAAGGAGGCGGCATTTCACATACAAAGGCCCTGTGGCAGGGCAGAGTGTGGTGTGCTGAGTGACCAAGAGGATCAGACATGGAGGCCAATGAAAGATAAATAGGGTGAGTGGGAGGTGAGGAATCAAGGCAGCTGAGATGATGCCATAGAGGAGGCCAGCATGAGAAGGGGAGGTGGGGAGAACATGTTCCGGGAGACATGAGGCTGAAGCAGCTCTGGGTGTTGTTTCTGCTCATGAGAAGGAAACAAGAGAGGGCCCGGAGCTGCTTCTGAGGGTTGGATGCACACCGGCTGTCCTGCTGTCATCTCCAGGGCGTCTGTGGTGGTGCCGGAAGAGAAGATAGCTGACATGTATGGTGTCCTGCAGAGCATCCCGAGAAGACAGATGGAAGAGATGCAGAGGCAGGTGAGAGGCCAGGCCGAGCACGGACACAGAAGCATGGTCTCCATTGCTGAGGACGAGGCGGGTCTGTCTGCTCATCGTGTCCACGCTGCAGACTTAAACCACGGGAGTGCAGGCTGTGGGTGCATCCAGCAAGCCCTGAAATCGTAGCTAGCTGAGGTGGCCAGACCCCACGGAGGAAGCTGCTGTGCTTTCTGGGTGTTCGGTGGCAGGGTCTTCAGGATGGCAAGCTGAAGCCTTTCAGAAAGCCACGGGCACCATGGGTGACAGTGCTGGTGCCCGAGTCAGCAGGGAGCCGGGCCACTTCCAGCTGAGACCATGAAAGCATTACTGTGTATGCAGGGAAGTGAGGGGTCTCTCCTGTCCCCGCAAGAGTGCCATTTCCCTGTCTCCCTCCCCTTCCGATGCCCCTTCCCACCAGCTCTCTGGGTGCCTGAAGGGCCCACTGAGTGTCTTCTTTAGTCCCATTTCCTTTCTTTCTCCTGGGAGAAATTTAACTGGGTATCAACATCAAGCAAGTTGAAAATTTAAAAGACTATCCCTAACTTGGTAGGAAGTATTCTTTCTGGTTTTGTTTTTTTTTGTACAGGGGGTCGAACTTGGGTCCTTTCGCTTGCAGGGCAGGCGGTGGAACCACTGAGCTAAATCCCTGGCCCACACATTTTGACCTTTATCAGAGCTGCCTCCAGAGGAGATGAGGGGGGAAGAGGCTGGGAGGGCCTGGTGCACGCACCCGCACCCCTGTTGTCAGCTTGGCTCTGCACCCCAGGGCGGGGGCCTGGATTTGACCCGGGCCCGAGGGTAGGCCGCAGGCTTTGGACAGGGGCTGACAGTGCCCAGGCCGTGGGGTGAGGAGAGCACCTGGGATTCCTGCTGCACCGTCCACCACATCGTCAGTCTTTGCTGCTGCTCTTTGCCCACCTGAGCCCCAGCTTGGCTTTCCTCAGGGAGACACGGTGGAGCCGACCTGGGCCTCGGCCTCGGGTACCACTTCCGCTCCTTGCCAGCTTTGTTGCCGCCCTGTCTCCCGTTCTCTTTATCCAGGGCTCTGGAAGCCTTGCCTTGTGAAAGGTCCCTTGGATCGAGAGAGTGAAAGCAGCCATGTTCAGTCCACCCTCTGTGCGTCAGCTCTCTGTCACTAACCTGCGATGATGACAAAAGCTTATGAAGACAAAAGGCTGCTTTTGCCACACAACCTTGGAGGTTCCAGCCCTTGCGCAGGTGAACGCACTGCCCTCAGGGCCCGATGGGCTGGTGACACATCGTGGAGGGGAAGTGGAAGAAAGGGGAAGGGGCCAGATCCCCTGCAGGTCCACCTCAATGCCTAAAGACCTCCCAGCGGGTTCCTGCTCTCCCAGGATCCTACGCTGGGGACCAACCAACCCTCTAACACAGGAGACTTTGGGGGACACCAGGATCCAGACTGTAGCAACACTAAACATCTCATGAGGCAGTGATAAGCTTCTTAGGTTGCCTGGTTGGCTGCCAGTCCTGGGGCTGAGCTGTGCCCGTGGGCAGGGATCTGGCTTCTCTGGGCCTCAGACTCTTGTCTGCAAACCTCTTGGCATCCTGACCAGCAACAGGTGCAGGTCGATTTTAGCCTCCCTGCTGGCTTTCCATCTTTCCCAGTTGTTACTTAACTGCTTGGCCTCATTTAATGAGTTTCAGTGAGTCAGAACATCAGACTAGAGATTTCTAGATTTTCACTCTAAACCTGGGAAGAAGAAAATGCCCTTTAAAGAGTCAGGGCGTTTGTGCTACAGAGCACAACTTTTGTTTGTCACTTTTTGTGGCATCTTTATTTGTTAATAAAGTAATCACAGAGTCATATGCTAAAGCACATTCCATCTTGCACTGGATTCGAGGCCAGATGGGTTCAGAAGCAACCTGGGAGGTGACACAGCAGATCCTGTCTGGTCACCTCTCCCCCACACCACCTGCACTTTGAGAAAGAGAATTGTGCGGCTCTTGGAGCAGCAGCCCCTGCTGGCTCCCAGAATGTGCAGGAGCAGGCCGGGCACCCAGGCCTGAGGGGGGCTGCCTGGCATTTTCACCGTGGGATCAGAATCGAGGAACAGTTGAGAGGGAATGAATGCAAGTCATTCAAAGCAAAGTGCGTGCAGGTTATTTGGGTTCAGAAAGACTCATTTAGAGGCAGAAGACTTGGGTTCAAGCCCTGGCTCTGTCCCTGTCAATTGCATGACTGTGACAAGTCACCAGTGCTGCCCACACTTTTATTTCCTTCTTTATGAAATGATGGGGTTGGCGAAATCCCCTCTCCTGTCCATGCAGCTGCTTAAAAACAATACATTCTTGTCCCTAGCGAGATTATTGGCCTCCCTGACCATGCGAATACTTACACTGCTCATCTCTCCTATCCCGCACCCTCGGTCAGGGTGCCAGTGACCTGAGCTGGTGGCACCCTCCACAGTGCCATCTGACCACAGAGGGCATTGTGGCAGCCCGGCTCTCCTCTGCTTCCCCACTCCCTCTTTCCCGGTGCTGCTGTCTGACTGTCCCATCGGCCCCACCGTAGTGCCCATCAGTCTGCTTCCCTTTACCTAAGTATTTGATGGTCCCAGCTCCACATTTCTAGACTGGGCCAATGGCAACCAGATGTGAGATGACCTGGTCAAGGTAGCTCCCTGCTAGGTATAAAGGATGACCAGGTTCAATTCCTTCTAGATGCTTGAAGCACCCTCCCATCTCCCAAGCTGTGACAACCTAAAATGTCCCCAGACATTGCCAGATGTCCCCCTTGGGGTGGGGTCAAAACCGCTTTGAGCACCACAGTTCTGTTGATCCTGGATCATCTGTAAGGGTAGAGCATACACTGCCAGCTTTGTGTGACTGTAATGAAATACCTGAGGCCGTAAAGAGAGAGACTTATTTTGTTCAGTTTGGAGGCTGGCAGCCCATGGGCCTGGCCTCTGATGAGGGCAGTGGCCGGTGCTGGTGGAAGCAGCTGTGGGAGCCAGTGGTCACATGACTCCACTCAACTGAGCACCTCTCACTAAGCACCACCTCTTAAAGGTCCAAGTGCCTCTCAATGTGGCTCCTGGGGACCCCCCTTTCCATAGGGACCTTTGTCGGACACTTATCTAAACTACAGCTGAAGGGAGCTTCTTTTGTTCTATAACAAAATATGTTTTTCCCAAAATACTTTTGTTATTTTGCCTTCTGCTTGCCTTCCATTGATTTACTCCTATTTTGGCAGGAGTAACTAAAAAAATAGCATACACCTGCTTCTGAAAAGTTCTTGTGCTTTAGTGAATTCTCCAATTTAGGGACATTAGGTTCAGGTGTTTTTGTAAGACAGGTGGAACTGTTTAGGGGAAAGCCAGTTGCATGGGCATCTAAGAAACCAAGGCTCAGGAGCCAGGACCCTGTTTTCTTGTTGAGATTCAGAGCTGGTTTAAGGCAGCTGCAGAGACAGTTGTAGCCAGCAGAGGTCGCTATCCACCCATGAGTGACTCATTTTCATTCTTTGTGCTTAAATCTTTCCAAGAAATCTTGATTGCTGTGAGCCACTTCTTCAGGTAGATATCATCCTCACGGCTGCTCTGTGGGGACCAGCACTGGGGTGCAGAAGGAGCAGGGCTCTGCAGAGGGGTTGGTTCACCCTGCCGGCCAGAGCCACTGTCTCTGAACGGACTCCGGAAGTACAGGATGCGGTCTTGGTGAGCAGGTGTTGTAGAAGCATGTCGCAGCATGTCACAGGTGAGGGGTGGGGGGACAGGAAAGGCACCAGTCAGAGCCACCGCTGTGACTTGCAACTGCAGTTGTGCCAAGGGAGAAAGACCTCCTGCCTGATCTCTTGCCTTGACCTTAGGGGCAATAGTGAAACAGCTATAAAGTTAAGTGCAAGCTAGAGCCTAAAGTAAGTGAGAGGTGTAACTAAGCTCGCATTACCTACCTGGCGTAGAGACAGCGTTCTCAAGGTCACCCATGAGCGGTGGTGGCGCCCAGAGCCCTGGACATGGACAATCCAGGAGGCCCTGACAGAGGCTTCTGGGTAAGTCACGGAACTCCTTAAATTAGCAGAGGACAATCCTCATAAAAGGGTAAATCTGATTTATCAGTTGGGCTTTTGTCGTTCTGTGAGCTAATTAACTGGTTAATTGATTTATTGAAGCCCTGATTGCTTTTTTCAGGGGGGATTTGGGCTATAATAAGGCATCTGTGACCCCACCCACACAGGGCAATAGTCATCTTCAGGTGTGTGGCTGGGGCTCAGCGTGAGAAGCTGGGACCATGGTCCAGGGCTGTTGGGACTGAGTTGGAAGCAGAGAGTGAGATGACATGGAGGTGGGGAGACAGCATTCGGGTAGGCTTAAGGAGGGGCATTTTCTTTTTAGAAGGTAGGAAGAAGTCTGAAGCTAAATGCATTTCTATATAGTCAAAGAGCACATTTGCATCCCCAGTCTCCCTTAAGCACCAGAAAAAGTACACAAGCTTGGGTTTGGGGAGGCTGGAGGGACACCGGCCTGTATGGTTGGAAATGTTTGTGTGGATAGGGAGGAGGCTGTAAGTGGATCCCCAGTTTATCGGTTGAGCAGAGTTTCCAAACATTCTTTTATTGGTCAGTGGCTCCACCAGCAGTGACCTCTGGCCTCAGCCACACTAGGAGGTGGAAGTCAGGAGCCTGCCTTGCCTTTGAACTCTTCTTTGTACTCAATTGACTAGCAGCCTTTGAGGTGGCAGGAACACTCACCATCTCCTTTCCTCTGCGGCCCTTAGCACTCAGGCTGAGTTAAAATGCCAATTTCTTTTCAGTCTCTGCTGCATCCCACCATACCCTCATGGTTTCCTGTTGAGTATACTGAATATCTGTGCTGCACAAAGTACCCGACGACACCGTGGGCTGATTAGCAAAAAGCCACAACACTTCTGTTTAACAAAATCCAACCCAGGCACGTGGTGCTTTCCCCACCAGGACCAGAGTTAGGTCTAGCTGTAATCCAGACAAGATCAGAAGGAGCCACTGAGCAACAAAATGTGTGTGTGTGTGTGTTTGTGTGTGTGTGTGTACGTGCCTGAGTTCAGGCTTTGTATGTAGGAGAGCCTGAGAGGGAGCTCTGACATTGTCTTATTGATAGACACCTGGACACACTGAAATACAGGATTCCTTCCCATGGCCACAAAGTTAAAGTGGAGAAAGCAGACTATAGGTGAGGGTCTCTGAATGGGTCATCTGCCCGTCTGATGGGAAGAGCAAGATTAAAGAAAGCACTCTCAGCATGTTGGACCCGAGCACAGTTTTGCGGGATTCCCCGCCTCCTGGGTGTATCCTTGGAAGAATTCCTCGACCATAGCAGTTCATGTTTGTTTGTCTTGCTGATTTGAACACTGAAGCCTACGTTTCTTTCCCCCAAAGTTGTTATTGATGGCGGCATTAAGTCTTTAAGATAAGGTTTATTTTTAATATGTACTGAAGTATTACATCATATGTAGTATGCGTTTCTGTTTAGAATAGTTTTTACTTGTAAGAAGTGTTCTATGGTTCATTTAAAGGTGTAGCTGAGGTCTAGAAATCTTAGCTCCTGAGACCCATAGGTCCCCCCAGGGGCTCCTGGTGCTGCTGGCCCCCCTGTGGCACCCGTGATAGTCCCGGAGCGGCCCGGGTGACAGTCCTCCTCACCCCGACTTCCGGCGCACACCCAGGTACAAAGCAGACGCTCTCAGCGGAGGCGGGAGGCAGGCGGTTAGGAGAGTAGTCTGAAATTTTTTATGTGAGGACACAGGATAAAGAGACGCGGAGTAATCCACCCAAGACCACACAGCTCGAGAGTCGAGCGGTGGAGCCGTCTGTTCCTCCTGCCTGCAGATCGCAGGGCGCCGCCCACCAGCGCGGCCGCCTGGCCTGCGTGCAGACTGGTCTTTTCCCCAACGTGGCTACTGGAGGCGGGATTGGACGCATCTCTGGAAATATACGGGGAGAATGTGGCCAAGATTTCCCTTCTCGTTTCCAGGATGGGCATTGTAGGTCTGTCATTCTTAGCCACTGCCCCCTCCAGCTGTCCAGCTGTGACATAGAGAAGTTTTATGTATACATCAACCATACCCTAAGGGCTTAAAATAATTCCAGCTGTTCCCCGTCCAGCCCCGATGTGACACTCCAAGCTAGGCTGTCTGGCCTCAGCTTTCCAACTTGCCCTTGAAAGGCCACTTCATGGGGCTGGGAGTAGCGCCCAGAGGCAATGCGCTTGCCTAGGGATGCAAGGCCTTTTGGCCAATGGGAGGGCGTTGGCGAGCATGCAGTATTTTAAATTTCATGCTCTCTCAGTGGCACTGTGCACTATGTGCTTGAATCCCCCGTGTGTGCAGATCCACGCTGTGCCAGACAGAGAGCCATCTGTGCACATGGTTCAAGAGCAGCATGGGATAAGGGCTCTTCCAATTGGAAGACTCAAGGAAGAATATTTGTGTGTGTGTGTGTGTGTGTGTGTGTGTGTGTGTGCGCGCTTAACTTATTTTTCAACTTTAGTTTTAAGAACCTTGTTGGAAAAACTTTCAGCAAGTATCTGATGGGAGGCCAAGAAAAGCATTTTAATAGAACTGTCTCAAATGTATAGTGCACTGGGGCCTGTAAATAAATTCTCCTGTCTCTAAGCTTTGGACTGATTTGCGGTCATTTTGTATGGCTTCTGAGATTTAAATCCGTACAGTCCAGATGGAGAGAACATAAAGTGGCTTTCCTTGGCAGCCTTGGTACATCTTGTCCTAGGGCAAGTACAGCTGAGGAGTGTGTGGAACTTCGTCCCTGCAGGATCCGATGTCACTGTGACACCAGTTTTCACTGGTTTGGTAACTTTTCCTTAGAGCAGCCCACATACGCATTCTCTAAATTTAGGAGGATTGGGGCCTTTCACTTCCAAATATAAACCAATCAAATACAGTATATTTGAAGCACCTTCGTTCTTCCCACTATGGTGTTGGGATATTGAGGAGATTAAAAGAAAGGGGAGAGGGTTCCTATTCTGTCTCTTAAGAAAGGGTGTCAGGTTCCCAGCAAGAGGATGGACCGTTGGTGCTAGATTAAGCACGAAGCCAGGAGGACTGTGTGCTCGGTGCTGAGGGCTTCAGGAGGGGCTGGTCAGTGTCTGCAGGAGGAAGAGAGGATGAGCAGACGGGGCTGGGGAGGATTCGGAATACCAGCAGCAGTGAGCTAGGCAGAGCTAGAGGAAAGGGAGGGTGAGAAGCAAGTGGGCAGGAATGAAGAGACGTGTGGGGAAGGAGGGAGAGCTGTGTGAGTAAAGGGATTTAGAAAAACAAAATCAGGCCTCAGAAATGATCCCGCTGTCCCTCCTTGCTCACAGATGAGCAGTAAGCCCTAGAGTTTCGGTGGCCTTGGGCATGCAGAGTGGAGCTGGAACCCAGGTCCCCTGATGCCCAGGCTGGTGATTGACTTTATTCTATTTTTTGCATGCTGTACTGCAGCATTTTCCACACTATGGGTAATGACTCATTAGTATATCCTGAGGTCAATGCAGTGGGTCACAACTGGCATTTTATAGATTTTTTTAAATGAACCTTAATAGGAAACTATCAGAGAGCATTATATATAGTAAGGGTAAATGTTTCCCGAAACCTTTTGTTTTAGTTTTGAGTTGTCATACAAAATATATTTATACATTTCTAACTCTGGGTCCCAGTTCCAAAACTTAGAAAAATGTAGTTTTGAAAAGCACGCAAGCTTTTGAGTCGGAGAAACCTGAATTTCAATTCTGAGCTCTGCTGTCTGTTTACCAGCTTTGTGACAGGGAGCAGGTTACTCAACCTTCCCAAGCTTCGGTTTTCCTGTCCAAAGCCGGGGGCTAACCAAACTGCAGCACAGTTGTATTGATTTTCTCGAAGCATGTGATTTCTGTTCGCTCCATGCCCGGAGTCCTTTGGGAGCGCTGCCTCTGACTCTGCATTTGAATTTTGGAAGGAGCCTCCTGGTAAGGAGCGTGGTTTGAAGGAACCACAGTAAGTTCCCCACACCAATGGATTATGCATTTGCTTCTGGGCTTGGAAACTTGAAACAGAATTCAGTCCTGTGGGTCCAAGTATACTTCTTGCATCTTGGCATAGAAGCAGGTTTACCTCTCTGTTTTTGTTTTAGAGATCAGAATTGCTCATAGGGAGATAGAAATCAGTGATTCCCTAGCTGGCCTGTTTGACTCCAGTGGTGGATTTGGATAAAGTGTTATGATTCTTTTTGCCCCTTCCAGTGAAAAAAATTTAGACCAGAGCTAGTCTTTTTTTTTCCCCTCTTCTAATTTGTTCTCTGCCAAATTGTGATTTTTGTTTATCATTTTGCACTAAAACAAAACAACTAATAGACTCTCAAAGGAAAATTACAATCATAATCAGTGTCTGCGGGATGACCAGCTAAGACCTACCGTCTAGTGGGTAGAACTGCAAATATGGGGTCTTTCTGTGGTGACTGGAGAGCAGAGCAGACACCTCTAGAAACAGCATTTGCTCACATCCTGCTGGAAGGAGAATGAGTTTGAGTGTTTGAGTTTTACACTGCTCCCTCCTCCTCTTTCCTCTCCTCCTCCTGCTCTCTCAGCCCTGTCCCCCAGCCCCCTCTCGCCAGCTCTGTCCCCTATCTGAAGCCCCACTGGAGAGCAGGGCCCAGGCTCAGCCCCAGATGACTCGGGCCAGGGGCTAAAGCACTCCCATAAATCTGTGGCTCATGGTAATGCCACGTTAAAACAGTGCGAGCGGCTGGTTTCCGTGGCCCCTGCCCTCTCTCTTTATGGGCTTCTTTGGCTCTTCTCTATAAAGAGGCCCTGTGGAGTCATTTGAAAGTTCTTATCAGTTTGCTGACAGCTATATGGGCCTCTCTGCTGAGTCCAGGAGCTCAGGCAGGCGTGTGAAACTTCTGATAGAAAAATGGAAGGAAAACGCCGGGCAGAAGGGATCGGGTGAGGGAGCAGCAGTTTGGAGGTGAGGGCTGGCTGGGTAATTCACTTTCGCAGGCCCTGACCTCCCCACTGGCCGTGGCTGGGCCAGGGCAGGCAGGGTTTTCCAGGGATGAGGTGGGCAACCTGGGGGCCTGGGGGAGCCGGGGCAGCGGTGGAGTTTTTCCTCAAAGACAGTCTGACTGTCCAGACTCCTGCGCGCCTGTCTTTGCCAGCTCCTGCCTGCTGTCTGAGTCCACTGTTATCAAAGTTAAAGGGACTTTCATCAATCTGCTCGGCTGTACCTTTCAGACCAGATCGCCCGCCCTCGGTAATCCTCCCAGAGTGCTTCGTGGAAGCCCAGGCCCTCCATAAATGTCAGCCTGTGATGCGTGGCCCTTTCCGCCGTCTCCTGCACAGAGAAGGGACTGGAAGCTGCCCCCCACCCCCAGCACCACTTTTCCTTTCTTTGCTGGAAAACTCTCGCAGCCAGCAGCTGAAGGGAAGGAAAAACCATTACCTGGACCAAGGCCAGGGGCTTGATGGGAGCTTCAAAATCTTTGGCATCTCCTGTCCAGAATGTTTTTCCAGGCATTTCACAAAGAGCATCCTTACCCTCCTCCCTTCCGCTTTCCAGTCTTGACCTCTGAAGGTGCAGGGGATGGCAGCTTGGGCCCTCAAAGTGCACAGTTGCTTCCTGCCCTTCTTCTCCCTGTCGCTTTAGAATGAGGTCAGGAGGGAGAAGCAAAATCTGGTGGACATAGATTTTTTTTTTAATGACTTTGCACTCTTCTTTGGTATAAAAGCATGATTATTTCTTTTCCAAGTAATTTTGGGCATGAGCAATTTTGCAAGTGTGTTTAGTTTAAAATAGTCATTTACCTTGAGTTTGAGGCAAAAGCAAGGAATTTTTGTAGTGTGTTTAGTTGAGCATACATCGCTGTTAATCTGGGGCTGTCATTGAGCAAACAATAAAAAATAATTTTATTATTGGTGGAGCTCCCATGGGACAGAATCTAGGCTTGTTATTAGGCAAACAATAGAAATACTGATTTGCTTTATTACTCATGAGTGCCTACAGGGAGAGCGATTAGATATAAAAATAAAAAAGCAACAAAGCGATGCAAAATGCCCCAAACCTCAAAGTGGTAAAATTACTTTTTCATCCTTTCCTGGTGGCTAAATTGATATACTGTAATTAGTTAAAAGTTTAATGTAGGACCATGAAGTGGGTATAATCATTTACAGTATAATTTCATCACACAAAATAATTTAAATATATTAGAAGTTGTCCTGAATGTGTAGTCACTATAGCCTTTCCAGGAGGTAGAGGCGTGGTAGAATGGCCACTATTTCCTCTTTGGGCATCAGATGAAAATCAGCCATGAGTTAATCTCTTGTAATGGGTACCCAACTTGGGGCCTTGCTGTAGGCAGTAGGCTCTCTAATAAAGCAGTGGAATATTTATTTACAGCCTGTATCAGAACTGTTGGATTCCGGGGCTGGTGTGGGACTACTGTGTAGTATTTGCCAAGCATTTCTGAGAAGTAATTGCTCATTACAGGAAATTCGGTGTAGGTTTTGTGAATTCATTATACACCTACTTAGAAAAATGTCTAGTTTTACAAAAGAATAACTTGTAAATGATCAAGTGTTGATAAGTTTGGCATGGGAATTCACTTTTTTTGAGTCTTTAGTACAGGTTAAGATGATTCTTAAACCATTTTGCTTATTTGGACAACTTAGTATGTTGATGCTAACATGCTGCAATAATTGACAACAATAAAAATACAGGATTTCTGTATGTAAGTATTAAGGCAGATTATTACATACATATATATTGTCTTCTTCAGCACTGCAGGGGCTGAGATTACTTAGAGTTTTTACTCATTATTTTTGGCATGGCATAATGTGTACTTTATAATAGCACAATTAATCATTTAATTCTGTGCTACTAGTCTAGGGAATGTAAGACCACAGTCACATGTCCTTACCTGGAACTGAGTCAGACCAGGGTCAGTAGAGTCATAACTCCATAGAAACTGCTTCTGCTAACAGTTTTCTCTGAACTGGGCGGTGAGAGGCTAGTTTATTGTATTTAAAGTGTGTACTTACCGTCCACTCTGATAAAGACTTTAGTAGTAGGAAAGCAGTTCACTTGTTGTCTTTCAGATTCCAATACTTTTTACTAGAAAGAGCAAGTGGTTTTGTTTCCAAGTGTTTGAAGTCCATGTATGTACTGAAGTGACTTTAGGCTTCAGGTTAATTTGTTCAGATTTGATCAGGCCTCGATGGTCTTATCTATGTATCATTTGTATTTCAGAAAGACCTTTGACTTTAAGCTGCAGGTGGGAATGGAATGCAGTACTATGGCATTCTGGCATTTGGTGGGAGCAAGAAGCCTCAGAGCTGGTGACAAATGAAGGGCCAGAGGAGCATCCTCCAAGATTGCGACCAGAGGGACCAGTGACCCAACTGCACCACCACTGGCTTAAAACAGCTACACCTCCACATCCCCCCAGATCGCTTTTCCTAGCAAGCAGTAGGGAACTTTACATATGACATAGCCACCAGTGTCATCTCCGGACATCTGTAGATTGGAGCTATGGGAGGGGGAATTTCAACTGCCTAGCGAGGCCCAGTCTGGGGAAGCAGGTCGGGACCCCCTCGGGGTTGCAGCAGCACTTGTCTCCACAGGGCCTGGGTCTGGAGATGGGGACACCAGCAGGGCAGCCCACCAAGGCCACGTGAACCTTGTTCAGGTGATGAACAAGGGGGCATCGGCCCGCACCCTTCCAAGGCTCTTTCTGGGAGTGTGCAGTGACGGGTGGCCTGGCTGCTGAGTTGCTATTCACGCCCACTAAAGAGCCCACTGACCGGCATCTCTTTGGGACTGCCTGGAATGGTCACTGCACCGGAAGGAAGGAGAGAGAGGAAAGAGCCCCACCCTCAGGCCCACAAGCTGCCGCCACCCCTGTGGGAGCTCTGGGGCTGGAGAGAGCTCTCACACTCTCACACGTCCCCTATGCATCCCTTTCAAGTGGCCTGTGCTGGAATCAGGCTTTTCTGTTTGCCTTCTCTAATCAAACAAATGCATGCTTGCTTTCGCCTGGGTTTAGCCTAGCAAACCTGGGAAGCCTCGCCCCAGGCAAATTCCTTTAAAGCCAGTTGACCCAGGTTGTGCTCTTATTTGTTTATTTTTGATGCCAGATCTTGATTAAAGGTTTCCAATCCACCTTTCAGCTCTTCCCTGGAACCAGCCAGTTAGTTGCTAATCCCTGAAGCTCCCAGATCTGGCCCGGGGAGCCCTAGGATTGAGAGGCAGAATCAAATCTCTGGTCTCTGCCAAGGAGGTTGACCAAACACAATTTTATTGGCCAGTGGCTCCTGCTTTAGTAACCTTTCACCCTGCTGGCTCTTGGAGGTGCAAGCCACTGGCCAGCCTTGCCTTTGAACTCCTCACGGCTCCGGCCTCCTCAAAGGCTCCCAGGCAGGGCCCCGTGTTTTGCTCAGGACCTGGCCTCACAGCAGGGTTGCAACAGTTGGGAAAACTGATCCGCCCTTAGAACGCTGGCATATTTGAAGGCAATACCCCTGAGAGAGAAACCTATGGCTTTCTGTTTCAGGAGCTGTCTGTCACATGTCAAGAAACATGACTCAGGCCTCCCCTTTTTTCTCCTCGACCCCTTCTTGTTTCCCATAAGACAGGAGGTTGCAATACTGAAGCATTTCCTGAGTAATCCCAAAGTCCTCTCTTACCTTCCACTCTTTCACCTCTTTTTCTTCTAACTTTCCCCAAATAGCGTTCATTTTCAAAGATAGTTTTTTGTGTTTTTTTTTAATAGAGCAAAAGCCTGCAAATCCCAAGCCACCTTCAGTGTCTGGGAGCATAATTAATGGAAGATGGCATGAGGAAAGTGTCCTGGGGCTTCCACATGTTCAATCCCAAGGCTTTCAGGTCAGCAGAGCCCAAGCTGTAGATTCCATTCTGCATTCAGGAAAAAAACAGAGGTCTTGCCCGAGGACATGGAAATAGCATGGATGGCCTGGCCTCCCTCTGCTGCTTGGGTTCTTGCCTGGGGATCAGGAGTGAAAGCTTTGGTATTTAGAAACAGGTCCTGGTACCCATGGATATTAGATGACTTCAGTATAGCTTCTTTGGCAAGAAATCAAGCTTCTTGTTCTAAAAATACTGAGCAGAAAATCCTTTTTCAACCCATGAGTCCTTTAGCTTAGATAAGGACCTCCGCTAGAATCCTTTGCTTTTCTAGAACTCACATCCTGTAGTCTTGATAAAAAGAGTCTGGAAAGGCCTTTATCTGCTACAGAGCAGAGGTGAAGTTTTTAACTGCCAGGCCCAATTTTGCCCATCCTGTCCTGTGGTTGTGTTGTCCCAAGTGTGGCCAGAGGAAGGGGAGGAGTTGCCTTTCTGTTAGCTACCCTGCCTGGTCCTGCTGTGGGCATGACCTCACGAGGTGGCTGTCACTCTCACGGTGGAGGAAAGCAAACCTCTGAGGCTAAGTAGGTGGCTGGAGGGCTGGGAAGAATTTGTGGCAGGTGATTAAAAGGTAGGAAGTGTATTTGTGAAGCTGTGCTTTTGTTTAGAGCACCTTTTGAGCTATTATAACCATCTGAAATCTTTCAAAAGAGTGTGCAAGTTGAGAGTCATGTAGGCTTGTCCTCAGGCAGCTGACTGTCCTGACAGGAGAGGTGTGCAGTGTCTGCTAATGTATGTGCTCACTGGCTAGGACTGTCAGGACCCAGTGCCACAGGCGGGTGGCTTCAACATCAGAAGTGTGTTTCTCACTATTCTGGCAGCCCATGTCCAGGGTCCGTGCTGGCAAGGTTGGGTTCTCTGAGGCCTCACAGGTGGCCGCCCCTCAAAAACATTCACATTCTATTAAAACGTACTGTGAGTTAGGGCTTCAACATGAATGTTGGGTGGATGCAGCTCAGCTCATACTAATGTCTCAGGCCCAAGACTCAAAGCCAAGAGGTATCAGTCAGTGGCTCAATTGGTAAAGAGCCTCACTCGAGGGCATGGAGGCTGCTCCCATGGTATTTTTCCTAACCCAGTCTCAGCTTTTTACCAAGAATAAGCAGCAGTAATAGTATAAGACCAGGGGTCTGGGGATTTAGCTCAGTGGTTCTGGTGCCTGCCTTGCAAGCACAACGTCCTGAGTTCAATCCCTAGTATCCCCCCCCCCCAATGTAGAAGACCAGAAAAGGGTAGGGGGTGGTAAAGGGTGACACTTTATATCCATCTCATTGGGCCACACAAAAACCCTAAGAACTGGCCCCTGGACAGAACTCCAGGATTTGCCTAGTGACTCTGCCCTGGGTTTTATCTGTGAAGTAGGACTTATGTCATGGTCCCGAGTCACAACAGGATTGCAGATATTTTAGTGACAGCTTGTCAAGCCGAATACAAGCTTGAGTTTTATTTTGCTTTTGTTTTATTATATCAGTGGAATGATTCTTGGCGGTGAGTTTTTTTTTTAAGAATTTAAATATCACAGATCATGTTTTAATTCTAGAAAAGGAAGATTGAAGGTACAATATTATATGAGTTTGGAAGCTTTAGGCCTTTTACAAATGTCTGAGAATTTTTAGAAAGACTAACCCTGACAACCTTATGATAGACATAATTCTTCATTCTCAAGTGTGTGTCACTCCAGGTGGTTGGTTTGGAGAGCAAGTAGAAGAAGAAAGAATGAAAATGAAATATCCCAGTCCCCAAGGGGACTGTGGATGTGTCCCTGTAACATTTGTGGCTACTGTTTGTTGCCTTCCCTGGATGTATCACCTGGTGAAACCTGGCCCTTTGAATGGTCATGCTGACTGTTAGTTTAATAGAGAATTGTTGTGAAGAAATCTTTTGGGCGGTTTAAAATTTTATCTATCAGTTACTTATTTTTATGCCAGAAACCCAATCTTCTTGGCCAGAATAAGTTTATGATCTTACATACTTTATATTTTTCAGAGTATTGGATTCTCTTTGGCCAATAGCCTGGGAAAAAGTTATTTAGCAAACTAAGGCAACACAGAGGTTTCTGAGCTCATCTTCTGTAAAGCGTGTAAATACCCTCTCTAGATTTTCCCTCTTGATCCATTAGTAAAGCAGAGTGTACTAAGCACCCTCCTTTAATAACAGGTCATGACATAGTCATTAATTACTAATGAGCTAGGCCTGGCTTGGGGGATAGCGGGTTTTTATTGAATTTTTTTTCTCATACTCTGCCTTGTTTTTCTGCAGCCACTCTGTTGCCATCAGTGGGGCATCTAATATTCTGTATTTTTGGACCTGAGAGATGAGGTTTATATTTAATGAAGAAGCTTTCTTTTGTTGGAGCAGCTAAGCTACTACTTCTCAGGTGATCTGGGGTCTCCTCTCTTACAAAGGAAGCCGCTCTGAAGGGAGCTGAGCCGAGAGCAAGTACATCTGGGCACTTCTGGGTGCTGAGATGTCAGTGTGCATTTTTCATCCTTTTTCAAGATTCTTAGTGTATAATTTTGGACAAGTCCTTTGCCTTCAAGCACACATCTCCATTTCATCCTCTGTTTGTTTTTATATTCCCTACTAAGGATTGACTCCCAACTATATTAAAATAACCATGGAAAAAGACCCAGGGTGGAATTAGGCATTATGTTGTCTAGACAACCGCTCCCTAAATAATGAAGCAACTTCTCGGTTGTGGTTATTCTCAGAAGGATCTCCCAGCATCGCTCCAGATAGACTTACAGCCGCCCTTGCCACTGTCTGGGGTCAGATGTTACATGCCTCTCTTTAACAGCTCTCAGGCTGGGAAAGGGATGGTTCTGGAGAATCCTCCTGCAGCTGCTGGATTCCTAGAGTAAGCTGTGCAGGCCCACAGCCCTTACATGCTCCGGGGCTCCCTGAGTTCAGCCAGGAAGTCCAGAGAAAGGCATAACCCTAACCCCCATGAACCTGTCAGTGGCTCAATTTTCTCATCGTAAAATAGGGATCATTTCCTTGGGCTGTGAGGATTAAATAAATTAATACAGGTAAAGCACATAAAATAGTGCTTGCTACATAGTAAGTGCCTCATTTAATTAACAGATACTTACTGAATTCTTGCTTTGTGCTGCGGAGGCACAAGGTTGAGTCCTGCAGATGCACCACTGAACAAGCAGGCAGCAGACTCTGCCTTGCATTCCTTGGGGAGCAGGTGTTGTTACGTGGTGATGATGCCGAGCGTCATTGTTATCTGAGGTCAGAGATGTTGGAGGGAGGTAACCGTGGGCATTAGGTTCTCTCTTTCACCCTCGCCTGGGAGCATTTGTCTTTCACACTGGGATAAGTGCATCTTCTGGAACATTCCTGTGTGGAAGGTGGTTTATAGGTTGCTTGTCCATGCGCTTTTCTGTTTTTAACTACAGTGGATCCTCGAGTTACAACCAGCCTGACATAGGAACAACTTGGGTTATGACTGTAACTTTAGTTTTAACTTACAAAGTCTTGAGTTACAACCTGAATGCCAGCAGCTTGTGATTCCAGATGGTCTCAGATACAGATTTAAGGAACATTACAACATCCTTTCCTGTGTGGGGTTAATAGAGAAACCCTAGGCCATTGTCTCTCTAAGGACACTGAGATCTGCCTGTGTACAGGAGAGAGACTTTGAAGGCTGTGTAGTGGAGCCTGAGCCTTCATGACCAACCTGAGCTACAGCCAGCCCTCAGGAATGAATTGAGTTGAATTAAGTCAAGGGTCCACTGTAATTGCAAATTTACTTCTTCCTTTCTAAACTCCATCGCATGACATAGAAAAAGCAAGAATCTGGGCCTCTCCATTCTGGATTTGCTTCTTTTGCCCCATGTTTTTGTTCTTTTTCTGTATCCTTTCTCTGATGAAAATGAGGTTTTAAAATTCTTCATCAGAACCAACCATGTAACCTGATGTCATGAAACTTGTAAAGAGCTTATAAATATGTATTGACCTTTTGAAAAAAACGCCTGTCTAATTAAAACCCCTTGCAAACTTCAGTAAGAACACTATTTTTGCCCTGGGCGTCATCATTCAGACTTCCTTGCATTTTTGTGATTATTCGGGAATAGATGCCATAACCATTTTCTCTGGTGGAACTAACTGCATGTTAATTCTTCAAACACCCTTCCCTCCCATAAATATAAATACCAAGATTGGAGACAAAGAGAGGAATACACTGCTTCAAATCCCTGACATGTGCTTATATATGTACCTTCGGGGATTTCCAGCCAGCTCTGTGTGAGAACAGGGTTTGAGGACTGGTCTTGTACTTGCTTGGTTTTCTAACCTTTGAGTGACTCCTAGTTTTGGATGTAAGAATAAGCTCCAGAACCAGAAATGAAGCTATACATGGGGGAAGTTGTAGAGTGTTTCGTACAGGGATGGGGCTGCTGCCGCCGCCATTGGGAGTTCTTTAGGAATTCTCCAGAGCGAGCAGGGATCCTGGACATGGCCCCAGTGATAATGTGAACCCTGAATTTCGGCACCAGGAAAATGGGATTAAATTGGAGGAGGTTAAGAGGTGGTTGATAAAAATGCTAGGTGTAGGGAAAGTCAGATCAGAGGAGCAAGTTCTTTGCAGCCAGCGAAGGGGAAGAATTGTGAGCAACTTCTCAAAGTCCCAAGAAGGGTGAGAGAGAAAAAGGGTCCACCTAGTATGTCAGAGTTTCATGACAGTGTTGGTTAACATTAAAGTGACTTTTCCTCGCGACCTGTGTGCCGACTGGATAGAGACTATTTTATTTATCTATTTTGGGGATGTTGGTTTGGTTTTTGAGACAGGGTCTCACTATGTAGTTCAGGCTGGTCTTGAACTCATGTAGCCCAGGCTGGCTACAAATTTGCAGCAATCCTTCTGCTTCAGCCTCCCAAATGCTGGGATTAGAGGCATGCACCACCATGCCCAGCTTGATAGACTATTTTAAACAAGACGTAACAGCAGCAATAATAACTCACTGTGTATCTTAAATTCTAATGTATTTTTAGAAGGACAGATATGTGGGATAAGAAAATAAAGATTAGGAGATCCTAGAAAAAACTAATTTGTAGCAAGGAAGACTGGGCTGTATGAGATCATAGAGAAAAGCAAATTTGCTTTCACCAAGGTATGATACACCAGATCTTGCACTAGGCAGTGGTTGCGTTTAAAATGGTTCTCAGCTGTTCCCTGGAGCAGCGCAGCTTAAAATAGCATCTGCTGGCTAAGCCAAGTCTCGTTCTGCTTTGCTGCTACTGGGAAAAATGAGTGGTGACACTGAGGGTGGAGCTCAGTCTCCTTAATCCTCTCCGATTTTCTGGGACACAAGGCGTTACTCTAGAAGTGCAGGATACCAGTGTGAAGGAACCGTGAGAACCCAGAGAAACCCAGTGACTTTGGAATCCTTGCCTGTAGATGGGGTCCAGTAAATTTTGCACAGCACTGTGGGCCTGCCATCAGAGAATTTTAGTTCCTCTGGGAAGATCATTTTATTCTCCCCATTAAATAATAATGCGGTAGAGAATAAAGCTGACCATCCTGAAAAACTGTCATGTAAATAGAAGAGAAGGACCTCACCTCAGGACCCCTCTCAGGGAAGGGATGAATATTAAAGTACAAACAGAGGTTTTTAAAAAATAATAATACATTTTATGTTTTTAGAGCAGTTTTAGGTTCACAACAAAACTGAGCAGAAAGCATGGAGTTGTTGTTTACCCCATCCGCGTGAGTGCACAACCTCCCCAGCTATCAGCATCCCACGCCACCCTGCTACTTTCCCTGATTCCTGAACCTGCACTAGCAAATCGCTATCATCCGAGACCCCGAAGTTGACGTGATGGTTCACGAGACCCCAAAGTTGATGTGATGGTTCATGTTTGGCATAATATATTTTGTAGTTTTGGACAGATACATGGTGACTTGTGTGCACCATTACAGTGTCATGGCGAGACCTTCCCTGCTCTAAACACCTTCTGTGCATGTCCTGATCATGCTTCTCTTCTCCTGACCCTGGCATCCACTGATGTTTTTAACTGTTCCATAGTTTTGCCTTTTCCTGACCACATACAGCGGGATCAAACAGTATTGACATACAGCCTCTGCAGATGGGCACCTTTCCCTTAGGAATATTTAAGTTTCTTCCGTGTCTTTTCATGACTTGATAGCTCGTTTATTTTCAGCATTGAGTAGTTAACGTTCTGCTGCCTGAGTGTACCACAGCTTATCTGTTCACCCTGCAAGATATATTGGTTGCTCCCAAGTTCTGGCTGTTAGGAGTAAAGTTGCTGTGGACATCTGTGTATAGGTTTTTGTATGAACGTATGTGTTCAGTAAATACCAAGGAGCCCAATTATTGGATTATATAGTTAAGAATGTGTTTATTCTTATATGTTTATTCTGCCAGACTTTCTTCCCATGTGGCTGTTCCATTGTGTGTTCCCAGCAGTAATGAATGAGTGTTTCTATTTTTCTGTTATCCTTACCAGCATTTAGTGTTATTGCGTTTTGGATTTTGGCCACTTCAATGCATATGGGTATTTCATTGTTGTATTAATTTATAATTCCCTAATAAGACATAATACATTGAACATCTTTTCATGTACCTTTATATGTCTTTTGGTAAGGTGTCCATTCAGAACTTTTGCTATTTTTATCTGGTTCTTCATCTTATTTTTGAGTTTTCTGAGTTATTATTTTGGATAATACTCCATTATCAAATAGGCCTTTGGCAAATATTTTCTCCTAGAATGTGGCTTGCCTTCTCTTTCTCCTGACATTGTCTTTTTAATTTTTTTTTTCATGTGCCAAGGATTGAACACAGGGCCTGGCATACACTAGGCAAGCTTTTTACCACTAAGCTACATTCCCATCCCTTTTTGCAGAGAAAGAGTTGTAAATTTTAATGAAATCCAGCTTACGAATGATTTGTTTCTGGTGTAGTACCCAAAAAGTCATCACTATAGCCACAGTCATCTAGATTTTTTCCTGTGTTATCTTCTACATGTTTTCTAGTTTTGTATTTAGATGAATGATTCATTTTTTTCCACAGGATGGTAAGGTCTGTATCCAGCTTCATTTTTATGTGTGTGGGTGTCCAGTTGGTCCAGCACCATTTGTTGAAAGACTGTCTTTTCTCCATTGTATTTCCTTTGCTTCTTTGTCAGAGATCAGTCAGCTATTTCATGTGGGCCGATTTCTAAGCTTTCTATTCTATTCTATTGATCTGTGTGTCTGTTCTTTCTTCAGTACCAGACTGTCTTGATTACTGGAGCTTTCTAGTAAGTCTCAAAGTCAGGTGGTGTCAGTCTTCTCCTTTATTCTCCTTCAACATTGAGTTGCTGTTGTGGGTCTTTGGCTTTTCATGTAACTTTAGAGTAGGGTTGTTGATATCCACAAAATAATTTGCTAGGATGTTAAGATTGTTTTCAATCTATAGTTCAACTTAGGATGAACTGACATCTTGACAATATTCAGTCCTCTCATCCATGACTTTGGGATACCTCTCAATTTACTTAGTACTTTGATGTCTTTCATAAGAGTTTTATAGTTTTTGTCTTTTAGATTTTATATTTTGTTAGATTTATACTAAAGTATTTCATTTTGGGGGGATGTTAATTTAAATGATTTTTTTAAATTTCAAATTCCACTTATTTATTCCACTTATTTATCAAATTCCACTTACATATTCCAGTATGTAGCAAAGTTGTTGACTTGTGTATTAATCTTATGTCCTACACCCTTGTCATATTTTCAGCAGTCTTTATCCTTGAATTTTTTGGATCTTCTATATAAATGATCATTGTATTAGTTAGCTTTCTTATTGCTGAGACACAGTACCTAATACAGCTTAAAGGAGAAAAGGTTTAATTTAGCTCACAGTTTCAGGAGATTCAGTCCATGGTCGGCTGGCTCCAAGGTAGAAACATCATGATAGAAGGGTGTGGTGGATCAAAGCTGCTTAGACACAGAGCGGCCAAGAAGCAGAGCAGAGGAACAGGGCCAGAGAGGAATGGGCGAGGGACCAGATGTAGTACCCAAGGCCAAGTCTCTGTGACCCACCCAGACACACCCAGGAGTGTCCTTCACTGTTGTGGGAGGTGGGTGTTTCTTAATCCAATGACACTGGCATGTAAGGATTAATGGTCATAATCTTGTTACCTGCAAACAAAAACAGTTCCATTTCTTCCTTCCCAATATGTATACCTTTTACTTCTTTCCCCTGTAGTTATGTTCCCTCTTTAATTTTTATTAGTAATTTGTGTTCATTCTCTATCTCTTTCCTTGGCTTGGCTAGAGGCTTATCAAAGAACAAAATTTTGGTTTCATTGGTTTTTTCATCTTGATTTCCTGTTTTCAATTTTATTAACTGCTACTCTAATTTTTATTATTTCCTTTCTCCCGCTTGCTTTAGATTTAAGTTGCTCTTCTTTTTTAGTTTCCTAAGGTCAGAACCCAGATTATTAATCTTCTTTTTAAAAAATATGTATTCATTTTTATATATTTTCCTCTAAGTAATAGTTTCTACATCCTATAAATTTTAGTAGTTGATGTTTTCATTTTCATTTAGTTTCAAAAATGTTTTTAAATTTGTCTTATGATTTCTTCTCTGACTTGTCTGTTAGTTGGAAGCAGTTTTTCTGTGTACCGGTCAACAGTTCAGCCCACTGCATCTTTGACTGCCACTTTAATCCCTGGTTGAGTCAGGTGAGAGAGAGCATCCCCACACACAAACTAAGTAAAGTGAATTTATTACCTAAAGATAGGCGGTGAGGGACAGCAGGAGCCTAGGAGTCATTACAAGCCAGTTCCTCAAGGCTCAGGAAAGCTGCCTGGGACACATGGGATCTTATCTGTACCTACCTTCCTTGGACCTCAGCCAAGGGACCCCAGAAAGCAGCTGCTCTGGCTTTATACCCACTGGACTCAAGCATTGAAAAGCATCCTGTTTGTACAAGGGACTAGAACAGAGTCCGTGTATCCCAACCAGAGATTGCCCTTTATCTCAGGATATTGCATTCCTGTGTATTCTAAGATACAGTAACTCCTGAGAACTATGAGTGAAAACAGGGGTGGGGAATGGGTCTTAGACCACCTGGAGAACCTTCCTCAAGTTTGCCGGGCTTTTACAGCTGTGTTTCTGTTTTTATTCCTAGTTTAATTCCACTGTGGTCTGAGAGCTGACATCTTGTGATTTCTGTTCTTTAAAATTTCATAAGGCATGCTTTGTGGCTCAGAATGTGGTCTTACTTGGTGAATGTATCAAGTGAGTTTAAGAAGGATGTACATTGTGCTGTTCTGGATCAAGTACAGTCATCCCTTGGTGTCTTGGGGACTGGTTTCAGGACCCCTGTGGACACCAAAGTCCGCGGATGCTCATGCTGCCTACATACAGTGACATAGTATACAACTTGTCCATATCCTCCTTTCTACTTCAATTATCTTTATATTGCTTATAATACCTAATACAATGCAACCGCTTTATAAATACAGTACTTGTTATTCTGTTGTTTAGGAAATAAGGGCAAGAAAAAATATCCACACATTCAGTACAGATACAGTTGGGTTTTTATAGGTGTTTATAGGTGCTACAGTTGATGGAAATTCATGTCAATGCAGAGGGCCAGCTGTAATCTATAGTTTTTTATATCTCATTCATTGATAGTATTATTAAGTTCCACTCTGTCCTTGCTGATATTTTAGCCTGTTACACCTGTCCATTTCTGATAGACTATCCACTTTTTGTTAATCTGTATGCATCTTTATATTTAAAGTGAGTTTCTTGTAGACAGTGTATAGTTGGGTTTTATTTTTGGTCCATTCTGAGAGTCTCTTGTAATCGGTCACTTAGACCATTGACAAAGGAATTACTAACAAAGTTGGATTAATATCAACTATGTTACTGTTTTCTATTGTTGCCTGTATTCTTTGTTTCTATTTTTGATTTCTCTTTTTCTACATTTTAAATGATTCTATCTTCTTTTTTAACATATCAATTGTGCTATTTATTTATTACCTTTTTTTTTAGTTGTTATTCTACAGTTTGTACTACACATTTACAAATAAACCAAGTCTACTTTCGAATAACACTATATTATCACATAGGAAGCATATGTACCTTATAAGAATAGACTATTTGTAATTCTTTCCACCTGTCCATGTATTGTTGCTGTCATTCATTTTGTTTATACTAAATATACATTGTTGCATTGATTATCTTCATTAAGATGTTATTTGGATGGCCCCCTAAGAATAAAAAAAGTAAGTTGACTTTTATTTATTCATTCTTTGATGTTCTCTTTTTATGGTAATCTCAGTTTTTGACCTTTATTATTTTCCTTTTCTCTGAAGAACTTCTTTTAGCATTTCTTCCAAGGTAAGAATGGTGGCAATAAATTCCTTTATTTTTGCTTGCTGGAGAGAGTCTTATTTCTCCTTCACTTTGGAGTTATTGTCATTGTTGTTATTTATCTGGGGCTGGGGATTGAACCCATGCTAGGCAAGCGCTCTATCTCTGAGCTACATTGCAGCCCTACTTTGCAGGGTTGATAGTTTTTTCTCTTAATGCTTTTAAATATTTTACTGCACTTTCTTGCCTATATGGTTTCTGAGAAGAGGGATATAATTATTATTTTTGCTCCTCTGTAAATAAGGGTTTTTTTTTTATTTTTCTCCTCTGACTTATTTTGAGATACAGTGGACCCTTGACTTACGAACTCGATCAGTTCCTGAGGGCTGGTTGTAACTCAAGTTAGTTGTAAGTCAATACAGCTGAGATCTGGATGTTTACCTGGTACATGCTATAGATAATAAGAGGCAGGTGAATCTTCCATTAACTTAATTAACCCAAGTTGTTCGTATGTCAAGCCAGTTGTAACTTGACGATCCACTGTATGTTATTTTTAATTTTTTGAAGTTTGATTATGATATACCTATGTGTAGTTTCTTCTTGGGTTTTGTTTTGTTTACGTTTATTCTGCTTGGTGTTTGCTGAGCTTCCTATCTGAATCTGTAGATTGGTGTCTGACCATTTGGGAGGAAGAGTCATAGCTTCAAGTATTGTTTCTGTTCCTTTTTCTGTTTTTGTTTTTGTTTTTCCTCTTCCTACATATATTCCCTGTTACTGTAGTTATACCTTTTGTACTTGTTCCATAGTTCTTGGGTATTCTATTCTCTTTTCTTTCTATCTTCTTGCTCGTTGCTTGGCAATTTTAGAAGTTTTTATTGTAATATCCTCAAGTTCAGAGATGCTTCCCTCAGTTGTGTCTACTTATGAGCCCATTATTAATATGTTTTTCTTTTCTGTTACAGTCCTTTGGATATTTAGCTTCCTTTTTAAAAAAAATTCTTTCCTATCTTTCTGCGTATATTGTCTGTTCTTACATGTTGTCTGCTTTTTCCATTACAGCCTTTCACATATTAATTATAGATAGTTGTTTTAAATTTCTGTTCAGATCATTCCAGCATCTCTCCCATATCTAATTTTGGTGTTGCTGCTTTTTCAGTGTCTTCTGTTTTTGCCCACAGTATGCTTAATTTCATGTTCAAGCCTGGGCAGGCTGACTGGGTGAACAGAGCTCTGGTAAATGAGTCTGCAGTGTGGCGGTGAGGTGAGGGGCCGGTCAGTGTTCTCTGTGCCTTTGATAAGTCTTAGTCCCTCGGTGAGCCTCTGACCTGCTTCTCAGTTACACCCCTTGGGTGGACGGTGTGGGTAGCAGGCCTGGACAGCATGTCCGTGTCGAAGGCTGGAGCTGGTTTGAGATGGGTGTTTCTTTTGCCTACATACTTTGGACTTTGATATAACCCCAGCAGGTGGCCTCTGGGACAGTATTTTCCCCTGTGAGCAGCTCTGGTGCGTTTCACAATGGTTACTTTCTTCCACCCTTCCTAGAAACACCACGGTTTTGTTTGTTTGTTTGTTTACTCCCTGAATACCTGATTGAACTGTTGTTTTTTTTAATTCACAAAAGTGTTTGAGAACACACACCCCTCCATCCTGTGTTCCCTTGGACATTTTTACTATCAGACTTGTGCACACGCTGAGCCTCTGTGATTTGTCAGCTCCAGTTTGGGTTTTCCAACCCGGGCACTGGGTCCTGCAGAGGTTCCTACTCTAGTAACATGGTGACTTTGTGTCTTTACCCATCCGTGGCCCCAATTTGGGGGCATGGGAGGCAGTAGATTGACCTGTGACCTCACTTGTCAGGTGGGTTGGAGGAGAATTACTGATTTTTCAGTTTGTTCAGCTTCTTATTTGTATGGGGTCAGAGTGGTGAATTCTAAGTTCCTGAAATGCTGGACTGGAAACTGGAAGTCTCAGATAGAATTTTAGTAGCTGCAGCAGAAGGAAAACAGCTTCCTAGGGAATAGGAATTCTGTGAAGAAAGTAATGCTCATGAGCTTGTAGGCCAGTGGGGAAGCACGTAGGAAATGGTGGGCTGTGAGTTTGACATGTTGGGGGCAAAACATTTGGGGGGATGGTGAACATCAGGCGGAAGAGATGAGTCTTAGAGTATAGACACAAAATGTTTAGTACAAGCTGGGTTCGGTGGCAGATACCTGTAATGCCAGCAGTGTGGTAGGCTGAGGCACAAGGATTGCAAGATTGAGACCAGCCTGGGCAACTTGGCGACTTAGTGAGACCTTGTCTCAAAAAAAAAAAAAAAAGCTAGATATGTAGTTCCCTGTGCAGGCCCTGGGTTTTTTTTTTACTAGAAGAGACAGAAATTTGCCAGGGAAGTTACCAAATTTCAGATATAGAAAAGTCCTTAAGGATCATGTAGTCCTCTTTTTTTTTTTTTTGGTACAGGGGATCGAACTCGGGTCCTTGCGCTTGTGAAGCAGGCGGCAGAACCACTGAGCTAAATCCCCAGCTCTGTAGTCCTCTTAATTTTGAGATATAGACAGAGATCTAGAAAAGTTAAATGTCTTATCAACATTTTTATAATTAATCAGTGGCAGAATCCAAATTAGAGTCTTATTTATCCTGCAGCCGATGCTCAGCCACCTATCTCCCTAACACAGTGCCGTTCCTGGCAACCCTGGGACTTGGGTCGCTTTCCTGTGCATCAGTCATTCAGCCACCAGAATCTGCAGGGCTCTCACTGCGTTTGAACATGTGGTGTTCTTAATGATTCTGCCTTGACAAGGTGTTTGAGAAACGTGTTCTGTTTCCTTAATGACCTTCAGAGAACTCTGTGCTGGTGAAAAGCCTTAGGTTAAACTTGACCTGATTAAGCAAGCCTGGCTGCAGTTCTGGGTTTACCCTGCAGGGCAGCACTGCTGGCAGGACCATGGTGAAAAACACATACTTTAGAGTTAGGCACGCTGCCTCTGAGTTCTGGGCCTGTGGGTTCTAGGCTTTGTGACTGGGAGCAAGTTACTACTATCTTTCCGAACCCGGCTCTCTTATATGTGAACTGGAGCTAGGTCACTTATAGAGTCACTGGGAGGGTCAAGAACATATGCACTGTATTTAATTGATTCTAAGGCCCATTTGTTTTCTCATTTTAAAAAAATCTCTGTTATCAGGGTTGTGTTACAGTTGATATAGTTTTAGCATTGTGTAATATTTTAATTGAAAACTTTTCCTTAGTGTTATAATGATACATCTTAGAATCACTGGTGTCAGGCAGCTTTGTCATATTAACATAGGTGCAAAAGTCCTAAACAAAACAAAGTGAATTCAGCAGTATATTTAAAAAAGCGTTATTAAAGTGAGATCAGAAATGCTAAGTGGGTAACATTGAACAGATTTAATCAGTATAAATTACCACATTAAGACAATAAAGGAGGAACCCTTCTGATTCTCTTTTAATGTAGAAAAAATCATGTGATAAAATTCATTAACCTGGGCCAGGGACTTAGCTCAGTGGTTCCTCCACCTGCTTCGCAAGCGCAAGGACCCGAGTTCGATGCCCTGTACCAAAAAAAAAAATTCATTAATGTGAATTATTGAGAAAATTCCTTATTCTTTTCACCAAAAGAGGAATAGAAGGAAATATCTGCAATTTGATAGAGAATATTTACAAACACCTTACAGCTAGCAATTATACTTAATGGTATAATAATATTGAATACTTTCCTCAAAAAGAAATAAAAGGCATAAAAATTGGAAAAGAAGCTAGTTGTAGTTGCACAGGCTTATAACCTCAGCCACTCAGGAAGCTGAGGCAGAAGGATCATAATTTCAAGGCCAGCCCAGGTAACTTAGCAAGACCTGTCTCAGAACAAAAGGGCGGAGGATGTAGCTCAGTGGTAGAGCACTAGCCTGGCATGCATGAGGCCCTGGGGCAGTGATGGTGAACCTTTTAGAGGTGAGTGGCCAAACTACAACCCCAAACCCACTTATTTATCGCAAAGTACCAACACTGCAATTAAACCTGAAAACTGAGGTTTTAGTGTAGAAAAAACAACCCATACATTAACATCTTTTGTCTTAAAAGAAAAACAAATAACATGTATGCCACAGGTTTGCCACCACTGCTCTAGGTTCAAGCTCCAGTACTGAGGAAATGAAAGAAAAAGAAAAGTGTTTTCATCTGGAAATGATACAATTGTGTACACCAAAAAACCCAAAGAAACCCACAAGCACACTATTGAATAAGTAAATTAACAAGGTTGAAGAATACAAACTGGCTTTAAAGAAAATTCAGATTTTTGCTCTGTCTTTTGTTATGAAATGGATGGTGGTCTTTTGTGACCTAAACAAGTGGAGTAAACCTATTGATTTTATTATGTATATTTTGTAATTATCTACCTTCCTCAATTCCATATTTACTTTGCATGTTACTAGCTAATTCTGTTGCAGTTGCAGGTATAGGATCTTATCACCTGCAAAAAATGATTACTTTTGTATTTCAGGAAATAAAGCCTGTTTTATGATCTTTGCAAAAGAGAACAGTATCAGGAAGATATTTGACCAACACAACAGAAACCCACTAACCATAGCTTAAAGGAATAATTTCTGTTTGTCTCACATTGAGAGCAAACTGGAAGCGGATAGTCCAGGGCAGGTACGGTGGCTAAATGACCTCATTAAGACACAGGCTTTTTTCTCTGTTTCTGCTGTCACCTTCAGGGTGTTGGCCCTTTGTTTTTAGTCACAATACATCTGCTTCACCAGGCAGGCAGAAGAAAGAGCGCGGGGGAGACATCAAAGGCTCATTGCAACAGGACTGTGTCCTTAGGGTTAGGAATATCACACTCCCAGGGACTGCACTGCATTGGCCAGTTCTGTGTCACATTGTCATCCATTGCTGTAAGGGCAGGGAAATTTAGTATTTTAAGTTGACTTTGTTAGTAAGGATGAAGGAGGTAATAGATTTGAGGCGAGGCAACTAATAGTCAATCACAAGGACTACAAGTAATCAACTGTGAGAAGTTGGGAAGATTTTCTCTGCTATGACTCGTGTGTGTAAAACATCACTGGGTGTTGTTAGGATGTAAGAGTTTATTTGTGTAAAAGTATTTTGTAGCTGGCAACTTCCTTCTTAGCTTTGATAGATTTTTAGCTGGTTCTTTAAGGCTTCCTTGATAGCTAATCTATGGGAAGCTCTTGAATTTATTTTCAAATTCCTTTCCATTTTTTTGTTTTCATATTCATTCATTATTTTTGCTAGTTTTCTTAAAGTTTGTTTCATTCTTTTCCATGTTAGCAAATTGGATGATTACTTTTATTTTTGTGCAATAATTTTGTGTAAATATCAAAACAAGTTAAAATGTGGAACTGGAAGGAATTTCAGAAATATTTGAGAGCTTGGTAGATGTTCTCTTAAGATTTTTTGAAATAAAAAATGGCCATATGCATTTTCTTAAATAGATGAGATATACTGTCAAGTTTCAACTTCAGTGGTGAATGTCAGATTTTTATTTTGGTGAAGTTATTAATGAATAAAGAAAACATTTTTAGGTTTTCCATCTGTCACAAATCCTGGTAGATTTAAGGATTTTAACATAAGGCCATATTGTATATACATAAAGTAGGTTAAAAATTATAATATTCAGCAAAAACAATTTCATAATTTTTAATCCTTTCAAAGTACATTAAAAACATTGCGCTAGATTATTTGATACTCCTTTCTCCAGGAGGTAGCGCTTAATCAGGTCCACTTTGACATGAACTGCACCTCGTGACTCACTCCTGAGGGACAGTGGAAGATAGCATGACAGTAACAGTACAGTGGAGTAACCTGCCAAACCCCACTGTGTAGCTTCAGTAGGTCCTGGTGACAGCGCAGTTATTTCCTTGGTGCCATGTGAGGAGAAGGACCCTTCACCTGTGTGCTCTTCTCTGAAATCCATAACCTTCATTTAAGAATAGAAACCATCAGAAAAACCCAAAGAAGAGGAATGTTCTACCAAATTCCTGGGCAGTACTGAGCTAAGTGTCAAGGTCAGGAAAGGCTAATACAATGTCACGGTTGGAGGAGATTGAGCAGACATGACTATAAATGCAATGTGGTATTCTGGACCCGATTTGGGAACAGAAAAAGGACTTTAGAAAAAAACTAGGGGAATCTGGAGAAGAAAAAAGAAGTTTGTGATCTAGTTAATGCAGTTGTACCAATGTTAACCTCTTAGTTTTGATGATTGGAGCATGGTGATATATTAGCATTAGGAAAAGCTGTTCTCTTAGCCCAAATTTATTTCAAAAGAAAAAGATAAAAATAAGTCAGTTACAACTTTGCAAGACTAAAAGATATAAAAATGTACACCTATAAAAAAGTTGTAAAATTAATTCTGCTGCTGCTCTTATGTGAACCAAAGCCTGTGGCTTTGTGGAAATTTCCAGTGAGTGTCATGTATGCTGGTTCCAAAAGGACCATGTTCAAATAATTAGAGGTGAGATTAATAGGCCTGGGAAAACTGTACCAGATAATAGCAGTGTTTTGGGATGTATCAAAGACTTCTAGGAAGGTGCCTGTGGAGGAAGCAAATAAAATGGCTTCCTAAATAAGGGAGCAAAGAAAGGTACTGTCATAAGGTATTTTGGATGTAAGTAAATTAACAAAATCAATATTTTATTAAAGAAAAAAATGACATGCTGATCTGTCTCAAGTATATTAATCTTTTTGCTTCAGAAATCCATTTTTATTTTAAAGAAGGTGATTTCTATTTGTTTGTGGTTATTGAGCTCCTCAGTTAAGATGTATCGATGTTTGTGAACTTCTCTCCTCCTCTCAAGAAACTGATAACATGGGCATAGAATATGCTTATGGAGCCTCCAAGCTGTGAGAAGGTTCTGCAGGGTTTTGGTGTCCCCACTCTGCCATGGGTTCTTTTCCTCAGTTTGGGATAGCAGTCATGAAAAGACAAAGTACAGATCTTGGTGTTACCAGCTCTCATATCACAAGTTCATAATGTTACCAGCCCAGCTTTGGGCTCTGTGGCCCAATTCAAGATAGAAATTGTGGAGAGGCAAGCAGTATCACCTGAATGAAGCATTGTTGGTATTTGTGCTCAAGCAGAAGAGAGACCATTCATGGGATAGGATTCCTAGCCTGGTTTCCCAAGGACTCGGGGAATGAAGAGTGTGTACAGGAAAAGGTAGATTCATGCAGGTACAGTCAGCTATTGCACATGATGCTAGGATTTCTGCACATGTCTTGTCAGTTCTTTGTTGTCAGCGCAGAGGTTTGTACTTGACCTACTCATCTGTATTTAGCTTCTCTGTGCTTGACCCACACTAGATGGTGGAGGTTAGATGCCTCAACCACCCCAGGAAGGTTGTATATAGGTACAAGTTATTGGGTTTGTCCTGCTCTTCCTTTTCTAGAAGCTTGAGGTTCAGCATTAGGTTGTTTAATTGAGCTTGCTCTGTTTTCCTAATGTGAGTATTCACTGCTATGAATTTCCCTCGTAAGACTTCTTTCATTGTGTCCCATAGATTCCGCTTTGTTATATTGTCATTGTCATTTAATTGAAGAAACTGTCTGATTTCTTCTTTAATTTCCTCTGTGACTCATTGGTTATTCAGAAGTGTGTTGCTCAATTTCCATGTGTTTATGGAATATTTGCAGTTTCTTTTGCTATTTATCTCCAATTTCATTGCACTGTGGTCTGATAACATACAGGGGATAATTTCATTTCCTTTGCACTTACTTAAGTATGCTCTATGAGGACCAGTAGAACAGATTAGAAGATGCAGAAACAACTCTAGACACACTCAGCCACATCATCTTTGACAAAGGAGCCAAACACCCTCACTGGAGGAAAGATAGCCTTTTTAATAAATGATGCTGGAAAAATTGGGTTTCAACTTGCAGAAGATTAAAACTAAACCTATATCTCTCACCATGCACTAAACTAAAATTGAAATGGATTAAAGATCTAAATATTAAAACAGAAATGCTAAACTGGCTGAAACAGGTTAGGTAGAACTCTTAAAGACATTGGTGTAGGAAAATATTTTATGAACAAAACCTCAGTTGCTTGTGAGCTAGCATAAATAATCAACAAGTGGAATCTCTTCTTACTAAAAAGCTTCTTCACAGCAAGAGAAACCACCAATGGAGTGAAGAGACAACCCACAATGTGGGAAAAAATTTTCACCTGGTGTTCCCCGACAAATGTCTACTATCTAGAATCTAACTTAAAAAATTAGACTTCCAAAATTTAAAGACCCAATCCAAAAACGGGCATCTGAAATAAACAGACATTTATCAAAGAAGTAGAAATAGCAAATAAACATATGAAAAAATGTTCAACATCACTGGTCATTTGAGAGATGCAAATGAAAACAGCACTGAGATTCCACCTCACCCCAGAAAGAATGGCTGCTGTCATGAAATCAACCAATAACAAATGCTGGCGGGGCTGTGGGGAAATAGGAACACTGCACCACTGCTGGTGGGAGTGTAGACTGGTGCAACCACGGTGGAAGTCAATATGGAGATACCTCAAAGAACTAGGACTGGAAGTCCCATTTGACCCAGTTCTTCCCCTGCTGGGTATCTTCCCCAAAGAATTAAAAGAATCATACCACAGTGATATTTGTGCACCCATGTTCATAACACCACAGTTTGTAATAGCTAAAACTTGGAAACAGCCCAAATGCCCATCAACTGGAGATTGGATAAAGAAAATATGTTTTTTTAATAAAATGGAGTACTACTCAGCCATAAAAAATGAGAAATTAGAGACATTTATAGCTAAATGGATGCACATTGAGGCGATACTCTTAAGTGAAATAAATAGGACACACGTGTAAATACCGAATAGTTTCTCTAGTGTGAGAAACTGAAAGTGTAAATAAGGACTAAAAGGTATAATAGATAATGTGAAATAGGAAGAAAAGGGGAAAGGGGAAGTAGGAGGGGTAGGGGAAAGGAAAGAAGGGGATGGAATTAATATGAAAAAATGGAAACAAAGTCTTTGTAAATAGGGAGGGGTTGAAGGGAGGGCAGGAGAAGGGGGAAAAAAGAAGAACCAAGAGAGATTATGTAAAGGTGCAAATTTCCAAGGATGAATGTCATTATATTGTATACCTAAAATGTACCAATAAAATAAAATTTAAAAGAAAAGAAAAGTTCAGGCTTATTGAACATGCAGAAGTTGCAGGAAAGCTGGAGGGAGGAGTCAGGTGGAAACAATTTTTTGAAAGTACAGTGGACCCTTGACTTACGAACTTGATTTTCCCAAGGATTGGTTGTAACTCAAGTTGGTTGTAAGTCAACACAGCTGAGATCTGGATTTTTTTTTCTTTTTTGGTACTGGGGATTAAACTCGGGACCTTGGGCTTGCAAGGCAGGCGAGGCACTGTTGAGCTGAATCCCCGGCCCTGAGATCTGGATGTTTACCTGGGTACACACTTTAGGTAACAAGAAGCAGATGAATCTTCCATTCACCTAATTAACCCAAGTTGTTCGTATGTCAGGCTGGTCATAACTTGAGGGTCCACTGTACCTTATGTTAGATGAGAAACCTTGGTGGGGAAATCAGGGCCTTCCTTGTTCTATCTTGATTTGGTTAATAGTTTTTCCCTTTCTACTTCTAAGTAAATTGTCATGTAATTCTCATGTTTGTAATAATGGAGTAGAAAAGAATGAACAATCCAAAAGTCTTGTGCATAATAATTCTCAACTGGAAATAGAAATGCTTGGATTAGGGCCAGGGATTTAGCTCAGTGGCACCATGCCTGCATCTGAAGCACAAGGTCCTGAGTTCGATCCCCAGTGCCAAAAAAAAAATGCTTGGATTATAATTTTATCTTATCATTGAGTTTTATGGCTGTTGAACAAAGATCTTTAGAGCTCAGCTCTGGGCCCGCTCAGTTGTTGTGAGAGTGTCCAGGAAGGGTGGCAGGCCCCTTGGTGTTATGGCCTCACCTTTACAACAGGCAGTGAAGAAAGAACCAGATTTTTAAGCTCCAGATTTTTACCTCTTAATGGGTACTTAGGTTAATTCCATTTCTTGGCTACTGTGAATCATGCTGCAGTAAACTTGGGAGTTAAGGCATCCCTTCACATACTGATTTCATTTCCTTTGTAGATATACCCAGTAGAGGAATTGCTGGATCCTACTATAGTTCCGTTTTTAATTTTCTGAGGAGACTCCATACTGTTGTTGATAATGACTGTCTTAATGTACACTCCTAGAAACAGTGAGAGGGATTTCCTCTTTCTCCTCATCCTCACCAACATTTGATAGCTTTGTCTCTTTGATAACCACTGTCTCATTCTAACTAGGGGATGATGATATCTCACTGGGGTCTTGATTTGCATTTTCTGATGATTAGTGTTATCCAGCATTTTTCTCATGTACCTGTTGGCCATTTATACTTAGTGTGTGCTGCTGAGGATGAAACCCAGGATGTCACACGTTAGGCAAGTGCACTGCCCTCGAGCCTTAGCCCTGCCCAATTGTACATCTTCTTCTGAGACATTCAGGTCCTTTGCCCATTTTTAAGTTGGATTATTAGGGAGATTTGATATTTGGTTCCTCACATATTCTGGATATTAAGCCTTTGTCACTGGGAACACAGCATCTGCAGTGCACAGAACCACCAGGCCCAGCCCACGTGCTGAGGAGGTGGGGCCTGAAGGACAGGTTTGCTCATTGCTGAGCATATTTACCTCAGTCTCTTCTGTTTCCCATGCACAATGTTCACTGTTTACTAAAACAAAAGAAAGGATTGTATTGTCACAAGATAAAGCTGTCAATAGAAGCAGACCCAAAGATGACTGAGATGTTGGAACTATTAGGAACTTTAAACTATATTTCATCTGTAAGGGATCCAGCAGAAAAGGTGAACAACTTTGTGAGCAAATGAGAATTTTTAAGAGAGAGAAGGAAGATATAAAAACAGTCACACAAAAATGCTAGAAATGAAAAACACAACATTACAGAGGAATTCTATCAATAGGCTTCTCATCCCACTAGACACAGCCGAGAAAAGCAAGCATGAGCTTGGAGACAGAACAGAAATTATCCACAAAGAGACATAAGAGTAAAATAAATCAGAACTATCCAAAGTAAGCTACAGAATCAATGCAATCCCTCAAAATACCAGTGCTGCAAAAATAGGAGCAAAACCCCTAAAATTCATATGGAACCACAAAAGACCCAAAATAGCCAAAGCAATCTTGAGCAAAATGAACAGTGTAGCCAGGCATGGTGGCTGTAATGCCAGATACTTGGGAGGCTGAGGCACAAGGATCACAAGTTTGAAGCCAGCCTGAGCAACTTAACAAGACCTTGTCTCAAAATAAAAATTTTTCAAAAAGGGCTGGGGATGCAGCTCAGTGGTGCAGTGTATGTGTGAGATCCTAGGTTCAATCCCCATTGTGGCAAAGAACCAGACCCAAGACTGCTCCATCCTTGTGCTTAGCGTAGGCCCAGCCCACTGGAGTTCTCTGCAGAGGTCCCACTGCCCCTCCACCCTGAGTGGGTGCTGCCCTCGCCTCTCTCCACACTCCCGCCCCTCCTCTGTGGCAGACTGCTATTGCTTGGATTTGGTGCTTGGCCTGGTGGGGGCAGTGGTCATCTCTGTCCCCTCCAGCCTGTGTCTTGGGCCCTTTGGCTGGGGGCATCATGATGGTGTTTTCTCAGCATTCCTGCTCCTTCCCCGCGGCAGCTAGTACGACTTTTCATCTGTGGATCTGTAAGGGTCTTGGGCTAGAGAGGATTTCCTGCCCTTGCTCTGTGCAGGCATTGGTGGGGGAGGGTGTCCGCCCCTCCCACAGCAGCTAACATCTTGTAAGGCTTATGGTGGAGTGGGGAGTTTCCTGACCCCCAGGATTGCTTTGAGAACACAGGCCTTTGCTTGGACCCCGCCCTCAGTGCTGGTGGTTGGCGCCTGGCGCTGGAACGATTTTGCTTCCCCAGTAGCAGCTGGCCTTTCTGCTCCTCTCCCAGAGGCAGTGGATCTGTGTCTGGGTATGGGAAGAGGATGGTTTTCTTCTCCTCCCCAAGTGCTTTAAGATTCCTGCTTTTGATGACACAGAGTCCACCTACTCTTTCTCGGGAGCATCCAGCAGGAGAGAGCTTTCGGGTGAATGCACTTCCCTGTATCTAGAGCGTCTATACTGTCCTAATAGTACACATCGCGGTAAGAATCCATTAAAAGCTGTTTTCTTTGGCTGCTTTCATGGCAGCCATCTCGTGTGCTCTTCCAAAGCTGAAATACCTCGTGCCCATCTCTCCCTGGGGGGGTGCTGTAGTTTCAGTAAGTGTCCCCCAAAAGGCCCTGTGTTAAAGGCTCCAAGGTCTCCAGGTCGTTGGAGGTGGCCCTTGAAGGAGAGTGGACCTGAACCCTTTCTATTTCTTTCACTTCCTGGCTGTGAGGGCAGTGGTTTTGCTGTCATTGCTCCACACCACGATGTGCTGCCCCGGCACAGGTAAAACGACGGGGTCAACTGAGCAGGGGCTGAGCCCCCAGAACGATGAACCAAAAATCAACCTTTCCTGCATGTAGTTGACTGTCTCAGATATGGTGCTGGTAAAAGGCTAACACAGAGGGTCCGGCACCTTTTGAAATTTGTTTCCCCTGATTGCCTGTCACCACAGCTCTCTGATGGGCCCAAGCAAGTTATGATGTTTACAAGTTCTTGGGGGCTTTTGCTCCTTGCTGTGGTGGAGGCCACGTCCTCTTGTGGTTTTCCCCGTCCTGAGCAGAGGGGGCCTTTTCTGCTGCGAGTAGCTGGTGGGCTGGGAGGAGAGAATGGAGCAGAGCCGAAGCACAGTGCTGGTCATTGTCGGGTGATGAAAATGCATCAGTGCATGGAAACTGGGACCGAAGCATGGCTGGCTGGTTTATCCCTTTGCTTTATTTTCTGGGTTTCCTTAGAAAATCCTTTAGTATCCAGAATGAACCCCATCAACCTGATTTCCATCCGGGGGCGTGACTGAAGGGCAGCCCCAGGCTGAGATGCAGATGCTCTGGGGCTACTTGAGGGTGCGTGGGTGGATGGATGGATGCATGGATAGACAGACAGACAGGCAGACAGACAGTCTCTGTCCTGTAAGATGGCTGTCCTGGCCACTTTTAGCTAGTGTGCTTGCATGGCATAGTTTGAACAGCTGTTTCTCTGCCTCTGTCTCTCTGCCTCTGTCTGCCTGCCCCCCCCCCGACTCCAAGCATAATGTAAGGGACATTCTTAGTCCCATTTCTGTCTGGCTGTGACTCTAATGAGTGGTTTGTCCTTGTCATCCCTCAATCCATCCCCCACTAGCCACCTGTTAAAATTCCGTATTGAAGATGGGATTTCGTTATTAACTTTCCCCCTTCCGCTTCATGGATCGGTACTTAGAAGTTGTGAAAAGGCTTGGTGGCTGCCAGTGGTGCCTGTGAGGGGTGTCATTAGGCACATTTGCCTTTCCTAGCTGTGCTTCAGCGAGGTTCTGGGCTGGAAGGCAGGGGCTCAGTGGGGAGCAAAGCAGAGTGGAAACTCCACTTGAGTGGAGTTTTGGGGAAGACAGTCTGCATCCTCAGAAGCTGCATGATTATTATTTCTAACTATTGTCTGATAGGTTGGGATTCTTCACTGTCATCAGGAATTGGGAAGAGGGAGGTGGCATCGGAATGTATTCCATCTCTCTTCCTCCCCTTCTTCCATTCTCACTCTGACGTGTTCCCAAGTGCCAAATGTCTCAGAGTGTAAGTGACCAAGGCCCCAGAGGCACCAGCTGCATGTAAGTGTTGGGGACAGCAGTCATTTGCTAGTTGCTTGTCCTGGACAAACACTGAATGAGGAGCTCTATAAACCTCTCATCAGATCTTCACAACTCTGTGAGACTGAAGGTATGATTGCCATCCTGCAGATTCAGAAAGCACAGACAAGCTGGGCATGGTGACGCACACCTGTGATCCCAGCTACTTAGGAGGCTGATACAGGAGAATCCCAAGTTTGAGACCAGTCTGGGCAACTTAGACACTGTCTCAAAAAACAGACAGAAAAGCCTGGGCATGTAGCGTAGTAGCTCCTGGGTTTAATCCCCAGTACCACCAGAACAACAAAAAGGCTGGGTAGCTTGAAATTGTGCCGGAGGGTTTTCCCTCTCTTGTTCCTGTCACAACACCAAACTGCCTTCACTTAGGCACTTATTATTATTATCCATGCTGTTGACTTTATGTTACTGAAAATTAGACATTAATATATAACCTGAAGAAGCAATTTCATTTGAAGTCCCTGTTTGCTTGGTAGTTTTATCTGGCCCATGCCTGGCCTCTGGGAGCTTCTGTTTGAATTTTTAGGAATTTTGTAGTTCTTACACTGTGAAATCTGCATGTTTTAAAATCACAGTGGTGTATGTCTAGCCAAGATGGCGTGAATGCTTTGTTCATGGTTGCGGTTGTGTTGGTATGACCTAACTCTTCAGCCAGAGCCACCGCAGCTTAGAGTGCTGGGGAATTTTCAGAGCTGCTAAAGAATCCCTCATTTAGACTTTTTAGGTAAATATAAATGTGGCTCCTACTTTTTGAGGTTTTTTTTTTTTTTTTTGGAGGGGGGTTGAGGGTGAACATAATAAGCATTTCTTTGGATTCGCTCTCTGGATTAGAACAGAGGTACTTGCGTGCACTGCTAGCAGAGCTGAAAACTCCTTCCTCTCCACGGACAAGTAGCTGACTCTGTGTCCGGGAGGGAATGTAAATTACCATGCCCCTGAAGACTTCAAGGGGTTGCAGAGGTCCTGCAGAAACAATTAAGCACGAGAAGCTCACTTGTGCTCAGCCGGAGACACTGAAGCTGTAGTTATTGGCAGCACTTGCTTCCTTTCCGAGTCAGCTGCAGTTTGTGGATGGAGAGAGATGACTTGAGACATCTTGGGTTAGAAGCTCTGCCCCACAGTTGTGCCTTTGGCTGGCATTCTAGGTGGATTTGCTACCATCACTGGGTTCTCCAAACCCACAAGGCTGCTCTTTCCTGGACTACCTGTGAGCATTCAGATCTGGGCATGCTTAAAGTTGGAGTCTGGTTTTATTTGAATATCATTTAAAATAAAATATGATGATGGACCCATTTGGGTAGAAAAGAAGGTAAGTATTCAGCACATGTGTGGGCTCATGGTGCATAGTAAATTTTTATACTGCTCAGTTCCTCATAAAACTTACTCTGGGCTGGTCCTCTTAATACTCCAGGGAGAGGAAAAGGTCTGAATTGAGAGCAGGTCGGAGTCTTGATTCTGTCACTCGATATCTTTGAATCTAGTTCCCTTCCATATAAAACTAAGCTTGAGTCTGCCCTCAGAAAGCAACAAGTGGTTATAAAGAGATGAGGTCATGGATAAGTGCTTTGTAGGAAGTAAAACACTCTTAACATTTGCAAAGGAGTGCTTGCTTCGGCAGCACGTACACTAAACATTTGCAAAGGATACAAAAAGGGGAGGGGTCTTTCTGCCAAAGTTCTCCTGATCTAGCTGGAGAGAGGCGTGGCCATCTGCAACTACGGAGAGAATCACAGAGCAGCTGTAACTGGTTGTGGGTGTTTTAGGAAGGGCGCTATTGGTGTTCAAAGGAACCATAAAGGCTTCACAGAGAAGACAGGTTCTTTCAGGTCCACGGAATGTAACTATTTTGTCTGGTGGTGGGAGAGAAAGCAGAAAGATGAGTTGAAGCAGAAATATGATTGCAGTGTGGAGGACATGTCCAGGAAGCAGCAGCAGGCGGCCAGTACTCGTGAGCCACACGCCCTTGTGAGCTAAGTCTGCATTTCAGCGTTTCCAATAGGAACAATTCGAGCAGTGATGTGTTCCTTCTCTGAGTTAGTGGAGAGAATGGAAGTCATGTAACTCAGAAGGTACCTAGGCATTTGATCCCCGGACAGACATCTTGGCACATCTAGACTGGAAACTGTCTTTTTTCCTCCCCCTGCTTTCCCTGTGCTCAGTTTTCACATGTCCACCCTCATGCACAAGCCCTCTGGTTTTGAGCGAGATCACAGATCCAATTGAAGCTGCTCTGCTTGTCTAGACCAGCATCCTGCTTTGGTTAGGGACCAGTAATAAGAAACCATCTTCTTTCAAAAGACCTTATTGGACTCCAGTAGAGTAGCTGATCTTGGAATAATGCCCTTGTCAAAAAAGAAAAAGAGCTGGGCGAGGTGGTACATGTAATCCAAGTTATTTGGGAGGCTGAGGCAGAAGGATCAGAAGTGCAAGGCCAGCCCTGGGAATTTAGCTAGACCTTGGATGAAAATAAGGCTGGGAAGAATGCCCCTGGAAGGGGGCCGGGACAGAATAGATAAGACACCTGCCTCCACACAGCAGCAAGCAATGTGGCATTACTTGAGGGACACCATTCCCCGAGAGGCATGGTGTAGAAGTGAACTTCAGGTTTACTCTGGCTTTTTCCTCCAAGGGCACTTTCCACTTCACAGCTCAAGGCTATGCAGTCCCAAGCAGAAACTCTAGTCCTATGGGGTGCAGAGGTTGGGATTTGAGAGGCAAATGTTTAGGAAAGAGAAAACCACAGAGGAATGAAAACAGTACAAGCAAACAAGCAATATGTGTGTGTGTGTGTGTGTGTGTGTGTGTGTATGTGTGTGTGTGTGTATGCTGAATACACACAGCCAAAGGCAGACTCTGGGGTCCATAGGAAGCAGCAGCCAGAGCCTAATGAGCAGCACAGATGTTTCAGCAGCCACAGAGCACTAGGAGATAAAGGTTTCGAGCAAGGCCTACGAAGGTGGGGGTCCCAGGAGATGCCCCATCCTTTCAGTAGAGGCCCAGAGGGCAAACAGAATATCTGGTGTCCAGTAAAAAATTAGGAAGTATGCTAGAAATTGAAATCAAGTGACCAAACTAAAGAGAAAAAGTAGACAGTAGAAAAAGACCCACAGGTAATTCAGATATTGGAGCTGCCACTCATTAGCTGACTCTTAAAGAAATAAAAGAAAAGTTATGGGAACTAGTTTTAAAAAGGTCTGGCTGGGAGTGTAGCTCAATAGTAGAATATAGCACGTGTGAGGCCCTGAGCTCCATCCCCAGCACCAAAAAACAAATAAATAAAATTAATAAACCAAATAGAGCTGAATATAGGAATGCAAATTAATAATTCAATACAGAGGTTTAACAACAGTTTTAGACACCAAAGAAAAAAGGCTAGAGAATTACTGAATTGGGAAAAAAGGTTAGAAAACACTCCCATGAAATGGAAAGAAAAATATGGGCAAAAGAATAAAATCCATGGGCCATAGTGAAAACACTGAAATATATTTCACATATATGTGTATTTGAAGTCCCAGATGAGGGGAGGTGACTGAAGCAATATTTTTTAAATGTTTGCAGAAAATTTTCAAAAGTCAGTGAAAGACATTGAGCCATAGACTGAAGAAGCTGTATGATAACACTGAAAGCCACATCCAGGCACATTATTTTTCAACCGCTGTAAGCCAAAGACAGAGAAAAGTTCAAATGTAGTCAAAAAAAGTTTCAAAGGAAATAGTAAGGCTGACAGATGATTTATCAGTAAAAACAGGGATGAAAACATTGCAGAAAAATTCCAGAAGACAGTGGAATTATATTTTGACTGTTCCAAATGAAAATAATTGCTAACCTAGAATTCTCTACCTATCTAAAATATTCTTCCACTATTAATATGGTAAGAATAACAAAAGACTTAATAATCAGCAAGCTAACGAAGAAGAAAAATATGGAATAATAATTTTTGTTGGTTCTAAACATAAAAAAGGAAAAGAACAGATGAAACAATTAAGAAATAAATAGAATGACTATACACTTAAACTCTGCTGTATTAGCAATTACACTAAGTATAAATGGGCTATATATTTAGAAGCAAAAGATTGTTGGATAGCGTGAATATTAAAACCCCAAAACATGATTTTTATTAGAGACAAACTTTGAGGGTACAAATTTGAAAGTAAAATTTTGGAAAATGTGTATAGTTATACACATAATCATAGATATATGTACATGCACACACAGACAAGTTTTTAAAATATTGTTATGTACAGATACATAATGTAATCATTATATACTGCAAATAAATACTAATAAAGTTAAAATTGAAAAACAAAATTACCCATAAGTCAAAGACATGGAAAGTAGACTTTTATCTAAATGATAATGAAAATGATATATAAATATGTGGGATACATTTAAAATAGTGTATAGAGGGAAATTTATAGCTTTAAATCCATATGTTAGAAATAAAGACAAGTTGAAATTAATGATTTAAACTTTAATCTCAAGAAGCTAAAAGCAAAATTAAGCTCTTCCAAAATAAAAGGAAATAATAAAAATAAGAGAAATGAACCAAATAGGGTGAGAAATGTATGAGAAAGCAAACACAATCAAAAGATGTTTTTTTTTAAAAAAGATTCATAAAATTGATAAAGACTAAGCACAAAGAGAAATACAGATTAACAATTTCAGAAATGAAAAGGAGTGTATTACTACAAATTCTACAAACATTAAATGGATGTTAATGCACAATTTTGTTACAGTAAACTTAATAATTTAGATGAAATGAACATACTCCCTGAAAAGCACTACTTACAAAGCTGACACACATGAGAGTATGTATTATCCAGTGTCTATGAAAAAAAATCCATAATTTGAAATCTTTATACACAAAAAAATATCTACACTAATGGCTTCTTAAATGAATTCTTCTAAAGCCTTTCAGGGAAAAACTAAAACCAATTTTGCATAAAATTTCTCAAGGAATAGAAAAAGAGGGACACTTTTTAACTTAATCTATGAGGCCAGCATAACCTCGATACCAAAACCTGATTTAAATATTGTTGAGCCAAAGAAGTTAGAACAAGAGAGTAAAAACTGTTGCATTCCACTTACATGAAATTCAAGAGTGAGCACATGAGAAACCTGAATAGTGGGCTGAGATCCTGGCGGGGAAGTGGCCTTGGGGATCTTCTAGGGGATCTCTAGCCGGGCAGTAGGTGCATAGGTAAAAATTCACTCTAAACTTGCTGTGATATAAAATATCAGTACTGTATTTTCATCAACCAGGGTTTCTTTTTATTTCAATTGAGTCCATTATTTCACTTGCTGCCTTTTGATTCTGACTGCATTTGATGAATGCGTTCCTCTAGTGGAGTTGGTGTGGACAGCAGGTGCATTTCCCCCAGCACCTATCCATACAGAGTACAGCTGGAGCTAAGGGACCGCTCCCTGCACTCTCCTGAGCCTACGGGCCCCCCACCACCACCTTGTCCTGAGGTTTACTACGGGGAGACAGAGAAGAAAATCAAAGCTTGCCTTGGGAAACTCCAGAACTGCAAACCAGGACACATGCGCACCAATAGCGCCCCGTAACCCTTCTTCACCTGGAGCTTATTGAGGGCTCGTGCGAATGGACGGCGTCCCACACAGCCAATTCCAACAGAGTGGATTATGGGAAAGGTCAGGAGCGTCCCATGCCACTGACCTGACTTGGCACCCTGTCAGTCATGCTGTCAGTCCTGCTCTGGAAGACCCCAATGGAAGGTGCCCCAAAACTGGCTCAGCATTTTAAACACCCCCATCTAAAGCCCTCAGTGCTCGTGCCATTTTCCTTTCACAGACTCTGAGCCTCCTATCATCTTAATGAACTTTGTTGCTTTTTCTTTACCATTGCATGCCACATGCAATTCTTTGTTGCACACAAGAACCTAGGAGCCTGCCCCAGACCCACATCACCCATGGTAACACGGTCTTTGGGAATAAAGGAATTCCCAGACCAGAGTTGAGCATGATTGAGCATCTTGTTCCCCACCCTGCCTGTCTCGCTTGCCCGTTTACAGCATGTCACTTTCTTGACAGGTGCGGTGGTTCTGGGATGCATACTTCCAGTCGATCAAAGCCATAGCCCTGGCCACGCTGCAGATCATCAATGACCGCATCTACCCATATGCTGCCATCTCCTATGAGCAATGGAACGACCCCCCTGCGGTGGTGAGTGGGCTCTGGTGCTCCCCATGGGCAGCACGGTGCTGCTGGCCAGAGGGGAGAAAGGAAAATGAACTCCAGTTATAAAGGCTCTTTAAAGATGACATCAGAGAGGACTTTTTTATACTTGGGGCCTGTCGAGGGTAGCTTAATTTTGAAATTCTGCAAGAGTAGGAAATAACACCGCGCCTGCCTGGCAAGTGCAAGGTCCTGAGTTCAATCCCCGGTACCAAGAAGGAAACAAAAGAGTAAAAAATACAGAGGCAACAGCTCCCAGTTTCTTTATGTGCTTGGGAAGACAGCCCAAAATAAGTGAGGAGGCAGGAGTCTTCCAAAGGACACTTCCCTATGACTTCTGCGGTTGTAGTGCTTAGAACTCTTGACAGAGTTCTGGAGGCAACTTGATAATAAGCTTCTTTGTGGGTGCGTACCCTCTGCCAGGGACTGTGCTAAGTGCTTTCCGTGCGTTATTTCAACAATCATTCCTAGCACCCTGTGAGGAAAGCAATAGGCCAAAGGGATAGAAAGAAGTGTAGGTTGCACAGTCACTTACTCCAGTGTTTGTTTCCTGAAGAAAGAGGGCACTGTCAGAAGCTGCTCAGAGATGTCCTCAGGTACTGTGTCATTGAGGGTCAACACTGAGGCTGGCATTTGCTGCTTCCTGGCTTCTCTGAACTGTACCAGCCCCTCCAGTCTGCAGACCTTGGGCTTCTGTATCAGAGAACCCGACTCTCCTGCATTCTTCATCCTGGTCTTGAGCTCTGCCTGGCCAGCATATTGTGTCCCCGAGTGTGTCTTTTCTAACTGGTGTGGCGTGCTGCTACCTGGTTAGTCTTCACGTAGGACCTCCTTTCCCTTTCCCATCCATGTTCCCTCCCTCCCTTCTGCCTCCCTCCTTCCTTCCTTCCTTCCTTCCTTCCTTTCCCTCCCTTCCTTCCCTCTTTTCTCAGCCACTATTTGGGAAGCCAGCAAGGAAAGCACTGCTCGTGTCAGTCCTGCAACCCAGAGGTGTCCAGAGGGCTCCACATACCTTTCCTGGCTCGGACACTTCTGAAGGGGATGCAAAAATACGCATATGACAAAAACAAAAAGAACCATCTTTCTGGTTTATGGAGGTGACATTTGCTCCTTGAATACATTACCAAAGGTGACCTTCCAGAATGTTTCTGTTCGTTAAGTATATAGTTTAAAACCAGAAGTAGGATCATACTACTCATATTTCTCCACGCCTTGCCCTTCTCACTCTAATTTTACTTTCATTTGTCTTTGGGCAGGTTTCCTGGCTTGAAGATGGCTGTATAATATTCCATTGTTTGGGTGAATCTTATGTGATAGGTCCATTGTTGATAGACATTTAGACTGCTTCCTTTTCTCTATTTTCAAACAGTAGAAATAATAAAGGGGACATACTTTCTTATATGTTTTCACATAATTGTGTTAATATATCTGTAGAATTAATGGCAGCTGAGAAACTGCTTAAGAAAACACATTTTGATTATTGAGAGAAACAAATTGCTCTTTCAAAAGACTACAGTTCCACAAATAACATTTTGGGTGGTTTGATTTTCCATACCTCAGTTACCTTAAATACTTGAATTTTTGCCTAGGAAGACAAAGGCATGTGGTGTAGCTTATCCAGAGAGGGAATTTGGGTGCTCAGGGTCATGGGTGAGGTGGGTATTGGAGTCCAAATTTCCCCTACCTACAGAGCTTCCCCATCTGGCTCCAGTCTGCCTTTCTAGCTGTCTCTCCCTTCTCCTTTCAGGGAGTTCTAGCTGCTTTCTTCCTGTGCATGCCCCATGTCTGTCTCTCTGCCCTGTTGTGACCGTTTGTTCTCCCCCAGTGTGCCTTTCTTTACCATCAACTTCACGTGTCGACGTCTTGACCACACTCGGGGCCTGCTCAGATGCCCCTTCCTCCCTGAGGTCATCCTGACCCCTACACAGGAAGCTGTCTTGAGCCCCTTGTAAATCCTAGAGCAGGTTATCTGTGTTTCTTTTCCTATAAAGTTTTAGGCATCTGAAGGACATTTCTGATTTGTTTTGAAATTCCTTATAATACCTATGACCATTTAATTCAGAGAGGAAACACATGATGTATAAAAGAAGAGAGGAGGGTTACGCGGAGGGAGGGAGGGAAGAAGGGAATTGAGGATCAAGGACTCGAGCTGTCCATCTCACGCACATGCTGTTGTGACATCCATCATTTTATTTGACCCTCACCCTGCTGGGAAGGTAGGGAGAGTGATAGATTCTCTCTCATCTGTAAAGCAGCCATAATGAGGCTCACAGTGCCTTGTACTGGTCTCGGGGCATGTAATTGGCAAGTTGTGTAAACAAGCGAGAGCCTGGGTCCTCTTCCTACGAATGGTCTTGCATTATGTAGGAAGCTCTATGGGAGCCATTGAGCTTCCTCTGGGCTGAAACATTACACCTCTTCCCAGCATGTGGTGCAAGTCTGAGCCAAGGAACATCACACGTTCCTCTGCAAGAGAATACAGACAGGCGTGGTGGTCAGGAACCAGGCAAAAAGTGCCGGAATAGTGGGACTTCATCCTGGACTTTCAGCTAATGCACTAAGAGAGCTTTAATAAGAATGCATGGTTGGAATTTGAGTTCTCTTTTATAAGAATATACAGTAAGAGAAAATGGGAAGTTTTGCAGTTTTGAAATAGATATGCTTTGGTTTAAGACAAAATAGTCAAAGTGCTGAACTCTTAAAAACTTGGGAAAGAACATAGGCATAAAAACATGAGTGGAGATATGCGACTAGAAAATTGAGTCTGTATTTTTCCTTTAACCCTTTCCTAAATGCTCCTTCTGAGGGTGCTTTGGTATCTGTCACATCACTAGGAGGTCAGATGCCAAGAGCCATGATTTAAAACAGCAGGCTGTGTAGTTCTGCATCTTCAGGGAAGGCAGCAGACAGGAGGCCTGAGTGGGGATGATTTATTTGTAGTGAGCACCTCCCTCCCCTGAGAAATACTGAATGGACCGTAGAGGAGCCCCCTCCTCGCTGACCTGCAGGGGAGCCTCCCCTCTGGATTCCACCGAATTTCCAGTGCCAGATCCTGAGGTGGGAGGAGGTGTGAGTTCTCCAGGGTGTGCCCTGAGCCTGCTCTGCTAAGGAGCAAGAGGCAAAAGCCAGAGTCCCCTTTGGTCCAGATGCAAGCTGTAAAAGTCCCCGGTGTGTGGGTGACAAGACAGTGCGCATTGGCCTTGCAGAGTTTGGGTCACCAGATGCCTGGCCGTGCAGTCAAGCGAGGTGGAGTGCATTAGCTACATCGTGCCGCACCCTCAAAACTTGGAATCGCTAGCCACAGTCACTGGAGCATAACTTCCCAGCCCTGAGATCTGTCACACTGGGGAGATTGGCCCCTGGCTTCAAACTGGCTCTTGGGAAGGAATCTCTTGCCAACTTAAGGCTCTTTATGAGGAGAAGAATGCATGTTTTTTTCCATAATTTTCTAAGCTCCTCATCTGGCTGCTTGTGTTTTTTTTTTCTCACCTTTTCAGTTTCTCTTCCTTTTATCTTTCCCTTCTTTTTGCACCTATTAGCAAAGCTGTATTATCTCCCTAAACACTCCACTCTGGCTTCCTTTCTAACCGTGATGCCACTTCAGGCCTGGTAGTCTTTTTCATCCCTCCATCTGGGGCTGCCCAGGATGGCTGAGCTCATCTCTGCACCTCTGCCAGATGTGAGGAGAGGCAGGAAGACAGAGATTGAGGCCAGGGAGTGTTGAGCAGTGAATTTTGGGATCTCTGATACGTCCCACCAAAGCTGTATCAATGCCGACAGTTTTTAATAATCAAGAACAATATAGTTTTTAAATTATGTAGATGGAATATTTCCCTACAATGTGATTTTATACCCTGTCTCAGCAGTCATGATTCGATTTACTCTTTTGATAGACATTTAGATTTTTTCAAGTTTGTCATTATAGTAACACTAATAATGACATTCCCAGTTTTTTCTGCATTTACCATATCATACCTGGAACAGAAAGGGGAGCTAAGAATGGGTTCCCATGGGCAATGATAAACATTGGTGAAAAATTTGGTGGAATGATGTAAAATGAATTGTCGTACCCAGTGTTAGTGTTAGGGAGGGAAACAAGAGCTTGTTCCAGTGAAATCTAGCCAGAGTGAGGCCTCAGCTGCAAAGCCTCTGATAAGGACTGTGTATCTAATGTGGACTTCCAGGAGCCTCCATCCATGTCCAGTGTTTGAAGACAGAAAGGGCAAGGGTTTGTCCAGATGAGAGTGTGGCGGAAGTGTCGTCCATGAGGATTGGAACCAGAGTTGTGGGCAAAATGTGGAATAGCTCCCTACTGGGAAGTGGCTCTCAAACTTTAGCCTGCACCAGTGTCTCCAGAAATGCTGTTAAAATACAGAGCAGAGCGTTGCTACTTCACCCCAAGATTCACACTGGCCAGCTCTAGGGTGGGAGCCCAGAATGTCTCTAGCAAGTTCCCAAGTGTTGGGCCTTGGGTGTGGACGCTGCAGATCTGGGGACCATATTTGATGAGGGATTTGATCTTCTCTCTGTGTCCTCATTCACTGTCTGGAGAAGGCCCTCCTTCTCCCCTGTAGCCAGTTCCTCTTCTTGACCCATCAGGCTGGCATTAGAAGCATCCAGAGACCAGGGTCAGGCTCCATCTATCTTGGCTACGTGAAGATCTCGTGGCTGCCTGTACGTAGATGACCAGATGGCGGCCCTGTTCACAATGGCTGTGGTTGTACAGGCAGCTGAAAATATCACTCAGCTGTAGATACTAACAAGCAATAAATCACTCTGCAGACTGAGGAAGCAGCAGCCCAGATGTATGCAACCGAGCTCTTAAGTTGAAAAGATACCAGGTGAGCAGTCCGTTTAACTCAGCTCAGAGCCCTTTAGCTTCCAGGCTGTGGAATGTTTCTCTGGAATTTCAGAGCCTGCCCCACCCCCCAGGAGGTCTTCTTGGCTCATTCTCAGAGCCTTCGTCCTCCCACTGCCAAGATTCCATTCAAACATATATGGAATTTTGAAATTTTAGCTTGAATTTTAGGTAAGTTTAAGCTTTGTTGAGCCCGTTGTTTTAAAGGTGTCACATTTATCAGATCACATTTGCACAAGTGATCCAGAATACCATCCTAAATTCTAAACCCTTGCAGGAGGACCCTTTTCTCCTGTGGAAACACACTAGAAAACCAAGTCAGCAGCAGCAGCAGCCTGGGAACAAGGAAAGCTGGGCTGGTCTGCAGGTGAAGAGTTGCAGCGCTTGGCTGATTGCGGACAGGAAGTGGCACAGCCTGGCTCAGCAGCCAGGTTTGCATGGAGAGGACATGCAAGGAAGACGGGAGGACAGATGTGAGGGTGTTCTGAGATGATCTTGCTGCTCAGGTCTTTCCCACGGGCGTCTAAGCCTCCCCAGCAAAGCGGCTGGTACTCCCACGTGACTGACACCCATACACGAGGCAGCTCCCATGGTGGATGGACACATGTCGGTTCCCTGGGTGTAATCCACCTCCATTACTAACACGTAGTCCACTTCATGAATCAAGACTCAGTTGCTACCTTATATCCTGCAGCTTGTGGGAAGGCAGGGCGTGGAATAATTTCTCAGAGTGTGGGGGACTTGATGGAGTGGCAGATTAATTAAAAGCATACTGACTGCTTTGGCAGAGCCACCCGTCTGCACCCACTACCACTTCTTAGCAGTTCACATTCCTTTCTTTTTATTTCAGAGACCATTGTAATTCTTCTCTCTTGAGGTTCGCTTAAACAATTCTGTAGCACAAACTACCAGGAAAATGTGGTTGAGTACTGTATCACAACCTCAAGATCATGAACATCAATTCTATCCTTTTGCCATCTCTCCCAACGATTAGGTTTTCAGTATAACTTTCTAAGAAATGAGGCATTGCAGATTAGTCAGATTTGCACATTGCCTTAACTAGAGGTTGATTCTTGACTTCTGGCTCTACCTTTTTTTTCAACACTGTTTCTTAATTTTCTGTATTAAAAAGTAGTATGGTTTAACACATGTATTCAAAGGGCTTAACACAAGTATTCAAATAATCAGATAAGCGTATTATAAAAATTAGGGCTGCTTCCCAAGAGGCAACTGCCTTTAACACCTTTAACTTTTCTTTTGATGCTTGTCTTTCTGTTTCCCTGGAAAATGCTTCTAGAACAATTTTTCAATTTCTTACCCAAGGACATCTTTTCACTTCCTAGAGGGAGCAGTTGCTCTTCTGTTCTCTCCCTTTCCCCACACATATTTCTCCTCCCCATCTTGCCAGTAGAGCTGTGTCATCATTTTTCATGAAAGCAGCATTTGTTGTATGCATTCTTAGGACTGTATAAATAATGTTTTTGATGGAATCAAGTCACAAACAATGATTAAGCTTCCTTTCTTGCACAACTTTCTATTTTTCAGGGAATTAATAGCTGCCCTTTTTTTCTCACTAATTGATTTTTACTAAATTCCCCCACTAAATTAGTAAAATGCTTGAGCACAAGTAAATGATAAGCATCTTTTCTTTCTTTCTTTTTTTTTTTCTTTCCTTTTTTCTTCCTTTCTCCTTGCCTGTGGCTCTCCATCTTACTCTCCTGTTTGGAATGATCTTGTACCACAGACCTGATTTTCAGTACACCACAACTCTCGGAATTCCCTTTTCTCTCTGCTTTGTTAGATTCCTTGTTTTCAAGTCCTAACATCTTCCTCTTTTCTGGTTTATTTTTCCCAGTAACTTCCCATGAAAGGGACTATGGGAAGTCACCTTTTGTGTCTGAAAATGTATTTATTCTGTGTCATATTAGATTAATATTTTTGGCCAGTGTAGAATTCTGGTTGAAGAGGACTTTATTCCAAATTCTGAAAATATTGCTGTATCGTCTCCTGACCTTTCCATGCAAGAAGTGAAATGACACTTAATTCCTGATCTTTTGTGTGACATTTTTTTTAAACCTCTTTGCAAATTCTATATTTTATGATGATTCGCCCTGGGATCAGGTTTGTTGTTGTTGTTATTTGTTTTTTTGCTAACAGTACTGATTTGGGCCCCTTTAAAGCTGAAAATTCATGTCTCTCAATTCCAAGAAAATTTCTTGTTTTATTTCCTTGATTATTTTCTTCTTCTGTTTTCCCTTCTCTTTTATGGAACTTCTGTTACCCAGACAATGAATGTACTAGGTTGATCCATATTTTCCTTATTTTTACCATCTCCTGGTCTTTATTTTAATTTCTCAAGTTTGTCCTCTATTCTTTCTTTTAAAATTTTTTTTCAATTTTAATACTTAAAGGGTTTTTTAAAAATTTCTGAGCAGTCCCTTCTTTATAGCTTACTGTTGTTTTAAGAATCCAATATTTCTCTCTCTGAAGATATTGTTTATGGGGTCCGTATGTTTATTTTTATTTTTCTTCAGATCCTCCTCTGGTTTGTTTCCTTTGCATTCCCTTTGCGGTTTATTTGCTGTCCTTGGTGTTGGAAGCTTTTTTGAAGTTCCCGGGGATTCCCGGCTTCTGACCCTGCTCAGGAGCAAGAGGCTGAGCCGGTGACAGCCCTGTGCCTGGAGCAGCCTGGCCACCCGATGGCCTATGCTTCGGTCTCGGTCGGGAGGACAGCGTGGTCGCTCGCCCCTGTGGGTTGTCCCCATCGGCTGGTTCCTTGGCCCGGGAGCTGTCTTTCTGCCTGTGGGTAGGGTGGGAGAGAGGATGGGTGTCTGGCTCCTAAAGAGGGGAGGAGACCCTTCTCACCCTTCGTTTCTCAGATTATTACTTAATCTACTGTGTTTGGTGTGGTGCGTCGCTCGGGCTTCTGTGCTGGGTCTGTCTGTCTGGATTCTAATCCTTTCCCCCACAGAGTGAACCTTCCTTCTGCAAAGGTTGGAGAGAGGATTGGCCTCTCTGGGTTTCAGGGACCTTGTGACCAACTGGTCCTTACCGAATACCTCCAATTTCTGAGTCTCACCATTCCTGGAAAGGTTAAGTTGTTTTTCTTTGCTACATAGTTTGTTCTTCTATCTGTATTTTGTTTAAACAGACCTAAAAATATCTCTTCTCCTCCTTTGCTCCCTCTCTCCCCCACTCCCTGTCTGTGGGATTTCCTAACCCTTTTGGAAAGTGTAGCTGCCACGTGCCCTTCAGTTATCCAGACCATCCGGAGCAAAGCATTTCTTGATGCATTGTTATTAATTAATTGTAAGTGTTATAATTAGTATTTGTTATATAACATATGTTATTATATACTGTAGACCTTATTTAGATTTGGTCAGTTTTCCTAATAATGTCCATTATAGCAAGAGAAAATCCCAGCCATGCATGGCATTCGTTTGTGATCTCTCTTTAGCCTCTTAGACAATTTCTTGGGTTTTTTTTCATCTTGCACAATATTGCCATTTTTGAAGAGTATGTCAGTCATTTTATAAGCTTGACTTCAGTTTATCTAATGCTTTTGGCTGATTAGATGTAAATTATGCGTTTTCGATAAGAATAACATGAAAGTACTTGTTCCCCATGTATCACACTGGAGGACACATGATGTCAATTTGTCCCTTTACTGGTGGTGATAACTCGGATCACAGGTTTTTCCAGTGTCATTACTATTTTTTCTTTCATTGTGTATCTTGTGGGAACATACTTTGAGACCGTGTAAATATCACGTTACTCTTCTGGAGGGGGTTATAGCTCAGGGGTAGAGCATTTGCCTACCATCCGTAAGGTCCTGCGTGCTGGGTCTGATTCCTGGCACCACAAAAACAAAACAAAGCAACAGAACAAAACCTGATACTCTTCAAACCTTCACCTACTAGTTTTAGCATCCCTTGGCTATTCTTGTATGAATCAGTTGTTAAAATGATTGTCAAGTGCAATTTTCTTCTCATCGCCTATCCACTTTTGAGAGTAATTTTTCTTCTTTAACTTGAAGATTATATCTTTAATTAGTTTGGGACTTTTTTTTTTTTGGTACTGGGGATCGAACTCGGGTCCTTGCATTTGCGAGGCAGGCGGCGGAACCACTGAACTAAATCCCTGGCCCATTTTGGGACATTTTTCAATCACTTTCTCTGTGAATTTTACATCTATGTAATTCTCACTGATCTTTCCCTTTGGAATACTATTAAAAATATTAAACTTTTTTTTCATTCTCTCCTTACCTTTTATCTTCCAGTTTTGTTCCTCAAGCTTTCCACATTTGCATCTCTGTCTGCTGCATGCTGTGTGATTTTTTTCATCTATTTTCCCATTTTCTTTACCTGTGACTAGCATGTTTTTACTCATCTGTGATAATTTAAATTTCAGTGGCTGTTTGTAGAAGTTCTGTTTCATCATTTTTCAAGTCTGTCTGCCTGGCCTTTTTTTCTTAGTATCTTTTTTTCTTATGTTTTTAATTCCTTCTTTAATGTCTTTAATCATTTGAGATACTTAGTTTATATTCTCTGGTTATCCAGTTTTCTGAATTCCTCGTAAGGCCTGATCTTGCCATTCATCTACCACCTGTTGCTTTGATTGCGTTGTTTCCCAATAGCTCTTACAATTTTGGAATGTGAGTTCATCCTCTCTGAGGCTTTCTGTGGGGATCTTTGCAGCCTGGAATAAGGCGATATTTTCCAGGGGGTTATTTGTTCCTTCTTGGTATTTTGCTTCTTCCAGGTGTTCCAGAGGCCCCACAGAGATAAATCACTTTCCACCATTAATTCTTCACTTGGCGTTTCCATGGTCTGCAGATAGAGCCTGTTAAAACCCAAACGTCCATGTGGGCGACTGTCTGTTAAAAGTTCTCAGGGGAGACGCTATTCGCCCCATCACCATCCTAGGCGTGGGTTCAAAAAGGGAAGTGAGTTGTGTTGCTTCCGTGTACTGGTGAGTGGCCTCTCCTACCCCCCTCTTCCCCCATTGCATGGGCCTGCAAGGCTTTATGTACAGGTCTCACTTCCTGCTCTCGCACTTCTGAGGCTCAAAGCCAGGTCCCTTGCCTACCAGGAACATAAAAACCAGAGCCCTGCATTCCTGATTGAGAGTAGTGACAACCTCCACTCTGCCCTGGGGTCCCCGCCCACTAATTGTAACTTTCTCTTCATGTTTGGTCCCTGGTGACTTATCTTTTCCTGTGCCCTCAGCTGTGAATTTAAAAGGATTTTCATTATATTTCATCCTGTATTTCTACATGTTTTATGGCAAGAGCATTTTGAAAAGGAAGACTCCATCAGTCTTACCGTCCAAGATTTTGTCAATGCTGATCTGAAGTTGTCACCTTGCCTGTTCTTTTTGCCCTTGTAGGTTTATGCTTTTTTTCTTTTCTAGGAAGAGGCAGAGATAAAACATAGTAGACAAAACATAGGTCTCATTGGAATTGCAGAGAAATTAAGAGTTAAGAAGTGACCACATTGTAGAGGTTGTTTTTCCACTGTATTGACTGTAATGATGGTATTACACTATCAGCTCAAAACCCACAAAAACTTTGGTTGTCTTGGTCATAACTGTGTTGGCGTTTTGCGCTTGGATGCTGCAAGCTGTAATCTAATCATTCCTAAGAGTTCCACTTTCCCAGGCCAGTGCAGTCTTTCCCATGTCATTGCCGACCTCTCAGGGAGCCAACGGGCTATGACACACATTTTTTATGCTAGGGCCAGAGAACTATTCACTCTTTCAAACTGCCAGTGTTTCATTCGTAGGATAACCAGATGACATTTCAAGTTTGTTTTACCTGTCACGAAAAGTAGTGGTTTAAGCCATCGTTAACATTCTTAGACACTTTGCCTTTGAGTTATAGGTCAGGCTTGTTTGAATCAAGTTAGTTTTTTCGTTGAGGCATTTCTTTCAGATGTTTTCAGTATACTTCTGAAATAACAGATCCATGGGTAACGATTGCATGTTTGAAGACCATGTTCTAAAAATAATCCAAATCTTTTGCACTGTCAGACAGCTGAAACTTTATTTTCAGTATATCAAATTGTAAACCAATAAAATCAATGGTATGGTATCTTTGCCGGTATCTTAAGCAATCGTACCATAGATATATTTAGTGAAATTTATTACTTGCAGACTGATAGAACTCATGAATTATTAAAAGGATCAACATATGGAACCCTCTCTTTCCTCATTCCAAATTCTTTTAATATGGCTTGTGTTGAGCCATCTGACTGGCTTCTGTCCATCCCACTGATGGATACCACAGCCAGATGAGGGCTCTTATAAATGATTGCCTTCCTTTCCAAGCGAGAGGAGGATGAAATGTCAACTTTTTCCTCTACTACCTGAAAAGCAATCAGCGGCCACCCTTTCTGCTCTTCTTGACAGTAGTTTGGCATTAGAGAAGAAGGGTGGGCAGTGAGCCAAATGTGAATTTCAGTGCTATATAAGAAAAAACTGAAGTAGCTAAAACTCAGATAATAACAGGAATTTTCAAGAGGCATTCAGATGGGTTTAACCTGTGAGCCTTCAGTAAGCTAACTGCAGCCCAGACGTTTCTGAACTGCAAGTTTTAATCCCTTCTTTCCTGGTGATGATCTGAGTTACTTGAAGTGATTTACTGACTCTCTCTGCAGCATTTTGCTCATCTGGAGGACTGAGTTTAGGGATGATGATCATAATAGCTGCAGAAGAATAGTGTAACAGTCGGTAACTGATTACTAATTGGCGTCAAGGCCTTTGAAAAGGACATTTTGGAATCAAACCCGAGTTCAAGGTCATTTATTAGCTTGACCTTGTGCAGGTTTCTCTCTCTGAAAGCTATTATTCTTATCTGTAAAATGGGAATAATACTTACTTTAGAGGATTATTATGAAAAATTAAGGATATCACTTAGGAGGGAGAATTTTGTAAGTGACATGCTGTCAACAGTGAAGTGTTGTTCGTTGTAAGGCCACCAGCACAGCTGTCCTTGGTCCTTGGGCTATTGGCTCCCGGGCTCCCACAGATACCAAAACCCATCGATGCTCAGCTTCCTTATATATAATGGCATAAAAAGGAGGTGCACATCCTAAAGTCCGTATAATAGCAGACCCAGTGTAACTAGTTATACCGTCTTGTTTAAGGAATAATGACAAAGAAAGAAGTCTGTATGTCCTCAGTACAGACGGTTTTTTTCAGGTGATTTTTATCCACAGTTGGTTGAGTCTTTGGATGCAAAACCTGCAGATATAGGGAACCAGCTGTGTAATGCTTTATCACATGGAAGCATGAACTTAGAATTGAGTGGGACTCTGGAGAGGAAAATTGACATTGGCAGGAGGGCATCCTTTGTACCCAGAAAAGCCCTCTTGTATATTTTATGTCATCTGACCCTTCCCACCCCAACAATAGCATTGTTAGCTCCATTCTTACAGATGAAGGGCAGGAAATGTACGAGATTTTTTCCAAGACTCACCTCCTCATCCCTCACTTTTAAATGAGCATGGAGATCTGAAGAAGCCTAGTGATTTGTTTACAGTGCAAATGCTCTGCATGTCATTTCATCTGCTATAACATACTGCCAAATTTTCATAGTAATTCTTTTCATCTTGCATACAAACGGCTCCCAAATTAAATAGGAAACACAGTGGCATATAATTACATTGACAGTGTTAATACAGAAAGACTCTGTCCTGGCTTTATGATGCTAAGTGCCCTTCCCAACTGAAAAAATAAACTAAACTACTGAATGAAGTACTGGAAAGCAATTTTAACCTATTCCCGAGCTGACATGAAAGTGAGGTATGTACTATGCCCCGAAACAAAGTGGAGCCGGGTATCCTGGGAGTGAGCGGAAGCCAGAGTTGGTTTTTGCTGTGGAGCTCTTTTCGAAGAGCTTCCTTCCACCTAATCGCTGTGTGAAGGAGGCACAGGATGCAGGCTGGGTGTCTCACATGAACTTCTGCTTGTGTCTTCAGTGAAAGGGTGAAGATGTGTTGGGATTGGCTTTGGTGTAAGCTGTAGCCACAAGCCACCTCCCATGGATTGTGGCCAAGTATGATCCAGATAATCCCGAGAAGGGAATTTGATGGAGTGTGGCCCTGAGTTGCTGGGAAGTAGATGTAAACCCAGGCTTCAGGAACCCATCTCAGGTCTAGGTCTCAAATACTTTTTACTAATAAAGGAAATGAGTAGCTCATAGTCAGAAGCACAAAGCCATGAAGAAATAAGGCAGCATCCTGAACGAGAACCAGCAGAAACAGGCCTGTAGACTTCTAATCATAAGATCAGATTATCAGATTCAAGGAAATGGTTCAGAATGTATCCCAAAGAGGCAGTGATGGAAAATATGAAGAAGTGTGACATGGAGAACAGAGGTCCAATGTATGTCTGATCAGGGATGCAGAAAGAAGTGAAGCAGAAGAGAAAGAGTTCTTTTACAAATGATAATAGCTAACAATTTTCCAGAATTGTTGAATGACACCAGGCCTCAGACCTTGAACACCAACAAACCACAAGCAGACTAAGTAAAAATAAACATACAACTAGGTAATGAAAGAGCAGTACCCCAAAGAAAAAGAGAGCTCTTGCAAGCATCTAGAGGGAAGTATTCAGAAGAAGTATTTAGCCTGCTCATCTCCTTGGCTCAGGGATTTTAGCTGTCGGAGAGTCACAGCCACTGAGACTTCAATCCATCCACACGTGGTTGGACACTTCCCGAACCTACCATGTAGAAAACTCGTTTATGAGCAGATTCTTGTAAATAGGCAGCAGGACAGTAAGTTGATGACTTACCGTCTTATTTAGTGGAGTCCACAACCCTAAGAGGACTTCTGGCCTTTGATTTTCTTCATCTTCCATGAGTCGGTTTCATGTGTAATCAGGGAGATTGGGTCTTCAGCATTAAAAACACCTAATTATTATTTGAGAGTAAACAGAATTAAACACATGTGGCAACAGGTAGACTTCAGACTTGTCCCCAACACATTTCTCTCTTGAGCTGAGTAAGACGCTGTTTGAAGATGCCCTCAGGTCTGTAATTCTCCAGTTTCCCAGTCAGCACAGCCTGGGTCGTTGGGGCTGTAAAGGTTTAATGGTTAAGTCCGCATGGGCTACATTACTGATTGCCCCTTTCAAATCTCCCAGTAACCATTAACATAAATACCATCTCACCGTTTTGGACAAGGGACACCACCCTTCTGCGCGTTAGTAATACGATGCTAATGCTTAACCCTTTGGTTGCTTTGTCTGCTTCAAAGGCCTTGGCCAGTGTGCACTGATAGGAGTCTCTTTGAACCTAGAGGAGAAATGAAAGGGTTAACGCCTTTTGGTCTTGCCCTTTGACCACTTCAGGATGAGAGGCATGATGAAATACTTTTCAGAGTCTTCAGTGGAAACACATCATGCATAATTGGAGCAAAAAAGAATAAATCAAAGCTTTTTCCCCTTTTAGTCTGGTAATTCATAATTGAAACCACATTGAGGTAAGGGTTGATAACTTTAAAACAACCAAGAAAACTGCCCTTTCTATCAAGGTAGGAATAGGTAAGACTGCTCATTACCAAGGGCTCAAAGCTTCTGTGCAACAGGGCTGTCCTCCTCTCTTCCTTCTCCACCGACTGCTCGCTCTCCTGCTCAGGCAGACCGCCTCCATTTAAATCAAATGTAGGTGGACTCGGATGTCTGCTGAAGCCTCTTACTTTCACATGACATTATACACAGTGGCATAAAAAAGGCTCTGATACGGCGAGTAAGAGTGATTAAATTTGGAGGCATCCTGGATTGCAACTTGGCTACTCATGGGCGGAGGTTCAGTTTGGGTTAGGTCAAAAGAGTCCCGTAGTTGGTCATGAAACAGGATTTTCCTCACTCTTGATCTGACAGTCCCCAAGTAGCTCCAGCAAGAACATTTTAGAACAACCAGCAAGGCTACTCACTCTGAGCATCTTCCTGTTTCTATGGGGTAACCTGGGCCAGAGTGGCTGTGGTGAGGCTCATAGGGGACACCCATGACCCTTGAGCTGTAAGAATGCAAAACAGGACTGCACAAGGGCCCGGGCCTTCCTTGGCACGGGACGGCCAAGGGCACAGCTGGTTGTCTAGGTCTGACTCTCCAGGAGGAAAGCCCCCTTTGACTGGTCACTGACTTTAAGTTGTCTCTCCAAATCCTTTCTTCCAGGGCCTCCTGGCAGGCACCAGACCTGACAGTTGTAGCCATCACGGATTTCTTTTATGTGACTGCAGTATAGCAATACAGGATTTCTTCCCGGAGTTTCCATAATGAATATCCAGTTGTAGGCGTGGGAAGCGGGCTTTGGGGGGAGAGGGGGTGGGTGAGAGGTGAACCCAGCATTAGGCCAAATGCCGGTGCTTTGTTGGAATAACACTCACTTCTTCTTCCGGCGTCACCTCCCACCTTTGACAGAGTGCTTTGGAGTATGTTTGGGAATCGCATGGACACCGGGATTCCCAGGGTGCAGCTGTGACAGGCTGGCTCTGCCTCGATGCTGGGCCTCTGTTGCTGGATGCCTGGTTTCATGCCCCATCTTGCCATGGTGGAGACTTAACCAGGTAGCAGGGATAACTGCCAGCATCGTTTGCCTTGGAGTCTTGAGTAAATTATGGAGGTTTGAATTTGCCTGATTTCCTGCAGAAAGTGGGGTCAAGAGGTCCCAGACTGTAGACACTCTCTGTGGCCAGCCAGCAGGGGGTCGGCCCTGAAGGGCATTTTGGAGGTGACTAAATGCCATTTCTGAAATGCTCCTCTCTGGTGGCTTTTTCTCTGGGAGTTGGTTTGTTGACCCTACCCCAGTGGAGCGGAGGTTCTGTGGATGTGTGCACCCCAGTTACAGCTGCCTTGCTCTACCCCGTCACGGAGCTCCACAGGCAAATGGGTTTGCGTCTAAGGAATAGAAAGGCAGTTGGCATGGCAACCTCACTGCAGATCAGTTTCCTGCACACACCCATTTGAAATAGATCAGAAAAGTAGCCGTGTTAGTTTATCAGTTGAGCAATATTCGGGGAAAAAGTTTTTGCCAAATAAGGCTCCTCATGCCTGTCTCTGAGTTCTGTGCCCCCTCCTTGGTGGGGGTGGCTTTGCAGGGCCTTTCACTGTTACTCAGTTTTCCCGGGGCTTCTGTGGCAGGCCCTTTCCTGCCGGTCCTTGAAGATGCCACTCAGCAGGTGCCTTCTCATGTCCTTCCGACTGTGTGGAGCTCTGTGACTTCTTCCTCTGGAAGAGCTCAACGCCTGCTTGTACTGTCCATTATTTGCATTGTAATTATCTTTTGCCCCCACCAGATTATGAGTATTTTGAGAGGAAGGAATGTGTTTCTCTTTGCAGTTTTAGCACTATTCCAGGCTTAGAGTGTATGGTCAAGAAATGTAGACTGAATGAAATAATACTAGCAGGAGTAATTGGAGAATTGCTAAATCCAGTGATTTAGCAGGCAAGAAAAATACAAATTGGGAAGAACAGGAAGTGTTTTGTGTCCATTTTAAACCATCACTCGGGACACCCTGTGTCGAGCCTTCTGCTAGATGTTTCTGCACATAATCTTATTTAACCATCTTTATGCGGTGGTCACAGTGCCCATTTTACATTTTACAGATGATGAAACTGATACTCAGAAAAGTAACAGGCCATGTCCAAAACCAGTAAATGGCAAGGCCTAGATTCCAGGCCTTGGTTAAACTCCCCGTAAAATCTTATAGATCTTCAGAGTGCTCTACACAGTATAAGTACCTCCAAAATGAATTGGCTATGTTGGAAACCATTTCAGACCTTATTGCTTATTTGAGTGTCCATCAGCTATTTGTGTCTGGGTATTAAGGACAGACAGAATGTGGCCTGGATCATTTGGGTTTAACTTATTCAGTTTTTAACAAGTTTGGTTTTTGTTTTTTTGAGCAGCACTAGGCACTATACTTGGTACTGGGTGATACAGCTCCTGTGGTCGGGGGGCTTTCGGGACAGGTAAAATACAACAAATAGGAAAGAAAAAAGAAGCCACAGAAGGAAAAGCGCTGTATTTAAGGAGGAAGAAGCAGATGTAGAATCCAGACATTTGTGCCAGCCCACATTTAATTTAAATGGAGGGGATTTGCCTGAGCAGGAAAGCAGTGGTGGCAAACCTATGGCACAGGTGCCACAGCAGTCTGTTTGTATCATTGAAAGCTCTAAAGGATCACATTCACTGCCTTAAGGCATGCTGAGGTGAAGACAGAGGAAGAACCTCTTCCTGTAGAGTTCTTGTGCTGAGAGAGACCTCAGGTTGCTTTTGTCACCCCCACCCAACTTTTGAGGCACAGAGGAGAGCACAGAGAGATGGTTCCTCACACAAGATCAGCCACCGGCTGCCATTTCTCCAGTGCCTGTGCATCCCAGGTGCACCGCATGCATGGCCTCACTGGTGCTCGGTAATGCTGCCTAGAAAAGTAGTAATAAAGTAGCGGGACTTTATAGCTACCAAAGCTGGGGTGCAAGAGAGACAAAGTGCTTCTCCCAGGTCACACAGCTGGCTGCTAAGTGAAGGAGGCTGGCTTCAGATTACGGACTCCGGACTCCCAAAGGGGCTGCGCACATACTGCCTCACTTTCAGAACCATCTGCATCAGCCCTGGCAGTACGTCCTGCTGCAGAGAACGGAGCCTGACTCTCATAGGTATCTGCACCACAGCTTGTTTGTCACCTCCTGTGTCATCTCTGAATCTGCATTGGTGGGAGATGCTGGCCACACTCAGCCCTTCACATGCCATCCTCCATCCTGTCCCCCCCTCCCTGCCCATGCACTCCTACCTCCAGCTGGCACATGGGATGGACCCAGATCTGTCCTTCTGCCAGAGCGTGGGCTCCCTCTCTGTGACTCCACCTTGCCCTCAGATCAGGGTGCTGAAATTTTCAGGGCACCTCAGTTCAAACTCCAGGGCATTTGTTTCCCGAATCCAAGCTGCGCACGTCTCCAGGAACCTTCCTCACCTTCCAGTGTCTTCGCAGCATGCAACTGTGTTGGTGTTCTCCTCCCTTCTGCCCAAGAACAGACCTCATTTTGTTGGCGTTTAATAGTTTTTCCTTCTGCTTCAGTGGTATATTTACCTTTTTAAATTTATGTGCTCCCTTCGTCTCAGCATTATATATTTGGTGCATTTCTGTCCCACGTACTTGCTGAAATCATAGCGTTTGAGTGGGCCCTTGCTTTTTGGCTCATGTGGGATAACAAGGATAAAGAATTTTAGAAGTTTTTGTCTTGGAGAAGAGGTAGGAGTAGTGAGCCCTGGAGTTCCCCACATTTCCACTTTCTAGAGTCTATAAAATGATGTTTGCCGTGCACTTCACTGAGTTTATAGGAGAGTGTGGAGGGGCTGGAGCTGCCCATCTGGATTCTGGAATCGTGCCGGCTGGGCTGATTCCCAGTTCCATCCTTTACAAGCTATAGAGCCTTGAATACTGTTCATTGTTTCTGATCTTATAGTTCCGTCATCTGTAAAAAGAAAACAATGACCATACCTACCCTGGAGGTTGTGGCGAGTCTTCATTGAGATACAAATGAAAGCACAGTGCCTAGCACTTAGTAAATGCTCAGTAAATCTTAGCCATTTCAGTATCACACATTAAATTATTGTACACACTTATGAAATCTTTTTTATTTTCCACTTAAAATGGCATTTTTCAAGTGGGCCTTAAAGTGTCCAGAGGAGTAAGGAGTGGGTTGGAGGTGGTAATGGCAGATAGACCATGACCTCTCCCTCACAGATTGTGACTGAAGCAAGGGGCTACTTAGTGACTGCACTTTCCATAAAAGTCAAGAAGAGGTGAAGACTGAGACTTGAGGGAGAAAACTCAGAATGATTCCTAGAAATGTAATCAGATGCTAGGGTACAAATACTACAATCTAGCCTTCCTGGACTACAGGGTCAGGGTGTGATGTCACGAAAGCGGAGGTGGGCACTGAGAAGACGGGACCTTTCCTGCTGGGCTCCGGCTTGAGACGCCTATTTGGGGGGCCATTTGGGCTTTAATATCCTGGTTACATTAGGACTTCAGGATCCCATTTGGGCTCCCTGAGCTCCTGCCCCATGTGTACTCCACGTGTTCGTGGACGTTTCCTGTCCCACGCTGCGACATCTGGCCGGCAGCTGTTGTCACGTACGTGGCGATGGGTGTCCATCAGTGATATGATGAGTTGGATGTGGGACCTGGGGAATCAGTGTGAGGGGCTGGAGGGAAGAGGAAGGCAGCCAGAGTTCCAGTAGGACCTCCGCATTCTCCTCTGAGTGGAGGAGTTCGGGTCTGTCTTTAAACATGCTCATTTATGAATGCAAGTGTGAGTGAGTACTAGAGTGCCGCTCAGTTGGACACTTACAAATGGTTAAGGCGGACATTTTTGTAAAAACTTAATGTAATCATTATCACAAAACCATCATGTTCTTTAAGTGAATGGATTATGAGATATATAAATTACATCTCCATAAAGTTATTAGAAGTGTAAGCACAGGGCCGGGGATTTAGCTCAGTGGTTTTGCTGCCTGCTGCGCAAGCACAAGGACCCGAGTTCGATCCCCAGTACCAAAAAAAAAAAAAAAAAAAGTGTAAGCACATTATATAATCTTTTCTTGTTATCAGTACAAAGATACTTGCTTACATTGTTACACTTAAAAAATGTAACATTTTTTAAAAATGTAACATTTTAATGGTAGGAAAGAGACTGGATTTCTCTCATTCTTCTTCAAGCTTTATTTTGAACAAATTTCAAACATACAGAGAAGTTTTGAGAATTGCACAGTGAACTCAAATTCACTGTGTAGATTCGCACATTGTGAGGATTCCCTTCGTTCCCTGCGTGCAGAGGTTCTGGACTTTGATATGACAGTGGATTCTGTTTCGTTGCTTTCATTTTGCTGTTTGTTTTATTCTTGTCTTTCCTTTTCTTTCTATGTTCACTATGCTGGCTGATTATCGGTCCCTGTGAACTAAAAATTCACAGCCCTCCCATCTTCTGTACTTAGAATGTGTATAACTTCCTTGACAGATTCATTTTGTCCAGATTTTGTACGTACTTTCTCTAGAACCTCCTATTAAATGGATGTTGGACCGCCTGGATTTTCTCCTCTTTTCTGTCCTGTTTTTGTTTTTGTTTTTGTTTTAATCTCTTTTTTGTTCACCAGTCTGGAATATTTTATCATCTTTATCTTAGAATCTTGCCGTTTTTAAAAAAACTAAATGATCATGTTTTTAATGTCCAAAAGTTCCTTCTGGCCTTTGACAGATCATTTTAAATAAAAACAGCAATTTATTCTTGTTTCACGCATGAAAAATCTTATCTCCCTGAGGATGTAATTTATTGTTGTTTGAATTTCCTTCTGTGCTTCTATTGTCTCTGTTTCTGCTGAGTTCCTTTTTCCTTTGCTCCTTGGTTTCTGTTGCTCCTACTGAAGATGCTCTCGAAAAGTCTGTGATTCCAGAATCTGTTCGTGATTAAGAGGGAGACACTAAAAGCTAATCACATGTTCTTTGTCTGAGGCCGCTTGTTGCCCAGAGGGTGTCCGGGGGCTGCCAGGCTGCCACATGGCCACCAGCGGCTTAGGAACTGGGCGGGAACAGGCTCCTCATTCCGCACAGAGATGTCTGAACTGGGCAGATTTTGGTCTAGGTAATGGTGCCGAGACATGGTGTGAGTCTCCTGGACTTGCCGTCATGGGCCCGGGCTGGCCGTCAGCAGAGGGGCCACTCGGTACATCCACAAGTTCACTGTCAGGTGGGGAAAATGTGTCACCCGTTCTCCATGTCAGTGGGGTTTGATGGAAAGAGGCAGGCTCATCTCTGCAGTTGATATTTGTTGTGTGTTAAGCGGTTTGCAGGGCACTGATTAAGGAAGCATTTTCCTAACGGATTAAAAAAACCTCAGTTGCCAGAAGGATATGTAGCATGCAGGTTTGTGTGGTATGTAATGCTTAATACAAATAAAATGAAAAAGAAAACACTATTTTTAGCCTGTCTGCCCTTGGCTGTGCCAGTATCTGGAGCTTCAGTTTCCTCAGGGAATGAGCTTCCCCTCTCCATCTCGGTAGGAAGAGCCATTTTCCGTATCTAACTGCTCCTGATTCCTAAGCACCCTGTGCTCCCAGTGCCACCCCACCTCTTACCTGGCCAGGCCTGGTGAGTTTGCTCCCGATCTTCCGTGGGGTGCCCGCCGGCCATCCCCCGCAGGCCTTGTCCGCCCACGCCCACTCCGTGGCCTTCTGAAGCCCTTCCTCTCTGTCACCGGCTGTTGCCTCTTCTCTCATCAGCCGCCCGTGTAGTGGTGTGAGCGAGGGAATGGAGGTCTGTGCCTGCCTTCGGTCTCAAGTTTAAGCTGAAGTGTCTTCTCAGCTGCACAGTTCTCTGCTGTTTTTGGTGGTAGAGAGCCAGAGCTCCCTAGGCAGTCTGTACCGACCTTGAGGACAGGGAGACTTGGACTTGCTCAGCTCTCAGACTGGCCACTGCCCTGCCGGGTGTGCTGATGCTGTTGGGTTCTGCCCTGCCCCACGCTCACCCGCACTCCTCTGTCCTCGCAGAAGTGGAGCAGTGTGAGCAACCCACTCTTCCTCCCGCTGATCCCACCACAGTCACAAGGCTTCACCGCCATTGTCCTCACCTACGACAGAGTGGAGAGCCTCTTCCGGGTCATCACCGAGGTGTCCAAGGTGCCCAGTCTGTCCAAGCTGCTGGTCGTCTGGAACAATCAGAATAAAAACCCCCCAGAAGGTAAGGAGTGTGGGAAAGGCTGCTTCCCCTCCCGGGTGCCTGGCTTGGGCTGGGATGTGGTTCTCAGCGCCACTGACTTTGCATGGCCACATTTACGACTGGCCTCTCTATTGGAGATGAATTCTCCTGCTTTGTCAGCAGCAGGCGTGGTCCGGAGGAGCCTGGCCGGCTCTCTGTCATCGAATCTGTGTCTGAGGGTGGCCCACTTAGCTGCAAGCCCTGGCATCCTCTGCAGCCACAAGTGTCTGAAGGCTTAGGAGTCAGGAGGATCAAAGGCTCCAGCCTTGGGAAAGTGGGGCTCTGCTTCCCTCAGCCATCCAGCCGATTTGTTTACATGAAAACTCAGTTTAAAAGGCATTAGTTTTCTCCTTCCTTATCTCTGATACTGTGTTCTCCTTAAGAAAAAAAAAAAAAACTCTAAAAGGAAGGAGCCAGCAGAGCACCCCTGGCGAGCTCCTCTGAGGCTGCCATTGGTCCCCCCAGTCACGCTGTCCCATGCCATGGCCGCCCCTGCAAGCGGCTGGCTGGTGGCTAGGGTTGAGGACTATTTGATTAATTGGATTTGTTTTTAATTTGGGATGCATAGAGTACGTTCCACCTGCATTTAGTTTCTCATTCGGTCTGTCTATTACTGGTCCTAATCCCAGGGACTTCAAAGCTCCTGCCATTTATAGCCTATTAAAGCCAGGAAGTTTCTGATGGATTAGAGCGAGGAATGAGTTTGAAGTTTGTAATGTGCACCACCGTCACCGATAAGGTCTAGTTTATGGCCTGACAGTAGTATCTGTGCTTTTTATGGCTGGTGCTTTTAATTGGTTATGTGAAGCCAGGGCAGTCAGCCCGCAGACTCCCAGTGGTGGATCTCTCTGGGAGTGGTCCATATTTCTGCCTCTCATAGGCAAATCAGAATTTGCTCAGGAAAATTCTTCAGTGCCTTCTGAGACACTGAAAAAACATCTTCATGGGATCTTTGTGCTCTGAAAAAACTCCTATACTTTCGTCCTAGGTTTAGGAAGCTATACTTTGTGTGAATAAGACGTGTATTTTAAGTACAAGTCCTATATTATGCCCCGAAGCACAACTTTTTGTTTTTTCTTACGAGCCAGCTTTCTGTGTGACGTTTTTCCTTCCCTCAAACTGTATCAGGGCCGGTTTTCTGGATTTTTATTCTGCTTGTTCCGTTTTTAGTAAAGAAGAGGGAAAGGGGCAGAGAAAAGGGAAGGTATTGGTATCACAACAGTCAGGAAGGAGAGAATGACAGGGAAGGGAGCAGTAGAGGGAATTCAAAGAGGCAGACAGAGAAGGAAGCTGACAGGGGCAGTGCCAGCCACTCGCCCCCTCCACAGTGATCTTGCCCTGAGGTGGACTCCATGGCCTTGGCCGGCTAATTCGCCCCTTCACTTGGCCTGCATTTTAAGAAGGAAGGCCTCGCGGGTCTGGAACGGCCTGTATCACGCCGCAGTCGCTTGCATTCCTACAGGAACAGCCAGCTCGGGGACAGCCGTGAGTCCCTCTGTGGGCAGTGGAAAGGCAGAGGGCAGATTCTGCAATGGAAGTGGTGGGGACACTGATGGCTCTGACTGGGCCACTCTGCAGAGTGCACACATACTGAACAATGGCTCTGTACTCGTCATACATGCAAGTACCATTTGTTAATCAAAAATAGAACGGGGCCGCGGATTTAGCTCAGTAGCACCGTGTCTGCCTCACAAGTGCGAGGTCCTGAGTTCGATCCCCAATACTGCAAAAAAGAAAAAAGAAATGAAAAATAGAATTGAAAAGCCAGGCGTGGTAGCACACACTTGCAATCCCAGCACTGGGGAGGCTGGGGCAGGAGGATCGCCCGAGTTTGAGGCGGGCCTGAGCTACATGGTGAGTTCAGGACCAGTCTGAACTACATAGCAAGACCCTGTCTCAAAAAAAAAAGCAAAAAACTAAAAAAGGACAAAGGAGTTTTCCCCTTGAAACCTTGGTTAGGCACTTGAGGCATAAGGTAAACTATTTCTTGTGAGCTTGACTCACTTTGGAGGGCAGAGGTGAGAAAGGAGAGATCTTTCTCTTCTGGTCCGAGTCGCACTGATGTACCTACAGGCAGTAGCACAAGCCCAGGTTTGGGAGCCAGGTGTCCAGTTTCATTTTTGGTTGACCCTGCTCAAATGCAGTGGTTACTTTTGTGTGACCAAGAGTTTATTTTTCAAAGACTTCGGCTCTCGGGAGGAAGGAGAGCCCTTAGCTGAGGAGGCCCTGATTTTGACGCGTATCGTGACGGACTGGCTTCTTTCTGACAGTGGTTTTCAGGTCAGGGCCCTGGCTCTGGTGATGTGGCTGCTTGAACAGAACATGAGCCATGTTTAATCCTCTGCGGGCTGTTTGTTTCCTTGGTAAACGGGGCTGTCAGCTCTGCTCCTTCACCGCCCAACGCATCTGATTTTTCATGGGCAGCATTAGTAACATACATATTTAAAACACAGTGCCAGTCTACAGCTTTGAAATGTTAGAGGCAAAAATGATGTTTTTCACTTTCTCTACATTTACTAAAATAAATATTGTGGTTAACATGTCTGCTGCTGGAGGATTAGCACAGGCAGCAATCTACCCCCTCTCGCTTCTTTTTTTTTTTTCATTTTCCAACCCAACCAAATACTTTATTCTTTTAGTTACAGTTAAGTCTAAATTGCTGGGTTTGAAGTTTAAGTAAATACTTAGGCCGGGCAACAGAAATTTCCAGCCTGCTTTCGTCACATTAGTTTTAAGCTCCATCAATAAAAAGCCCCCCAGCTCTTCAGCTTCCAGACCTGATGGGAGTAGAAGTTATTTGTCCTTGCCCTGGCCTCTTGCGCTGTCCATTTCAGAGAAGTCAGCCTTTGGTTTTAACTGATTTCATTTTTTAACTGATTTCATTTTTAAATTCAAATCACGTCAGGGGCCTCAGCTTCTGACTGTAATGTCGCAGTTCCCAGTGGCCAGGGCGGGGTGGTCAGCACAGAAGGAAGCAGGGAGCAGAAGTAGCGGCCACTTCCCACTGAGCTGGATTCCGGGACTCTGGGGGATTGGGGTCACGAGGCCCATGTCCACAGTGAGCAGCGTGGGCCCTCCAGGTTCGTGTGAGGCGACCCAATCCTTAACTGCACGGTGACAGTGCTTAGCAGGCTGGAGGACTCCATAGTACCTTTGCCAAGTTGCAGAGAAATTCCTTCTGCTCACATCTCTCTTGGATCCAACATGGAGAAAACTGTTCATCAATGTACTTTAAAAAAAAGAGGAAGAAAAACCCTTGACACAAGGAGTTCTTTTTCTCCTTTGAGCTGGACTAAAGCTCATACTGTGAACTGATCAGGTCACCTGGCTCAGCTGTTTGTTTTTCATAAATTCAGCAATGTCTTTGGAAAATCCTAGTTTTCAGGTTAGTTTTTATGAGTAGAAGGTGGTATTTCTGTTTTGCCTGCTGCAGTCACAGGATGAGACCCACGATACAAGGGTCTTGTACTGTTCTGTTTAGAAAGTAAAAGGGGTGAGGCAGAGACCCCTGTCTGGCTTTGCAGCAGAATAGCACCTGGAGATTTCTGGCTTTGACACTCTTCTTCTGCTTCCCCATAACCTTCTGTCTAGACTGCTGCAGGCTATCAGCAGGGAAGGGAGTTCAGAGGGCTTCCCAAGAATCCGTCTGTGAAGATAACAACATGGATTGTTAGAATTTCATTTCTGCCTTCTCTATCCTAGGAATGGGACCTGTGCTCAGTACTTTGCACACATTTTCTCTGGTCCTTATAACAAGCCTGCGAGGAAGCTGTTATTATCCTTGCGTTAGAAAAATGAAACTCAGATTAGTAATTTGCCTGAATCACAAAGCTGCAGATGGCAGAGGACAGAAACAGACACCGGTCTCCCCCGACCTAAAGCTCATGCCCTTCGCACGGAGCCCACTGCCTTTATTTCAGCCACAGCCCATTTAGTTTGGGGAAATCAGCCCACTTTGTCTCCTGATTTGGCATTGTGCAGCACCAGACCCTGCGGCTTTTGTCAGACTGACTTTGGCGACCCAGACCTGACTTAGACCAAGGAAAGCCACCGTATTTCTGAAACATGGCTCATCCTCCATTTCCCTCCGGACCCTACATCCTCCTCCTTGGCCTTCATCACTCTCTAAAACTCCCCACCAGAGACTCCACAGGGGCACTCAGGCTCTTGATGGACACTGTTCTGGGAATGCTGGCTTCCTATAGGTGACGAGTGTGGAAGGGCCTGAGCCATGAACATTCTGTCCACACTCCAGAGCAGAAGTCAGGGTTCCTGGGGCTGTAGGTGTGCCTTTCTGCTTAGCCAAAGCAGCCAGCCCACTTTCTGGACAGAGCATGAACAAGAAACCATTTGTTGCCTTGTGAAATTAATGCAGCAAAAGTTCCATGTTCTGTAGTTTCTGTTACTAAGTGAGACAGTCTCAGCTCCAAGGCAGAGTTTCGCTGATCTAAAAGTGGGCTTGGAGGGGGCGTGTCACTGGATTGTGGGGACACGCCCCTCTGCCACCGCTCCTTAAGGTTTTTAAAAATCCTCTGCCATTGTAAATAGCACCAGCTTTCACGGAAAGGCACAGCTGACATTCAGTGTTTGCCTACCAGGTGCCAAGCGCTGTGAAGATGGGGTCGCCGATCCTTCTCCGTGGTTGAAAGTGACCGACGTGTTCAAGGTCGCATAGCCAGTGAGCCTTAGACCCCGCGCTGCCCCACACTGTCCTTCCCGTGCTCTGTCACTGTTTCCTGGGCCCACGGAGGCATCCTGCCTAGCCCCTCAGCTGACGTCAAGCAGAAATCTGAGCAAAGTTAGTGTGGTTCAAGTAAAAGGGCACATTGTGCCACTAAAGGCATTTTATCCTGTCTTCGGACACATTATGCCATCAGGAAATTCTTACCTATTCTGAATCTAACGCAGTTTCTCTGGAACTTTCACCAGACATCAGTCATGGTTCTAACTCTTGAGGCCATAGAGAATTCCTTTTTCACCCAATAACCTCTCTGATATCCCTGGTGTAGTAGTCAGGATTTGGTGAGAAGACTGAAACCACGCAGCAATTGCAACAGGAAAAATTTAATATAGAAAAATCATTAACCTATAACAGGATTTGTCTGCTAACAGGGAAGGAGGGCTCTGAAGATTGCTGGAGTAAACTGAGCAACGCCCCCCCAACCCCAGCCACCACCCCAACTGGCCTGAGTTCCAGCCTCTGTTAGAGAGAACAGGGCCATGGATCCCCGGGTGGAGAAGCATGTGTGGTGCCCCAGGCCCGCACCCTCAGGGAACCAGCCACCCCGGGGGCACCTACGGGGTTGAACAGGAAGTTCACCGGGTGTCTGGTGTCAGTGGCCTCACTGGGAAAGCAGCCAGGGCTTCGGTGGAGCTCACCCAAGGGTGCTGCTTACACTTGCCCAGGGGCTTGTGCCACTGCTTGCTGGCCTGTTGCTGCAGGTGCAGGAGGTGCACAGGGCCCACCAGAACCAGCAAGAAAAGCCCCCTGTGTCTCACAGTGGCCCTGCAGTGCCCTCTGCTGCCAGGGCTCCCTGCCATGTGCCAGCTGCAGGGGGAAGTATTACAGGGCCGGCCCCAGGCCCACTCGGGGCAGCAGACGGCACAAGACACGGCAAGGCACTACATGGGTGATCGGCACCCTTGGTTGCCTTAAGGCTCCATAGGAATCCCAGATTCTGGGCCTGCACTGTCCCCGCAGCTCCTTTCGAACTATTGATTGACCTTGGTGGTTCTTCTCTTAGATTGTGGTGCCCAGATCTGAACGCAGAGTCCTGCACAGCAGTTCTCAAAGTGACACACGGGCGCTGAGGGTACAGCGGAGTTTCCTGGCATGTGCGTGGTGTGAGATGAACCTGTCGGTCTCCTGGCTAAGGAATGTGTGCTTGTGTTGAAGAATTTCCTCAGGTTTAAGCACTGTTAGTGGCCTTGCTGGGAAATCAGCTACAGCCTCAGTGCAGCCCACCTGGAGCCACCCCTGGGGTGTACACTAAACTACCCTAGGACTCTTGGTTTTTAAGAGTGTGAAGGATTCTGAGACCAAAAAGTTTGAGAACCTGTGGTCTAATAAGGCTATAACCTCCTTCATTTTAGTTATTAAACTTAATCGTGCTTTATAAAGATCTGGGAACCATAGGCAGTGATTTTATGAAGCAAGGAAGAATTCATATGATTATAGAAGAAAATTATTGAACGTTCATAGTTTTGTGCCAGAGAAATCGAATTAGGATTCTTAGCCTACAGTAGGTGGCACAGGTCATATTTGCCCTTTGATTCCCCAGCAGACTTAGGTTCCAGTACTAGCTTTGCCATCTAGGAGCTGTGTCTAACTGAAGCGGTTACATAACCTCTCTGAGCTATGTAAATACTGCTTTATAATAAATTCTGTCCCGTAGGGTTGTGGAGAGGATTGAATGACACTGCGTCTGAAAAGGACCTGTGTTGAGCAGCACACCTGCCCTCCTCTGCCTCTCCTTCCCCTGAGAATCAGACGTGCTTAGATCTAACAGATAATGCAGAACTCAGCTCTCCAGTCTCCTGGCTGCGCATCCCCTGCATGCATCCCAGAGGAACCTACAGATGATGGATGAGTGAATGAAACTAGAATTAACTCTTGTTACCAGTTAAAAGGCAGTGGCCTGAAGGATGATTTTTAGTTTAGGGCTCACCCCTCTCCCAGATGTACTTCTCTTGGAGTTGACCATTATTGTTTCAGGCTCTCTGCCACAGGCAGATGTAAAATTGTAAGTCTTCCTGAGAAGCGATGCATTATGGGGTCATTCATAAATATGCACACATCAGATATTCTACCCGCATCAGTAAGACTGCCTTGTCCCCTTTGACTTTCCCTCTGTCTTGCTTCTCCTTCTGTATGGTCACCACAGGCATTTTGGGGCCTCAAAACCCACAAAAATTAGATCTTCCCACAATGGCATGATGGACATTTTGAAAGCAGTAAGATACCTGGCTTTCCTGGTCTCGCTTGACAAATGTTACATGAAGAACAAGAACCCTGAGGTCTGCAACATCAGGACTATACAAAGGAAGTATTAACTTGGGGCTGTCCTAAATGCAACATTTTAAATAACGAACCTGTGGTTGAATTGCACCAGTTATTTCAAAGTAGAATGAGAAAAAAAAAATGTAAGGCAAGTAGTGGGTTGGTGTTTCTTCAGTATCCTAGAAAATTCCACAGAATTGGACCTAGAAATTTGTTATTTACTCTGTAAATTGGGCATGATGAGAATCCAAACCTAGTGAGTCAGGAGGAGGGCATGGAGTGCTCAGATAGGAAGGTAACACTTGTCAGGGAAATCTGCCACTATGAGGGGAATGTCAGCAGCCTGGCTGGCTGTGCCAGGGCTGGAGGCCCGTGAGCCCGGCATCCCAGTGTGGACTCTGCAGTTCTGAACGTGGAAGAACTGCAGCCGGGTCACCACGTGGAAGTGCATTGTGGAGGACATGGCAAAGGTGGCAGAGACTGAGGCTGCAGCTATCCACACTCGCTCTTACTGTCATCATGAGCTCAGTCAAACTGTCACTTTCCCATTGCAGGGACAAAATACCAACTGATACGCACAGCTTGAAGGAGCAGAGATAGGTTTAGCTCAGTTTCCAGGAGGTTCAGTCCATGGTTGGCTGGCTCCAAAGCAGAAAGAACATGATAGAAGGGTCTGGCAGAAGCAAGCTGCTCACCCCATGGCAGCCAGGAAGCAGAGAGAGAGGGGAGGAGCCTGCAACAAGAATACAGCCTTGCAGGTCACACCCCCAGGGACCCACCTGCAGCCACGCTCTGCCTCCTAACAGCACAGTCAGCCCTGAACTGGGTTCAGGGTTGAGTACAGCGCCCCCTGATCCAGTCACCATGCACACACATGAGATTTGGGGGCATTGTAGATCTAAACTTAATACAAGTCATTTTGCTTCTCTGCCCCTCAGTTGCAATTTGAAGCTAATTAGTTTATTCTGATTAAGACAATATTGAGGAATTAGTGTGTTAGAAGGATTTAGAGGGTAGAAATATGTACGCATATATTTATTATGATAAAACTGCATCTGTAGGAATCTGCCCTTGCTCAGTGGTATCTCCAAGTTTGCCGAAGACCGCGGATAGCAGCTGGTTCTGCCTCTTCACTGGCAGTAGGTGCTTTCGCCGCTTAATCTCTTCACAGACTTTAAGCAAGTAGTCAATACCCTGCTCTGATTTTCTTCCAGATTCTCTTTGGCCCAAAATCCGGGTTCCATTAAAAGTCGTGAGGACTGCTGAAAACAAGCTGAGCAACCGCTTCTTCCCTTACGATGAAATCGAGACTGAGGCCGTGCTGGCCATCGACGATGACATCATCATGCTGACCTCTGACGAGCTGCAGTTTGGCTACGAGGTGAGGAGGTTTAAACAGTCTAAGGGCTTACTATCTACCACTGTGATTGCCGGTCTTTCCCAAAACGAGAGCGTGGTATTTCATTCTCTGGAGTCATCATTCCAAAACTCTCCCAGCAGTTCAAAGCTCTGCCTGAGACCATGGATTAGGAAGCTGTTCTTTAATAACCCTGGGGAAACCCTGTCCCCAAACAGCAAGTGTGAGGAGGTCCCAGAGGGAGTCCCAGGGGACAGTTTCAAAAGCACTTCTGTGCCATTTAACTGGTTGTGTCCTTGAGCTCAGGCAGCTGGGCTCCTCAACAGTAAAAGCGACAACAGCAATCCAGATGCCAGCCACACTGAGGGACAGAGTGCAGAGTCTGCTGACGGCCGGCTCTCCGGGTCTAAGCGGCAAGGCCGGCCGCCTGTCTTCAGGGAGAAGGGTTTGCTAGCATCGCTCCTTTGGTGCAGCTGATGGATTAGGCCGGGTTCAGGGGTTAAGTATGGAGACCAGAAAGGTCTCCCCAGGGGAAAGTGCCCGAGCCCAGGCCAGGGGAGAGGCAGTGGGAGTTGACGCAGCCTGTCAGGGAGGATATTGCACGAGAGGCAGGATGGCGGCAGCAGAGGCCCTCGCCGCAGGGGGCGAGGGTAGAATCAGCCCCGTGCACAGGGGGTGCGTAAATCACTTCCCTGCGGCTGGCATGGGAGAGTGGTGAGATTCATCCCCCGCGGTCAGCCAGCCTTTAGGAGGGAGCAGTCATTTTCTCTCCTTGACTCAGGATCTGTTGAATTAGGAGTTCTTAAGAAATCATAAAATGTTATTAAGTACAGCTGTACTTGGTACGTGTATTTATTGTAGAAATTTATTTTGAAACTGAAATCAAAGGTGGATTTTAAGGGGCAGAAACAGGAAACCACCACTACCAAAAATTAAACATTTAAGATTTCCTTCTTTTATTCTGTTTTTAAATATAGCTCCAGCTGAGTGTAGAAGAAATTGTTCTGAAAGAGATTAATGTGTGATACCCTGGTCAGTACTACACTGGCCAATGAAAGGCATGAGCATAGCTAATAAAACATGCATTCATCTTTTGCGATTTATTTTCATTCATAGAGATGACTTTTACACCATCTCCTGTAGGCTGTTGGGTGACATTTGGTACATCAGTACTCCCTTTAAAACAAAAAAAAAGCAAACTGCCCTCTTGTTTCTCTCACCAACTCATGAGAAAAGACTGGATTTTCCTGCCAGCGTCTTCTCTCTCTGTTGCGTACAATGGCTTCAGACTCTACTCGTGTTTATTTTTGTGGCAAAAGTGAGATGGAAAAGATGTTCAGAAAGGTGTGGCCATGCAGACAGAGCAGCACCTCTTCAGGATTTCTGGTCAGGTCCCAGGAAGTCTATAAAAGAAAGGTGGACAGGTCACCACTGTCCTCTGACGGCTCAGGTTCCATTCCACACCAGCACCTAAGAGTCACTGGGTCAGAGGACTGAGGTCAGGAGGCTGGCTCATCGCAACTGCCTGCCATGTGTGCCGCTCCAGTCCTGCCGAGTCCCTAGTGCTTACACACAGTGCCTCTGGCCTTTGCATGACAAGGAGCTATGACACGCGTGTTGTTTTTCTGTGCTCAGACTAAACAAGTCTAGATAACCCGCCTGAAGCCACAGCCAAAAAGTGAAAGAAACGTTGCTACTTAAAACTCAAGTTTGACTCCTGAGGATTTCATCCTGAATGGTACCTGTCAGAGCCAGTGGTCCTCAATGGTGGCATTTTGAGCTAGCAGCATATTGTCCATCACCAAATTATTTTGATGCTAGTGGATTTTCAGGAACCCCTGCCCCTTCTTGTTTTTTAGGGTCCTTGTAATATTACTTCTTGCATACTAACTAGTATTATGGATAAATGAGGAAGGCTCCATGCCTAAATTTCTTCTCTGTTGCCAACCAGTTCATAACCATGGGCAAGTTACTTATTCTCTCTGGGTCTTAGTTTATTCCTGGCAATGACAGTATCCACATCTGAAGCTACCATGTGCATTGGGTAAGAGTACAGAGTCCCTACCCATGAGAAGTGCCTATTGAGAATTTGGACAGGAAGAGTTTTATCTATAATAACCAAAAGCTGGAGGGGGAAAAAACCAGTATCTGTCAACAGTTCAGTGGCTAAACACATGGCGGTACACCCCTGCGGTTGTGCAGTTGGCCAATGTAGCTGCTGCTACTGTTCTTTTGGGGACTACAACTCTTTTCTTTATTCTATTCAGGATTCTACTGTGATTCATGAGAGACATTCTCATTTCATTATGCAGAGGGACGTTTCTCTCCTGGAGAGGGCTCCCACTTTAGTGTTGACTCAGAAGGCAGAAGGTGATGCTGTACCTATATCTCATTTTCATGCCGAAGCCTAGGATTAATTTTCTGGAAGAATTGGGAGCAGGCTTGAGTAAATGAGTAAATAAATCATTTATTAAAAATCTGCATCCTAGGGGGTTATACTGGAGCCCAGAACCACTCCTTTGTGACAATAGTCAGAGTCCCTTGGGATTATATCTATTATCTTAATTCTGGAGTCCTTCCACACTCACTCAGCTCTGCTATCTAAAGAAGCTCTCAGAGCCTCCAGTCTAGGATTGGTTCAGTGCACTCTACCTCATTGTGAGCAAGTAATTACTTGTGACTATGTTGTTTCGTGTTCACTTTCTTTCAGGACGTCAGCACCAAAGGGCAGTCCCCATGGCTGGCTCCTTTACTGCCTGTGTCCTTTATGCCTAATCCAGGCACTTGCATTCAGCAGGTACTCAGTAATATTTGATAACTGAACCATCTCCATTACCAGCAGGCCTGTCAAGAGTTTAGTGGCTAAACATACAGAGGCACAGCCCTGCAGGGGAATACGACTGAGTGGGAAGCAGGAATGAGCTATTGATCCATGTAGCAACACACGAGTGTTTTACAACGTAATTATGCTGAGTTATGAAGCTAGAGGAAACAGATAGGTTCATTCTCTTAATTGGGTGGTGTGTTTACTGATATATGTTAAACATATCAAATTATGCACTTCAAATAGGTTCCATTTATTTTATGCCAACCATATTACCAAAAAGCTGTAAAAAGGGGCCACATTTATATTCTTGCAGAAGAAAAATGAAATACTTAAACGGTTTAACAAAGTGTATGCCAGATATGTCCCATGGAACCTACAAGAGGCTGTGGAGAGAAACTGAAGACTAAAAGAGCAATTTCATGGATGGAAAGATGGACCATGCTTATGGGTCCCAAGGCTCGCTGTTGTTAAGGTGTAAGTTCCTCCTAACTGTTCTGCAAATTCCAAGCAAGCCCAATCAGTTGGTTGTTGTTACTAAAAATGAAAAGCAAGTTCTAAATTGAAACAGAAACACAACAGCCCTGAAAAAGCCAAAGCACAGCCTGGTGTGGTGTGCCCACCTGTAATCCCTGCACTCTGAGAGGCTGAGGCAGGATAATCAGAAGTTCAAGTGCAGCCTGGGCAACTTAGCAATTAGCAACAAGGACCTCTCTCAAAAAAAAACCAAAGCCAAAGCAATTTTGAAAAAGAACAGAATTGCAGGACTTACACTACCATATTTTAAGACTTATTATAAAGCTATATACAAGTAAGACACTGTGGTATTGGTCAGTGAAACGGAATGAAGAGTCCAGAATAGACTACCCAGGTGTGGTCAGCTAATTTCCCGCAAGGAGCTGAGTGAGTTCAGTGTAGACAAGACATTCCTTTTACTGAACAGTGCTGCGACATTTAATGGCCATATGGTTTTTTAAAAAAACTATCACCCTTACCTTATACTCTGTACAAAAATTTAACTCAACATGGATCCTAGTTCCATATGCCAGAGATAAAATTATAAAACTTCTTGAAGAAAACACAGGAGAAAAATCTTAGTTTACTGGAGTTAGTTGATTCTTTTCTTTTTTAGTACGGGGATCGAACTCAGGACCTTGCATTTGTGATGCAGATGCCAGAACCACTGAGCTAAATTCCCAGCCCCAGGCAGTGATTCTTAAATAGACAAATTGCATGCCATAAAAGAAAAAAATGGATAAGTTGGGCTTCATCAAAATTAACACCACTTGGGAAAAAGACACTTCTAAGAAAATAAAAAGACAAGTTACAGCTTGGAGGAAATATTTTCAGAACATGTATGTGATCGAGGACTTGTGTCAAAAATATATAAAGAGCTTCCACAGCTCAGTAATAAACAAAAGAAGATATAGAGCAATAAAAGCAAGGAGAAACAAATGGATTGCATGAAATTAAAAAGCTTCTGCAAGGCAAACAAGACAGCAGAAAGAAAGAGATCCACAAGTTAGGAGTACATATTTACAAGTCATACGTCAGGCAAGAAACTCATGTCCAAAATGTATGAAGAACTCATGACTACTCAATAGCAAGAAGACAACTCTGCTGAGAGTGGGCAAAGGACCCCAAGAGACGTTTCTCAAAAGGTCACTTACAAAAAGCTGGCAGACACATGAAAATGTACTGGACATCAATAATCTTCAGGGAATATTACTTTAATGCAAATTAAAACCACAGCAAGAGATCACCTGATAACTGTTAGAACTGCTACAGTCAAAAGATTGGTGAGGCTGTGGGGAAAAGATAACCCTTGTACCCTGTTGGTGGGAATGTAAATAGTACAGCCACTTCAGAAAATGATGTGGAGGTTCTCAAAAAAAAAAAAAAAAATAGAATTACCATGTGATCCAGTAATTCCACTCGGGGGTATATACCCAAAGGAAATGAAAAGAGTTTGATAAAAAAAAAATTATCTACAGCCTCCATGTTCATTGCAACATTACTCCCAAGAGCCAAGATAGGAAATCAATAGAAGTGCCCATCAGTTGGTAAATGGGTAAAGGAAATGTGTATATACTCGGTGGAATACAAGTCAGCCTTTAAAATAACAGAATCCTATCTTTGAAACAACGTGGATGAATCTGGAGGATGTTATGCTAAGTGACGGGGACAGAAAGACAAGAATTGTGTGATTAAACTGGTATGTGTGGTCTAAAAATTCAAACTCGTGGAAGTAGAGAGTAGCGTGGGAGTTACCAGATGCTAGGGATGTGCAGCAGGGAAAAAGGAAAGGTTGGTCAAAGGTACGACATTTCAGTTAGCCAGGAGGAAGAAGTCCTGTTTTTTGTTTTGTTTTGTTTGATACCAGGGATCGAACTCAGGACCTTGCGTTTGCGAGGCAGGCAGCAGAACCACTGAGCTAAATCCCCGGCCCAAGTCCTGATGATCTATTATGCAACAAAATGACTACAGATGATAATAAAGTGTGTGTGCATGCATGTGTATATTTGGTTTTGGGGTTCTTGTTTTGTTTTCTGGGGACAGGGTTGTTGTTTTTTGAGACCAGGTTCCAACTATATATAGTTTAGGCTGGCCTTGACTTCACTATGAAATCCAGGCTGGGCTCAAACTTGGCGACCCTCTTGCCTCAGCCTCCCAGTGTATATTTTTAAATTGCTAAAAGAGAGGATTTTGAATGTTCTCACCATAAAGAAAGAGTAAATATATGAGGTGGTGCATATGTTAATTAGCCTGGATTGCCCTTCCACAGCATATACATGTATTGAAGCATCACATTGTACTTCAAAAATATGTAGTTATTTGTCAGTAAAAATAAAGTTTTTAAAAACCTGAAAAAGAATAGGATTAAACACAGAAAAAGAGTATATGGAGTAAAAATTATTGCATCAAACATTTTAAAAGATGTAGAGATTCAAAATAACATGAAAAAGTCCTTAGCATCATAGTCATTAGAGCAGTTCTAAAATAAAGCATTGACTTTCCACTATCTCTCCATTCGCATGGCTAAGACTAAAAAGACTGACAATACCTAGTGTTAGAGAGGCCATGGAGCAACTCGAACTCATCCATTCCTAGTAAAAATGTGAACCAGTACAGCTAATTTGGGAAACATTTTGGCAGGTTCTCATAAATTTTAACATACACTTTTCATATGACTCAGCTTCCAAAAGAAATAAAACTATGTGTCTACACAGACTTGTACTCACCTGTTCATAGCTTTACTCTAAAATCCCCAAACTAAAAACATTAACTAGTAAATGCATACACAAATGCAGTGCAATACTATTAAGCAATGACAAGAAATAAATGCACATATAACACATGGATAGCTCTCCAAAGTGTTATGCTAGGTGAACAGCTGCAAAAGACCACTTCCTGTATGAATCCATGAATATGAAATTCTAAACCATAAAAACTATATTGCCGGGCCGGGGATTTAGCTCAGTGGTTCCGGTGCCTGCCTCGCAAGCGGAAGGTCACAAGTTCGATCTCCGGTACCCAAAACAAAAAAAAAACAAAAAAAAACTATATTGCCAAGACTAGGGGATGAGGTCGACACCAAAAAAGCAAGAAGGAACTGTTCAGGGGATTAAAAAATGTTCTATATTATAATTGTGATAGTGGTTATCTATAACTTTATACATTTATCAAAACTCATTGAAATATGCACTTTAAATTGATTTTTTTTTTTAGCCTATAAGTAAACCATATTGCAAAGCTAAACAAAGCCTTGGGAGATTTAGCTAAAGCAATGTTTAGGAGAAATTTATAGCACCGAAGGTCTTATATTAGAGAAAAGAAAGGTCTATGGGCAGGACAGCACACACCCGCAAGCCCAGGCACTCAGGAGGTTGATGCAGGAAGACCTAGACTGTAGGACCAGCCTGGCCAACATGGCCAGACCCTATCTCAGAACAACAGTGATAAAAATAAAATAGAAAAAAAGGAAAATATATAATCATTTATCAAAAGTTCCTTCTCTTTTAAGAAGCTAGGGGGAAAAAGGAGTAAATTAAACTTAAAAGTTAGTAGAAAGAAGGAAATAATAAATCAGTGAGGTAGAAAACAGACAGACAAAATTAGCAGAACCAAGAATTGCTCTTTGAAACAATTAACTAATTGGATAAACTCCTACCTTGACCAATCAAAAAGAGAACACAAATGATCATTATCAGAAATACAGAGGAATTAAAGAAAGGTTGTCACTACAGGTCTTACAGGAAATAAAAGAATATTATGAAAATATATGTGAAATGGAAGGATTCATTGAAAATTACTACTTTCAAAAAATTAAACAGGGTTTGTGGCTAGTGCTCTGTTAAAGAAATTGAAGTTGTTATGTATAGCTTCCCATTGAGAAAACTCCAGGCCCAGATGGTTTTACTGGTGATTTATTGAGGATAAAGTAGTAGTTTCAGTTTGGAAAGAAACGTAGCGATAATTAGAGGCAAAGCCGACCTATAAGCTTTTTGAAGCTCGTAAGTGACTTGTCCATTATCATCACCCACTTAGTAAGTGGCACTGATAGGGCCAGAGCTCATTTTAGCTCTTTTCACTATACTGCACACCTGCAGAGACTTAATTATATAACCATTCTAATTTTTGCTTCTGTACCATTCAGACTCACATGTTAAGACCTCTCCTTGATGAGGATAAAAACACCCAAGCATTTTCTTTCAGGTTCTTATAGTCACAAAGAAGCAGACATTAAGGAAAACGGAATCCATACTACTTGTTTGAGCTTTTTTTTTGGTACCAGGGATCGAACTCGGGACCACGGGCTTGCGAGGCAGGCAGTGGAACCACTGAGCTAAATCCCCAGCCTGTTACACTGCTTGTTTCAACAGAATGAGTCAGTATGTGAAATCTCTCATGCATGGGCAGCAGAGCTAACAGAGCAAAACAGGAGGCTGGAAGTGTGAAGAAAAGTCTGGGGGCTTCCTTGGCTCCTATGACAGGAGGAATAGATGAAGAAAAGGAAGAGGTTGGGGTTGTTTGGACCTAGAAGCTTGGAGGCCCCCATGCTGGGCTGTGGACACCTGAGGAGGGGCCATCTGCTGCCTCTTGCTGGTCCTTTTCTGAGTGTTAAGATGAGGCTGGTGCCGAGGGAAAGAGGGAAGAGCCACCTGCTGCTGCTGGGTGAATTCCACATTGGCAGGAAAAGCCAACAGAACAGGAAGTAGCCACACTACCGTCCCCTGATCTCCAGTCTCTCACTAGTGCCCCCTGTTGGGGGCACTGCACAGGAAGCTCCCCCTAGCAAAGGTGAACTGTAATTTGCAGTCTCAGCCCCAGCACCACAAAGCAGAATTTAGAACAGGGCTGGGGGTGCAGGACCGCAGCTAAATAACTAGGAGCGCCTCCCTCTTTGGCTGCTCAGCTTCTGCACAAAACTGAGCTTGTATACACCAATGCTGCTTCTGATAAGAAGATGCAGCCGTCCTTACTCATGTGTGGCCTCTCATAGTAGTTGTAATATCAATCTCTGGATGATGTTAACTCCTTCTTTAACTTAGTCACTGTTCAACCGGGATATCTCTGTCATTCAAAATTAAATGATAGTCTTCCTACTCTGCATAAGATTGATTAAGCACATTTCACCCTGTCCCTGCTAATTACAACAAAAAGCCCCAGATAAGACACAGAAAGGAACCAACAGAAGATTCTGGAAGGTGGGCAAAGAAGACAGGCTGGCAGGATGTGAGGGATGACCCAGCGATGAGTTTTCCTGGAGTTTTTGTTTTGTTTTTTTTCCGGCCTCCTGTATGTATCCCAGCCTTCATGCTAGAGAAGACCTCTAGCACAGATGAAAACAACAACAAAACTCAAGAAGGACCCACTGTCTCTAGCCGGAGGCAGCCACTGCCATCTGGGCAGACTCCGAGAAAGAAGCCACGGATAGCCCTGTCTACTAGATGCATTCTGGGCCAGGTGTTGCAGAGCCCTGCAGCCACCCCTGCCCTGCAGTCACAGGGGACGAGAGCAAAGACACGCTCCTCCTTACCCACCGTCCACTGTGGGATTCCTGTCACCCATTCCCTGCTTGCAGCAACCATGGACACCCCCTCCCCACCTAGAGTGGAGGGCAGCTCCAGGCAGAGGGGCTGGGAAAGGGATTCTGTGATCTGTGCCCCATGGCTGGGGCACACTCCACCTCCCCCCTCAGAACAACCCGTGCATGAAGCTGAACGGAGCCAACACAGAAACTGCTTTAAGAAATAAGCGGTGGTGTCGAATACGGCCCAGGTTTCCACATTGCCTCTGAGCAGCTCGGAAATTGGGCAGACTAGAATACCACTGGAAGGACTTTGAAAACTAAATTGACATTCCATCCACAGCCCACAAAAATGGTCCAGGACCTGGATTCCGAATGTAAATTGCCTGCAAAATAGAAACCTGAAATAGGAACCAGCATCTCATAGCAGTATTTAGAATGTGCCAGCATTTCTTACTAGACAAGGACCAGGATAATTGCATCTTTAATCAGAAAAGTTAACTCTCAGATGCCAACACAAAGATGACAAAGACTGGAATTTCTGAGAAGCATTTTAAAGAAGCCTTCATAAAAATGTTCTAATAAGCAATTATCACCATTGAAACAAGTGGAAAGATGGGAAATCTCAGCAAAGAAGCAGAAGATACAAAGAAAAACTAAATAGACATATCAGAACTGAAGTTTATAATATATAAAATGAACAGTCTCTGATGGTCTCAATGGGAGAATGGAGGTAACAGAAAAGAACCAGTCAACCTGAGAATAAATCAGTAGAAATTATCCAATATGGACAACAGAGAGGAAATAGATTGAAATAAGTAGATAGAGCCTCTGGAGCTTATAGGACAGGCACGGAATATGTGACATTAGTGTCATTAGAGTTTCAGAAGAAAAGAGAAAATGTGGGTCTTAAAACTTCAATAATGACTGAAAATTTGGCAGAAGACAGATGAGCTCAAGAAGCTGAGCAAATCATAACCAGTCACAGAATAAACTTCATGTAATTATATAAACTGAATCAATTGTAGCAGCACTTCTATTTAAAATAGTAATTGGAAAGGAAGAGAATAAAAATAAATGTGATTTATATATACACATATGCATGGAGAAAAAAGGAAATCTGCAGGCTGAGTAGCGAGGTCAGAGACCTTAGCTGATATTTGTTAACCTTCCATTTCCCCTTGGTTCCCAAGCGGCACCTGGCAGATGACTGCTGCCTCAATTCACTAATGCTCCGCCACTGTTTAGACTTCCTATTTCTTCTTGGATTAGTTTTGATAGGTTGTCTTTTTCAAGGCATCTCTTCATTTTGTCAAAATTATAAAAATGTACTGATAGAAAGCCGTTCATAATACTCTTGTGATTGCCTAAGATTATAGGATTTGGAATAGTATGTTAGTTTTCATTTCTGAGATTGGCAATTTTTGGTTTTTTCTCTTTCTCTGGCTGAGTTTGTTAAAAGTTCATTAGTGTCACAATTCTTGTTAGGAATCCACTTGTGATTTTGTTGGTTTTTCTTTTGTGTATTTGTTTTGTACTTAATTACTCTTTGCTTGACTGATTTCATCCTCTACTTTTGTGAATTTAAGTTGTCATTATATTTGCAGCTTTTTAGATCATTGATTTTAATATTCATTTTTTATATATGAATTAAATTGCTTTTTAATTGCTGCTTTAAGTGCATTCTCAAGTCGTGATGTGTCACATTTCTATTATCCTTCAGTTCACAATATTTTGTAATTTCCATTATATATGTAACTATCTTTGACTCATAGTTATACAAAATTACATTGTTTATTTTGTCAAAATTTTAAGTTCTCTTTTTTTAAATTTCTGGTTTGATTCTACTGTGGTAAAAAATATATACTCTGTATGATTTTATTTTGAAATTTACTGAGGCTATGTGGCCCACAGAAATGTCTATTTTGATAAATACTCTGGGTGTACCTAAAAAGAGGACTCATTCTGCAGTTATGGATTTAATGTTCTTAACTACATCTTAACTAAGTAGGGTTAGTTACCCCAATACTTTTAATTTGAACTCAATCAAAATATCTCCCTGCTTGTTCTATGAAATAAGTATCTCCATTTCTATTCTTCTGTAGCTTTTATCACATCTGTAACAGTTAAATTCATTATCTTAGTTTAAGTAAAAAGTGCTTCAAACACAGTATTTGTAGTGTGAAAACCAAAGAGAAAACATGCAACATATGTGTTTTTTACTATTTCTCTAAAGAAATCTTAGGGAAATCTGAAGAGAGAATAATCTTCCTATTTGGGCATTTTTTGTAAAGGAGAAGCCCACAGTCAGTATTCTAGTTCTGCCTGAAGAAAGAGCAGACCCAGTGACTTCCTGGAACCTCTTTGGGTGTAATCATTCTAAGAGATCAGAAGTCCAGAAGATCTGTGAGATGCAGTTGCAGGTGGAAAAGCACCAAAGTGCTATGCGGAGTGTCCAAGCCCTTGGCTGACCTGTGCAACAGATTGCATGCATGGGGATCCAACAGCATCTTAGAAGCTGAAAGAAGGATGCAGAGGTCATTGTCAGGGAGGAGACCAGAGCAGAGCTCCGTCTCTCCTTTGTGAAAGATTCTGGTGGCGCCCCTGCTGGGGCACAGCACGCAGGCACAGGCCCCAGAGTTCTGCATGTTGCTCACAAATGTGCAGGGCTCTCTGGGCAGCACCATGCTGGGGTTGGGAGGAATGATTTACAGACACCATTTGAAAGCAACAGGCTCCGTGGTGGAGAGCGGAGGCCAGCTCCCAGATCAAGCACTTCCCAAAGCTTTGAGGAGGAAATTTCGGCCTAAAATAAAAGGAAATGGATGTAAGATAAAGAGTAGAGGACAATAGGGGATGCAAGGTTCAGGTCTCTGCACATCGCGTGCCTGTTACCCGTTCCCAGCACCCTGTTTCCAAAAGCTCTGTTTGAAAGAGTCACAGGGTCAGGATGTGAAGGGACTTCTGAGATCACCCTGTCGCTGGTGCTGTATTGCCGAGGACACTGAGGTACACAGAGGTTGTCACTTCTTTAAGGTGTTGAATGTACATTGATTGCAACCCTCGAAGGTCACCCTAGCAAGTTCTTGGGACTTGGCCACACAGACATGTGGACCTAGTGCTGAGTATTATTATTTATTTACTCGGAAGAAAACTTCAGGGTTCCTTGCCTGTTCCAGTGGGGTCGTATTCCCTGTTGGAAGGCAGAGGCCCTGGGAAGTGTTCCATCCTGCTCAGCCCTACAGTCAGGAGCTAGGAATGATCCTCTCTGGCCCTGCGTGTTTCTGACTTGTTTGACAAGCTCTAGTGTGCTACCAGATGTGGAAATTCTTTTCAGCCTGGGATAATTTATTTATCTGTTTATGTATTTTACCAGGAAAGTATCTATTGAGTCCTTGATACTCATTTGCAAGAGACTCCTAGGGGAACAGTAGCAGTGTATAATGTTACTTGAATGTTTGATTTTTTTTTTTTCTCAAGTCTGTCTGCTTTTATTTCAGACCTAAAAGAGCTGGGAAATAAAAAGTGACTTATTCCTGCTCCCCTCCCCTGCCTCTGAGAGACAGTTTAAAACATGTGGTAGAAAATGAGCCATGGATACTTGGCCGAATGCATGAACCTGTGAATTTATTTTTCCTTTCATACTTTGATCCACATTTCCAACCATAAAAAATTATTAGCACTTAAGTGTTGGACATTTTTCACCTGAGAAATGTGAAATGCCCTGGGCTAGTCAGGAGCAACTGTACGTGGTATTAGGCACAAAAGGTTGATGCTCTTCCTTTTACAGCTATAGGTGGTGGAGGTTGGTCAGAACTCTTGGGTGCTAATCACTTGTGAGTGTTTACTTGTATTATCTTATTCACAGCTGCCCAGGGAACAGCAAGTAAATACTCCCAAAGAATCATGGGAAGACAGCAGGCTAGCATAGGATTTTCCTTGTCAAGCCATCTTTGCATGGGTTTTTCTCATGTAGGATGCTCCAAGAAGAAAAGCTCCGAAGTGAGAATGAGCTTGGTGTGTGTGGTCGGGCCGGGCTGGCGAGCAGATGGCCGGGCTGGCACCGGGTCTGTGTGGTTAACAGCAGCAGCTTGGGGGTCAGGTGGCAGAGGCCCTGCTGATGGGAGGCTTTGAGGCCCAGTGCACATTCTACACGGACCTGGGCTATAAAAGGAGCAGATCATGGGGTGAACTCCCCGTGGAGACTTGAGGACAGGGACACCAGCTAGGTGGTGCTGGTGTAGAATCAGTAGATTTAGCACATGGTGAGGAGGCTTGGCTAATTGGAGAATGCTGGAGCTGAGACTCTGAAACATTGACTTTTTGAACAGAAGTAGTAAAATTTAAACCTGTCTGTATCCACACCCGGGGGAGTGGGAGAAAGGACATAGTCTGTGGTTCTAAATACTTTTCCTCTTCTTATTAGAATGATTGAGCAATGCAAATAGCTTATCCTGGAATTAGATTTCACAATGATGTCCTTTAAAAGTGAACAGAGGAGGCGGGGACAGGCAAGGCCTGGCAGCGAGCAGTGAGGAGCAGGCAGCAGCGCGATAGAGCGAGCCAGGGATCGCTTACACCTGAGAAGAACTACAGAGCAGCACGTGCCAGACGTGGAAGTCCAAGTGAAACGTAGAAGGGCCGCCTCCTTGAGCACATGAGAGTGTCAGTTGCACCCGAGGCGTTCTCAACAGCAGCAAGCTCCTGTGGTGGGTTTCCAAGCAGAGCTGAGACAGGCGTTCTTAGCGGAGACCCCGAGAGGTGGTTAAAGAGTATTGGAACATTAAGATTCCTTCCACCTGCTGTCTGTGAAACTTGTGAACACCTTGCATTCTCTCTAGGAGAACCCATACCGTACCTTTATAGCTGTCCCCGAGGTATTAAGGGAACTGAAATTTTATCATTGACACTGGATTTGGTGGAACAGCAGTCGTAACTGGGCAAGAGCATTGGCTACCAAATGCGATGCATCCTGCAAGATGGGTGGATCTTCATTGGCACCTTTAAGGCTTTTGACAAGCAAATGAATTTGATTGTGATGAGTTCAGGAAGATCAAGCCAAAGAAGGCAAAACAGCCAGAACATGAAGAAAAGCGGGTTTTGGGTCTGGTCTTGCTGCATGGGGAGAACTTGGCATCCATGACTGTGGAAGGCCCACCACCTAAAGATACTGGCATTGCTCGGGCACCACTTGCTGGAGCTGCAGGAGGTCCCGGGGTTGGGAGGGCAGCTGGCAGAGGTGTACAGCTGGTGTACCAATTCCCCAGGCTCCTGCTGGATTAGCAGGCCCTGTCCGAGGAGTTGGGGGTCCATCCGAGCAGGTAATGACTCCACAGGGAAGGGGTACTGTGGCAGCTGCTGCTGTTGCTGCAACTTCCAGCACTGCTGGAGCCCCAACCCAGTACCCACCAGGAAGGGGGACTCCACCCCCTCCTGCAGGCAGAGCAACCCCACCTCCAGGCACTATGGCTCCTCCACCTGGTATGAGACCACCCATGGGGCCATCAGTTAGGCTTCCTCCTGCTCGAGGGACACCAATAGGCATGCCTCCTCCAGGAATGAGACCCCCTCCACCAGGAATTAGAGGTCCACCTCCCCCAGGAATGCGTCCACCAAGACCCTAGGATACTGTTGATCCATCCAGTTACTTTTTCCCCCACAGTGCTTCTTGTGAAATTGTATAGGATGTTTGTGAGCTTTTTGTCCCCTTTCTGCATTAATAATAACTAATAATAAATGCATATAGCAACTAAACTGTGAAAAAAAAAGTGAACAGAGAGCTGACGGGAGGAAGCTGTCAAGTCCATTCATCCCAAGCCTCCTACAAGGAGGGTGCCACACATAGTGACTCTGAGGGCAGTAAATAGATGTCAACCAAGTTGCAGAATTGATTCTCGCAAGCTTGTGGTCATAATCCTTCTGATAGGGAATTAACTGCTTACCTACCTAGACTTAACACGTTCACAATGTTTACAATTTGTATGTCTTGCTGCTGGGCTGCTCTGATTTGAACACGTTGCATTCCTGCCAGTTTGAACCACCGGTAGTCCATGCATGGCTGTCCATCGGGCAGCATGGAACAGCCCCATTGGGTGGTACTAGCAGCCCGATGGCACAGTCATGCATGGACCACCAGTGGTTCAGACCAGCAGGAACATATTAAACTCTGAGCCTAAATCTAGAAATGTGCCCAGGTTAGTTGGGGATGTATAAGGATCTCTGCAGAAAGGTTTCTCTTTATGGTACCTGGAACCACTTAGCCCAATGATGGTGAACTTTTTAGAGCTTTCATTCATAACAAACAGCCATCTGTGGCACATGTGCCATACGTTCACTACCACTGACCTAGCCCATCTTTCCATGGGCTCTGAGGCAGGCTCACCTTCGAGTTCATCCAGGCCTCAAGACACTCAATTCTTGCACAGCCCTGACTAATGAAAAGGGACCCTAACGAAGGAACGCACCTGCAAGGGGTGGATAATCTAGTAATCCAAAGTGTCACAGTCTTTGCTGAGAACCAGCTCTGTAGATTTGTAGGCCCTGACTTTATGGCCAACTCAGACCTTTGAGCCTCCCCAGTCTGACCTCGCAATACCTGGAGGGATTGGGAACTCAACCACTTCCCCTTCTCCGGGTGATGAACTGCGGTCCCAGAAGCACAGGCTCCAGCCAGAGTCTGCCATGTGGCTGCAGGTGTGCCGGCTGCTGGTGCTCATGTGAGCCAGGCTGGCTTTGGCACACATGGCGTCAGACCTGGCCAGGCTGGTCCAGATCAACTCTGTGCAGGGCCTGACACTAAAGCTTTATTTACAGTGTGGCTGGGACCATTTTGCCAAAGGCAAGCTTTTGGAAAGCTCAGGAAGTGTGATGTGCCATCTTTGTTAGCATCTAATGGAGCTGATGGCTGCACACTCCCTTTAGACTTTTGTGTCCATGAGAGTGAGTGACACTTCCTCCGAGAGCATTTCTTGAGCCTAGACAGAATGCCAGGACAGTACTGAGAAGGACCTCGTCTGCCCGTTACCTCCGACTGTCATAAGTACCTCCCAGCCCATTGCAGAGAGGCTTGTCCTCAGAAGAGGTGGCCCGAGGGCTCCTCCCATGAGTGCTCCCACGTGTGGGACAGTCAGCGGTTCTTCAGGAGACACAGGAAGGCTGTGGTTGGAGGCTCTTCCCCGGACCTCTGCACGTGGCTCAGGTTCCCTGTGTGTAGCCCGTGGAACTGACCGATCCAAGCTGCCCATCCTGTCTCCAGCTTGCATTCATTTACACCCCGAGCCTCACGGGACGGAGGGAAAACAGCTCACGTGCGCACGGGCAGCAAGCGCTGCTGAAAGAGGATCCAGGTCCCGGCCAGAAGTCACGGAGGTGCTGAGAGACCCGCGCTGGAGGCTGACCTCTCAGAGCCACCGCAGCACCCAGTCCCCACCGGAGGACAAGTCAAACAAATATTAAGGCAAGGAAATCGAATATGTATGGCGAACACTGAAATAACATCTGACCGTTTAAAAAAGCACCCAGTTGGGAATTACAATGGAGTGGCACTTTTTTCTTCCCCACCGAGCAAATTAAAACAGCAAGTTCAGAATTTGTTTACATAGCCATTAATGGAACCTCAAGCGGGGCACTGGCGGCTCACTGTTCCAAAGAGGATGCATGCTTCTGCCACTGTCTTCGTGCCCATTGAAGGCGCCTCCTCGAGGACTCCTTTCCCCGAGAGGCAGGTGCATTTCCCTTCCTGGGAGCTCGCCTCGGGCTAGGCAGTGCTGAGGAAGAGTGCGTTCCTGACCTCTCCACCACCGCCTCAGTACCCCTCCTGGCGCTGCACCATCTGTAGTGCTGTAGTGCTCATTACAGGGTCCTTTTAGAGAGGCAATGCTTCATTCAGTGTCTGAAAGAAGTGTGTGCACCACCCCCCGCCCCGTGAACAGGAGGTATCTGCAGCGACAGTCCAACCTTGAAAGGATCCATATGTTGGAGGGTTATTGTTCCAAAAGCTGCCTGTTGTCTCCTTGGGATTGATTACTGGAGAACTCTGTCTGGCTGCTTCAGGAATTCAGAGCTTTGGGACGTGGCCTGTGGTTTGGGATGTGGGGAATTTATCTTCATGCGCTGCTTATCTGGGCTGATAGTGATAGAGATGCTTTGGGAAGGTGCATGGGCAGGGCGTGGCACGGGGCCAAGGGAGGTGCAGTGGAACTGCTCGGCTCCTCAGGAGGGCAGAGCCCATGGCTTTCAGAGCAGAGCCGCGTCGCTGTTTGAGAATGAGCCCCACGTCCACTGCAAGATCTAACAGCTGCCTGCCAAGTTCTGAGGCTGAGGTAGAGGCTGGTGACTGCTCTTGCGCGAGATGCAGTAATTCTGCATTTGGGGAGAGTAAAAAGAAAGAAAACTGGTAAAAGTTCAGGGCTGTGTTTGACCTCACAACTGTCACAGCCGTGAAATGAGTCTCTAGAAAGCAAGATGAACCAGTCAGAGTAATATTTACAGCTCACCTCTCAGATCATATTTATTTCTTGGTGCTTGAGAATTGGTGCCTAGGGCTCACATTAATCATGATTGCAGTATATTTGCTACTGTCTGTTGGCTGCTTTAGATCAAGACTTGGCAACCCTTAAAAGCAGCCCTGCTTAGGGTTGGCCTGAAGATTTGAAGGGTTAGGCAGAGGTCATAATCACGTGTTGACACTTCTCTCGGAGAAGGAAGAAGCCAGCTTTTCACAGCTAGGGCCACCAGTTACATCCACAGCAGCGATCTAGGGCTTAAGTGAAAAACTCCAAGTTCCTGTGGTCCTTTCAGGCGGGGGTTGTGTCTCTCTTGTAAGTCAAGCTGTGTGCCTAGACTTTGTGCACGACACATATTAGAGGCACATTAAATATTCTCTGAGTGATTGTAAGGTTTGCATGATTCATTTATTTATAAATATACTTCCTGAGAACAAAATTACAAGGAAAGCAAAATGATTTCATATTCTGTATTCATGGCCAGTATAAAAAAAAGAGTGGAATTAGCAAATGCTGGTGAGGATGCAGAGAAACTGGATCACTCACAGATTGCTGGTGCGAATGTAATATGGTTCAGCTGCTCTGGAAAGCAGTTTTGGTTGTTTCTTATAAAACTGAGCACGCAGCTACCACGTGACCCAGCAGGCGCACTCCAGGGTCTTCATTCCGAGGATGGCAGTGTGTGCTCACACCGAAACCTGGCACAAAAGTCTGCAGCAGCTTGATTTGTAATTCCCCAAAACGACAGTCATCGCAGAGATCCTTCAGTGAGTGAACGGCCACACAAACCTCGGCACATGCACATCATGGAACAGGCACAGCAGCAGCAGGCCACAGACCTCTCATACATCCCGAAGCTCAGCTGAAGCTCCGGGGAATTGCGCTGAATGAGAACAGCCAGGAGGCTGATTCTATTTGTGTAACCTCCTCGAAATGCCATAAAAATGGAGAACCCATGACTGGTTGCCAGGAGTTGGGGTGGTGGCTGGGTCTTAAAAGATCAACGAGGGCCGGGAGTTAGCTCAGCGGTTCTGGCGCCTGCCGCGCAAGCGCAAGGACCCGAGTTCGATCCCCGGAACCAAAAAAAAAAGCTCACTGAGAGAGACCCTTGTGGTGATCAGATGCTCTGACCCTTGATGAAATCAGCATGGGGGCATGGGGACAGCATTACCCTTGGGAGAAACTGGGCTAGGGGTACACAGCCCTCTGCATTATTTCATACAGCTGCCCATGAATCTCAAAGTTCAATTTTAAAATATAATGGGATTCAGTAAGCTTCTGAGAGTCAAATGCGTGAATGAATTCATAAAATAGGAATACTCAAGTCTCCATCCCTACATGACAACTTTAGCTTGCTATTGGGTTGCCTTCCTAGATCTTGATGTCAGGACTAGTATTTTGAAGCTAATCGGAACATCTATCTTTCTTTCTTTCTTTCTTTCTTTCTTTCTTTCTTTCTTTCTTTCCTTTCTTTCCTTTCTTTCCCTTCTCCCCAGCCATTTTTACATTTTTATTTTGAGGCAGGGTTTCACTAAGTTGCCCAGCTCAGGCCTAAAACTTAACGATCCTCCGGAGCAGGCTGTAGCAGGCTGGATTTCTTTTTTCTAATATTGTGGAAAACATTGTTGCTTATGGCAGTTTGGGTTTTATTCTAGTTTTTCCTTTTTTATAAACCACGTCAATCATTCTGAACAGTTGGAATATAAATGAATAAGTAACTTGAAAGAATCACTGTGCCATGTGATTCTCCAGTAAGAGGTCATGGGACTTAACACTCACGAGGGATACTGAGACAAACTTAACTCATAGAATAACTACTCCAGAACCTCATTTATACTTTAGAGTCCATCAGACTACAGTTTGTAGTTAATGTCCCTTCTTCCTTCTGCAGGGGAAGGAGGGAACAGAGGGGTTTGGCCAGTTTGCAGCAGTAGCATCCCTGACCCCAGCGACAAGCAGCACCAAGTGCTGCTCCAAGCAGGAGCATTCATTACCCCCTTGCTGAATGGAGCTGGTACCCTTGGGCACTCGGCATTGACATTGAGCCTCCCCCAGATCAACTTGACACTTCCAGAGCTCAGCTGTGGTTCTGTGTAACCAGCTCAAGTCTCTTGTTTCTCCTCACTGTGCCGGATTTAGAGAATAGCCATCCAGCTTCACATCACTGTTCCTTTAGCTGCACAAAGCAGTCTCCCAAGACCAGACTTAGCGACAGTGGGACCCACCCAGGAGCTGAAGTTATGGAGATACAAACAATGTCATGTAGAGAGGGTCTTAAGGGGCACAAAGTGACCAAAACCATGCCCCAATCCCGACCCACCTCCTGTTCCCTCACATACCTCGCTCCCACTTTACTGTCTCCCAAGGGATTCAAACCCTCATGAAAAGAGTGGTTGGGTCTCATCTTTCCTTCAGCCGTGTCTTGCTCACATTTCCTTCTCTGCCCCCGAGCCCCACCGGTTACGAGGTTCCAGTCGGCCTCAGATGTGGATTTGCTCTCGCTTGTTACATCCACCTCACAGGGGCTCCCCCTCTTAATGGGGTGAGCATGCGCCCCTCTTTTTTGCTAAATGGGAACCACATTCATGAAGAGCCTCCAGCGTTTAGAAACTGGGTGTGATGGGTGTGAAGGACTCCGCCGTGTTTCTCCTCCTCTGCCTGCCCTGCTGTTCCCGGCCCGCTCACTTGGTGAGCGCGGCGACTTACCATGTCCACCACTGCCACTGCCACTTCTTGTGACCTTAGCCACCTAGTTCAGTCTGGCTTCTGGGAGATGAGGAGCTTATTCGAGTCAGAACAGCAGAAAATCACAGGACTTCATGAAACAAGGACTAGACTGCTCCTTGGGAGAGCCGTGTTCTCATCTGTGCAGCGAGAGAGCTGGACTGAATAGTGTCTGCCTGCTAGGTGATCTCAGAGAGGTAGCGGACAGGGCCCGCAGTGAAGGGCACATGGCTCTCCCTCTGGCCAGCTAGTGCAGACACAAAGATAAGACAGATGACTCAAAGCCGGCTCCTCAGTAGTCTTCCCAGCATGGAGACCTTTGGAAGATACATCACAGCACTCATCCACGTCCACTGTGCCCTCTCTGTCCCTTGGTCTGAAGGGAAAGGAATGCACAACATGTGCCTGACTCCAAGGCCTTCCCTCCAGGCAGGCTGGGGCACAGGGACTACCACCAGGACTCCAGGAGCCTCGATGTGTTCCCGATTGTGCTGCTTGGCTTATTTTAAATGGAAGCTCGCCTTGGGTTTCGAGGAGGGGCTTTCAGGCAGACTGCAGGTCTTCACACATAATGCACAGGTGTTCATCAGTTATGACTTCTGGGTCCCCCTGCTTTACATGTCTCAATTGCATTCCACATGTGAACAAAGGCCCTTGGGCTCTTTGCGAAGTACCTTGATTAAAAACTGCCACCTAGTAGGATAATACAATCAGGGGTCAAAAACAAAGATAGTCAGTCCCTCCATTCCACTTGATCCCAGGACATTTTAAATACAAAGGTGAGCTGTGTTCCCAAAGTGATGAGAGCAAATCCTGTGCCTGGGTCACCTGGAAGCCAGCAGCTGCCCCTCCCCATCTGGGCACCATCCAGGACGCAGCCAGGAGGAAGAGCTGCTGACCCAGGCATAGGACCTCGGGGTTTGGGCTGGTTCATGGGAGTTCTGTCCCTCTTGGAAGATTAAAGAGAGACAAAACTCTGGAGGCATTGGCAAGGAAAGAAATGCAACTGGGGCCCAGGGACTGCACCCTAGATCTGTACCCATTTCCCTTGCCAATTCCTGTTCCCTCTCTTGGTTCACAAATCCTGATCCTTGCCTCTCCCTCCCTCCCACCGGGCTATGAAATGGTTGAAATGGTCGCAACTGCGGCAGCCACTTCAGAGCCCAGCTGTTCTCCCGGTGCTGACCCTCGGTTTCAGGTCTGCAAGCCCAGATGGGCGCCACCTGTGCTGCGCCGTCGCAGCTCCCAGCCTGCTTCCTGCGGCTGCCTGCGGTTAGCAACGCCCTGCTCCTGTCCTCCTGTTCTCAGGAACACTTCGGGTGCCCGTGTGCGTGGCGTTTAACAAAGTTAGATGAATAGGCCAGGCTTTTGCACCGCTGATGGGTCAGTTCCTGGCGAACAAGTCAGTGAGGAGGAGGATACAAGAGTTTAGCTCCTAAGAGGACACCGGACATTGCGGAACCCAAGCCCTCATTTTGCACACAGTGAAAGGAAAGCAGCCACTGTGAACAGGCAGCTGCAGAGCTCATCGTGGGTCTGCGATTCCCCCTCCCCACCAGTGCACTTTCCATACGATGTGCAAGTCTTGCCTGCCTCAAGGGCTTTCAAACCAAGCTGGAAATTCTTAGTTTGATCCTGTGGAAATAGGAAGGCACAAAAGAACTCTGGAGGCTTTTGGAGTTTTCTTTGTTTGGGTTTGTTTAGCTTTTGAGATGGGGTTTTGTTATGTATCCAGGCTGGCCTTGAACTCACTATGCCCCTTTGTCGCCCAGGCCAACCTCAAAATCACGACACTCCTCCTGCCTCAGCCTCCTGAGTGCTGGGACTACAAGTGTGCGCCACCAGGCCTGGCTTGTTTTATTTTTAATTAAAATAAATAAATAATAAAACCTTCCTGAGTGCGGAAGCGTAAGTAAGCACATCTGGGTGTCCAGAGAGGAGACTATGCGTATTATCGGGTAAGAGGTGTGTGGGGCCGAGACTGTGGAAATTAGAATAGAAAGAGAAGCTGGAGAGTGGTATTCCATTGTTACAATTCGCATTTGCACAGTGGCGTGGCCCAAAGGTAAACACTGTCAAATTATTGCCCGGGTCCTAAGCAAGGCAAAGAGTCTCCTGAGAGACAAGCCTCTGTCCGCAGTGATGTGTGTTATTAAAATAGGTGCAGACACAGGACCCGGAGGACTGTGGCGGCTCTGGGATTTGGATGCACCTCAGAACTGCAGAGGCACAGTGCGGACCTTCAGATGCCAAGCTACAGCGTGCACAGGCATCTGGCAGGACTACGAGAGCTGACCCCAGGGCAGTTCCCCCGGGTAGGAGTGGGGGGCAGCCAGCCCTGAGGAGGGGCTCTCTCTCTGGCTGGGAAAATGCTTTACTGTGTACATAATCGACTTCGGTCTACACCAGGGCCAGATTAGAGGGCCATCCCATTCTGCTGCACTCCGTTTTGATCCTGCAGTCGGCCGCTGAGTTATAGATGAAGTGGCGAGGATGGTGTCTTGATTGCATCCAGCTGCCTAGAGTAAGTCAAGGACAGAGGCCCCATAGGAGAACAGCGCACTAGGAAGGGTCCAAGGAATCTGAGATCCAGGACACCTCTGATGCCTCGAGTGCAGCGTATGAGCATCCCGTGACCCGGTGTCACCACAGTGAGTCCCCTGGAGAGAGATGTGATAGGTGACTTCCGCCGACAGAGCCCCTTACTGAAGTCTGAACAGCACTTGGCCCTAAAACGGAGCCAATAATAACAATGAGAGTAAGATGAAGCTGTGAATTGGAGCGGGAAGGCCTTGTAAAGAAGGGCTCTTCGGGGAGCTGACCGGACTCAAAGTGAAGGAAAAAAGCACCCGAGTGTGGTAGCAGAAGCACCAGCAGAATGAGTGCCACCTCCCTGCACCTGCTGCCTGCCTCTGCTGTGTGTTCCAGGGGTGTCATCTGCCTGGGCTTTCAGAAGGTCCCTTAAGGCTGCCGCAGTGAGCCAGGGGCATGGTGCCCACGTGCTGGGCAGAGGCAGTGCATGGTGCCCGAGGGAAGAGCTGGCTCACCTGGCCGCGTAGCCGCCCTGGGCTCTATAAAATCCTAACAGTATCGTATTATTTTAATCTGTTGAAATACAAACCCCAGAGCAGAGGAAACTCAGCAGCTGCTCACACGGTGGAGGAAATGTAGACATGGATTCATTTGTCCACAGCTAGTTGGGCGATGCCTGTGGCCCATTAACTGTGTCAGTTACAGCCCGGTGTTGAGGAGGCTGAGAGGCTGGTAGCTGACCTGGATTCCCTGGGCTCCCGAGAAGGGAGGCTCTTCCCATAACCCCAAACCACCACAACTCAGGGCCCCTAAAATCCTGCAGAGCATCACAGAGAGGATGGGAAAGGGACAGCGGCCACAGTGGCTCAGCATATGCCCCGCACTTCCGGGGAGGCACCAGAAGCTCTGTGCTCCTAGACTGCGAGTTGTCCCTGTGCTGTCCATGGCACAGTTGTGCATGGCAGCTGCCGATCCATCCTGCCCCAGGCTCCTTCCATCCTGGGCCGAGGAGTGTGCTGCTCCGGCTGGGATGGAAGGAGACGCCACCTCGAGTCCCCTCCTTTCTCCGGCTGAGCCTTCGTCTGTTCAGCAGACAGATTCTATGTAGGATGTTGTCTTGTGATGGGCACAGTTCTCTGTGCATGGGACACTATAGTGAAAGGGACAGACTCTGTCCTCATCCAGAGAGAAATAGGTAAAGATAAATAATCATAAATAGCTGGCAAGGGCCGGGGATTTAGCTCAGTGGTTTCGCCGCCTACTGTGCAAGCGCAAGGACCCGAGTTCGATCGCCAGTACCAAAAAAAAAACAAAAATAAAAACATAAATAGCTGGCATGATCACAAAAAATGAAGCTTTGGAGAAGCAGAGCGAGGGGTAAGAGGGATATGATAAGAGAAGGGAGTTGGCGTGGGATTTGGCTGAGATGGGAAGTTCCAAGACCTCTCAAGATAGATGCCATGTAAGCAGAGACCTGGCTGATGAGAGGTGACCAGACTTTTGCAGGCCTGGGAGAGCATTGCAGCCAGAAGCAACAGCACATGCCTGGGCCTTGATGCGGTCACAGAGCAGCAAGAGAAGTGCTGAAGCTGGGCCTGTGTGACCCACAGAGGAGCCTGTGGAATGCCTTGCATGTGATAGGAAGCCAGTTTTTTGTTTTTGTTTTGAGGGTAGGACATTTCTTAAAGATTTTCCAGGAGATGTTATAGGTTGAATTATAACAACCTCAGAAAGAGTATATTGAAGTCCTGATCTTCAGGCCCACAGAGTGTAACTTTTTGGAAATAGGGACTTCTCAGAGGTGACTGAGTTAAAATGAGACCACCAGCATGAGCCCTAATCGGATGTGACCAGTGTCCTTGTGGACAGGGACACAGGGACACACAGGCAGGCTCATGCTGAGGGAAGGGACCATGAGAAGCTGCAGGGTTGGAGCCATGTGTCTGCAAGCCAGGGAGGGTTGCGAACGGACAGAGGGACAGCCGGCCTGGGAGCAGAGGATTGGCCTGGGTGGATCTTTCCCTGCAGGAGGCAGCAGGGTGTGGACCCGGTGACACCTGGGCTTGGGCTGCAGCGCTTGAGACGAGTTTCTGTTGTTCTGAGCCCCTCAGTTTGTGGTTGTTTGTTACAGCACCCTAGAAAAATAGGAGAGGAGGGGCTGCCAGCACACTGACTGTGCCCCGAGAACTGTGGTGACGTCCTCCTGGACCTAGCACATGCTCTGGGATGTGACCCTGTGACTTGTATCGACAGGTCAATACCTAACTGAACATGTGAAAATCAGGAGCATCCACAGGTTGGATTCGCCTGTGCAGAATACTCCGTGCTCTTTAGGAATGGTCCTTACAGGGGGGCCATGCACTTAGGGGTTGAAAGGACAGGAATGGCAGCAAGGACACAGGCAAGGGCTGTCCGTGGATGCCAGGTCGGGTGGCAGAGAAAGCGAGAGGCCACCAACAGAGGCAGCGGGACTGGGGGTCAAGGGACAGGGGATGGCAGAGGCCCAGCAGCCGGCTGCACATTCCCTGGCATGGAGGAGATGGAAGGGATTGTCGGGGACAGGGCGTCAAGAGCTCTGTTCTGGACACGGTAGGTCGGAGGTGGCTGTCCTTTGTCCAGGTGGAGATAGTAAGGGGTTGGTTATGTCAGGGATGTTCAGGCCCAACATACTGCAGGGGTTGTGAGATTATGGACGGTTTTTAAGGGATTCAAACTAGATGCGATTCCTTAGAGAGAATGGGCTTGGAGAAGCGAATAGAGCCTCAGCAGGGACCTCAGGAGGCCCATTTTGAAAGGCTGCTGTTGGCTGGGGACCGAGAAGAGGCACAGGGCAGCCAGCAGAGCGCCAGGGCACGGTCGCCCGGGGGACCTCTGCTCTCTCAAAGTTCAGCTCCGGTAGGCAGAAACCCATGGGAAGGCCTGAGATTGGCCTCATCCCCTGAGACCAACTACATTTTATTTCTTCCAACAAAACTGTCTAAGAGCTATTCCAAACACAGAAACCAAGTGCAGTGGACCCTCGAGTTACGACTGGCCTGATGCATGAACAACTTGGGTTACGGACGGAATTTTAGTTTTAACATATGAACAAAGTTTAGTTGCATCCTGAATGCTGGCCACTCATGCTTCTGAATGATCTCAGATACAGATTAAACCCTTAAAGAGTTCTGAAAGGAACATGACAACATCCTTTGCTGTGTGGGGTTCACTGAGAAATCCTGGCCCAATGTCTTTCTAAGGACAGTGAGGTCTGCCTGTACACAGGGGAGAGACTTTGAAGGCTGTGTAGAGGAGCCTGAGCCTTCATTGACCAACTTGAGTTACAACCACCCCTCGGGAACAGATAAGTCAAGGGGTCCACTGTACTTGTGGTCAGTATGTCACAGAACCAGAAAAATCCTCTACAGTACATTATAGGCTTTGAATAGGTTATAAGTATGATTGTGTGCTCAGGAAAAATGGATCCTTTTTTTTTTTTTCTAATAAAAAGAAATGGAGGGCCAAGAATTTAGCTCAGTGGCTCTATGCCTGCCTCGCAAGCGCAATGTCCTGAGTTTGATACCCAGTACCAAAAAAAAGAAATGGAGACTTCTTGTAAATTCCAGAATAAGCAATTTTATACAGATCAGGGCAGCTGAGTTGCAGGGTTCCATTTATTCTTCATTTGCGCCTTTATTATGAAAGAAACCTTCTTCATTAATCATACATTTCCCCAACAAGATAAACTATGCCGCCACAGTGCTTGGAATTTCCAAGCACGCACAAGGAGTTTCGGAGGAAATCAGACGAGGTGTCTGTCCTCACGCGTTGGCAGAGGAGCCCTTGGATGTCTTCAGAAGCCCTCGCTAGCTCTTGTTTGTAAAGATCTGGCCTCAGAAGCTTGTGGGCAACCATGCTGTCCCGCATTGTCATCTGGCCCCAGGGTGACTGTGGATGTGCTTCGGTCCCCAGGTCTGGCGGGAATTTCCTGACCGGCTTGTGGGCTACCCCGGTCGCCTGCACCTCTGGGACCACGAGATGAATAAGTGGAAGTACGAGTCGGAGTGGACTAACGAGGTGTCCATGGTGCTCACCGGGGCAGCTTTTTACCACAAGGTAAGGCGGTACAGCCTGGGGCCAAAGAACCCAGGGGCACGACGTTTCATTTGGCCTAATTACTGCTAGGTGTAGGAAAGGGGTTCTACCCCGCGGGCTTGGAAAAACCCTGCTATGTGATACAGTAGTTCCCGACTTACATTCAAGTTGCAAACTTTCACAGGTGTACTCTATAAGATTCACAGGTGTACTGTGTAAGACCCACTTTGTCAGATTACGAACAAATCTGACTTATGAACGTTCTTTGGAAACAGAATTTGTAAGTTGGGGACTTACTGTATTCCTTTTTAAATAAATGCATTGGTCTTCTCATTATAAATGTAATACATGCTTACAGTAGGAAGTATGAAAATTCATATCAGTTGTAATGCTGTCACTTAGAGGAAACCATTACAGTGGTACCTCGGTTCATGAACTTAATTTGCTCTATGATTTTGGAAAAGATGGCTATGTGGGGGAGGTGACTGTGGTCATGTATGTCACCCAATGCAGAGTTTGAAAACAAAAACAAAATTTTGCCAAATGCTTCTGTTTGGAAACCAAATTGTTTGTCAACAAAAGCATTCATGAACCGAGGTACCACCGTATTACCTATAGATGATGTTTTTCAGCTTGCCTTTTATATATTTATTCTTGCATACACAGAGACAGTTGTAAATATTCTTACTAGTCCACTGTATTATGAGCATTTTCTCATGTTACTAAATTTCATAAGCAATTACTTCTTAGCATAATTGGTATTGTACCATAAATCATTCTCCATGAATCATGTATAACTATTTCTCTATCATTGCGTATTTAATTTTCTATTTTTTGCTATTTTAGATAATGCTTAATATCTAATGCTCAGTGATTAATATCCATTTTCCTGTTTATACTCAGGATCATTATGACAGATTCCTCCAAGTAGAATTATATCAAAGGGAATGTACATTTTGGGCTTTTTAAGAGCAGTAATGTGATAGTTTCAGTATTATTTGTGCCATTTTACACCTTCACCAGCACAATATAAATTGTCCTACCATACCCTCCCTTGCATAAAATGTATTAAAAATTAACTTTAGCTATTTGGATAAGTAAAAATGAATCCTATTGTTTGAACTTTTACATGATTACTAGTGAGGTTAAAATTCCTTTTGTGAATTTATTAGCCTTTTGTACTTCTTCTGAGAACCATCACTTTAATGGTTTTGATTTTATTAGGCAGAGATTAGAGACTATGAATTTGATATCAGAGTATTCAGTTTACCTATGGAGCGCTTCCTGGGAGTGTGTGGTAGCATGAGGAGCTGATACCAGGAGAAAGATCTGTCCAACAGAATACAGTTAATTTAATTTAGCTATTTTATATCTATTGTTTCTTGTTAGCCTAGTACTGCTACCCTCATATTTTCCGGGGCCGGAAGTCCAGAAATAGGTTTTATTGTTAGTAAAACAAATAAATAAGAAGCCCTAATGAGTATAATTCTTTGGAGTTATGTGTACATATTATTGATTATTGTGTACTATTATTGATTTATTTTGGACCCATTAATTTACACAGTCTCACACATGTGGGCTATTGTAGATGTGTCTCATTTTCATTCCACTTGAAAAAGCCCATATACCCTTGCAGAAGAATGCCCATGTCAGAGACACTGGGCCACTGGACCAAAGCAGTCTTGTACTTCCTTTGGCCCTTTGTGCTGTAGGGCCTTGTGATTAATCTTAGGAGAGAAAGGTTGTTCTCAGGCCTCCATTCAGTTGTCCTGATGCGTCAGCCAAAGGGAACTGCTTTTGTTTACTTTTTTTTATTGGTACTGAGGATTGAACTTGGGTCCTTCTCCTTGCACAGCAGACGGTGAAACCACTGAGCTAAATCCCCGGCCCAGGAACTGCTATTTGCATGTTTCTTCTTTCTTCTCACCTGACAGTATTTTAATTACCTGTACACCTACAAAATGCCTGGGGATATCAAGAACTGGGTGGACGCGCATATGAACTGTGAAGACATTGCCATGAATTTCCTGGTGGCCAATGTCACAGGGAAAGCTGTCATCAAGGTAAGAGGCTCCGGCACCCTCTTGCTTGGCTCTCTCAGCCAAGACTGTGTTCTCCAATCATGAAGAGTGGAGCTCATTCTCACAACTGCAAATGAAGTGTTGCACTGGATGCACAGATGCACAGATCCTTGTACAGTTGTGTAACTGTTGTTGTCCACTTTCTGAAAGTCCCTTTCCCATAGCATAATAAAAGCTGAGGATACCTAGAGATCTGCTGGGGGTGGGATAGTCTTTAGACCTCAAAGATGTCTATTCCTGAAATTCAGACTTTACTCAAATAGATATGGAGAGAAGGAAGCACTCTTCTTTCCATGGGTAGAAGCATCCTGACCTCTTTCTTCCTGGTTAGAATTCCATGTGGGAAATGGGCAATTCCAGCCTCCCCTAGGTGCTTCCTCAGGGAGCTCACACTGGAAGTGTGGATGAATGAATCTTCACTGGTCCCTCCTCAGCAAACGAAGTGACTTGGAAAGAGGAAAAAGCACTTGCCCCTGTCCCCTCCCTCTCCCTCGGTTCTCTAAATGACCCAGCAGCTAACTGCGAATTGTGAGGGTTGTTTTTCGGGGAGCCGCCACCCCCAGGTTCACCTTCAGCGTGTTTTAGCCATGGCTGCTTCCTCCCGATGGTGTCTCTGTGCATCTTAGTTTGGCTGTGGTTATTGAGACTCCTTTCCTTCCCATCCTTTCCCTACCTATTCGTCTTCACTAGGTTAGGGTAGCAGGCTTCCCTGAGTTTGCTAGGAGTGCTAGAAGTTTTAAGATTTGGGAGGGTGGAGGGGAGTCAGAGAAAGGGATCTCAAGGTGAGAGACGATCAGATTCTTTTTCCTAACTAGAGAGAATTTCAGAACAAGCCGGCATCTTCGAGCATGGTGCTGCTCATAGCATCTGCCATTAGCTGAAAGGAGGAGAAGGCAGGCCCGTTGGAACTAAGGTTCCAGTGAAAGTTATGGGAAGCTGTATTTCATCACCCTTATGGCTGCAAGAACAAATGGTATTTATACAAGGACCTTGGCAGTGAGAAAACAGTCATTAAACAGGAATTAAGGACTTGTCATCACCACTTCTTTCCAGTTACAGAAGGCAAAAGCCTCCAAGCCTCTTTTATTGGGCCCTTGTGAGTTCCGCTGTTGGCTGAGCCAGCCCAAATCAAACAGAAGAGCGGTGAGGTGTGTGTGTGCGTGTGTGTGTGTGTGTGTGTGTGTTGTTGTGTGTGCACATGCTCACAGCATCTCAGCTCACAGGACAGAAGCATGTGGTGTGGTGGCACAGCATGATTCTATAGTCCTTGGCACTGAGCGCCAGGTCTGACTATGCTCCTGGCAGGTGACCCCACGGAAGAAATTCAAGTGTCCAGAGTGCACAGCCATCGATGGGCTTTCGCTGGACCAGACGCACATGGTGGAGAGGTGAGTGGGTCTCCTGCCGTGGTTGGTTTATGGGACTTGGTTGGAGATAGAGGGACAACAGCTGGTAGCCGTAGTCACCTCCTTTTGCACTGTGGGAATTGGGATAGTTCAAGCCCAGGTCACCAAAGAATTAATTTGGAATGCTACTCACTCAATTTGCAATGGCTGGAAGGATCTTAAAAATATAGCTGGCCATAAGCTCCCAAAGCCAGATTCCCCTTATGGACTAAGCAGTTAACTAACTTTAGTCACCAGAGTGGAAGCTAGTTAATTCCAAGGAAGTACGGGGTGGTTTCGCAGGCTGGTATCTCCATGTTATAGTAAAAGCTCGATGAGAAAGAATTAAACCAAACCCACCAGAAATAAATTACCTTTACTGATGTTACTAAAACCCCTTCCAAGAACAGTATCAAAGGCCAATTTCTTTTTTTGGGGGGGGTGCTCTGAAATAATCCTTTTCAGTCCAATTCCATCAATTACTCAATAAGCATGCTTTGACATGGAGTGTGACTCAGGCCTTGTAGGGGAGTAGGAAAGTAAGAGACCTGTGTCTTTCCCCAAGACCATGAGAATCTTGAACCAGACCTAATAGTTCCCAGTGGAAGCCCAGGAGGCCCCAGGCTCCATGGTGCCTGAATTGAGCCTAATTCTCCCAAAGGCAGCTCCTTATGGAGGCAGTGAGTCATGAGACCCCAGGAGCGCTGTTACCCAGGGACCATAGCGTCTCCGAGAACGTTACGGTAGCCTAGAATGTTCGTAGGTCTGTGTGCATCTGCTGCAGAATTCATTTCTAAAGTCTCTACACCATAATAAAACCCTTCAAGCCTTGGGGATTTTGTATACAGAATGTTTTGCTCTTGGCTTTGGATTCTTCTGTACCGCTTTACTTTTTCCAACTCCCTTCATCTCTTTCATATGGAAATATCTTACCCCCCAAAATGACTGTTAGCAACTGTTGACGTGAAGTAACATTATTGTGGTTTTGGAAATACCTGTCACTGATGATCACAAGTATTGTGCAGTTTAAGGGCAGTGACATTAACCATCGTAGCTCGTTTGGAAGAGGCCCCAGTTGTGGTTCCACTGCAGTACATGAAATCGGTATTTAAACCTACCCTGGTCTCTGTGTGGGGAGCATTCACAGCATGAAGCCAAGCAGTTATTGGTTGAACTGAAATGGTGGGGATGTAGGGGAAGGAAGTGAAGAAGAAATGTGACCTTCAAGATGGTGGTCTCAAGGGCCGGGGATTTAGCTCAGTGGTTTCGCCGCCTGCTACGCTAGCACAAGGACCCGAGTTCGATCCCCGGTACCAAAAAAAAAAAACAAAAACAAAATAAATTTATATTGTGGTCATTTGAAGCCACAATTAAAAAAAAAAAAAAAAAAGATGGTGGTCTCAAGATTCTTGCTGAGGCACACGAGTGCTCTCCAGCAGATGTCAAGAGGCTTAAAAGGCAGTGAGCGCACGTTGAGTTAGAGATCATTACTGCGAAGCACTGAACATTGTAGCTCAGGGAGGAGACACTTTCACTGTGGAGGAGAGCTTTGAGAATAAAAGAGCCCTAGTTGGAAGGCTTGCATCAGCATCTACAATACCAACAACACGCACACACACACTCTTAATCCGAAGTAATTTTGATGAGTGCCCTGAGGGAGGCTCAAAGTGCTGTTAGGAAAGAGAAGAAACATCTCATCGGCTTCGTTATTCAGAATAATCTTGTAAGAGAAATGACTTTGCCACCATCCCAATCAGTGATCCTCAGGCAGATAGGAGGTTCTGGGCAGGGATGCCTTGTGCTCAGAGGGACCTGACCAGCAGGTCCAAGGTTGACCTGGAGGACATGAAGAAATTCAATTTAGCTAAAGCATGGGATTCCGGCCAGTTAATGCCAGGCTGCAGAGGCCTGGGAAACCCCAGTTAAGTAGCTTGGAGTTTTTCCTTCAGGCTCTGATGAGCTGTTGACAGAGTTTGACTTGGTCAAAGAATTGCTTTGAGATTTGGAAGCAGTGTTTGGGATGGAATGGGAAATGAAGAAACTGAAAGATGACCGGTTAGAAGCTTTGGACTGAGCTGAATATGGAAAGGAAGCGACACATTAAATTGCAAGAATTTTTTTTTTTCCAGAGGAAGATGTACCAGAATTTAGATTCCAACTGGATGGGTATGAGGAGGTTACCAAAAAGAAGTCAACAGAGATAGCTTCAATTCTGAGAGAAGAGAAATGTAGTACCTTTAACAGTGTAAGTGATAGGGAGAGAGGGGAATGGTTAGGTTATATTAGAGAACGAGTTGGGTACAGTGAACAATGAGGAGATTTGAGTCACAGTGAAATTGGAGAACAGTAAGGTATGTGATACTGAGGTCTTGCCCTCTATATGTAGATACAGATATTGAGCAGGAGTTTGCAATGTGAAGTCAAACTTTAGAAAGAAGTTTAAAACAAAGAGATATTTGAAAGTTATGTGCTCAGAGTCAACAGGTGACTACAGAAAAGCCAAGGGCAGAATCTTGATAATTTCTTACATTTAGGAGACAGAGTAACTGAAAACAGAAGGAGCGAGCAGAGAGGCCAGGAGAGAACCACGGTATGCAGAGCCAAGAGCAGGAAGGACCTTGGAAAAGTAACTCAGAGAGTGGTGAAGTCTCAGGGTTATAGAGAAAGGGTGATGCTGAGGAAGAGGAGTTAGTGAATGTAAAGTGACCCTTTGAGAGGACTAAGAGGGAGCAGAATTAGCAACTGGGAGCAAAACTATTGAGATTAAAGATTGAAGCACTGAATTATTAAATAAGGTGCTTAGGATAAAGATACGATTTAAGCTGTCTTGGATAGCCCAAGAGATAGTTTCCACTGTAGAACTGTTCACTTGTTTTATTTCTTAATGGTTCCCTTTACAGAATGCACATTCTTCACAAAACAGTGGAAGTAGTTAACCTCTTTCCCAACATTTGACCTTGTGTTGGGTTTTGTGGTTGAATACACTTATTTATTCCTATCTTCACGAGCCTGGAATCAGAATTCTCAGTTGAGTAGGAAAATAGCTTTTACTACCCAGCAACTGTTTCCGGCATCTACTAGTTCTTTAAGAACCAGAAGAATTTATAGCTATTCATTTTGACCAGTATCTTCGCCAAGGTCAGGGTGATACCACAGGCAGACTGCTTTGATTTAAAAAAACAGTATTTTGACTCAGGCCAATCTTTGCTTAAGGCTATGAGTTTCTCACTTACTAGCTGTCTGACCTAAGGAAATTGCCCCTGACCATTAGTCTTTTCAGCTGCTCTAATAGGGGTATTAGTATCTTGGGACTCCAGTGTCCACACCTGGGTTCAGGAAGTACCCAGCGTCTTTGCAGCAAGCAGGGTCTTGTGTGCTGGGGACGAATGCCGGAGACTCCTGAGCGCTGGCAGCACAGTGCCTGGTGGTGTGAGTTTCCACCTAGTGTCCCAGCACTCGTCCTGGAGGCTCCTGGTTACCTTAGGTAATGGCATGTGTGTTTGGAGGGGAAACCACCCCGCAGTCCTCTTCCCTGGATGCCTCCAACACAGCAGAGGCAGACATTGGCAGCACTCAGCGTGTGTGCGCTCCATTGGAAAAGCAACACAGAGAAAAGTGCTGACAGGGAAGCCGGATCCCCGGCAGAACAACTCTGGTGGCCCCCAGCAGCCAGCAGGCTCTGCCCACCCTCGCTGCTCCTGATAGGTCCCCACTGTGAGAAGGGAGCAGGACACACTGCCAACCGGCTGGGCAGAGGAAGGGCCTGGTGGGAGCGACTGTGCCTCTCTGCCAACAGTACTCACCAGAGCTGGGTTAGCCAGGGTGGCTGTCGGCGAGCCAGACTGGCCTGAGCCCCAGGCATCTCGCCCGCAGCCCATGCCCTGCTGGCTGATCTGGTTACAGAGGAGACATTGTCGTCAATTCTCTCCCTGGGCCCTGGCACTGCTCTCCTCCTCCAGTGGACCCAGGACCCTTTCATCCATACACACTCGTACCCGTGCTGGCACGAACAGGCTTTGCTGGCCACAGTTGGTGTGCTCGGCAACTGGAAACAAGGAGAATCTGCTCCTGCTTCCAAGCAGAACTGTCGGAGTGAAACCTCAGACACACTCCACTCAGTCTCCACTGCTGTGAGCCAGAACATGGAGAGGGGGAAGCTGTTGTCCAGGGCAGGGACCGAGTTTTGTTAGAACTCTTCAGCCTTCCCCAGTCTCCCTCGATGTGGAACCTCAGGCCATCCTGACCTCAACAGTGCCAGCGAGAGGGAAGCTCATTCCTGGCAACTAGGGGAACGTGGTGCTGATCCAGCGTCTACTGCCATTGAAGGAAGCCCAGGTCCACCCTCTCTAGCTTGGGGTCCTTGGCAAGTCCCTTAACCTCCCTGAGCCTTGTTTTCTTCTTCCATAACATGAGGCTAATATAAACCCAGTGGGGTAAGGGGAGGAATATATAGAACAATCGTGTCAGTTATCTGGCACCGTATAGACCAACACCTTCCAGCCCCTCCCATTGGACCCTAGAATGATGCTAATAAATAAATGTGGGGCTGCTTGCAAGGCCCTAGATTCCATCCCAGCACTGCCAAAAAAAAAAAAAGCATCATCTCATAATTTAGACTTCAGCCTCAGGAGCCAGAATGCCCTGTTTGGGCTGTCTCTCCTGGATTTTTTATTTATCTTTGCACATGTTGCTTAGCCTCTCCATGCCTCTGTCTCCCCATTATGAAATAGGAGTAAGAAGAGTACTTAACCCCCTAGGGCTGTTGTGAGGATTCGAGGGTCGTCTGTACATGCAAAGCACTCTTGGTGTAGCTTGGAACACATGGTCAGGGCAGTGATTTGTGGTGCTGGTGGGCACGATGCTGCTGTTAGCTAAAGCTCAAAATGAAGTGGTAACAAATATTTTCAGTTCTACGATGACCTAGAGAAAAGAGTTGATAACGGGAGTCTTCTTGATTACAATAACTTGAAACCAACCTACAGCCACCCATCTGAGGACAGAGGAGACCTGAGGTCGGACCTCAGACCCGGTGCCTGCCCGCCTGTGCTCGCTGCGGCTCTCAGGAGCCCAGGCCTGGCTGAGGAGGGCACTGAGCTCTCTGAAATCCATCCTCTAAGTCCCCTGCCCCTCAAACGCTTTTCCCAGGCCAGTTCCTGCTGGCTGGTGCTGATGTCCCCTTGCCTGGCTGTCACACTCGGTGGGCCTGGTTGAGCTGAGCCATCCCAGCAAACGTCCCGAGCACCCACTCCGAGGGTTGCTGTGGGCTCTGGGCCCAGCTCAATCTGGCCCGGCCCCTTCTGCAGCAACGCCATGCTGGTGTCACTGAGCCCGGTGTGCCGCAGGCTCTACTGAGGCAGTGACCAAAACCGCCCAGGTTATAAAAGCCCACAGGGGCCGGCAAATGGAGAGGGCTTCTGGCTCATCTTCTCCCCTTGTCTCTGCAGCCCTGCGTGGCGCCGAGCCTAGGCCAGGTGCCCTGTCCTCTCCTCCTGTGCTTCCTTGGCAGAGAGGGGGTTAAGGATTGTTGGCAGCTAATCCACCTTGGTCTGAGGCCTGCTGGTGCTGAGCTGGAGGAATTCATGGAATGTGAGGGGGAGGGGAGGCTCCAGCCTTCGGGCAGCCTCAAAGGGCACCCCTTGCTCCCTGTCCCCAGCTGGGGAGACCCCCCAGCTCACCGCCCTGCCCCTCAGCCTTTTCCCAAGCTCAGCAGCAGGCGGGAGCTGCTGGATCGGTGGACAGGATGGGTTTTGCCATGTTCCCTCAGCGGCTCCAACGTTTTCTTCTTTTCCTCTCTGTCCGTCCCTCATCCTGCACACCCCTACCCTAGGTCTGAGTGCATCAACAAGTTCGCCTCGGTCTTTGGGACCATGCCTCTCAAGGTGGTGGAGCACCGAGCAGATCCCGTGCTGTACAAGGATGACTTTCCGGAGAAGCTGAAGAGTTTCCCCAACATCGGCAGCTTGTGATGCGTGCCAGACAGGGGTCCAGGCAGGCGCTGGTGGGCAGGGGCCAGGGCCCCCAGCACTCGCTACGGGTCAGTGGAAGGTTACCAGACTGGGTGCCTGTGGGTACCCATCTGACCCCTTCTCCAGAAGGGCGGGAGCCCCGAGCCCTGCAGCTCTGCTCTGGGCTCCCGAGGTCGCCAAGCGGAGGGAAGACACTGCAGCACCTGCAGGTCACCCTGTCCCAGGGACGGCCTCCCTGACTGCACCCACGGGCCGGGAGAAGCCTGTCCTCTTGTGTCCGCATCCCGTCGCAGGTGCCCACACCTCCCTGCCGCTGCGTCACTGCATCTTCTGGGAACAGACAGGCAAACGAGATGCAGAGCCGGAGCCGCTGGAGGTTTGAGCCCTGGCTCGGGCCAGCAGTCTCCTGTCAGCCCCACGAACCACTCCTCTGCACTTGGCATTTTGATAAGATTAAAACTATTTTTACTCCTTTTTCTCTTTTGCTTTAAACACTGATTCTTGGTAGCCCAAGGAGCCATCTTTGTGTCTTTAACTCCACCTTCCGGCCTCATGACAGTCGGGGCTGTCACAGCCAAGAGGAACATCTGGTCCCACATGCATCGAGCAGAGGTCCCGAATCATGCCCATTCTGAGCAGATGGCTCCCTCTGAGGGAATCCGTTTGCTGCCTGATTGGGTCTATTCGATGTTTTCTTGGTGTGCTGCAGAAAAGGGGGTCTTTTAAGAGCTGCACACCGAGTCACCCCAGCGGGTGCTATACTGTAAAAGTTGACGAGTTGTGACCCCCACCCCCCACAGGGATGCCAAAATTTCCCTCATTCTTTCGGTATAAACGTAACATTAGCCAGAGAGGCTCTGGCTAACATTAAATGCTGCTATAACAACCACTTTGCAGCAGTTGCCGATATATTTAAATCATTAAATTTCAGCGTTTAGTAATACTGCACATGTGTGAATTATACCTCCTTAAGCCCAGTTGATGAACAAATCTACTCTGGCAAATGTTAAATGTTATGGATCCGAAACAGATTTATCTGGCTCTAATATTAAGATTAGCCACAGTTTGGGCTTTAGCCATAACATATGTCCCCAGAACACAAAATACATAACAATTTGCTTAGAATATGGATATAATTAGGGAAACCCAGTTGGGTGCCAGTTGAAGTCACTCAAGCACTGCCATTGTTCTACCAAGCAGCGTTGAGGGGGCCGGAATGATGTCGCGGTCAACGGGAGTCACCGTGTCTGTGACCCACAGTGCAGGGGCCGGAGATGAGTTTGGGACACAGCAGCAGCACTGAATGTAGAGCTCATGATGGTTTCATCTTGTTTCCGGTTATGGAGCCACAGACTCCTGGGCAGCAGCTGCTGGAAGGGACAGGAGCATCTGTGTCACCCATCCTGCGGATTCAGATGCTGAGGCTGTACCCTGCTTGGTGCATACAGCTTTGCACACCTGGGGATGGATCAGTGTTCACCTTGGAGAATGCTCACTCGTCAGTCAGGGACCCGGGAAGGGCTTTGGGTCTCATTTCCATAGCAATGGGCATGGTCTGTTAGCCTGAGAAAGGGATTTTTGTCATCACTCCAGTCCCATAGCTACAATGTCAGCGAGTGCCTCTAACTGATAGGTCTCCCACGACCTCAGCAGCTATTAAGTATAGTAGCTGCCCTCTTCCTATGGTGCCTTGCCCCCTCCCCTGTGTGACATCATGCCAAGATGGTTGCTCCCACCAAAGAACAAACCCTTCTTCCCAGCATGCCCCTGTTCCAACCTAGACAGTAACCTAATACTTGCTCACCTCCTACCACCTAGTGACATCACTGGCTCCTCCATTCCCTAGTCACTACCTCACTCAACCCTACCTCAGCCCCTACAAGCCCCACCCCAGTCTCTATAAAAGACTCTCCCTGGCCCAGCCATATTGCTTTTGTCTCTCCTTTGTTCAGAGACAGCCCGGCAGATCTATTCCCCTAATAAAGGCTTGTTGTGGCCTGGTCTGGTCTTGGTCTTCGGCCCTTTTACCTGACGCTAACTGTCTAGGGGGTCGCTAGCTTGTTTCCAAGATGTGGGGCTACATGGAGGACATGGAGGGACTTCCCATTGAAATCCTGCAGGCGCAGGAGCTGTGCCAACAGTGAGTGGGTCCACGTGACATTGCTGTCAGCCTGGCCTCTCATCCTGTGTCACCTTAGGAGTCACTGGACTTCAAGGACATTAAATCTTCATTTAAAGTACCTTACTATTTCCAGAAATATTAACGTGAGATCTTACAACATAGCGCAAAGTAATTTATATGGTAAGAGTATTACATCCTGGGCTCTTAGGCCTCAGAGATTCTGTCTTTGAAGGGACAGGTGGTACAGTCACAGTTGAAATGCAGGACAGGCACACTGCAGACAAGCCGGATTCAGGCACCCTGAGGACAAAGCACTGTGTCCCCTTGTGAGCGGCCTCTGGGCCTCACCCATGAGCTGGGTCGGGACCATCTGCCCCCGGGACACCACGGAGCCTGGCTTCGGGAGCAGAACAATGACGCTAATTAAAATGTCATGTCCAGGCCTACAGCAGACAACAGCTGCTTCTAGATTAAGAAATCTTTTTAAAGAAATTGTGTCCTACTGGCCTATAGAAGAGGCAGACTGGCCCTGGCCCAAGCGTGTACCCCAAGCCTCTGCCTGCTCTCTGGGGACCTTTCTGGGATGGAAATACTTTTTTTTTTTGGCTAACATTAGATGGTTGTTGTTATAATCATGGAAAGGACACAAACGTCTATCAGCGTATGAGTGAATAAACAAAATGTGGCATAAACATTAGATGGTTGTTAATATTCTTATCTCATGGGTTTTACCATGTCTCAAATGTGGTTAGGCCCAAACCACCTTGTCTGGGAAAATTAAAGAGGGCTCTTGGTGCTCACAATCTCTGGTTCTTTCCTGCCAGTGACACTCTGTTGTCCCCTCTCTTTACACCGTCACCAGATTCAAAAATCTGATCACTCTGCTTTTCTGCTGAAACCTCATCTTCCACCGGGCTTTGAACTCTCGTGTCTGAGGTGCTGGTTTCTCTGCTGCTCTTGGGCAAAGTGGCCTCCCTCTGGCCTGTGTGAGCAGAACTGGGAACTGAAGAGGCTGAAGGAGTTGCCAGGCCCTGTGACCCCACTGTCACGGCTGTGCACCAAGCAGCAGGGAGGCGAGAGCATCCCTCATGCCGTTGAAGGAGAGCACAACGCTAGCCATGGGTTCTGCTGAGCGATTTGGGGTCAAAATGCTTTGGTTCCAGCCATGGTAGAATCAAGGAGTAGACAAAGTGGAGAGCAGGTGAGGGGAGCCGTTGGGCTCTGGTGAGGCTCTTGCTGGCTCCGCAGGCAGAAGACTGGGGTCCACATCCACTCCCGCCCTAAGCCTTTGCTTCAGGAACAGTGACATCTTTCCTGTTCCCTTTTCTCATGCCTGGGTACCAGAGAAGTCACCAGAGAGCATCTGCTCCCCAAGAGGCCTGGCAGGGCCAGGCAAAGGCCAAAAACTCGAAGCTGGCCCGAGACCTCTTCATCCACATCCCGAGAGGAGCTCTGGCAGGCGTGCTGAGCAGTTGGCAGGCGAGTCCCTCCAGGAGGACTTTGGAAGCCACTTGAGATTTCCACTGCAGGGCTTGGAGGCACAGGAGACCTTTGGGGCTGTCCCACCCACCTCACCCAGAGCTCTGTCCAAGCCCTGGGGCCCCTGTCCTAGGCCAGGGTTTGCTGTTCACCCATTTTCTACTTCTGAGTAAAACCAGGGACAGCATTTGGCCCTGTTGTACAAACCATGTATGATCCAAGGGTCTGGAACATGATTAGCTGAGCCACTCCTGGTAGGACAAAGGCAGGCAGGCAGGACCTACTCCCAATTTTGCGACTGTCCCCTGCTTACCATGGGAGCTGTGAGTCTCCCTGCAGACTGGGGGGACCTTCTGGCCCCCGCTGCCCCATGGATGGACTCCCAGGCACCCCTAGCTTTGGCAGTGTGGCTTGAGGTCCCGGGGAGGGCACATGGGTCCTACGTGCAGCGTTTTAATTTCCTGCTCACAGTGGCTGGCAGCAGAAGAAATATGGTGGAGGTAAATGTGGTCCCCTGTCCCAGCTTTCAGGCCTCTTTCCTTTTTGAGACACAGTTGAGTCACAAACATGGGAACAGCTTTGTCCTTTCTGCTTTGGACCCTTGGCCCCCCTGCATGCTCCACTGAAGGCGGCAACCGTGAAGCGCCGTCTTGTCTACCACCTATGAGGAATGAGGCCTGGGGCTGCCCACAGAGCCACCAGCCAGGCCTCGCCGCCGTGCCAAGCTTCTCTCCCATGCCAAGCCTTCCCTTCACCGTGCATCGACTCAGGCTTGTGTTTAGAGCTACAAACTGAAATCATCGGCTCCTGCACCCAGGGATAAAGTCAGGGAGCCTGTGGCTTTCTGTCAAGCACAGCTGGAAAACACATTTCCCATCCAGGAGGGGTAGGAGAGCATTTCATCCACATGTGCTCCTGCCAGGCAGTGCGCTGGCCCCAAACACATGCAGCCACTGTCAGAGAACTCCAGACCGCATGTGTGGACTTGAGCTCAGCCAGTGGCCGGGGCCCACTGGTGATCCTCGACTCTAAACATGGGCATTTCAGTCCCAACTGTGACTGAGGACTCCATGACCCCCACCTCCTCCAATGGCTGGAGGAGACGAGAGGATTTTTATCTTCCCACAGCACCTTCGCTGGAGTTGTGCACTGGCCCTTCCTGGCCCTGGAGGGAGCCCATTGCAGTGCCTTCCTCTCATCAGCCAGAAACTGGAGACAGCAAGAGCACCAGACCCGGCTGGTGGGAAGGAACAAGGTCTCAGATCTCCTTTCCTCTCTTTGCCAGGCCTCTAACGAGATTGTACCTGGTGACGCTGGCAGCCAGCCCTCTTCTGGCCCCTACTTCTGCTTAGCCTGTTACCAGAGAGCCCAGGGTCTGGATCCTGTCGCCCCGTCAGGGTAGATTACCAAATGAGCAGTTCTTTTGCCCCAGTCCCTTTCCTACGCTATAAATAAGCCCTGTGTTTATTTTCTTAAGTTATTGAAATGAGCACTTGTGATTGGGGCCTCTTTGGACAAGTCCAGAGAGCGTCCATCCGGTGCCTGGTGAGGGCCCTGCATGGCGGGCTGCTGTCTGGAGCTATTTGGAACCCTCGCTCTGTGTTTTGGATGTGGCTTAATTTCAATAGTGAGGGCCGTATGCAGCCCTGGATCTGCTGATTTTCAGGTTTCAGCTTTCTGCCAGCCTTGCTGCCTGCTTAGAAGTAAAGTTGTGTTTCTCATTACGGGGCTAAAAGCCACAATTGAGGTAATTAACGAAAATTGTGTATTGGTGGCAGCAGGTCCTATAGGATTTCCAAGAGTCTTTCTCTAGTGGATCCTGAGAGGCTCACCTTCCTGTCCTCCCTTCTGCCTCCCCTGGGTCAAGTACCCATCCTTGTCTTCTGGATGTAGGCCCGGTAATTTCTCTCCTCACAGCCTCGTTCTTGTCACCTCCGTATCTTGACAACACAGCAGAGTAAGGGTTTGATTAACTCCTTTTCCGGTGCACGGAGGAGGTGAAGATTTTTTTCTCTGCCTTTCTCAGCACCTTCTAGTTACCCCTGGTGCTTCTTTGGTGGTTGTGAGGATGAATATCTGTGAGTAACAGATAACTCTTTTAGTCTCCCATCATCTTTGGTACCATCTCGGTAGAGAGGGTAACCTTGGACAGTGTTGGGATGGAAAGTGTAGGGAACAGAGAAAGGAGATGTTACTAGAACTCCTGCAGTAAGTCCTGGTCTCCTGTGAGGCATGACAGTGCAAGGTGAATTAATGAATTAAGACAGAAGATGAGACTTAAAAAGCTGAGCTTTGGGCCTAATCAGGGCTGCTCTGAGCAGCAAAGACGAAAGACCCTGAGCTTACCGAACCTTTATTCAGTACATAGGGAATAACAGATGACTCAGAGGGCAGCAGCAATAATCCTAGAACAATGAGGAACTTATGTAGATGAAGATTTTGTTCCTCCCCGGGGTGTCTTCAGCTGGTGTAATCCTGCCCTGGAGCATCACAGCATCACCAGACCATTGAGATTTTAGCTATGACCCGAAGCAACAATGGAGTTATGTCTTGACATGCTGGACTATAGGCAGGAAAACTAGGCCTAATCATAATTTAATTGTGAAATGATTTTTCCCCCAAATTATGCAGAATTGCTCCCAACAGGAAAAGCGCTTCCTTTCTACCTGGCAGCAAATCCAGGGTCTGAACGCTCTATGGAAATCTGGAAACTAGGAAATGTGCTGAGGGAAGACTTCTCTCAGGGGCTGACTTCTGGCTTCTTCAGGCTTTGGTAGCACACAAGACATGAGCAGGACATGGCCTTGTCTGCAGCAGCTGGGGCTAAAGATCATTCATTGTCTACTTCTCAGGACAGATGAGTCCAGTAAATCGCTCAGTAGAAAAATCTTCTTGGACACAACCTGAACCCAAAGTCTATTAAGGAAGAAAATTTCATCTAACAGTAGGATGTAATTCACATATAGGGAAAGGACCAGGAGAAAATAAATGTTAACAGATTAAAAATACAAATGAACTACTAAAGATTCTTTCACTTTAAAAACTCAAAAATCTGGGCCAAGAATTTAGCTCAATGGTTCCACCGCCTGTCTTGCAAGTGCAAGGTCCCAACTTTGATCCCTGGTACCAAAAAAACTTAAAAATCTGATGTGATGAATCCATTCACTCTACAGATATTTACAGAGCACCTACTGTGTGTGAGATACCCTTCTTGGTGTGCAGATGCTGCCTTGAGCAGGTACTTATTGTCATCAAGCCTGTAATCTAAGAAGAAAGAACGGAGACAAGTAAATGAGTATAATTTCAGATGTCAGAAAGTGCTAGGAAGGAAACAGAGCAGAACATATAGTAGGCTTAAGAAGAATTTAGATGGGTTGGTCAGACTTGACCTTTAAGCACTTATCTATATGCTGAGCCCTGAGGCTCAGGCTGAGGGAAGAGCTCCTGTGAGGCCTCAGATGGGAACAAGCTCAGTGTATCTTAAGAGCAGTGAGAACCCCATGTGGCTGCAGTGCAGGGGTGTGAGAGCCTGGCAGAAGAGAAGGCCAGAGAGGGAAGCCAGAGACAAGTCACGTTAGGGTTGCTGTGTTAGTTACTTCTCTCTTGTTGCTGAGAGACAAAATACCCGACACCCAAAGTTAAAGGGGGAAAGGTTTATTTGACTTACAGTTTGCAGAGGTCTCAGCCCATAGTTGGCTGGCTCCAAGGCAGCCAGGCCTTGGACAGGCCTTCCAGAGGAGAAATAGTTCATGGGGGCCAGAAGGTAGCCAAAGCAATAAGAGACCTTAACAGCATCTCCCTGCCCCTTCTATCTGATTCAGACATCCTGGGGCTGGTAGCACTCACACCCTTAATCCTAGTGCCCTCGGGCCCAGCCCCACCATGAATCAACATACTCTAGATTCAGCCACCTCCAAAATAGCTTATGAACATATAAGGCTTTGAGGGCACATCTAGACACAAACCATAACAGTCATGTAGGCCAAAAGGATCCCAGATTCTTTTGAGTGCAATGGGAAGACACTAGAAGGTTCTAAGCAGTGGAATGGCATAACTGAATGGCATTTTTTAAAAGACTAGGGAACAAGCTTGAAAGAAAAGAAATCAAAATGCTATTTTAAGGAGTCCAAGTAAGAATTGATGGTGGCCCCAGAAGTGAAAAGTCACATTGGGTGTACAGTTTATTATATTTACTGGATGTAGGAGATGAAAAGAATAGAGTGTTCACAGCTAATGCTTTGTTTTTTGTCCTAGGTAACTGAGTGATACCATTAGCTGAGATATGGGAGACTATGCAGGGTAAGGGAGAGAAAATTAAGACTTCCATCTCATTATGTTGCGATGTTTCATTTAGGGGGGATGTCCTTTAAGCAGGTAGATACCTAGTGCTCAAGGGAAAAGCTAGGACTGAGAATATAAATGAGATTTAAAACCATTAGACTAGATGAGATTACCCAGAGGGTCAGAGCAGGTAGAGAAAAGGACCGAACCCTGAGTACACAGCACACTATACCATTTACAGATGGAGAAGAAAAGGAAGAAGTACAAAAAAATCTAATGAGTTGCCAGTGAATTATGAAGAAAAATAGGAAAGTGTCCAAAAGATAGGCTGTGATAAATTAAAATCCATACTGCTATCTCTAGGGTAGCCACTAAAAATATTTCTAGAAGCATAGTTGATAAGAAGTGCTGGAGATGGAATGCCAAAAATATACTCAGTTTAAAACAAGATAGGAGAAAAAGGAAGAGGACACAAAGAAGAAATGGGACAAATGAAACAAATAGCAAGATAGTAGACTTAAACCCAAATTATCAATAATTCCATTAAATGTAAATGGCCTAAATACTTTAACTAAAGGGCAGAGAGTATCAGGCTGTACTGTGGTTTGAATTTGTTTCTCAGAAGTCCATGTGTTAAGACTTTAATTCTCAATGCAGCAGCATTGGAGTTGGGCTCATAGAAGGTGTTTAGGTCCCAAGGCTCCCCCACACCCTCATGAATGGATTAATCCTGGTCTTACAGGAATGAATCCTTGAAAGAGTGGGTCATTATGAAAGTGAGCAAGGCTTACTTGACTCTTTCCTTTGCTGTGTTATAAAGCAGCAGGCCAAGCAAATGCCAGCACCTTTGGACTTCCCAGCCTGCAGAACTATAAGCTAAATAAACTTCTCTTCTTTATAAATTATCCATCTGTGGTATTTTGTTATAACAAAAAAACAGATTTAGACTGAATTAAACAAGAGCAATTTTACACTACCAGGAAAATAAGACAATTTAAGTTTTTAAAAATGAAAAATACAAGGGGGCCAGGGATTTAGCTCAGTGGTTTCATCACCTGTTGCGCAAGTGCAAGGACCCAAGTTTGACCCCTGGTACCCCCCCCCAAAAAAAAAGAAAAGAAAAAGAAAAATACTGGAAGATATACTATGCAAATACTGATCATAAGAAAGAAGAGTGACTATATTTTCAGAGAGAAAGAAAAACAGTTCTTCATGAAAATTCACCAAAAACACAGAACAGGGACCAATTCATGAATGCATCAACATATGCACTGAATAACAATGTTTCAAAATATATAAACAAATAATGAGAGAATCAAAAAACATAATTGTATGTGGATGTCTCAGCTCCTAGTAATTGATAGAAAAAGTTGAAAGAAAGAAAAAATAGATGACCTGAATAACACTACCACACTTTCATGTAAAAAGTGTGTAAGAATACATAGAGGGACATCTACAGCTTGAAATACCTAAGTTAGAAAAGAAGAAAGATCTAAAATGATCCTAGCTTCTACCTTAAGAAACCAGAAAAAGAAGAGCCAATTAAACCCAAAGTAAGTTAAAAAGAAAGAATAAAGCAGAAGTCAATGAGACAGAAAGTGGAAAACAATGGAGAAAAATAAATTAATTCAAAGCTGGTTCTTTGAAAAGGTCAGTATGTGAAATTATCAGCGTTGGGAACCAAAAAGGGGACATCAGTGCAGATTTTAAACGTATTAAGGGTAATACATTCCTCTGGCCCGAATGTTTGTTTGGGTTCCTCCAAAATTCATGTATTGAAACCTATTTCCCAGTGCAGTGGTGTTGGCTGCAGGGCACCCAGGAGATGATTAAGCCATTGGGTTGGATCCCTTATGGATAGGATTAGCACCCTTATAAAAAAAAAAGCCCAAGAAAGCTCGTCTGTCCCTTCCACCATGTGAGGACACAGCCAGAAGGTGCCACTGATAAGGAATGGGTTCTCACCGGACACCGGGTCTGCTCCTGCCCCAACCTGGGAGTTCCAGCCTCCAGGACTGAGAAATGAATTTCTGTTGTTTATAAATTTCTTAGTGTAAGGTATTTTGTTATAGCACCACATATAAACTAAGACATATAAACTTCACACCAGTACCTTCTGCAGCTTAGATAAAATAGATGAAATCCATAAAAAAATGTAAATTGACAGCTGCCAGCAGAAGTAGAAAATCATAATCACCCTGTATCTGTTAAGGAAATCCACAATTTAAAAATTCCTGCAAAGAGATACCCAAGTCCTCATGGCTCGACGGACAAATTCTATCTAACAAGGAAGAAACCGTGTGAATGTTATACAAACTCTTCTCAGAAAATAGAAGGGTAGAAGTCCATTCGAACTCATTTGAAATGGCCATTATCACCCTGATTCCAAATCCAGACAGAAACATTATCAGAAAACCGGACTAAAAGTCTTCCTGAACATAGACACAAAATCCTTAAACAAAAGACTAGCAGGTGAAGCCCAGCTATATATAAAGGGGTGATAAACACAACTAAAGAATATAAAGTTGCCCTAACATTTGAGATCCAGTATAATTCACAATAGAATAAAAAGAAAGTGTGATTATCTCAACCAACGTAGAAAAAACATTCGACAAAAGCTCACATCTATTCATGGTCTTATATATAAAATATATATCCACACAAAGACCAGCACACCGCTCTTCATAGCTGCTTTCTGGTTTAACAAAAAACTGGAAATAAATATTCAACAGCTGATGAATAGGCAAACTGTGGCATATCCATACAGTGGAATACAACCCAGGAATAATAAAAATAACGAACTCCAGAAACACACAACCTGGATGGGTTCCAAAACAGAGGAACAGAAACAGCCACGTGGGAATGAGAACGACCCTTCTGCCTGAAGTCTTAGGACAGGCAAAATTAATCTCGAGCAGCACAGGCATTACTGGGGCTGAGGACCAGCTGGGATGGGCATGAGGCACTGCCTGCCAGGTGAAGGGAGCTCTCTAGATGGGGACTGTGCTAATTGGATACATGTGGACATGTTACCCAGCGTCATCCATTCTACACTTAAGATTGGTGCATTGTATGCACCAGTAAAGTACACCTCACTAAAGTTGATCAAAAGGAAGAAAACTGACTAAAAGTTGTCACCTTCTACAGTTCCTGTGGACCACTGTCCCTTCTCTCCTTACCTGGATGCCTGCTTTGGGCTCCCAGGTCTCTGGTGCCTCCAGTTCCATCGTCCCAGCCCATGGTTTTCTGCTGTGTTCCCAATGTGCAATTCAGGCTTCCAGCTGATGGTTATGAAACACTTGTTGTGGGAGAGGTGAAGAACAGTCAGCGTGGCACTGGGAAGTGCTGGAGAAGGAATCACTTGTAGCCCTGTCTGCAGGGTGCGGCTGTGCGCGGCACAGGGTGACTGGAGCACGTTTGCTGCCCTGGAAGGAGAACCGGCACCCACCTGGCTCCGTGAAGGAGGGGAGATTGGCCCTGGGCTTTGGAAACAAGTTGGGAGAGTATGATGGGTGTGGGAGATGAGCAGGGTCGCCGAGTCCGATGAGGCTGGGTAGGCTCAGGGCTGTAGTAGCCAGGGTTCTCCAGACAGACAGAAGCAGCAGGAGAGCGGGAGATCTGTGAGAGATGCTCTAGGAGAACTGGCTCGTGAGACTGAGGAGGCTGACGAGTCCCATCCCAGGCCAGCTGCAAGCTGGAGACCCTGAGACGCCGTAGTGTGACTCAGTCCAAGCCCCAAACCACAGAACCAAAGAGGCCAATAGCAAGACAGCTTGAGGCCAAAGACCTGGGAACCCTGGGGAGCAGGGTTCGGTTGCTTCAGCTCCGTGACACTTTGTGAAACACCCTGCCCTCAGCCACCTGGATGGATAGAAGTCAACCCCTCCAGCCCTCCCCGCAACTCCTCCTGCATTCAGCTGTTTTCACTCTTGGGCCTCACAACTGTCTGTGAGATTAGCAAACTGTTATCTCCATTTCACAGATGACGAGGAAACTGGAATGGAAGCATTTTAGTGGCCTGTTGGCAGCTAGAAGTTGCAAAGTGGGTTCCTAAACCCAGGTCCCCTCTCTGCGGAGTCACCATGTGGCTTCCTGGCCTTTATGTCAGCTCTTACCCCTTCCCCTGGTTCTGTCAGTGAGCCAGAAATTACAGCAGTACCTGGTGGGTAGGGGACAGAGTGGGTGGGGGTTGTGATGCAACGGAAAGCAGCACTGCAGCAGACGTGGCAAGGACAGCGCACCGTGTGTCTGAGGACCCTGTCCTGGCTGGAGCGTGGGAGGTCTGGGCAGCCCCGTGTGGACGTGGCCCCAACACCTTAACACATGGTGTGCACATGCGCATAGCCCGAAGCTCCCTGTGGAAGCCTGCCCTTCCTCAAGGCTGTTGGTCTGTGTTGAGCTAAAGAAAAAAAATCTGTTTGGAATCACTCAGAATTCCTGGGAACATTTCAGCTCTTACACCCATTGTCCTCGGGTGCTAGCTCGCATCTTCTAACTGTGAGCAGAGGCCCGTTTGCAGTCAGCCCTGTTTGGGGGAGCTGGCTCTCTGTGGGGGGCCTATTGTTCCGTGGCTGCTGAGCATGCAGTCTGGACCTGTGCGAGCAGAGGCACCAACACCCACCACTCCCTGCCAGCCACTTGAGGGTTCCACTGTCACACAGGCGACAGAGGTTGGCAGGTTCTCCAGACGAGACCTGGGAGGCTGGGATTGGCGATGAGCAGAGGATGGCGGCGGGTTTTGCTGGGGTTGGCACCAGGTCAGGAAGGAAGCTGCTGCACACTGACACCCCCCAGGCGAGGGTTGAGAGTAGAGGGTGCAGGGGCACAAGGGTGGTCTGCAGTGACTGGGAGACAGAGGAATAAAGTGCAGAAGCTCCGGGGTGGGCAGTGTTGGACACAGGGCCTCTTGGGCTGTCTTGGGAGCTGACCTTGGGCTGGCCCAACATCAAGGACACTAAAGCATCCAGGCTTCCTGGCCTGGCCACAGCTCATCACAGATGCACATGAACCCTGGAGGGACACAGTGGGCAGGGGCCAAGATCAGGCAGAGGTCACAGCTTGGGGTCTCCTGGTGGAGCCTTGGGCACACGGGAAGTTTGGGTGGGTCTACAGGTCACATCCACTGTCACATGTCATGTGCTGGTGGGAGTCGGGTGAGTGTAGAGTCAGGAAAGGGCTTGACGGGGCGACACCATTTAGAAGCCTACAGGATGAGCCAGTGGAGGATCTCTGGGCAGGAGACAGAGGTGGTGAGAGGGGAAAAGGCAGCAGGGCCCATGGTGCACAAGCGGAAGCCTCAGATGGCTCGGGCACCATGAGCCATGCTGGGCGGCCGACAGCACAGGACTGACCCAGAGCTGACAGGCACAGGAAGCCCTGGCGCCTCGTCCTCCCTAGCTGGCCGGCCTCCAGTGTCCTCAGGTTCTGCATCCCCAGATTCAACGAACCGAGAACTGAGGATATTCAGAGGGGAAAACGCACCTCCACTGAGTGTGTAAGACTCCTTTTCCATTTCCTGTTCCTTATTGGTGCTTTCGGAGTGAATCCGACACTGTTTATCTGAGGGGCTTGAGCACACGTGCAGTTAGGTGTCCACTGGGTCCTGGCCCCTGTCTCCATGGATATGGAGGGGCGACTGCACTGGCAGACACATGTACTAGGATTGGCTCCGAGTCCAGTCACCCCCGGTCGGGCCGGTCCCTTGAGTAGTAGGACTCATCTGGAGTCCCAGCTCCCAAGGAAAGGCAGGAACCTGGGCCTTACTCGTCTTTGTTCCAGTTCCTATCCTGTACCTTGGCAGTGACTTGGTGTGACAGTCCAAGTGCCACCATGACCCAGAGTTCTAATATGTGACAGCTGCCTCTTTTTCCCCCAGTACAGGGAATTGAACCCAGGGCTTTTACAGTGATCTACATGTCCAGCCTTTTTATTTTGTTTTTGTTTTTTTTGGTACTGGGGATCGAACTCGGGACCTTGTGCTTTCAAGGCAGGCAATGGAACCACTGAGCTAAATCCCTGGCCCCGGCCCTGGCCCCAGCCTTTTTATTTTGAAACAGGGTTTTGCTAAGTTGCTAAGTTGCCCGGGCTGGGCTTGAACTTTCCATCTTCCTGCCTTGGCCTCCCAAAGTGCTGGGATACAAGCCTGTGACACTACACCCTGCTACAGCTGTCACTTTTTTTTTTAAATATATATATTTATTGGTACATTTTAGGTATAAAATACATTTACATTTATCATTGGGTGTTTGTACCAGAACATGATGTATCTTTTTTTTTTTTTCTCCCATTACCTGTGCACCCTTCACCCCCTCCACCCTTCCCTATTTACACAGAGTTTGATTCCATTTTTTTTTCTCTCATAATTTTTTCTTTCCCTTCTTCCCTTTCCCCTTTCCCTTCCACCATCCCCAAACCCTTGGACCTTTTCTTATTTCAAATTATCAATTATTCATTTTAATCATTTTCATCCTTATTTATACTTTCAATTTCTCACACTAGAGAAACTATTCGGCATTTACACATGTGTCCTATTTATTTCACTTAAGAGTATGGCCTCAATATGCATCCATTTAGCTATAAATGACTCTAGTTTCTCATTCTTTATGGCTGAGTAGTACTCCATTTTATTAAAAAACCCACATCTTCTTTATCCAGTTTCCAGTTGATGGGCACTTGGGCTGTTTCCAAGCTTTAGCTATTACAAACTGTGCCGCTATAAACATAGGTGCACATATATCTCTGTGGTATGATTATTTTAATTCTTTGGGGAAGATTCCCAGCAGTGGAATAGCTGGGTCAAATGGGACCTCTAGTCCTAGTTCTTTGAGGTATCTCCATACTGACTTCCACAGTGGTTGCACCAGTCTGCACTCCCACCAACAATGGAGAAGGCTTCCTTTCTTCCCACACCCCTGCCAGCATTTGTTATCAGCTGTCACTTTTTAAAGCAAGTTAGGTTTACACTGAATGTGAATTAATTCCCTACAGGTACCGCATCTGAGACGCACACCAGGGAGTGTTTCTGCTATATAGAGAGTTGGAAGTGAGGTGAAAGGTGTTTCCTATCAGGCTTGCTGTTGGGATCAGTCCCTGTCCTTTATGTCATGCACGTGTCTCTTCCATTTAATCCTTGCCTAACTGGAGCACGTGGCAGGGACAGGGCTCTTCCTGCTCTGGTGACAGAAGAGGGTCCCATGGCACCGAAGGCCTTTTTCTGAGTCACCTTTATGTAGAAACTGGGTCTCTTCTTGCTGCACCATTTCTTTTTAGGGCCTGGCTTTTCTTTTAAAATTTATTTTTGATTTATGGAGACAGGGTCTTGCTATGTAGACCAGGCTGGCCTTGAATTCACCATATATCCCAGGCTGGCCTCCAACTCAGTGATCCTCCTGCCTCAGCCTCCCAAGTACACCACTATGCCCAGAAGGGCCTGGCATTAAAAAGTGCCTGTTCAGGGCCGGGGATTTAGCTCAGTGGCACTGCGCCTGCCTGGAAAATGTGAGGTCCTGTGTTTGATTCCCAGGACCAAAAAGAAAAAAGGTGCCTGTTCATACCTCCTGCAAGCAAAGCTCCCTCCACCACTGAGGCCCAGAGCCAGCAAGACTGGGCCTTGCCTCTCCTGGAAGCAGCAGGACCTCCACACCCTTCCCAGTCTCCCACTTCCAGAACAGGCCCTGGAGACAGAACAGCCCTTGGTGACGCTGAGGACATTGAGAACTGGGTGTGTGCCTGGCACACCCTCCATGGGGCCAGGCACAAAGCTGCCACTGCGACCCTGCCCGGGCCCTGGAGGCTGGCTGGGCTCCCCCAGCTCCTCTCTGTGCAGGGATAGGGGCCCCAGCCCAGACTCCCCTGCCGTGCTCCCCTCTGTGCAGGAGTGTCAGCTGCCACCTGTTGTTAATCTAGCCTGTAATCCATGCTGCACTGTGTCAGCAGTTCAAAAGGGCACTGTTAGTATTTTTTGCCGACTTCAATTAACGCGAGATTTCAGAGGCCCCTGTGATCCCCTTTCATCTGTCATAAGTCAGGAACAAAACAGACAGATTCCAGTTGAGAGGAGGAAGGAGGACTTTATTGCAAACAACAACGGCCAAACAGTCTGGGCTGTGGCGGGCGCTGGGGCGCATCCAGCAGCCCCTGCTCTGTCCCGCACCACGACCCCGAGTCCTTCCTCGCTTGCACACCTCCCCTCCCCAGAAAGATGTAAGTGCAATAACTTACTTTAAAAGGCAAGAACATTTCTTTTAATATTTTGCTATAATGTACTTACATGGTGGTATAGGCAGTAAAACTTTATGGAACTCACCTCAATTTTTTTAACATTTTTTTTCTGGCATTTTCATGTACTTTTAATAGGTATTCTTAATATTCCACCCCAGCCCATTAAGCTAAAGGAAAAGTTGCATTTATACAGGGTTAAAATATCTTACAATGAGACAGCAAACATTGGCTGAGGTCCACGTTCCTTCGCGCACTCGGCTGTCTTAACACTGCACACCCGAACAGATAACTCGACACTGAAACTGTCCTCAAAATCAGTAGTATAAAGGCCTAGCTCTATGCGACGGGGAAGGGCGACGGAGGGGAAGAGTGGGAAGTGTTTCTTTTGATGCCACTGGCACCATCCACCGGGAACACCTTCCCTCCCTGACGCATCCTGAAAGAAGTGAAGTGGGGTTGGTGTGACTTTGGAAAGTGGAGTCTGTCGCTGTCTCACGTCAATTGTGTGATCATGGATTATCCCGGGGGCCAGTTGGCCAACTGTCCGCCTTTGCCCCGACAGGCAGGGCCATCTAGCACACCAGTAGCCTCAGCTGTCCTTCGGTGTCCCCACATGCAGCCCAGAGAGTGAGAGACCACGCACGAAGGCCGACTGATATGGTCATGGGAACGCCATCGGTCTCCCCAGCGGAAAAGACAGGAGATGGGTGCAGCATGGCCACAGCAGTGTGTGCTGGGGGGCCTCACGTGTGCTATGCCCTGCCCATTGAAGTGACTTCAACCCGCCCACCGGGTGGGCATCAAGTATGGCTACAAGGACTCAGGGAAGGTCTCAGGGCCCTCACCCCCGGGCCTGGATGGAGGGGGCTTCTGGAGCCTGGGCACGTGGCCCTGCGGGGACTCTAGGCTCCCAGGCCTGGGGACACTGCCCAGTCTGTGGCCAACTAGAACCACTTCACGGTCAAGTGGCCACTTCTGTGGGAATGTCAGGCAAACAGCAAAGGGAACCCTCAGCCCTGTCACACACTGGCTGAGCTGGGAGCCACGCCACAGCCAGTCTCCTCACCACCTCCATGGGCCTCGGGCCCTGAGGAAGCCAGGTGGCCACCTGTGAGGCTGCTGCAGCCATGCCTGCTGGGAGGAGCCGGCACTGCCCACCCGGAAGGCCAGCTGAGCCCGGCCCCTGCACCTAGGCGGCATGGCCCTGCTCCTGTCTCAGCACCCTGGGTCACTCTCTCTGACAGGACTGGCGAGCAAGGGGTGGCTGAGATCCCTTCCAACCCAGTGACTCTCTGGTCCTGGAGGGTAGGACAGGCCAGGGGTGAGAAGCTGCCTCTGGGGAGAGGAAGGGGGACATCAGACACCAGCATGCACAGTCAGGAACCTGTCACGGCTTCACTGGGGAAGAGGCAGCCGTGGCCACTCAAACTTTCTTTTCAAAATTTAGGGCTGACATTTGCCTGACTGGGGTCTGGCCTGAAAGCAGACGCACGGAGGAATGAAGTGTCTCTAAAGGGGTCCCTTCCAGAAGATTCCACCCAAAGCCCTCCTCCCTACTTTTCTGGCTTTGTACTGACTCTCCCTGGGTGAGCAACTCCCTCCCAAGTCCTTCCTCGCCATGAGGGTCTTCAAGGAACCAGGCTGGCCCCCACTTTCCCTGCCCTTCCTGTCCCTTGCCAGACTGGGGAGAATGGGTTACCTCAGTGGACCTCAAAACCAGAGGATTCCTGACAAGTCATTCCAAAATCCTCAAACATCTGAAAGCCAAGCCTTTGGGGACATTTAATTCACTGTCTAAGATCCTTTTCTCCTATCTAAGATCAATTCAAGAGCTAGGGTCCACAAGAGGGTCTGACTGTTGCTAGGGAAGGCTGGGGTCAAGGGCAGGCACCAGGGACCCCATGTCTGCAGGCCAGGAGGCAGAGAGGGGCACAGAACTGTGCCCTGGGGAAGCAGCAGGGGGTGGCTCTCTGAGAGCATGTGGCAGGTCACACGGAGCACAGCACTGTCCCCCAGGCCTGGAGGAACAGAGTCCCCACCCACTAGGCATGATGCTGTGCCGAGGTGGCAGATGGGTGGCCAGTCTGAGGATGGAAGGGCCATCTTGCCTTGCGCCCGAGCAGGGCCCCGCATCCCGACAGAGCCTGGGGACACCGCTCTTGACCCCTGCCTCCGAGGCCCCAGCCCTAGCTTATGTATTCCGAGTTATAAGTCCTTTCACCCCACGAGGTGGGGAGACCAGGAAGGTACAGGTGCCCCAGGTCCTCCTGCAGGACCCCGGGAGACTGAAGCACCAAGCAGATGGAGGACAGAGCCACCCAGACCTCCTGGTGTGGCGGTGCCACCTCCCCACGGCCTTCCTCTCTCCTGGAGCTCCTCTTCCTCCAGCATGTGGTGGCCCTGGGGGTCCAGGCTCCTCCTTGCAGTGTCCACCAGAACCAGTCTCAGGACACCAGGGTCTGGCCACCTTCCAGGGCGGCCCCCAGCCTCCCTGTGCCGCTGGGTGTGTCCAGCACAGGGGGGTCCACGCTGCGGTCAGTGGGGCCCAGTTTGGTGCCTGGGGTCCAGGAGGCAGGACTCTTGTGCTCTCAGGAAGCGGGAACAGGAGCTGGGTCTGCAGGGCAGCCTGCTCCTCAGGCACACAGCCACAGCCGAGGGACCAGGGGACCCCACCAATAAGAGACAGCTGGACAGGAGTGGGCGGTCACCGCTGCTGGCTCTGGAGGGGAAGTTAACTTCGACTCAAGGTCAAAGCGGGTGGGCGGAGGACCAGGAGGGGACAAAGGGCCTTCAGTTCATGGCGGACACAGAGCTGCAGGACTGGGCATCTTGCTGTCCCTACTGCCAGTGCCCAGGAGCACAGGTCGCTGCCTCTGTGCCCCTCCCTCCTGCAGTCCCGGGGCTTCAGACTTGAGATGGCTGAAAGTGCTGAGGGTCAGGCCCCTGGGCCAGGCCAGTTTCCTAAGAGGAAAGTCAAGTGGGAGGCTGGGGTCCTGGGGAGCGAGGGCGTGGAGGGCACAGGGACGGGCGGGTGGGGCCCTGTCATGTGGCCCAGGAGATGGCGGCGCTGTGCTCCTTGGCCTTCATGCGCAGCGCCGCGATGCTCGAGGTCTTGCGGTCTGGCTCCCCGTTCAGCTCGTAGCCATTGAGGCCGGGGCTCAGGCCCGCTGCTCCGAACAGGCTGCCCACGTGCGTCTGCCCCACGTGCCCGCCGGCCCCGGGCACACTCAGGAAGTCGGTGACACTGCTGGCCCCCGAGCCAGGGGGGTGCGCGTGGGGGGACATGCAGGCGGGCACCGGGTCACAGGGGACCACGCAGGCAGGCACCGGTGAGGCGGCCCCGTTGTTGCCGATCCAGGTTGGGTTCTGAATCTGGGGGGAGTGGGGGGAGAGAGGTCATGGTGGCTGGAGGGTGGCGAGCCAGGGCCCCTCCCTCGGGTGACCTCTGCCTGCTCATGGACACCCAGAGACCCCGGGGTGGGTTTAGGGCTGGCTGCAGGAGTAAGGACGACTTTGAGCCACACAGACGGTCCAGGGAAGGGCTGGCCTGGGGGCCTCCTGGTTCCAGACAGGGCTGAGTCTCCATGTGTCGCTGGGAGCACAGCCTCAGGATGGGCAGGCAGAGCAGGGCTGGACAGCCTCATGCCACAGAGGCTGGGGCTGCCTGGGACACCCACCTTCCATCAGTGCTCCTGCATTTCCTCCCTCTCCCAGCTCCCCACTCTGCTTCTGCCTTCCTCTGCTCCCTAAGAACTACCAGGAGGCAGATGGGGTACAGAGGACCAGCTTCGAGGACACCATGCACCTCTCATGCTTAGGATTCTCGGGGGCCTCAAGCAGGCTTTTGAGGGCCTGCCCTCCCTCTAGTGTCTGGAGGGCTAGGGAGATATTTAAAAGCAGAATGGGGCTGGCACGGAAGTGCACGCTTGTAATCCTAGCGCTCTGGAAGGCTGAGGCAGGAAGATCAGATCGCAAGTTCAACACCCTCCTGGGCAACTTAGTGACACAGCAAGACCCTGACTCAAAATAAAAAAATAAAAAGGGCTGAGGATATAGCTCAGTGAGAAGAAGGCCCCAGGTTCAAACCCCAGTACTGCAAACAATCAATCATCAATAAAGTAAAAAGTAGAATGGAAGGGAGCTGGGCCCCCAAGTCCCACAGAGCATTCTTGGGGCATCCAGTGGCTACAGACTGCCACACCACACCCTGCCCCCAAATCCCTCACCAAGTCCTCTTGGAAGCGCCAGCAGCCTGGGGCTTGCCGGGCTGGGCTGTAGGAGAGAGAGAGGAACAGCACCTTGAGTTGGTTTTGTCTCTCCAGCCTCAAGCTCAGAGAGAAGCCACCAAGGCCAACGAGCCAGGGCTGGGGTCTCAGGAAGGCTGAGTTTGGGGCAGGAGGCAGAGAATGAGAGAAAGGAGCCGGAGCTGGTGCAGCCTGTGCTCGAAGGAGACACTCCACATTCCTCCGCCTCCCCCGCAGCCTGGCCCTCACCCCCAGGCCATTCGCCACCCCGGTGTGGGCAGGGAGGGGCACAGGAGACAGAGCCTGTGGCTGAGCCGGCAAAACTGCCTTTTGGGGAGCAATTCACAAAGACTGTAGACTCGGTCACAGCCTTGGGACAAACACCCCTAACATGTCCAGTTCACAGGCAAGGACACTGAGGCAGTGAGCCAGACCCAGGGCTGGGAAGAGCCAGGGCGTGGCCTTACCTGGGCATAGTTCTCAGCCCGGGTGAGCAGTGGCAGCTCATAGGCAGTGGAGAAGTGAGTCCGAACCTGCTGCATCTGCCCGAAGCGTTCCCTCTTTCTCCACTTGGCCCTGCGGTTCTGGAACCAGACCTGCAGGACAAAGCGGATATCACAGGAGTCAGGGGGTACAGTGTTCTCTGAGCCCCAACTGGTCCCACTGCATGGATTGGGGCCCTGGGGCCACCGATTAGCATCAGGCTGGGTCTTTGTCCTTTGAGATGTAAATCTTGAATCATCAGAGCTGTAGCAAAAAAACATAAAGTAAATCCCAGTAGCGGGAGGCTGAGGCAGGAGAATCACTGTGAGGTTGAGGCCAACCTGGACTACATAGTAAGACCCTGTCTCAAAAAACAAACAAAAAAGCCATAGCCACAGGTGTGATCTTGGACCAGTAACTTCATTTGCTTAAGCTTCAGAATCTAGAGTGGCAAATGTCACACATGTAGGAAACAAGTCACAAGTCACCCCCTAGCAGTCATCTAACCAACCCCAACACAGGGGCACCCCATTCTGCTGTGGGTCACAGCTCTCCAGCCCAATCTGATAAAAGCCATGCAGTCCCCTCCGGAAAGTCCTTGTCCTGGACCAGCGATGATCCCAACAGCCTGCAGCGGCACACGTGCCACAGGTTTGCCCCACTGTGACCGCCACACGCAGTTAGCTTCTCCATGGCTCTGCCCCAAAGGCTCGTGGCTCCCTAGACCCCATCTGCAGGCCCATGTCGGGAGCAATGCCACATAATTTTAGGGGAAAATCATTTGGTTAGCCTAGTTCTCCTGCCTACAGCCCAGCTATGGAATTCAGAGACGTAATTCCATTTTGGCCTCCGGTCACAAGTGAGACCTCAATGATCCAGTGATGCTCTTTGTGATTCTCCAGGACAAGAAATATCCTGGGAGCTAAGAACATCCTGGGAGGAACAAACATCTACTTAGTTCCTCACTGTTCTTGGACTGTTACCGTCTTGTTTACGCGGATGTACTGAACTCTCTGCAAGTCATTTGTTACCTTTGTTTCTCCCGAGGTACTGAGTACTGAATAAAAGGTGCAGTAAGCTGGGGGCTTTGTCTTTGCCAAGCAGCACTGATCAGACCCAAAGCTCAGCTTCTTCTCAGTCTCATTTTTCTACCTTTCCTGTAATTCACCGTGTGCTGCTGTGGCTCGCAGGAGACCAGGACTCACTGCAGAGGTTCTAGTAACATCCCCTTCGCCTGTTCCCTACAGGCTTGAACCCAGAATTCCTACCAGGGCATCCATCCAGAAACAGTCGCCCAGCTCAGAACCCCACGTGTGACAGTGGGGGGCACCCCAGGGACAGCGGGGCTCTGTGGGCACCAGAAGCAGTCAGGAAATGCTCGCTTCCCGGGAGAGAGGGCAGGAGCTGGGCCTTCAATGGTCGGCTGGGGGAAGGCTGCTCAGACGTGAGCTTGGGACCAGTGAGGCCTGATGCTTTGGAGGATTCAGCTCCAACTGCCAGGCACAAGGCTCGCCTGGGACCTGGCCAGGGAGGGGAAGGCTCTAAATCAGGTGTGCCCTGGGGCTGGGGCGGTGTCTGGCCCGCTACTGTCCCAAGGCTCAGGTGATGGGGCAGAGCGGGTGGGAGAGAAAGATGCAGAGGGGTGGCTTCCTGCCAGCACGGACGGGCTTCCTTCTGGTGGAGACCTGGGCAGACCCTGGCACTCCCGCAGGCACTGTGTGCCAGAGACGCAGACAGGAGTGGGCACAGCACCCCGCTCCCAGGGAACAGTCTCAAGAGGCTCCTCCAGGTCTGGCTGGTACGGGCCACAGGCAGCACCTCCCCTCCCTGTCCATCCACTGCAGGTCTGGGCGTCCCCTCTGGTCCCCTCCCACCCAAGCCCCAGGGAGGGTGAAGGAGCCCGCGCGGATGCGCCCCCCACGGATGCTGCCCAGCCTGTGGGGGCCCCTGGGAGTGCTGGCACTGCCAGGGCCTCTGTTTCTGCATCTGTACCATGGGCCCCAATCTGGGCCACCTCTTCACAGGATAGGGACAGAGCCACGTGTGAGCAGCAGGACAGCCAGGTGGGAGCTCATCCCGAAGTTCTTAGACGACTCTGCATCCTTCTATTCATAGCTCTGGCCTGAGAGGCTGGCTGTCTCTTGCCAGAGGAAAGAGGTCAGAAAGAGGGGCTGGGGTGTGGGTCCTGTCACTGTGAGGAAGTCGGGGCGTGCTGGGGTTTCTCCGCTGCTGCTCCAGCTCCTCTCCCCATCCTAACCCCATGTGCCCGTGTGTGCATGTGTGTCCCATGCATGTGCATGTACACCCCCCGACACACGGAGCGCCCTTCCTGTGACCTCCCTGGAGAGCTGGCTGGGGGTCTCGGTCCCTGCCCTGCAGGCTCCCGGAGCTCCTGGGGTCCAGGCCAGGCTGCCCACTGGGAGCCAAGGGCACACGGGGTCTCCTCTGTGCTGTGAAACAAGATCCCCCTTTATCGGCGGCCTGGAATGGGGGTGGGAGCATGAATCCTAGGAGCTTGTTTCCATTTCATGTTTAATTTCCTGCAGGCTGAGCTAAATCTTCCCGCTCCTGCCTCGGCCTCCCAGGGCTTTTTCTGGGGGGAGGGGAGAGCCCACAGGAGACATCAAGATAGCAAGATAGCGGGCTCCTTTTTTTCTTTGGGGTGGGGCAGAGGCAAGGCGAGTTTCTGTTTGTCCCCTCGTCTCTGTGGATTCTGGGTCCCCTTGTTGTGGGAACATGGGGTCACTGGGGAACAGGGGACCCAGTTCAGCAGGGAGCAACCCAGGGGTCGGGGGAAAGGAGGTGTCTGGTGTCTGGCAAGGGGCCTAGAATTGAGGGGAGGCGCAGGTGGGGAACGGATCGTGGGCTGGGAGGGGGACTGGGGAGCCTAGTTCATCTGGGGAGATGGATGGGGGCAGAATGGCAAGGGCTGGGCTTCGGGGCTGATTTGAGGCCTGAGGATGGGAGTAGTGGTGATTCCTCTGACCCTGAAAGCCTCACCCCGTCCACGGGGCTGGAGTTTCTGCTCAGATCCACACTAACAGAACCTCGGCAATGTGCAGGGGATAGGGATGAAAAAAGAACTAAGATGTGTTGTCTGCAGGCACCAAGTCCCCACGATGAATGTGATCATTATGTACTTCACATCGTACTCAGAAAAAGAAAAGCACTACACGCTAAGTCACCCTGGCTGGCTGCGGCGTCCCCCCAAACATGGAGGTGGCAGGGGCACCCCGGTGGGTCCCCCTCGGCTCCCATCCATAGGTCTCGAGACTCCTTCCGTCTCTGACCCCGCAGCTGAGCCCCTGGGCCTCAGGGCCCTGCTGTCTCCACTGCAGCCCGCGAGGAGAGCCGCTCTGCCCCTCTGATGTCGCTCGCGTTCCGGGACCACCCCGCTCCCCAGCCCACCCGGGCCTGGCCCACTCAGGCACAGGGCTCTCCTGAGGACCAGGCTGTGCAGGGAACCAACTGCCTTGGCAGAGGCCTCCTAACCGCAGCCCATCTGGGGCCAGGGCGGGGCGGCCCGGGGCGGGGAGGCCTTTTCTCATTGCCTTCAGATACCAGCTGCAGAGGCTGGAATCCCAGACAGCAGCAAGAGGCCCCTGCAGCCCCCTGGAGCAGGGCCAAACCCCAGGCTTCTTCCCAGGAAAAGTCCATCTTGGGACCCCCACTCCGTCCCTGCCACCCCTACCCTGGGCACCTGGCTTGCCACCAGCTGAGTAAGGGCCCCAAACAAACTCCACGGAGGCAGGCAGGGGGTTCCATCACACCCCACGTCCCCCAGGGCAATGCCAGGCGCCTCTCCATCCAGAGGTCTGACGCACATGGAGATCCCACCCACCCCGCTGCTTTGTACCAAAAAAAGCGTCGCAATAGTCTGGCACGCGTCCTGGTGCGGTGCTGTGTAGTCAGACCGTACCACCGACCAACTCGGGAGTCCTGAATTCCAGGCTCAGCCTTGCTGCTGAGTCGCTATAACTTCAAACTATCTCTGTCCACCTCTGGGCCTTTCTTCTTCATCTACCAAGTGAGAAGATCAAGTGATACTCTCTCTCCACACTGCTCTGTGATTCCATTTTCTTCCCCTTAGATGGTAAGATATGCAACATATCAGGGTTTCCTTTTCTGCTTTGGCTGCCAGGAAGCTCAAGGTTGAAGAGGCTTAGATATGTAACATAATTACTTTCCTGCTTCAAGACACTCTCTTTGATCTTACATTAAAATAAGAAATCTTTCATTATAAACTGCCTCAACTCTGCTTCGGAAGTAGGCAAAAGTAGGTGACCAAAAAAATGAATGTTCGGATGCAGGTGTGCAGCACACACACCGAATGGAAGATGAGCCCCTTATCCGCTATTGGTGCAGCACTGAGGGATGTCTCAGAAGCACCTGGCCCTTTCTCTGCCCACTCCCACTCTCCAAACTCATCGGCTGGGGCCGAGGCTGGACATGGGTTGCTGCCCAGACTCCGGCAGGCAAGGTCCCATGCAGGGCGAGAGGGATCTGGTGTAAAGCCGATGCGCTGCCTGCCTTCCTCAGATGCACTTCCGGGTCAGCTGAGTGACCTGGAAGCATTATCGGGTGGCTGCAGGATCTGGCAGCTATATAGGTACTGTTAACCCCAGGCCTTTGCAAATTAGCCATTTCTCACAAGAGAGTTTCTGGACTAAATTACAGATGGCTCTCTGTTCTTGATGCCTCAGAACTCCCGATGAAGGGTCTGCAGTGAACTAAGGGCATGATGCCCTTGGAGCCTGACAGGAACCACAGGGCTCTAAGTCCTGACACTGAGGGGCCCACACTTCTAGGCTGTACTATGCTGTGCAGATTTTTAAAAAAATCTTTGGTGTCAGCTATTGATTTCCTGGTCCAGGGAAGGGATGCTGTTGGACGACAGCAGCACATTTGGCATTTCTAGCATGCTGTATACGATAGAAAAGCAGCCTGAATGTGATACTTAGTCTGTGTTTAACTGAATGTGAGCTTTAATGCATGAATTTGGTCATCTGCATGTGACCTACTTTGAGGTCTTTGCTTTCTTTCTATGCTATGGTTTCCTATGGAGGGGGACATACCTGTGTGAACAGAGCAGGGCAACTGGTCTACAGATATTTCATTTTTGCCCTTGTTGCTCTGAAGTCAGCCTTCTGCAGTTGGTGGGAATATAGTGGTGACCACTAGGAACTCACTTTCCAGTGGGAAGAGGCAAATGAAATAACAAGCCAGTCAAAGATTCCATAAAGATAAAACAGGACAATGCGGTAAAGAGTGACCTGGTTTGATTGTGTTGTGTTATTTTAGGTTGTGTTGTGTTGGATTAAGTGAGTTTTGTTGTGTTGTGTTGAGTTGGGTTGTGTTATGTTGGACTGAGCTGGGTTGAGCTGGGTTGTGTTGAGCTTGGCTGTATTGTACTGGGCTGAGTGGAGCTGGGTTGTGCTGGTTTAACCAGCAGGCTTCCCGTCCACCATGGACCTGCTCTACTTTGCCCTCACACAAGATGGCAGTCGCCAAGAAGTGGGTAAGAGCAGATCATCCGGGTGGACAGGGACATGAGGGGCAGCCGGGACCCCCATACTCAGCCCCACAGGTAGAGACAGCCCTGGAGTGGCTCTCCCTGGCTCCATGGGGAGGCCCCTACCACTGCCTGCAGCCTCACTGACCTGCACGCGGGCCTCGGTGAGGTCCGTCCTCATGGCCAGCTGCTCCCGCGCGTACACGTCCGGGTAGTGTGTCTTCTGGAAGACCTTCTCAAGCTCCTCCAGCTGGTAGCTGGTGAAGGTGGTACGGTTCCGCCGCTTCTTGCCCTTGTTGCTCTCGGAGTCGGCCTTCTCCAGCGGGCTGGGGAGGTCAGCACTGGCCCGGTCCTGGGGCCCCTTCACCCCAGCCTCCTTCACACTGAGGTAGCTGCTGTCCATGCCCACGGTGTCGGAGTCGGGGGGCAACTCTGGCTCTCCCAGGGAGCTCTCTTTGGCTGAGGGAGGAGGAAACAAGGTCAGAAGGCAGTGGCTGAACCAAGCAAGAGAGGAGGGGAAGGGGGCCGGGGATTTAGCTCAGTGGTTTCGCCGCCTGCTGCGCAAGCGCAAGGACCTGAGTTCGATCCCCAGTACCAAAAAAAACCAAAGACAGGAGGGGAGAATGGGAAATCCCACCACTCGGGAGGCTGAGGCAGGAGGATCACTGAGTTCGAGGACAGCCTGGGCTACATAGTGAGTTCAAGGCCAGCCTAAACCACACAATGAGACCCTGTCTCAAACAAACAAACTTAAAGATTCCAGGGCTGGGGCCACATCCCTGCCCTCCACTGTATCCTTGGCATTCCCTGGTCTCTCCCACTGCCCAAATGAGGGCTCTTTCTCCTCAGGAGGCGACACCTTTCCTTTTGCAGTAGTGTCTGGCCCACTGCTTACAGAGCCTGTCTACGACCCTTACTCCCAGACTGCCACTGCCTGTCAACACAGTGGGGCTCCCATGGCCCGTTCCTGGACACTCAGGGCTGGAAGGGACTGAGTCACCCCTGCAGGGTGGGGACACTGAGACAGAGGCCAGTTTGGAAGATGGGGACGAGGGCAGCTTGTCCACGTCCAAACAGCCCTGGCAGCATCCCAGGTGGACACCCCATCACGGGGCAGGAACCCCACCTGTGACTCTGGGTCTGTGCTCTGGACAGTTTAGGTAACCTCTTCGTGCCTCAGTTTTCCCCTCTATAAAAGGAAGATGCTGTCGGGATCATCACACCACAGCGCAGTAGGCCTGAGCCTTCACCACTCTGCCCCTTGGTCCCTTCCTCTGGAAACAGGTCGAGGGGCTAGTATTAAAGGGCAGATTCCCCTCATCTCTGGCTTCTGTGTGCATTGGGGGAACCGGAGAGGCATGTTTTCCCTGTCAGCCCCCCACACCCTGCTGGCACTGAGAGGGAGCGGAGGTGCCTGAGAACCACTCGCATCCAGACGCTACAGGGACAGGAGACTGGCCCAGGGCATGACAGGTGACACCCTGAGCCTGGGCACACAAGCCACAGCTTTGGTGACAGCATCATGCAAACTGCAGCTGGCAGCCGGGCCAAGAGCTTTCAGCAAAGATATTTATCTTCCTGGCAGACAAATAAGTTTTATGTTTTGGGTCTCTTTTTAAGGGAAAGAAATCCCACCCAGCTCACCAAAAATAAACATCGCTGTTGTGCAACTTCCTAGAGGCCCGGCCTGGGAGGCAGCCCTGTCCCTGTGCTTGCCCTGCTCTGCCCTCATCCTTCATCTGCCTCTGCCAGAGTTGGGGACCAACCTGCACAGCAGTGGGGGCTGGGAAGAAACTGAGCCCAGGAGAAGCAAGAACACCCTCGGGTTATCCACAGAGCACAGCCCTGTGCTTCTGGGTCTACTCCATACCCAGTGTATGGGCTCCTGTTCCAGGAGGGGCAGAAGGAAGTCAGGACCCTCGATGCCTCTGCTCGTCCTTCACAGAGAAGCAGTCCCTGAGGAGGATGGAGTGGGGTCGGCCCCCTGAGAAGTCCTCAGCTAAGAGCAGGCTCTCTGCTTAACAGGGGGAGGCAGCAGAGCCTCCAGGCTTCCACCTTCCACGGTGAACAGTAAGGGTCCAGTTCTGCCCTTGCCAGCCACCCCCAGAGACCTGCCCGGTCCGGGTCCCAGTCTACCCATCCGCCCGGGACATCGTGCGTATGACCTGCGAGTCTCACCTCCACCTGCCTGTCCACAGAGGGGGCAGCAAGCAGGGTGTTTGACGCCACCTCAGCCCCACCCCACCCCCCATATGCAAGAGGAGAGAGGTGTAAGGGGGCATCTGTGTCGAGTTGGGGACAGCAGGAATTCTGCTTCCGGCTCCTCAAGGAAGGAAGAAATCCATCTGAATCTCCATGATTAGTTATCTTGCTTTTAAATTCTGAGGTTGGGTCCCTAATTTACAGGAAAGTTCCCCCCGAGTTCTAGCCCCAGAATGAAAGCAAGCCATGGTCCTTACAGACACAAACCTAAGATCCAGAGCCGGTTCATCTATTTCACCTCCCTCCACCTGCAGCTTCTCCACCTAGAGCTGCAGTGCAGCGCAGAGGAGCGGGGCGCCCTGTCCCCGCCTTAAACCCAGCCCGTGTCCATCTCCCTCGGGTCTGACTTGCTGCTCCTGGCCCTTCCCCGGGACGGCCCCGTGGACGCTGGGTCTGCCTCCCCTGTGGCAGCCTCCTACCTCCTGGCTCCACGGCTGCCATCCCCACTGCTGTTCTCAGGGGCCCAAGGCTGGTGGGCGACAGGGATGGGACGGGTGGTGTGCCGGGCCCTGCACAGAGCCAGCAGATTGCTGTCAGAGCAGGATCTGGAGGGGCTGGCTGAGACCCCCGACCAACAGAAACTGCTGGCCTCCTTGGTCCTCCACGGTCCCCACATCAGCCACCTGCCTGAAATGTCCCTCACTCCAGCTGACCCCCACGATGCCATCCATGCCAGCTCCTCCAGGAAGTCCTCCCAGCTGTCACAGCTCGTCCCCTGCTGGCCTCTCTGGGTGCTGCCTGCAAATCGAGCCCTCAGAGAAGGTCCGGCTCCTCCTGCAGAATGTCAGCTCCCAAGGGCCAGGGCTTCTGGTCAGTTGTCCCTCCCAGCCCCGAGCTTAGCACAGGGTGGGGCAGGTGGCAGAGGTGCAGTGAGAGGTTGCAGAAGAACAAATGAGCCATTTCTAAGGGACACAGCTGGGCCCTGTCTGGCCCTCCTTGGGCACTGCCGGTGTCCCTGCCCCAGAGCGTACATGCAGAGAACATCTGTTGAGCAAATGGAAGTCCAACTTCATCCTGCTATACAATGAGAGCAAGGCGAACAGGAGACGAGAAAAAGGCATGAAGCTGCGTGTGGTGGTGCCTGCCTGTACTCCCAGCACCCTGGAAGGCTGAGGCAGGACAACTGCAAGTTCTGGGCCAGCCAAATGAGAGTCACCGTTCAGGGCTGATGGCGTATGTGGCAGGAGATGACTGACAGAGAGCTCGGGCAGAGGAAGACTGAGAGAGGCGGAGGGACACAGTGAGGGGAAGAAATGACGAGAACCGGTGCTGGCACGGGGCCGCCTTCTCCCAGCCTCGGGGGCAGCTCCGTGTGGACTCGGAGGAGCTGTGGAGCTGGCTGCACACCCACAGTCCTGGCCTGGAAATCAGCCTATCTACACAGAGAGTCAAATATCCGCGCCCACGCAACAGCGACACCTGGCCTGCGACAGGTCCACGCTCAGGGTGGCCTCGCAGTAGCAAAGGTCCCTCAAGCACCGTGAGGCCACCATTACCTCCATGGCCCAAGGTCACCCACCCTCCACCTCTGCCCCAGCACCCCTGGGACAAGCCCGCACCCCTTCTGGGAGCCCCCATCCCAGTGCCTGGCTGGGTTTCAGCTCAAGAAATGAAAAAACTGGGAAAGCTTCCTTCATCCCCTGAGCTCCATGTACTCGTCCTTGGCCACCCCAATGGCATCACAGTGCTCTAGAGCCGCCCTTTTGTGACCTGAGAGATTTTCAGAGGTGACTGATGTTTTTCTTTTCTCTTCTTGGCTATGATGGAAACAGGAGGGACTTCTGGAGCTCTTTGGAGCAGGGTGCTGGGACCCTACCTGCGGTCTCCTGTGCGCACCCGCACCCCAAGCATGCGCACTGCTGGCAGAGAGGTGTGTGGGTTGCACGCTGGTGTGGCCCAGGGCGGGCACATGGGTGCAGTGTGTGCAGGTGTGTACGTGTGGGTGTGAGCAAGCCTTACCCCGCAGACACAGGGGAGAGTGTGTGTGTGTGTGTGTGTGTGTGTGTGTGTGTGTGTGTAGCTGTCCCCAGGCTATGCATATGAGGCGTGCGGCTGACAAGGTCTGAGTAATTTTATCCTCTGTGGCTTTGATTGCATCTATTTTCCCTCCAAACATCTGCTTTGGGGGTGACACAGGGTTTGCTCTGTTCCCGGTGAGCCCCACACACCTCATGGCCAGATGCTCAGTGCTGATGTAATCTCCTTAATGCCGCTAGCCAGCGCCGCTATCTATAGGGCCAGGCTAAACCCACCGCTGTCCCTCTGTGGGGTGGACGGGGCCAAAGGTCAGCCACGGATCATGTCCCACCCGTGACCTCAGCCTCCATATCCCTATGTTAGCTCCAGGCCCAGCACATAATTCCAAAGCAGCAGTAGTGCTAGGTGACATTTCAGGAAACACACGTTGAGGACCTGTGGCCGCACCCTCGAGAGCTGCAGCCTACGGAAGATTCAAGGGGTGACACAGGCACCCGTTCCCAACACACAGCAGCCAAAACCCCAAAGTGCTTCTCTGAAGAGAGAAAGTCTCAGAGCAGGGGACCTGAGACAGGTGTCCCTGAGTAAGGATTTTAGGGGAAAACTAGTGAAATCTGAATAAAGTATGCAATTTGGCTAATAGTGATGTTTAAAAGAAAAAGTGGGCAGAGTATTTGAACAGACAAATCAGGAAAGATACAAGAGGGCAAATCCATGTGGAAATGGGATCAACACCCTTACCTGTTAGGGCAATGCAAGTTAAAACAGGGTGTGCAGAGGCTGAGGCAGGAGGATTGCCACAAGTTTGAGGTCAGCCTGAGCTACACAGTCCAAGGCCAGCTTAGACTGCATAGTGAGACCCTGTCTCAAAACCCCCAAAGAAAGAAAGAAAGAGAGAGAGAGAAAGAAAGAAAGAAAGAAAAGAGAGAGAGAAAACAACAAGATTTACTGCACACCTGTTACAGTAGAAGGAAGAAAACTGGATGATGCCAGGGAATGGGGAGGATGTGGGACTCACAGACAAGGCTGGCAGGAACAGAGTTTGGCAGCATCTTACATAATTAAACCAACACTTTCTTCATAATCCAGCAAGCCCATGCCCAGCACCTACCCTAGAGAAATGGTCTTGTTGGTGCAATGGCACCTGTAATCCCAGTACTCTGGTAGGCCAAGGAGGGAAGACTGCAAGTTCAAGCCCAGCCTGCAGCAAGACCCTGTCTCAAAAAAAAAAAAAAATGATAAAAGAAAAACGAACTAGGGATGGAGCTTAGCATGAAGCCCTGAGTCCAATCCCTAGGACTAGAAAAAAAGAAAAAAGAAAAGAAAGAAATGAAGACTTATTTGAAGGGGAGAAAAAAGCCAAGGCTGAGTGCCAATGTTTGTAGCAGCTTTGTTTGTAACAACTGTAAGCTGGAAACCACCCAAGTGCTGGAGTTTCACTCTAGAATGTCCTCAAAGGCCCTCGGGTCCCACCAAAGGCTGGGTCGACAGCTTGGCACTATTTGGAGGTGGGGCAGCCTTTAAGAACCAGGCCTAGTACGAAGGCTTGGGTCTCAGGTCACCAGGGCTGGCCCAGAAGAGGACTGTGAGACAAGAGTCCCTCTCTCTCTTTCTCTCTCTGTCTCTCTCTCTGTCTCTCTCAGGACTGTGGGACACAAGTCCCTCTCTCTCTCTCTCTCTCTCCCTCCCTCCCTCTCTCTGTTTTCTGACTGCCATGAGGAGAGCAGCTCTCTCTGCTCTTTTTCCTGCCATGATACCTGCCTCACCACAGGTCCAATGCAACAGGACCAGCTGACCATGGACTGAAGCTTTCAAAACTGTGAGCCAAAAGACCCTTTCCTGTTGTTAAGTTTATTGTCCTGGGTATTTTGTTACAGTAACAGAAAACTGACTAATGCACGAAGTGTCTTTTAACAGGTGAGCAGATAAGCAATCTGTAAAACAGCCACATGGTAGGATTCTACTCAGGAATAAAAAAATGACAATAACAGAGATGAATCTCAAAAACAGCATTCATGTTTGTAAAAGAACCAGTTGAAATGTTCACATAATATATGAGTCTGCTTCGTGATCACATGACATTCTAGGAAAGGCAGAACTCTGGGCAGAGAATAGATTTTTGGTTGCAGGGGTTGGGATAGGGTGAAGGTTTATCTACAAAGATGTCACACTGGTGTGGAAGAACTACTCTGGGCCTACAATAATCTGTATCTTGATTGTGGTAGTGAGTACACAAATCTATACAGGAAATGTGTAAATCACACACAACTACACACCTAAATTTTTAATTTTACAGCATGCTATTTTACAATTTTTTTTGGTACTGGGGATCGAACTCAGGTCCTTGCGCTTGCGGGGCAGGCAGTGGAACCACTGAGCTAAATCCCCAGCCCAATTTTACAATTTTTAAAAAGTTAAGTAAAGGGAAAATATAAAACCGTGTTCAAATAGATGAAAGAAAAATCAACTAAATAAAACATTTATATGCTTTCACCTAGAAATCCCATTTCTAGGGATTAATCCTAAAGAAGTAATTAATGATGGACTAGAGAGGAAGTGCATCATGGTGTTGTTCAGTATATAGAAAAATGGAAATTAGCCAAAATGTCCAGCAGTCGGGGTGGTTAATAAAAGATGATATTTCTTTAAGTGGAAGATCCTTCCTTGTATTCTTTGTGCTACACGTTATTTCCTTCTTGGCATTTAACATGAATCGTTATTCATTGACTTGATTTCTTTTGTTTTCCCTTTGTCTCTCTTTCCCTCCTACAAAACGGAATACACAGGGTGATCAAAACATATGAGTGTTTCAATTTAAAAATGTACTACAATACATGGCACATTGCCATCAATCCCCTTCAAATACTCCCCCCTTGCTTTGAACACACATATCTCATTGTTCTTGCCATTTTCTGAAGCAGTTCTGGAATCCTCTTTCATGAAGGTCTTTACAAGGTGTAATGAAAAAAAAAAATACAGTGAATGCTGCTCCTCAGTGCCATCCAGTGAAAAGGCAGGCTCATAAAATCATGATGGTGTCATCATCTGCTTCATTCACTAGATTTGGCACTATGTGACATCTGGCTTTCCCCAAGGTCAAAATGACCACAGAAGGGAAATATCTTGAATGGATTCAGGACACTGAGGCAGTCTGGGCAGTGCAACTAAAACCATTCATATCTCTGACTATATTGGTTTGTTGGCTCCTGTTACACTTGAACCACAGTAGATGCTCAATAAACATCTAATGAGCAAATGAATGAAACTGAGAGGCTAGAGCAGCATTTGCATGCACAGAAAGATGTTCACCTTATACTGAGTAAACCTCATTTTGACAAAAAAAAAAAAATGGGGAGACTGTGGAGTATCTGTCCTTAAAAAATTCTAGAAGTTTCTGGAAGCAGGAATATGGATATATGGGTTAACTCTGTCTTTGTTTTGGTGTTGCTGGTCTAGAATGAATGTTTTATTTGCTCTCCCATGGGCGGGTTAAGCTGTTACCTGAAAGCAGTCCTGAGCCCTGTGCGGTGGGATTATGGGACCCAAAGGATGACCATCACCAAATGTAACACAGGATGCTCTGTTAAGCTGGAATTGCAGATGGCGAATGGCCTTTATACAGAAGAATATCCCAAATACTACATGGGAGATGCTTATATGAATACTGATCCATCATGCATTTGACATCAGACCCCACAGACTGTCCTGATTTTGTTGTGTTTGTTTGCTTTTTGCTAAATCTGCCAGGCCTACAAATCAGTCTTACTGTGGTATTCAGGGTCCTGCAGGCCAGACTGCCCCCTCTGCAAGACACCCTCTCCCCTCCACCCACACCACCCACTTCCACTCCCACAATGCACTGCAGGGGGAGCCCCATACTTCTGCATTTCTGTGGCCACCTTCGGTCTCCCTGACCTGTCCTTCTGCCTCTCACTGGTGTGGCTCACAACTGCTATCACTTGGATGTCTTGCTCTTTCTGTCACATTTGCAGCTTTTTGTCTGTTAAAGTAATAATCTGTGTTCTATTTGGCAAACAAAAAAATTGAGACAAGAAAAGAAAAGAAAACTGCAACATGCACACACACACATACTCACACACAGGAACTTATTTATATATTTTTTTTTAAAAAAACCCAATTCTATATCCTCTACATCTTTCCATGCTGCATAGTATTCCATAGGGACAAACTATTGAATCAGTCCTCTACCATTAGGCACACAGGTTTCTGATGATGCAAAATTATAATAGATCTTGGATAACATTCTTGAAATTAAATCTTCGTTCATGGTGATCACCTTAGAATAAACTCCCCAAACTAGAAATACCAAGTTAAATCCTATGCACAGCTTTAGGCCTCTCATAAATACAGACAGACTGCCTTCCAGAAACGTGCCGATGCCCTCAGCTACTGGTAGGCAGTGAATCTTCCCATGCCAAAGCCAATACCAGGCCTTCCAGGGTTCTAGGATCAGACTCCCCAAGGCCAAGAGCAAGGCTGCAGTTGCTGCCATCAACCACCAGGAGGCACTGCGGTTCCAATAAAGTGTTTTGGACAGAAAGTGGTCTCCCCACTTCCACCCCATACCAAATGAGATTCCTGGGAGATGTGCCAACTACATTGCCATATCCCAGCCCTACAAGGGACGTGGATGGGCAGGTCCCTGCCCTGCCAGGCAGAGCTCTGGCCTCCCTTAGTCCTCGGTACCTGCACATTCCTGGCTCACAGGTGGCCTTTAGGAGCTTCCTCATTTTACAGATGGATAAACTGAGGCACCGAGAGGAGATCCATCCTTCCCAGCAGCTGAGTGACCAGCCTGAGACCTGAGCTCCCTTCCCTGAGCCCCTGGGGATCCTGGGGACCAGTTACACTGGCACACAGTAGGTGTTGAGGAAATACTGGACTCACTCACAAAAGGATGACGCCCCCAGATGCTCCAAGACACCACGCGGCTGGTGAACCTGTCACCCTGAGCCGGGGCTCCTCCCTGGGAGGCTGTGGCAGAGCTCTCTCGGGGGACCAGAACCACCCTTGGCACTCTGCAAGGGTGCCAGGAAATCCACTGCACCGCCTCCCTGGACACCATGTAAAACACTCCCAGTTTGCAGCCCCAGGACCAGCCTGGCAGGGTAAATGACTTGTCTATGGACAAACAACAGGTGAGAGGCAGAGCGGAGATTTGACCCTGGGCTTGGAGCACTTCCGCCGGGCCCTGTGGCAGAGCAAGAGGAAGGGAAGCAGGTCGGTAGATCCAGGAGAGCTCGGATCGGCCCCATGGCTCCCCAACTTCATGCGGGCCCTATCAAAGCTGCCCTGGTGAGACCAACATCACTGACCACCAGTGTGTTCACAGGGTCCGCAGAGAACCACACGCTGAGGTACTCGGGAGCAAAGGGGGCGGTGTCTGCAACTCACGCTCAGCAGTCAGAAAGAAACAATGGGTCCTGTGCCCTGTGCATACTCAGTATGTGTGGCTGTGCGTACAGAGGGACTGAGAGAAAGGCCAGGCCTGCGTGATGCAGTGGAACACAAGGCCCTGGGGTTGGTCCCCAGCACAGGGCGGGGAAGGAGCAGGAGGAAGAGAAGTGGAGGAGGAGGAGGAAGAGGAGGAGGAGGAGGAGGAGGAGAGAATGAAAGAAAGGAAGAAGAAAGAAAAAGAGAAAGGAAGGAGGGGAAAAAGAAAGGAAGGGGAAGAAGGGAAGAAAAAAAGAATGAAAGAGGAAGAAAAGGGAAAAAGAAAATGGAAGAAAGGAAGGGAAGAAAAGAAAGGATGGAAAGAGGAAGAAAGGAAAAGGAAGAAAGGATGGAAGGAAGGAAAAGAAAAGAAAAAGAAAATTGGAGAGATCGTGGCAAATCACAGCAAATATGGCCAAGACTCGTATGCGGGGAGCCGGGGTGAAGGGGCTGGGGTCGTGGCGTGGCACTGCGGGTCTGAACCTCTGAGTCTGCATTTACAGCACGACCACGGTGGGAAGCTCTGTCCTGACGTCAGTTCAGTAAGGAAAGCACGGGACTCCGGGCAGAGCCCTGTGACCAGTGCGGTCCCCTCCCCAACCCCTCATGGCCTTGCTGCCACTGTGTGCTCAGCCCCACGCCCGCCTGCACGCTGTCAGCAAAGCTCCAGGCTGAGGCCAGTGTGGGAGCGGACCTCACTTCACAGCCCCGGCTGGCGACCTGGTTAGAACGCGCTCTTCCCGAGCAGGACTCAGACCCGTAGGACAGAGCAGAGCAGCCGGGTGGCCAAGGCCAAGCTACTGCGGGCACCTCAGAGTAAAAAGGTACTTTAATTTTCGGATCTGCATAACCTCACTTCTCCTACAAATAATCCAAGTGACCAAGCCTTCCTCGTACCAGGGCAAAGGAAAGAGAGGTTAAAGAGAAAGCCTCTCCGCGCTGTGGTGGCACACGCGTCATCTCAGTGCTCTGGGAGGAGGATTCCAAGTTCAAGCCCAGCCTGGGTAATTCAAGGACTGTCTTAGCCACTCTTCTCACTGCTGAGACACAATACCTGACACCTGAAACTCCTAGGAGGAGAGGTTTATTTTGGCCCCTGATTACAGTGCATGGTCAGCTGGCTCCAAGACAGAGCAGCGTGGCAAAGGCCTCCATGTTGGTGAGCAGCTCACAGCACAGCAGCCAGGAAAAGGAGGCAGGGAGCACAGGGAGGGGCCAGGGAGAGAGACGAGCCCTCCATGGCCCACTCCGCCCTGGCCCGGGCCCCACAGCCCAGCTGTGCAGCCTTGGAACTTGGCTTTCTGGCCTCACTTTTCACTCATTTGCTGTGGGCCACTTCAGGCACCCTCATAGCCATGTCCTCTCCAGGGACAGAGGAGTGTCAAGCCGGGGCACTGGTCCCTCAGGGACACAGCGGGCCCTCGGGCAGCACAGATGCCAGCTTCTGGCTGCTGGAGGACAAGGGAGGCCCTGGCTAGGCATGTTGCAAACCATGCCCCACTCTGCCCAGCCCCCGGCAGAGCAGCTCCTGTCACCAGGTGAGAAGGCCGAGAGGTCTGGAGGCAGTGTTCTTCCAAACAGGGCTATGACAATAAGGACAGCCACGGATCCCACGTGTCTGCGAGGTGCCGACCCACCTTCCACTGCAAGGGACGCTCCCCAGGCCCCGTGGGGTTAGCATGGGTTACCCCTGTTTTAAAGAGGCCACCTCTGCAGTCCAGAGAGGTTTAAAACTTGTTGAGATCACACAGCTGCCAGGGGCTGAGCTGGGAATCGGATGCGCCAAGCCTGTGGCTTCTCAAGGTGGCTGCTTGTGGAGGGAGCCCAGGGGCATGTCACCGAGTCCTGGGACACAGCGAAGCCCCAGGAGCGATTTCTATCTCCGAGGACAAATGCAGGCCCAGCCTCAGCCCCCACCCCACGGAGGGGAGCCTCTGCTGTGGCCTAGCGCAGGGAGACAGGTTGCCTGGTCCTGGAGGGGAGCCGGGGTCTTAGCCACATCAGGGACTCTAACCAAAAGGAGACAGAAAGTCCCCAGCTGCCGCCTTCCTGGGCCCCGCCTGGGACTCCAAACCCAGCTCTGTCCCCTGGTTCATCCAGCTGGACATGATCCTGGTTGCTCTCGAGGAGGAGGAGTGGGCGTCCCCTAGGGGACCCGAGAAGCACAAAGCTCCCCCCTACCCATCCATCAGGGCAACAATAAGGTCCCAGAGCTCAGGGCCTCACAGGGCCACCTCCCAGCAGGATCCAGAGCCCCAGAAGTGGACCACGTGAGGACCCTGACCCGAACCCACGTCCGCCCGCTCCTAGCCCTGTGGTCTATCTGCTGTCATCCCTACTTCTCCGTCACACCGTGTGACCCTGGCCTTGTCCCCACCATCTCTCCCCTCATCCCCCTGAGCCTGCGTTTCTTTTGTGGGACGAGAATAAGCCCATACCTCCCCCCCACGGCCTTAGGGACACTGTGATGTGATGTTGCTTTCAGGCCCGAGGCAAGCAAGACAGGGAAGCTCAATCCTGTACAAGGGGCAGTGACCTGAACAAGGAGTCTTTGGATGAGCCTGGGTTTGGCCCCCGATTCTGCCACTTATTGGCCTCATTCATTCATTCATCCCTCACTCAGCATTTCCGGAGCGTCAGCCGTGCACTGGCAAAGTTCCGGGCGGTGGGACTAGAAATCTCAGAGAAACAGCCCCTTGAGTCAAAGGCAGGGAACACTAAAGGAGATGCTAAGGTGGCTCCCATGCTACCCCGTGGCTCTGTCACCAAAGGCATCCTTGGGAAAGTCCCTCAGCTTCTGTGTGCCTCAGTTTCCTTCTCTGGAAAGTGGAAAAAAGTGAACAAAGCAGAGTTTTCTGCCAACAGAAACCCTCCAGGACCCCCTCAGCAGCTCTTACGGGGGCCACGCAAGGGCAGAGTCACCAGTCTGCAGATGTCCACCTCTGTCCTTATGCAGGCACCTGCTCTTCAATCCAAGCTTGCCCAGCCCTGGCTGCCCGGATGACATTTATGAACCATAAAAACCTCCACCCAAAGCAGCTCCCAGGGTCCCCTGCACATCAGGGCCCTGTAACAAGACTGTAAATGGGGAAGCACTGGAAACAACTGTAAAAGCCCGGCATTAAATGTCCGTTTATTCTGTCACATACATTTCAGGGGCATTTAAAAATGGGTTCCCAGCAGCCTCCACCATCAGACAGTCCCTCACCTGAGGGTCTCACCGAGCTCCTCTGGCCCCGCCCTGCCCAGTGTTAGGGACCCCATACCTGAGGCACTGAATTCATCTTAGTACCCGAACGTCTCAGCCTGCACAAGTTCCACACCAGCCTGCAGAGTTCGCTTTTTCACCCACTCCAAGTGTTCCTTTCCTAAATGTGTTCCTTCTAAAGAGTCATTTACAAACTGGAAGAGCAGGAGGACTCTTCTGCCCTTGGATATGAAGCAAAAAGTAATGGCTGAATTAATGGCAAGGCTGCTACTTAGTGTTCTGAGATTCTTAAGGATGCAAAAGACCATTCCGTATGTGCTTTCAAAGAAACCCCACATGTATAAGCTTAAAATGGTTAAAACTTCAGAGTTTCCAAAAGATAATTCTACCTAAGGTTTTGGAGAGAGTTTCTGGGGGCTGGATTCCAAGTATGTTGACCATCACGTGTCAGTGCACGCTACAAGGTGGGTGTCGGATGTCCCCCAAGGCCTGGTCCCCAGGGGGATGCTCCTGGGGGTGGCAAAATCTTCGGGACACAAGGCTTGTGGGAGGTCCTTAGGCCGTGGCCCCTTGAAGGGGACTGTGGGACCCCAGGTCCTCCCCTTCGTCTGTTTGCTCCCTTCCTGGTGATAGCTCCTGTCGTGATGGCTGCCTTGCCACAGGCCCAAAACCAAGATGGCGACAGCTTGGACAAAACCTCCAAGGCTGTGGGCCTAAACTTTTCCCTCTTTAAGTGAATGATCTCAAGTATTTTGTTACAGGGATGAAGAGCTATGGACATGCTCTACACATACAAATCATACTCAGTATTTCCACATTCATAATTTATTGGTAGAAAATGGTCCTTTCATTGATCCCTACTCATTCAAATTAAAAAAAAAATCTCAAAGCCATCTCTGCTTTACTATGCATTATGTGACGGTGGTGCATGCCTGTAATTCTAGCACTCAGAGGCTGAGGAAGGAGCACCACAAGTTTGAAGCCAGCCTGGGGTTCACAGGGAGACATTGTCTTAAAAGATTAAAAAAGGGCTGCGGATGGAGCTCAGTGTGAAGGCCCTACGTTTAATCCCCAGTACCACAAAAATACAATACAATACCATACAATACAGTCTGGCCCAGTCCAGTCCAGTCCAAAGTAAAGGCATTGTTGGGCCGGGGATTTAGCTCAGTGATGCTGCTGCCTGCCTTGCAAGTACAAGGTCCCGAGTTCGATCCCCAGTACCAAAAAACAAAAACAGAAACAAAATAAAGGCATTGTAAGAGCTGGGTATGGTAGCAATACCAGGACTCAGGAGGCTGAGGCAGGAGAATCACAAGTTCAAGGCCAATCTAGGCTACATAGCAAGACCCTGTCTCCAAACATAAGCAAATAAACAAATAAAATGTATAGTATGTTTTCTACCAAGAAAACCTTAATCCACAGCAGACAGGAGACAAAGAGCTCATCTCTTCTGCACCTGCTTCCATTCCGGGGAACATGACTTTATGAGACAGTGCGAGTGCTGTGTGTAGCCCAATACAAGGTCCTCTTGCCTCTCTTCAGTTCCTCACCCACGGCGGGCAGGGCTCTGGGGAGGAGGGACCTGGGCTCTGAGTGGCCACTGGTGGCCCCACCCGTCCCTTCGCCCCCGCCCCCGAGCTGCTGTGAGGGCCGGAAGGGAACAGGGGCCCCAGGCCTCAGGCGCACTAGCACCATGGGCAGAGGTGCAGAGAGGAAAAAGCCCTGTCGGTGTCAGCGGCTCTGGGTTCAGGTCACAGTGGGACACTTGAGGAGGCACCTGTCCCGCTGAGCCTCTCCTTCTTATCTGTAAACTGGGGGTGCTAAGCTCGGCCTCCCCTGAGCCTGATTCCCCGCGCCCAGTGACACCGGCTCATGTGCACGGGGCTGAGGTACAACCAGCAGACGCAGGGTGTAGGGTGCGAGGGGCTCCCCTCAGTGCCTCTGGCCCCACCCTTACATGGCTCACTCGTATTTCAAAAGACACTCATACGGCCACATTCACTTCCCAGCGTCACACGTCTGAGGCACCAACAGCTGCCTGTCAAGGTTTCTGAGAAGCCTGACGTTGTCAGGGTCCCAGGCAAATCTTATCAATAAAACATCTAACATTTACGGAGTACTGACTCTGTCCTGGGAACTGCCCTAAAGCAGCGCATCTATGTTTCCAAGAACACTAGAAACTGCCTGGGGCACCTGGCCAGGAGTCCGGGCTCCCGCAGGTCCCTATTTCACTGCTGGACTCTAGGAAGAGGCAGCAGGTAACTCACCCGTCCAGCCCCTGAGGGCCGGACTCCTGGATGACCAGGGCAGAGACAGAGGCTGCATAGTGGGTCTTATAAAATCATACAGAAATGTTCAGGACAGGCCCAGAGCTGCCAGCATGGCACCTGTGGGGGTGGGCAATAGGCTTCCCTCTCCAGGACCTTTCCAACCCCACTGGGAGAAGGTTCTGGAAGGGCTGGCCTCAGGTCTGGGAGTCACAGGAGGTGCATGTTCAGGCCTTAAGAGCACATGAGAATTTCCCAAAAGGCCATGTCCTTACAGGGTGAAGGGACACTGAGGTCCCTAAGCAGCCAGGAAAGTAGCTAGAGCGTAGGTTGTGGGCCTGGACCTCCTGTTGGTGGCCCTGCCCCACCCCTTCACATTACGTAGCTCTGGCTCCTGGAAAATGAGCATGTCCCTGAACCGAATCTCTGTGGCCACTCAGTTACTGGCCTGAAGATGGACAGGGTCACTATGAGTTTCCCTATGCATTCTGTGATTCTGGATGTCACAAAAGAAGGCCATGCTAGGGACACATGGACCAAGGGAACAGAATAGAAAGCCCAAAAGTAAATTCTCAGATATGTGGTCAGCTGATTTTAACAAAGGTCTCAAGACTAATTGGTGGAGAAAGAGTGGCCTTTTCCACACGCAGTGCTGGGCAAACTAGAGATTCGAATGCAGGAGGAGGAGGTTGGAGCCTTATCTTAAGCCACATCCAAAAATTAACTCAAAATGGGTCAAAGACCAAAAGCTAAACCTAAAAAGTTCTCAGGAGAAATCACAGGGCAAGTCCTCAGGACGCGCATTTTCAATGATTTCTTAGCTTTGACTTACACAGGGCACAATGGAAAAACTTGATAAACTGCGGTTCATCAAAATTCAAAACTTTTTGTACATCCAAGGACACAATCCAGAGAGGGAAACGACAACCTACAGAATGAGAGAAAATATTTGCAAATCATATAACTGATAAAGGATTTACTATCCAGAATATAAAGAATATTTGCAACTCAACCACAAAAAATGACCTGCTGGGCATGCATACCTGTAATCCTAGCTACTCAAGAGGCTGAGGCAGGGAGAACTGCAAGTTCAGGGCGAGTCTGGGCAACTTAGAAGACGGTCTCAAAATAAAAAATAAAAAGGGCTGGAGATGTAGCTCGGAGCTCCCTGAATTCAATTCTCAGTGAGGCACAATACAGATTAGCTAGACAGAGACAGACAGACAGACAGAAAATGAAGACAGACAGACAGACAATGAATCTTGTTCTCCTTAAGAAGCAAGAAAAACCCAAACAGCCCTATTTAAAGGCTGGAACAGCCACTTCATGGGGCCAACGGGACACACGGCACAATGGCTGGCCACGGTGCATGATTCCACTTCACTGAGGTGGGTGGTGCAGGAGAATCCATCGGGACTGAAAGGAGAGCGGAGGTCACAGGGGCCAGGGAAAGGGGTGGTGCAGTACTGTTTCACGGGTACAGTTTCTGTCTGCTGTGCTGACAAAGTTCTGGAAACAGAGAGGTGCTCACTCCCCAGCCTTGTGCAAGAGCTCCATGGCTCCGAAGTGGACAAGTAACGACGCTGTCACGGTTAATATTACATCGTGCATGTATCACCACAATAAAAAGTTCTTCTCTGATAAAGATATGGGTTTGGGATTGGTTTGAAAAGGCAGTCCCGAGCAGCACTCAGCAATGGCTTCCCCAGAGCCTGGGGAAGGGGCAGAGGGCATCCGTCCTCAGCTGGGCCCTGATGTCCCACAGTGCCACGCTGCAGTGTGCAATGTGTGTCGTGTGCCAGGCTCTGTGCCCCCACCCTGCCCCGGCCAGAGCTTGGGTCCCTGCTGCCTCCTGGGTCCACAGGCTATTTCCCGTTCCTTCAGCTCCAAGTCAACCTCCAAGGCCATCTCAAGTGGCCATACTCTGCAGGCCCCAGGCCATTGGCACTTCTCTGGGGTTCCCAGCCCAAGGAGCCGCCGGCTTCCCAGGACAGGAATCAGCTCCTTCACCAACCAGCACTCAGGGCTGCCTGGGGAGGGTGCAGCCTGCAGGATCCACCAGGCAGGAGGGGAGGCTTTGGCTGGTGCACTGTGGAGCCTACTGTGCGGGGTGCCTTCCGTGTCCTCGCATGCCACCACCCAGCTCAGGTCATCTGGTCTCAACAGCCACACCCCTGAGACAGAGGGGCCACTGTCATCTTCCAGGTATCAACAAGAGGCCTGTGGTGTGGGGAGCCCCAGGGTTCTAAGTGCTGGGTGGGGAGTCACCCAGCAGTGTGGGGACCGCAGCCCTGGAGTGGATCTGCAGAATGGGGGTGCGGTCCTCCTGCACAGCCCTGCCCCGAGACTGGGGTGGGGGCCCTGATGTTCAAGTGCCCACTGACTACAGGCGCTGGGGGCGGGAGGGCAGGGGCAATGCCAGGGGACACGCCCGCCCTCAGCAGGCAGGACGGGCTGGGGCCCCAGGTCCACAGTGGGCTTCTCGGTCAGGACCAGCTGCCGTTCTCTGTACCTGCCAGGCCTGTGGGCTCCGGGGTGGGACCCAGGGGAGCAAGCAGGGAAGTGGGTGCTCCGCCAACTGCCAGAGTCTGAGAGCCAAGGCTTGCACAAGACACCACTGGCCAAAACTCCTTTCACCCATGCCCACAGGGGCTCCAGGGCGAGAGATCACGTTCCACCATGGTACAGGAGAGTGACAAGTCACCCTGTCACCGCCCGGAAGGGATGGCGGAAAGAGTTACGGTGTTCTAGAAACAGTCACCCTCTGCAGCATCCATGTATCCATTCATTCATCATCAAACAGTTGTTGACCTACTGTGTGCACCAGGCACAGCTCCAAGCTCTGGGGAACCAGTCTGAAACAAAAGCAAACCTCAGCCAGCCATGGTGGCTCACACCTGGGATCCCAGCACCCTGGGAGGCTGAGGCAAGAGGGTGGCAAGTTTGAGTCCTGCCTGGGGAACTTAGCAAGAGACCCTATCTCAAAATAAAAAATCAAAAAGCAGCTGGGGATGTGGCTTATTGTGAAGGCTGTGGATTCAGTCCCCAGGATGGCCAAAAACAAAGCACAACGAAAACAAACACAAAACAGCTCCTGCAGCCTCTCATTTCCCAGGGGAAGGCGCTGTGTCCCGCGGCTTGGTCTCCATGACATCCCTCAGCTCCACGCCACCTTGACCCGAACATCCCGCAGTGAGTCCTCTACGCCTGGCACCTCTTCTCACCCAGCGCAGGTGAAGGAGCAGCGCTCCAGAGCAGTCAGGCCTAGAACTCCAACCTTCCAGGTGCCACAGGCCACCCTGGACCAGCACCTCACTGCACTCCCGGGTGTGATGGGAAGGGCTACTCGGGGATGACAGGGAACAGCACACAAGAGGTCCTGGGACACCGCAGGGGCACAGACAGCAGAGCTCAGGAAGCCTGGGCTACGGAGTGCTGCAGCAGCAACAGAGGTTTCCCTCCGCCGCATCTGCTCTGGTCCCTGGGGTCCCCACAGTCGCCCAACCTACAGATGGGAAAGCTAAGGTAGAGCTAGCCACACCTTCTCTCTCTCGGGGTACAGTGGGTTCCCATAGAGCTCAGAACCCCTACAGGCCCCATCCACCTCTCCTAGCTCTGCGGGCTCAGGCCTGGCCCATCTCAGTACGCCAGGGCCTCAGAAACCATCAAGCCCCACGCAGGGTTTCACGGATGGGGAGGCTGACGCCCCCGAAGGGGACCTGGGAAGCAGAGTCATGTGCACACCCATCTTCTCTGTCTCCTTCGACGTCCCAGCTCAGTGCAGGGCGGGAATCAGATGTGTGTGCACCCACGTGGCCAGGTAGGGGGGCAAAACCAGGGCAAGTGGACCCCTGAACATCAGGGAGGCTCCCGCACCCCACAGGAGCCCGAAGTGCTCAGCCCACTCCCACACCTGCTCCGGAGCCAGGGACAGAGCTCTGAGGAAGAGAACTCACCTAGCGTGCATGACGTCCTGGGTTCTATGCCTAGCACCTCACATGGTAACAGGAGTTCTTATTAAGTCAAACTCGATCGGAGCCCCCACCACCGCCATTTGCAGTGCCCCAGTACCTCCAAAGGGACCGCCACGGGCTGGGCCGAGCCCTGCACAGCGAAGCATGGACCTGCACCTGCCTTTCCGTGGCCGTGCCCCACTCCCCGCACTCATCCACAGCACACTCCCCTCCCTCACAGGAGGAGAAGGCAGATGGCTGTGCCAAGGGCGTGTGGCAGTTCCCAGGGAAAAGCCAAGACTTGCACCCAGCTCCCTTATCTGCAGAGGAAGTCTGGAGGAAGGAAAGGAGGGCGCTGGCTGCAAATCCCTGAGCCCTCCCCTTGCCCAGGGAGGGTCCTCCTACCCAAAGTCCAGGGCAGGGAGGAGGGCAGCTTCTAATGAACTACAGAACCTGGGGTTTTCCTGCCGCTGTCAGCCTTCCCTGCCGCCTGTCCTGATCCTACCAGCGCTGGTACAGCAAGGGGTGTGTGTGTCTCAGCCTCTGGACCTGAAGGCAGAGCTGCTCCCAGCACTTCTCAGGATCCCCTGCAAGGCTTGGCATAGCGACAGGCGGAGTCTGGTGAGCAATGAGGAAGTGGCATCAGCCATCTGAGTGCCCTGTCTGTGAAACGGGACATTCTACCTGGCAGAGAACTGCTGTCTCTCCACAGGGTGACACGGTGATCCACTGTTTGCGTGCTGGGGCGGAGGGACCAGGGTTCCTGGATGCCATCAAGACCCTGGGGCAGCTGGGCAGCCAGTCATATGAGAGAGGCAGCGGGTGACTCCTGTCCTTGGGAGAGAAAACCCAGCGCAGGGGGTGGGCTCCCAAAAGCCCACTGGGGACAGTGCTTTGTTTGCCCCTCTACTCCCAGGTGGGGTCTGCCTCACCCCTGAGGAGACAGGGAAGGGGGCGCAAGGACACCCAGAGAGTGAGAGCCGCGCCTTACTGGAGGGGCTGAGGCGAGGGGAGAGGGAGCAGCTGGTCCAGGTTCCCCCCCAACCCCTCTGCCTGCTGCTAACCTGGCTGCAGGGCTCCCTTGGGCCCCAGTTTGCTCATCTGCTAAGGGGATCCGCACAGAACAGAGGGACCCTCCAGAGCTGGGCGGGCCTCCGTGCGGTGCCGGCGGCTGGATGGACCACATCTGTGGGCCCGGGAGGACACGGGGACTCCCTGGAGACAGCCACGGGGACACTCTGCTGACCTTTGATGACTCAGCCTCCCCTGAGAGCTGGCACCACTGGCCGGAAGACCACAGGCAGACACACAGGCGCTGAGTCCCCGGCTCCCTGGGCACAACTCCGGAGGTGAGGCCACACTGCATGCAGGTCTGGGGGGCTTCAGAGCCACACAAGGTGCTCACCTTGCATGTGTGCCCATGGCTCACAAACTGGGGTACACTGGGGGATGAATATTTTTCACACAGGAGTACACACAAATTAGAACGCACAATCATACCCTGAAACAATCGGACAGCAGGAGGTGGACCCGGTGATTACCGAGTGAGCATATGAGCATATGCGCGCACACACCCCCCCCACACACAAGCGCACACAGTTTATACAACCCACTACCCTCACGGCCAAAAGTGCTGGGAAATGCTTTCAGGAGCGCTTCACTACGTTGTGAGGCAGGGTGTGAAAACCAATTCTCCATCCTCTGGCCAGTGAACGTTTATGAAGCTCAAGTGTATACACTTGGAAGGGCTAGGCTCTAGCACAGGAGGCAGGCGCTATTTCTTCACTTAGAAGGTTCCAGCCCACAGTAGGTGCTCAATAAATGCAGGTACCAAGAAGACAGGTGGACACGGGAGGAGAGCAATCCCTGTAAAAGCCAGGAATCCTGGAGCCTCAGCTTGAGCCCCGTCCTCTGTGCACGCAACAATTCTGTGGTTCACCCCTCTTCCTGTTTACACCACAGTCCTGAGCCCAGGACCTGTGTCCAACTGCAGCCCTCCTGGTCTGCTGAGCACGCCTCTTCCTAGGGCTGCCACCCACTGGGGACTTCATCTACATCCAGGGGGGCTTTTTCCACCCAGCCCATCACAACTGCTCCCAGACAACTGTGTGCAGCCGTGGGAGGGAGGAGGAAGGGGCTGAAGGTAGGCCAGACTGGCACCGTCATGGAAACGCAGAGAAGGGATGTGCACATTACCCAAACATACAGATTTCACAGAGCTAAAACCCCGAGACTGAAGTAGGAAATAGAGCAGGGGAAGGCCGGGATTGCACTGGGATTCTGCACCCTTCGGAGCACCAGGGCCAAGCTAGATGCTGACTTTACAGCCCAAACCTTCCACAGCCTTGCAGTGTTCCGGTCCCAGCCCTCGGAGCTGAGAGAAGCAGCTGCTCTGCTCCTACCCCCTTACCAGGTCTGTCCTCTAGGAAGCAGGATGAAACCTTCTCCAAGAGAATCCCATTTAGGAGTTCTATGGCTCCACAGGTGGTGAGGTCCTGAGGCCATGGGGAGTGTGCCAGGAAAGACCCTGGCAGGCAGTGGTGCCTCTTACCGGCATCTCTCAGTGTTCCGGGTCTCCAAAATCGCAGGCACCCTGGATGCTGCAGAACTCAGCGGTGACCCTGCCAGCTGCCTCAGGTCAGAAACTGAAGCCACTGTAGCCCAGAGCTGCTACCCCCGGAGCTGCTACAAAGCCGCTCCTCTGACCCAAGCCCTCCTCCTGTGACTCTTCTGAGCCCAGATTCAACTTCTTCTTCGACGCTGCCCTCTTCCTTCTCCTTGGTACTGCCAGATTTGGGATGGGATGGAAGAGAAGGTCTTTGCTAAAGTGACAGAACACGCTGGAGGTGGAAGGGACAAGCGTGGTTTGACCCAGCCCAGGCTACCCCTTCCCGAATTCTGGAAGCCTTTCTGGGAAGACTGGCTTCCAGGCAGCACCAAAGGTGCTACCCCAAGCTACCCGGACCTCTGCGCTGGGTGACAGAAGCGTCCACTGGAGATGGGTGGCCACCTATTCACACAACAGTAGAGAGGCACACAAGGCTGTGCCTCTGGATGGGGAGTCCCTGAGGCCACCAGTCACTCTGAGCTCAGAGAAGAAATGGAGGACACCGATGGTACTGAGGCTGGAAGGGCTTGTTGATAAGAGCAAGGCGCCTCCTCTGCCCACTGTGGCCCCTGTTTGGCAAAAGGACCTCTTCTTATTTGCCTAGCAGTGCTGAGGGCAACGTCATGTTGCATCTGAACAAGGGGGCACTGCTGGCTGCCCCTCAGGGTTCACTGGACAGAATCATCACACAGGCAGGGCCAGGTGTCCTGGTTTTCCAATCTAATGACCTTGGCTTTGCAGCGAGGGGGGCCCAAAGCCCTAGAAAGACCTGGAGAACCTGGCTGACATAGGTGCCAGGCATCCACAGGCAGGACAGCGGCCCATCTGGAGCCCTGTCCGGGGCTGGTTCCTTAGCTTCCTGAGCAGGGGTTTGGGGGCTGAAGGTGCTGGGGCTCAGTACCTGGAGTTCTCTCCCTTCCAGAACTCTTTTCTGTCTGCACACTTGCTCAAGGCACAGGCTAGATTCCAGGCTCCCTCCTGGGCTGCTCGGGCTGCTCCTGCTCTCGGTGTGCTGGCTTCCCGCTGCGGTCCCCTCCTCTCCCAGCCAGCAGTTTCTCATGGATCCAGTTCCAGAGGTGGCTGCAGGAGCCAACCCCGATCAGAGGCACAAAATGTCACCTTCCCCTAATTTCTGGAAGCTGCAGATGCAGATGTATTTCCATTTCCTATTTCAACTTGCCACCCAAATAAAACTGTGTGCAAAGCATGAAGAAGAAAGAGGCGGAGGCCAGAATAAAGCCCCGGAAAAATGAGCCAAGCCGCTCTTCCTAATCGAAGTTCTCAGGCGACTCTGGAGAGATTTTATAAATGATGTTGTAACTTGTTTTCCCTGTATGGCGAAAACACAGGCTCCCCTCTTCAATGGCTCCACAATAGCACTGCAAGGTTCTCCACGCAGCGGGTTGTAACCTGGTATTCGAACCGGGACTGAGCAAAAGTTCCTGCGTACAAGGTCACGCTCAACAAGAAACACTACCGAAAGGCTCAAGACCGGGTCCCCAGTGCTGCAAAAGCGCTCCTGAAATTTTCTTAAAAATAATTTACCATTTTTTCCCTTCCAAAGTTTTCATGCACAAATTCAACGCGTACACGGTCCGTATCTTTAGCCAGATGATAGTTACAGTATTGTGCCCGTCCTTAGTAATTCTTCTAACTTTCCATTTAAGTTATATTATTGTAATCATAATAAAATGTTATGTAGGTTGACTGATTCAAAATGACACTCTATTTTCTAATCGAAGCTCTCCGTTCTTCTAGTTAAGAATGCGTGTGTTTGGGTTGGATTGGCTGAGCGGGTTGATGGCTATGGAAATTAACAAGGTAAAAATTTAAAAGCCTCTCCCTTCTGTTGCAAAACTAGGTGGGGGCCGCTGCCTTCCTCAGACTTCCAGCCCAGACTCCAGTTTTCTTGGATCTTCCTACAATCACCTGAGGGCTCTTACTGCTTCTACCCCGTTCCCACTTGTCCCTGTCTTTTTGGGGGGTTTCATATACCAAACATCCCGGTTCTCGGACTAAATTCAAATACGACTCCGACGGAGTTCACTCCTGTGTGGAGTGTGCCGGTGCAGGTGGGGAGGGGGCCGCATACTCTTAGCATTTAATCCTTGCGTCTAATTGGAGAAAGCAGGACGGATCCCTCGGCGCCCCAGGGCTCGGCCCTGCCCGGAGTCGCTAAGGCCCGGTGCGGAGGAAGCGATCCGCACGCAGCGAAAACCTGCGCGGACCGAATCGAAAGCGAAACAGGAGGGAGCAAGGCAGCTCCCGCAGAGGCCCCGCGCCCCGGGAGCCCGGCCCAGGGTGTGCGTGCGGGCGGGCGGCGGAGCGCCCCACACGGGGATAAGGAGGCTCCTCGCACCGCACCGCGCCGCTGAGAAACGTCTGGTCTCCAACCCGGCGCGTCTCCTGGGCTCCGGCCGGGACTTCGGAGGGTGAAGCTCGGACAGAGCCTGGCGGGGTCTGGCGAGGACGCCGTGGAGCTCCTTCTCCAAAACTCGAGCTTCTTTGCACCGGGAGGAGACTTCGGAAGCGCTCTGATCATTGCTCTTTTTTAGTGCTGACGGGAAAAGGAGGCCCAGGATGGGGCAGGCATCCCCACAGCCCCGGAGGATTTCTCCCCGCAGCTGCAGAGAACTCGGGGTTGCTCCTGGACTAGGGGCCCAGTCCCGAAGCTGAGGCCCAGGAGCCTCCATTTCTATGGGAGCTGCTCAGGGGCCCGGAGTACAAGCCCGGTTTTCAAGGTCTAAGTTGCCTGTGGTGGGGTGAGCTCAGCCAAGTCCAGGCCTAGCCCCAAAGCCACGGCCACCTTTCCCCCAGCTCCTGTTAACATCCAGGGAGTTCTCCTTTAGCCCCATTTCTCCCTTTTGAGTACACACCTACCCTAACTGTGGGAGAGCACTGTTGTCAACGTGTGCCTCAGTTTCCGTGCTTGCCTGCCGATTAGAGAGCCAACTCCAGAGGAGGCCTTCTTCCTAGCTACCTGTGTAAAAGGGCAGAGCCTACCTCTTAGTACCTCAGTGTCCCCATCTTGGACCTGTGTGTCTAATTTCTTTCCTAGAAGGATTAGAAATCTCCTGGCCAGGGGAACAGATGCTGAGAGGGGAGAAGAACGGAGCAATGTGTCGGTGGTGGCCGGTGGCTGTCTTGGGCAGAGCCTCCATCTTAGGTCACAGGGAGAAAGTGGTGACTGCCCAAGTCCCAGCGGAGGGCGGGCGGGGCTCACCCTTCGCTCCAAACAGCAGAGACCCAGTGCATGGAAGTATGGAGGAGGGAGGCTCCCAAGAGGGCCATTTACGACCCAGTGAAGCTTCTCATTACTGCCCCTGATCCCCAGGAGGAACAGGAAGCCCAGTGGCTAGCTGTACCTGGGTCGCACTGTGGGTTAGGGACAATTGGGGTCAAGTGGCTGGCCCTTTCCCCCAGCCTCAATGCTTAACGCAAGTATAGGAAGGGCCAGCTGGCCTTCTGGGCCTGGAGACAGGCCCAGCCCTCCCTCCTCTGCCTCTGGATCCCAAGCATGGCATCCTCTCACCCAGAGCTTGGGAGCCACTTTGCTCTTCTATTTCTGCTTCCTCAGGGGCCTCAATGGTTAATTTCTTTAACCTCTGAGAACGCAGTGCAGTGGGAGAGAACACATGTGAGTCCCCTCCCTTTGTGCAGTAAGCCTCTGTGGGCCTCCGTTCTAGGACCTACTCCCCTGCTTCACAGTCCCAGAGGACACAGCCTGGGCCAGGCTGGGAATGCAGGTGCTGAGGGTCCCCTTGGCCAGGGCATGTCTGGAGCACCTGCGATTGAGACTGAGTGCCTGATCTCATTCCAGCTGGAGGTGAAAAGGCAGAGGAAGTGGGGAAAGCCCTCTGATCTTTTCAAATCTGTTCTCAGCCCTGCCCTGTGGGTTTGGAGGTATACAGCTTGTCTGAGGCTGAGTGTGGTACTTGGTATCTGATCACTTCGGCTCATAAAGGAGTATGTGTGTAAGTGTCGACAAATGCTTGGGTATTTCCTGGTCCGTGCCCACCTACGTGCTTGTGCTCAGCCCATGAGAGAGGGCGTTTGAGTAGGAGAAAGTGTTATCACAGAATGTTTTCCTGAGGTAACTCTGGCCACCGAGGCCTCCGCTGTGTCCCATCTCTGTCCCCAGGCCTAGTGTGTCCACATCCAGAACAACCCTGTCAAGGACTCGCTCATCTCATCAGGGCCCTGCCTGAAGAAGGCCAAGGCCTGAGGAAAGTGTATCCAGGGCTCCTGGACCAGAGAAGACACCCTTTCCCCTGTCGGTTCTGCTACCCTCCAGTTTGAGGCTCCCCATGCCCGACTCCGAAGATAAAGAAGGCCTAGGCTTGAACTACACCGGTTTCAGGCCGCCTTTGGGCCACTCTCCCAAAGGCTGGCTGCACGCTGGGGGCCCAGGCCTGCGTCCTGCGGTGCGTTCAAGGGGGCTTGGAGGTCATTCGGGCCAGCTCCCTTGGGTTCCCTGTGGGCCCAAGTCGGGACCTACACTCTTCCCTCTTCCCACAGCCCTCGGCCGCCCGCGGCTCCGTGATTTCCTGCCTTCCCGGCCAGTGTGTTCTAAACCATTGTTTTGAGATTGCCCGCTTGCTTGCTTCCAAAGATCGAAGGGAGAAGCGCTGGAGAACGCCGGCTGCAAGCGCGCTGGCCTGGGACTCGGGTTTTCTGAGGTTCCCGAGACTCCGGACCTGCACTGGGGCCCCAACTCTGAGCCCATGCGCTCGGCACCCCCGCACCTGCGCCGCCCTTACCTGCGGCGCCGCGCCTGGAGCCTCGGGGCGGCGGAGAGCGAGGCCTTGGAAGCCCCGAACCTGGCGACCTCCGCAGCCGCGCCGCGACCACGGACGCAGCACCGCGTCCGACCCGGACCCCGCGGGCAGAGCGCAGCGCGCGGCGAGCGGTTTGGCGAAACGACGAAGGCACCGCGAAACCCAAACTCCGGGGCGAGTTTAATCACCAAAGCGCAGCGCGACAAAGGCCAGAGATGCGGACGAGACGGAAAGGACCCCTGTGCTCCTTCCTCGAAGCGGCAGATCCCTCAATTCTGACCCGGAGTCACCCGCCGCTCCCCCGCGCCTCCCCAGAGCGCCACCTTCCTCCTGCCGAGGTTCCTCCAGCCGCGTGGGTTTGGGGCTGTGCGGGCGCCGAGGTCCCGGCCCCAGGGACCCGCACGTGCACTCACCGTAGCAGGAGACCTGCAGGGCCGCGCTGTGGCTGCCGCCTTCCTGGAGCTTGAGGCCGCCCTCCGGGGGCGTCTTGCAGGCGCCGCGCTGCAGGTACAGATGCGGGGGCTGCGCGGCCGGCGGGGGCTGCGCGCTGGGCGTCTGCGGCTGGAACTTAGCGAAGGAGCCGCGCGCCCCCGCGCCGCTCTCCAGGGGCGTCGCCAGGTCCTGCTGCCCCGCGCCACCGCCGCCGCCGCCAGCGTAGCGGGCCCGGCACTTGGCGTCCCCGAATCCCTGCCCTTTGGCGGCGGCCGAGAGGAAAGTTGTGCCGAACTTGTCGCCGCTGCCGGGGAATCCTCTAAAAGGCGACGAGCCCTCCCGGGTCTGCGATACCGGACTGTAGTAGGCGTCCATGGCAGCGGCCGGCGACTCGCAGTACGAGACGCAGGTCTCCGCGTTCATGCCTGGCCGGGCGGGAGGGCGGGGGCGCAGACGAGGGCTCGGGGACGCGAGGACGCGAGGACGCTAGGACGCCGCCGCGCGCCCGGCCGGGGTGGAGAGGCGGTGGCTGCGCTCGGGGCGCGGGCTCCCTCCTCCCTCCACGCCTGTCTCCCTGTCTCCTCTCTCTCCCTCTCCCTGTCTCTCTGTCTCTCTCTGTGTCTCTCTGTCTCTCTCCCCCCCTTCTCCTCCCCACCCCCTCCCCCCTACCTCTTGCCTTCCCTCCCTCTCTCCTTCTCTGTCCCTCTCTCCTGCTCTCCCTCTTTCTCCTTTCTTCCTACCCACAGCCGGCCCAGGGAAGGAAGGAGTGCTGTAAAAAGATTCAGATGTTTCGGAAAGTTGACCAGATCTCCCAAACCCTCTTAAGGTTTTGAGGCGGAAAAAAAAAAGTGAATTTTTTTCTTGACTGGCTCCTTCCTGCTCGCCACCGCCGCCGCCTCCTCCTCCTCCTCCTCCTCCTCCT